>CAKJTW010000018.1:10567500-11767500 GCA_917880005.1 Nanger dama | reverse complement strand
CCGTCACCAATTCCCGGAGTTCACCCAAACTCATGTCCATCAAGTCAGTGATGCCATCCAGCCATCTCATCCTCTGTCGTCCCCTTCTCCTCCTGCCCCCAATCCCTCCCAGCATCAGAGTCTTTTCCAGTGAGTCAACTCTTCGCATGAGGTGGCCAAAGTACTGTAGTTTCAGCTTTACCATCATTTTTTCCAAAGAACATCCAGGGCTGATCTCCTTCAGAATGGACTGGTTGGATCTCCTTGCAGTCCAAGGGACTCTCAAGAGTTTTCTCCAACACCACAGTTCAAAAGCATCAATTCTTTGGCACTCAGCCTTCTTCACAGTCCAACTCTCACATCCATACATGACTACCGGAAAAACCAACCATAGCCTTGACTAGACGGACCTTTGTTGGCAAAGTAATGTCTCTGCTTTTCAATATGCTATCTAGGTTGGTCATAACTTTTCTTCCAAGGAGTAAGCATCTTTTAATTTCATGGCTGCAATCACCATCTGTAGTGATTTTGGAGCTCTTAAGGTACATATAGAAACTTTATGTATGTTTTGCTATATCTGTCTATATTTTCCTTTTAGGTACTCTGTGCTGTTTTTTGTTTGCTTGTTTTTAATGAAGCCTTTCTTGCCATGAGATTATAAAAATATTCTTTTACTTTTTTATAAAGCTTTCATATTTATATTTTAAATCTCATACATGTTATTGGTCCACTCATATCTTCCTCATCTATACCATAAAGTTTTAATAGCTATAGCTTTGCATTGGACACCTTATAGTGAAGTGAAAATCTCTTTAAGATGTCTTTTTAAGGTTTCTTGGCTATCCTTATGTATATTGTCTCCTTCAATGAACTTTAGAATCAGTTTGAAATTTTCCATTAGAATTTTAATTATGATTACATTGAATTTATAAATTAATTTAAGGAGAACAGAATTTTTGTGATTTAAAATCTTCTTCAGGAACACTGTACACCTTTTTAAAGTCTTTATATATATCAAAAATGTTATGTATTTTTCTTTATAGAGGCTATATTCATTTCTTGTTAAGTTTATTCCTGAATACTTTACACTTTTTGATACTATTGTGAGTGGCATTTTCCATGTAAAATGTTATAACTGGTTAGTACTAGTGATTTAGAAGGGCTTCCCTGGTAGCTCAACTGGTAAAAAATCTGCCTGCTGTGAAAGAGACCTTGGTTCAATTCCTGGGTCAGGAAGATCTACTAGAGAAGGGATAGGCTACCCATTCCAGTATTCTTGGGCCTCCCTGGTGGCTCAGATGGTAAAGAATCTGCCCGCAATGTGGGAGATCTGGTTTCTATCCCTTGGTTGGAAGGATTCCCTGGAGGGGGTGTGGCAACCCACTCTAGTATTCTTGCCTGGAGAATCCCCATGGACAGAGGAGCTGGGTAGGCTACAGTCCATGAGGTGGCAAAGAGTCGGATACAACTGAGCAACTGAGCACAGCAGCAAAGGTTTAGAAAGCTACTGAATTTTCTATGTTGTTCTTATATCCAAACTCTTTACTAAATTCTCCTACTAGTTTATAACAACTTTTCATTATTGTCTTTTGGATTTTCTGTACCTATTCCCTTCAAACAGTGATTGTTTCTCTTTGTTTTTCCATATTAATACTAAATCATCAATATATCTTATATTTTATGCCTTTAAAGGTAAGTTTCAGGCATCAGTGCACCTCATCCTTAAGCACTTTAGCATGCATATTTGTAATTAGTATTCAATACTTTATGATTCTTTTTTTCCTCTTGAATTTATACTGCTTCATGCATAACATAAGGATCATACAACAGCATATTTCTATTTTTCTCTCCCATCCATTGTGGTATTTAGTCATACATTTTACTTTTTATATGCTATGAACACAAAATACATTAAATTTTATATTTGATTTATGCTATTTTCTTTTTTTTTTTTTTCATATATTAGTGTAGGTCCAAGTTGTTGTCTGGTATTTTATTACTTCTACTTAAAACAATCTTCTAATGTTTTTAGTGTGGATTGGCTGATTATGAATTTTCTCAGTTTGTATTTATCTAAAAATTTTTCTTCTAAATTTTTGAAAGACATTCTCATTAGGTAGATTATTCTTAGTTGACGTGATTTTTTTTTTTCTTTTAAAACCTTAATGATGTCACTTTAAGGGCTTTTGCTTATGTGGTTTCTGTGATAAGTCTGCTATTAATTCCCATCTTGGTTCTTCTTGTGTCTTTTATCTCTGGCAACTATAAGATTTAAGATTTTCTTCTTTACCTTTAATTTTTAGCAGTTTCAATATGTTGTAACTCTTTTTTTTTTTTTAAGCATCCTCCTTCATGTGCTCTGAGCTTATTGGATCTGTAATTTGTTGTCTTTCATTAATTTGGGGAAATTCTCAGTAGGATTTCTTCTGACCTGATTTTTCCTCTTTTTAACTTTTGGAATTCCAGTTACATGTTTTTATTCAGTCACTAAATTATGTCCAACTCTTTGTGACCCCATGGACCACAGCACATCAGGCTTCCCTGTCCTTCACTATCTCCCAGACTTCACTCAGATTCATGTCCACTGAGTCAGTGATGCTATCTAACCATCTCATCCTCTGCTGCTCTAGTCTCCTTTTGCCTTCAGTCTTTCCCAGCATCAGGATCTTTTCCAGTGAGTTGGTTCTTTGCATCAGGTGGCCAAAGTATTAGAGCCTCAGCATCAGTCCTTCTAATGAATATTCAGGGTTGATTTCCTTCAGGATTGACTGATCTGATCTCCTGGCAGTCCAAGAGGCTCTCAAAGTCTTCTCCAGCACCACAATTAAAAAGCATCAATATTTTGGTGCTAAGCATTCTTTATGGTCCAACTCTCACATCCATACATGACTACTAGAAAAACCAAGGCTTTGACTATATGGATCTTTGTCTGCAAATGACGTCTTTGCTTTTTAATAGTCTAGATTTAGCATAGCTTTCCCTCCAAGGAGCAAGCGTCTTTTAACTTTGTGGCTGCAGTCACCATCAACAGTGATTTTGGAACTCAAGAAAATAAAATCTATCACTGCTTCCACTTTTGCTCCTTCTATTTGTCATGAAGTGATGGGACTCAATGCCCTGCTCTTAGTTTTTTTGAATGTTGAGTTTTAAACCTGTTTTTCCACTCTCCTCTCTCACCCTCATCAAGAGTCTCTTTAGTTTCTCTTCACTTTCTGCCTTTAGAGTGGTGTCATCTGCATATCTGAAGTTGTTGATATTTCTCCATGCCATCTTGATTCCAGATTTTGATTCATCCAGCCCAGCATTTTGCATGATGTACTCTGAATATAAGTTTACTAAGCAGGGTTACAATATACAGTCTTGTTGTACTCCTTTCCCAATTTTGAGCCAGTCCATGTTCCATGTCTGCTTCTAACTGTTGCTTCTTGTCCTGCATACAGGTGTCTCAAGAGACAGGTAAGGTGGTCTCGTATTCCCATCCCTTGAAGAATTTCCCACAGTTTGTTGTGATCCACACAGTCAAATTCTTTAGCACAGTCAATGAAGCAGAAGCAGATGTTTTCCTGGAAGTCCTTTGCTTT
Source organism: Nanger dama (assembly GCA_917880005.1). Classification (NCBI taxonomy): domain Eukaryota; kingdom Metazoa; phylum Chordata; class Mammalia; order Artiodactyla; family Bovidae; genus Nanger; species Nanger dama. The sequence continues at coordinate 11,763,940 of CAKJTW010000018.1, read as the reverse complement.
TTCCATGATCCAGCAAATGTTGGCAATTTAATCTCTGGTTCCTCTGCCTTTTCTAAATCTAGCTTGTGCATCTGGAAGTTCTTGGTTCACATACTGCTGAAGCCTAGCTTGAAGGATTTTGAGGATAACCTTACTAACATGTAAAATTAGCACAATTGTATGGTAATTTGAACATTCTATGGCATTGTCCTTCTTTGGAATTGGAATGAAAAGTGACATTTTCCAGTCCTACGGTCATTGTAAGTTTTCCAAATTTGCTGACATATTGAGTGCAGCTCTTTAACAGCATCATCTTTTAGGATTTGAAATAGCTCAGCTGGAATTCCATCACTCCTATAAGCTTTGTTTGTAGTAATGCTTCCTAAGGCTCACTTGACTTCATACTCTACGATGTTTGGTTCTAGGTGAGTGACCACACCACCATGATTATATGGGTGGTTAAGTTTTTTGTACAGTTCTTCTGTGCATTTTTGCCACCTCTTCTTAATTTCTTCTGCTTCTGTTGTATCCTTATTGTTTCTGTCTTTTATTGTGCCCATCCTTGCATGAAATATTCCAGTTACATGTGTATTAGGCCATTTGATATCGTCCCACAGCTGCAAGTCTTAAATCAATCCTTTTACCATTTTCTAAAAGATGCGAGCATCTTATAGAATTTTAACCCTATTTATCACTTCTAGGGTCTTCCCAGGTGACGCTAGTGGTAAAGAATCCATCTGCCAATGCAGGACATGGAAAAGACGTGGGTTCAGTCCCTGGGTCAGGAAGATCCCCTGGAGGAGAACCCAGCAACCCACTCCAATACTCTTGCCTGGAGAATCCCACGGACCGAGGAGCCTGGCGGGCTATAGTCCATAGGGTCACAAAGAGTCAGATGAGACTGAAGCTACTTAGTATGTATATATCACTTCTAGACCTTTGTAATATTGATGCCATGTATTTTACTTTAACATATTTTGTAAGCTCCATAACAGATTTGCATTATTGCTGTTATAAACAGCTTTTATCCTTTTATTTATCCATTTTTCTTCATTTTCCATTCTTTCCTTCAGTTCCATGTACCCGGCTCGTTTTCCTAATCTGAAAAAGCTTTCTGTGGTTTGAAATTTTTTTCTTTAGTATTTCTTATAGCACAAATGTGCTGGCAATGAATTTTTAACCTATATGAAATGTCATTATCTCACTTTCATTTTTGAAGGCTATTTTTGTTATGTATAGCATTCTTTTGCCGCATTTTTTCTTTCTACACTTTAAGGATTTCATTCCATTGTCTCCTGGCTTCTATGGTTTCCACTGAAAAGTCAGCTGTAAGTTTTATTGTAATTCTTTGAAGATAATGTGGTAATGTGTCTCTTCCTCTTCTATGTCTCTTTTCCCTTTTAAGATGATGTCTTTTGTTTTCAGAACTTTGCCTATAAAGCCATCTCATGTGGTTTTCTTTGGTTCTATCTGCTTGCAGTATGCTGAACTCCTTGTATTTTGAGGTTACTGCCCTTCTAACTTTGAAAAATTCTCAGGTATTTTCTCTCCAAATATCACAACTACCCCATTTCCTTTCTTCTCCCCTTCTTGAACTACAATTACACAATTTTAATAAAGAGAGGAAGACTCCCTGTTTTCATTGTATCTCACATGTCTTTGTCTATGTTCTATATATTGAAGTCTTTACCTCTTTCTATGCTGCTGACCTATCTGAACATTTTCTTCTGACATATTTTCTATTTCACTAATTACCTTTTAAGCTGTGTCTAAACTGCTGTTAAACCAGTTTAATGGATTTTAATTTTAGTTTTGATTTTGTTTTAGAATGCTTATTTGATTGTATTTTTATAAATTTCAAATATCTTGAAATTCTCCATCTTTTCATTCATCTTGTCCATCTTTTCTGTGATTCAATTTAACATATTACTCATAGCTATTAAGTCCTTGTCTGGTAATTCTAGTATTTCATTCATCTGCTTGTTTGCTTCTATTTTTAAATTGGTTGTTGGTCACACTTGCCTGCTCTTATACATGTTTAGTAATTTAAAAAAAAATATGCCACACATTGTATACAAAAGAATTACAGAAGCTCCAGATGAAGGTTTTTTCTGACTCTTTGTTACACAAATTGAATGAAGGAACTGATCACTTCAATACAGTGAGGGACTGAGCTGGGTCAGGGCTGACTTGCACTTTTAGTAAGTCTCAGCCTATTTCTGATTTGTTCTTATTCTTCGGACATGCTCTCCCTTCCCTCCACCCCCCAGCTTTTGATTGAGAGACTGGAAAGTCTTTGACTCCTCAGCTCTAAGTAATTATGAGAAATTCAGTTTTTCTGTTTGGAGTTTTGAGCCTCTTGATGATGAGAGCACCGATGTCTGTGGCAATCTCCTCCTTCTAGCTGATAAAGTACTGTTAAAGCAGATTTCACTTCACTTTTGGAAGTTTTTGGACCAGCTACTCAGTCTCCCACACAGACCCAGAACTCAAAAAATGTTCTGTGGGCACATTGCATTGTGTACACCATCCCACTGGCTCTACAAGGTCACCAAAAGCTTTGCTGTCTTCTTGATATAGATCCTCAGCTTAAGCCAAACAAGATCCTCACACTCACCCTAGAATTGGAAAATGCTCTCGAGGCTGATTACCAGCTCATCTGGGAAGGGCTCTTCCTCCTCTGCATTTTATTTCATCTAGACTTCATTACTACAGCTCTGTGACATTTTTAATAATATGATTTTACAATTTATCTCTTTTATTCCTATTTAATGTCATCTGGCCTGCCACAGCCTACTACATCTTACTCAGAGAGGAAATTATCCTTCCTTTAAATGTTTAAGACATATTTAAACTTACATTTTTCTTTATGTGTCTAGACTTTCTCAGCATCTATATTCTCTCTTTGAGCAAGTTAAGGACACTTTCACTCCCCTTTCTCACCCCTGAATACATCCCACATTGAGATCATCTGGGGTTTGTTTCCTGGGTGATGGTTGTCATTGCTGCAGCTGCTGTTAGACTTAGCCACAAAAATTTTACTATTTTTTTAAATGTGTTTCCTGTATCCCATGTCTTTTTAGCCTTGTATTAATTTTTGTTTTCTTTGATGACAGTAATTCTTGAGTAGTTCCTTCAGAGAGTCTGTGAATACTAATTTTTTCAGAGAGTCTGTCCCAAAGTTTTCATTTTGCTCTCTCTTGAAGGTTAGTTGGGTTGGGTATAGGATCTTGGGATCAAAACAATTTTCTCCAGAAATCTGGAGAATTCCATTGTCTTTCAAAGGGAAATTATTTGCCAACCTGATTCCTACTCCTCTGAGGATAAGCAGTTCTCTCTCTCTCTCTCACTTTGTCTTTTAAGACCTTTCTCCCTGATATTTTACCACAGTGTGTCTAAGGGGTGAATCTCCCTCCTTCCATTTATATGTTTAGCACTTGATTGACTCTTTGAAACTGATAACTCTTGCCTTTCTTCAGTGGAAATGTTCTCACTGATTAATTATCTTCTTTCCTCCGTCTTTCTGCTTTTGGAACACCTACTAAACACTAGATGAATGTTGAAACTTCCATATCTAATCTCTTTGTTATTTAACTGTTTTTTTTTTTCCAGTCTTGTCATCTCAGTCATTTTACCCAACAGTTGAGAGAATCCTTTAGCTTATTTTTAACTCACTAATTTGTTCTTTCTTTCTCTATTCTTTTTTGGCCACACTGCACATTTTCCAGGATCTCAGTTCCCCAACAAAAGATTGAACCTGGATCTTAGCAGTAAAAATGTGAATCCTAACCACTAGACCACCAGGAAATTCCAACTAATTTATACTTTCAAAATAAATTTTGAAATATTTCAATGATACACAAAAGTACAAAGAATTAATAATACAAAAACATACCAGCACACATCACACAATTTTGTCAACTATTACCATTTTCCTTATTTTCTTCATGTTTTTATTTTTAAGAAATAAAACATTACCAATATAATTGAAGCTCTTTTTATTCTCTTACCAATTCCATTCCTTCCCTTCTTACTTCAGGGATAACAATTATATAAAATTTAGTCTTTATAACCTCAAAAATACCTTTTACAAAAGTGTTTTTATACTATATAATTCATTGAAGGGTGCTGTTTCATAAATTTTAGCATTTGTATAAAATTGTGTAACCACATCGCAATCAATATATGAAATAGTTCCATCACTCAGAAAGGTATCATTGTGCCCCTTTGCAGTTGATCCTCTGCTCTGACCTTGGCCCTAGATAATTGCTTTCTGTCATCGTAGCTTTGCCTTTTCAATAATTTCAAATAAATGTAATTGTATAGTGTATGGTCTTTTAAGTTTGGTCTATTTTACTTATCTTAATATTTTTGAGACTCAGTCATGTTTTTGCATGCATTACTTCATGTTTTAGTACTTTTTATAGCTGGATATTATTTCTAAGTGTGGCTATACAATAATTCATTTATCTGTTCCCCAGTTGATAAACATTTAGATTACTTCCAGTTTGAGTCTCTTCTGTGTAATGAAACTATAAACATTTATGTATAGATCTTTGTGTGGACATATGCCTTAATTTCTTTCGAGTAAATAACTGGAAGTTGAATTGCTGTGTTATGTGTTGCGTGTGTTTAACTTTATAAGATTCTAACGTACTGTTCTCCGAAGTGACTCTGCCATTTTGCACTCCTGCCAGAAATCTATGAGAATTCCAGTTGCTCTATATCCTTGCCAACACTTGGTATTGCCAGTCTTTTTAACTTTAGTATGTAATGGTACCTCATAATTACTTTAATTTGTATTTCTCTAATGACTAGTGAAGCTGAGCGTTTTTCGTGTAGCTATTTATGTTCATATATATGCTTTCATGGAATTTCTGTTCAAATCTTTTGCCCATTTGTTCTGTGTTATTTATCACATCACAAGAGTTCTTTATGTATTTTGAATATGTACTTTTTATATATGTTTTTCATGTAAATTTTATTGGAGTATAATCATCCATGTTATAGTTAATGCATCAAAAGTATATCTATTATTTTCATGTTTTAACTATATATAGTAAGCATTATACCAATTTATCATTCTGCATAGCCTTTTTTGTTTCACTCAGCATTATATTTTTGAAATTTATCCCTTTGGATACGTGTAGCTCTAGATGATTCATTTTGTCTGTTGTATAGGATTCTATAATGTGACCAAACCACAATGTGTTTATCCAATCTGTTGGATTATAGGCTGTTTCCAATTTTTGCTATTACAAACAGTTTTGCAATGAACACTCTTATACATGTTTCCTTACACACAAACATAAGAGTTTCTCTGAGCATATACCTAGAAGTGGCATGGGAGCCGCATATCTTTAAATTTATTCAAATTTCTCTTTGGCTATATTCATTCTACTATTCAGCCAACCTACTGAGTTTTAAATTTGAACAATTATTTTAAAATTTCAAGATCTCTTAGTGACTCATTTTAGTAACAGCCTGTTCTCAATTTATGGATATGTTATCTTCTCCAATCTCCCCAGGGATGGTAATCACACTACTTTAAAGACTTCTTTTTTGTGTGCTGTCTCTCTTAAGTTATATTCTCTTTAGTCTTATGTCTTCTCTTTGTTAAGTTTTATGTCTCTCTTGCACAGTGTTGATTTTCCTCAAATGCTTGGGTGTTCTTAGTTTTCTGCTCACCTTTGCTTTAAGAATCCCTTTTTTGCCTGTTCTGAAGGATGATTTCAGCCACAAGAGCTTGCCTCTGATTATCACTGTGAAGGAGTTCTGCCAATGGTATGTGATAGAAGTTGGTCGTCTTCCTATTTCCTAGGTCATCACTGGATTCCTCAGAGCACATTCTTCACTCTCAGACCCAAACATGTTCACTCCCTATGCTGGTTTGTGGGTAAATTCCCTTGACATCAGCTCCTCAGCACAAGGGGAGTGGTGCAGGGCAGCTGGGCAGAGATGGGTCAGCCTGGCTGCTCTAAATGCAGCTTCTCGATTGCTCAGTCTCATGATTGCCCCAGGTCCCCTGTGCTACTCTGGGTGCCCCCTGATCCTGTTGATTCTGAGCTGGGAGCATTCCTGGAGCCACCCTGACTCCTTGCACAGTGATGCTCTCCTTATGTGTTTTAGGCTACGGGCTCCTCTGTCAATCCAGGCCTACCTACTTACCATCTTTCAGGAAGTCCACAAAGTTTCTGGTCCACTGAGGACTTTCTTTCTTGATTTATACAACTGTCACAATAGAATACATTTAGATTAATACATTTCTTTTTTTCTGTTATGACTACAGATTTGAGGAGCTAGGACAGGACCCAGTCTGTCATTTTAATCCAGTCTCTCATGCTTCTTTTCTTTAAGTTCCAGCTTCTCTGTCTTCCTTGGAACTCTTGGTCCTTGGGTCTCTCTGTCTCTCTTTGTGTCTCTCTGGCAGTGGTTCCGTTTCTTTGCTTTTCTCCGACTCCAGTTCTGATTCTATTTACATCTTTCTCCTTGGCTTCTCTAAGCCTTTCTTCCTCACCATCCCCTAATGTCGGTGGCTGGTCTGCATCAGTGGGAAGCTCTGGCCCCCACGGCTGGCTGGCTCTGGAGCAGTTTGTGGGTGGGGGAGCCCCAGATTGCTGCAACGTGGAACAAGGATTTCCAACACATGCTCCCTCTGGCAGCCTGCCACCACAGCTCACTGCCTGCCAACATCACACTTCAACTTAAAGAGGAAAACTGCCAGACCAATGTTTTAGCTACAGCCCTGTGTCAGGGTTGCATGGGGGATCTCACCGCAGGCCCTGCCAGAAGTTAGAGCTGTGAGGGGACTGGGGAAGGGGCTTGGGGCTGCTCAGTGTTGGTGGGGGTCCTGGCTGCCACTCTCTCCCATCTTACTCACACTGAATATCAGTACGTTTGCTTGGAATGTACTCTGAGTGTCTCCCAGGATGGGGGCTCTTTCTGGGCTTAGTTCACACCTGGGCAGGTAGCCACATCGTGGTCCTGCTTTCTCTCCTGTCCTGTGCCATCTACAGTGTGGTCACCTCCTCCACCTCTGGGCAGAGTAGCTCTGTGCTGTGAACTGAGACACTGTAAGTTCAGGGAATGGTCTGGAACTGAGGAAGTCGGTGGAATCACTCTGGTTTTACTGGTCAAGAGTTAGGAAATGTCAGCATTTCCTAACATTTCGTTCTTACCAATGTAGAAGCGTTCATTCTCACCAATGAAGACACTCCCTTCCCTCTCAGTGCAGAAGTTTTTTCTTTTCTAGAAGTGTACCCCTGCCAGTCTAGAAGTGCCCATCTTTGCTAGTACAGACATGCCCATCGATTCTACCAAAATAAGGATCCCTATTCATATCAGTGTGGAAGCACACCTCTGCTTGTGAGACGCACCCTTCCCCTCTAGTATAGACTCACCCGTTCTTTCTTTCATGAGAATCCTTCCCAGTTCAACCACTTCAGATGCTTCTGTTCTGATCAGTGTAGAAATATCCACAGCTGCGCACTCTATCCTCGCCAATACAGAAGAGCCTTCTTGCTGACTCCTGCCAGGACTCAATTTAGATGTCTCTTCTTCCAGGCAGCCTTCTCATTCTTCCCTACATGTGCAGAAGCTCTCATTCAGGGCAAGGGAGAGACATGCTCATTTCTACAATGTAGAAGTTCCTGGCACAGTCAGCGCACTATTTATTATTCCTCCCAATGTGACTTAGTCCAGTGTTCCAGCAGGGATGAGCCCATTCCAGACCCAGGGATGATGCCTTTTTTTTATTTTTACTATCATTTGCAAAATTGGAGTGTAGTTGCTTTGGGCTTCACAGGTGGCGCTAGTGGTAAAGAACTGGCCTGCCAATGCCAGGAGACATAAGAGACATGGGTTGGATCCCTGGGTTGGGAAGATCCCCTGGAAGAGGGCATGGAAACCCACTCCAGTATTCTCGCCTGGAGAATCTCATGGACAGAGGAGCCTGGTGGGCTACAGTCCATAGGATTGCGAAGAGTTGGACATGACTGAAGCAACTTAGCACGCACGCACACATAGTTCCTTTACAATGTTGGGTTAGTTGCTGCTGTACAACAGTGTGAATCAGCTATCTGTACACAATATCCCTTTTCTCTTGAGCCTCCCTGCCATCAGAAAACTGAGCTTCCTGTGCTATGCAGCTGCTTCCCACTAGCTGTCGGTTTTACACATGATAGCGCACATATGAGGAGAAAGGTGATGGCACCCCACTCCAGTACTCTTGCCTGGAAAATCCCATGGATGGAGGAGCCTGGTAGGCTGCAGTCTATGGGGTCGCTAAGAGTTGGCTACGACTGAGTGAATTCACTTTCCCTTTTCACGTTCATGTATTGGAGAAGGCAGTGGCAACCCACTTCAGTGTTCTTGCCTGGAGAATCCCAGGGACAGCGGAGCCTGGTGGGCTGCTGTCTATGGGATCGCAGAGAGTCGGACACAACTGAAGCGACTTAGCAGCAGCAGCAGCAGCGCATATATGTCACTGCTGTTCTCTCACTTCATCCCACCCTCTCCTTCTCCACTCTGTGTCCACAAGTCCATTCTCTCTGTCTGAGTCTCCATTCCTGCAGATAGGTTCATCAGTGTCAAATCCTCCTTCTAAGAGCCCAGTGGTTCTTAGAGCTTCAAATATAAAGTTAAGCATGCATGTGTGCTAAGTCACTTTAGTCGTGTCCAACCCTTTGCAACCCTGTGGACTGTAGCCCGCCAGGCTCCTCTGTCCATGGGATTCTCCAGGCAAGAATACTGGAGTGGGTGGCCCTGCCCTCCCTCAGGGGATCTTTCTAACCCAGGGATTCAACCCATGTCTCTCATGTCTCCTGCATTGGCAGGCTGGCTCTTTACCACTAGCGCCACCTTAGAAGGCCACATGTAAGTGTAGCAGTACCCATTCTAACTAGTATAGAAATAGTGACTATTGAGAACACAGAGGTTCCCAACCCGATCTGGGCAAAAGTGCCCACCGGTATGGAAGCATCTCCTGGTGGGAGTGTAGAGGCTCCCAGCGCTGCCAGTGTGGACACACTCCTCTGCCACTGGAGGCAAGCACCTGGCAGACCCTGAAGGAGCGTGTATCAATGAGGGAGGGCAGCGGGAAAGGCAGGGTGGGAGAGGGAGCCACTTGATCAAACCGACAGCCTGGCGGAAGTGCTGGCTGCCAGTATAAACAGATAAGCACTAATAATCACTCTTTCTTAAAAGCCCCACTTGCGTGTCCCATTTTCCTGAAGACGCCACCTGCACAGCTGCTCCTAATCAAGGACCATTTAATTCGTTCCCAGATCATTGTCTGCACTAATTGTCTTAAACAAACCGAAGTTCATTTCACCTTATTCCCTAAAGACCTGGAGGGCTTCTAATTACCTGTAGGTGCTTCTCCGCACAGCCCAGCTTCATTAAGGATCACAATATGTTCCTCTAATAGGTTTCCCATTAAAATCCAATGGGTTCCCATCAAAATGAATTATGTCCCAAGAAAAAAATCCACTAAAATATATTTTAATTAAAGTGAATTAGGTATTGCATATGTCTGCTTCTACCAACAGGTTGCACTTGGGACCAATGCTGGCAGAAAGCTGAGGGGAGAGGTGTGAAAGAGAGAGGATGGGAAGGGGCAAGAAGGTTCAGTTGTGGGGAGAAGAGTTTGGAATCGGACAGGGGCGAAGCTACTGGCATTGTGACTTTAGGCACTCACCTTACCTCTTTGAGCTTCAGTTTCCTCATATTTAAAAAGGAGATAATTCCTAAGCTGCAGTTTATTTTTGACTGGAATAGAGATTATATATATACAGTGCTTCACACAGAAAAAAGTACTCAGTAAGTGTCACTATTATATAACATTATAAATAAATATTGTATTAGTCAGCTGTGCTGAGTAACAAACAACACTCCCCCACTCCAATCTCAAAGGCTTACAACAACAAATCTTTATCTCTCAAAAGAAACACTGTAGGTTAGCCCTGCCCCTTGTGTCTTCTTGTTTTGCAACCCAGGCAGGAGGATCAGCCCCTCCCTGGGATATGTCATTCTCATGGCAGAGGGCAAAGGGCAAGAGAGCAAGCTGAACTATGTAGCTGTATTCAAGGCTTGTGCTACACATTTGGGTGTCATGTCACTTACTTTCCAGTGGTCAGAGAAATTCATTCATTTGAGCATGGCCCTTGTGCTGAGAACACTATCCACTTACCAGGAGGCAGGGCAAAGGCACGGTTTATAATCTTCCTACAGGAAAGGAATGAATAATTGTCAACAATAAAATAATATGCCACAATCCTATCACTAGTGATTATAGCAGTGTTTCTCAAGTTTGCCTTGCAATAAAAATCTCCTTGGGATCAAAATAGAGAGACCTGAGTCCCAATTCAGAGCTACTAAATCAAATTCTCTGGAGAAAGGTCCTAGGAATATGTATTTTAATGTGTCTCAGATCATCTTTATCATGAAGAACACTTGAGAAACATAGATTTATGGAATAATGGGTAAAAACTTTGATTCAGAGAGATCTGAGATTGCAGATTATCTCCACCATGTATTAGCTGCGTCATCATGGGAAAGATTCTTAACCTCTGAACCTCTTCATTTGTGATAACATGTGCAAACCATATAGCACAGTGTGGTACAGGGCAATCCTTCAATAAGCATTAGCATTTCCTATTCTAAAAATAACAATATAATGATGAGAATCAATACATTGCAATAAATAGTAACTCTAAGAACAATAGTATTAAATAATGATAATGCTAATAATAAATATACATAATATAAATATAATAATAATGTACAGGTAAGAATTCAACAGGAAGAGCTATCTACAGTCATTGGCTTTTGCTCTGAACTTCTTGGTAACCGTCCTTGACCCCAGCTACACATTTGAATCACCCGTGGAACTTTAAAACATCCCAGTGCCTTCACCTTATCCCTGGAGATTATGATTTTATTAGTCCCAGGGGTACTCCATGCTGGTCAAGCTCCCCAGGTGTTGCTACTATGCAGCCAAATGTGAAAACCACTGCCCTAGGGTCTTGCTACTCAAAGTGTGGTCCAAGGACCAGCAGCATCAGCATCCCCTGGGAGCTTGTTAGAAATATGGAATCTCAGGTACCACTTTGAACCTGAAGAATCAGAATTAAAAGTTTGACAAGTCTCCTAGGTGATTTTGCACTTGCAAAATCAAGGTCTCCAAGGACCTCATTACCCACCCCCTGCCCCACCTCTGGCCCAGTGGTTGCATCCTTCATCCTCTCGGTAGCATTCAAAGCTAATGTTCCATCTTTTTAAGTTTTAGTTTAATTAATTTATTTGTTTTTGGCTATGCTGGATCTTCATTGCTGAGCAGGCTTTTCTCTAGTTGCAGTGAGTGGGGACTACTCTTCATTGCAGGGCACGGGCGTCTCATTTTGGTGGCTTCTCTTCTTGTGGAACCAGGTTCTAGGTGCACTGTGTGGGCTCTAGAATGCTGGCTCAATAGCTGTGGAGCATGGGCTTAGTTGCTTCATGCTGCATGGGATCTTCCTGAATCAGGGATTGAACTCATATATTCTGCATTGGCAGGCAGACTCTCCACCACTCTGAGCCAGCAGGGAAGCTCTGATATTCCATCTTGAAAACCCCTCTCCCCCATCATCTTCCATCATACCACTTCTGGTTTTCCACATTTTGGGCTCCTCATCTTTTCCTCCACAAACACATCTCTGTCTGCCTTTCTCTTCCTCTCACTGTCTTTCTGTCTCATTCTCTCTTCTCTGTCCCTTTCTTTGTCTCACTGTCCCTCCTTCTGTATGACTATCTCTCTCTCTCTCTCATCTTTCTTGCCTCTCTCATAAGCATGTTTCAGTTTCTTTATCCAGGCTTTTACCTGCTATTTTATGAATAGGCAGCCAAATATCGCCCCCTGACCCAGTTTTATGGGTCGCCCCCTGCCCAGTTTTATGGGCAGCCAAAAAGGCAGCCCAGCATTTCTGAATCTCAGTACCAAAGTCACAGGAGAGAAGCTGATGGGCTGCACTTGAGTCAGCATCCAGCCCTGGTCCAGCCAGCTGTGGTGAAGGGAGCAGAGAGATGGGGGGTACTAACAGGGTTTGTGGAACTCTGCTCTGGGAGAGGGGCTGGTCTCCAAGGAGGGAGGTGGGGCGCTAGAGGAGCACAAAGGATGCTCACCACACCTGCCTGTCCAGGTGGACCCTCTTGGTAATTAGTTTTGACTTGAATCAAGCTTGACTTGCCCATCCCTTTGGCCACTGTCATCTGAACTTCTGGTGGGTCCCCATTGTCTTCATCCCAGCCCAGGCTACTTCTGGTCTTGGAGCCTCAGCTTCCTCATCTATGAAGTGGTGACAACAGCCCCTCCCAGCAAGGCAGTTGCAAGATCCTACATGCCATCATGTGGGCAGAGTGCCCTGTTGGTCAAGGTACCATGACACATTCAAGTTCCCTAAAGTCCCGGAAGTTCCCCTGGTCTTCACCTGCCCACCCCTTCCTCCTTCTTCTTCTCCTGCCATCATCATGCTCCCCCACTGCCAGTGTGGTCCCTGGATGCCTTGTGGTCACACTCAGTGAGACATACCACCCCCTCACCACATCCGTATCACTAATTTGGAACACACACCAGGGTATCCTCATTTAGCTATTGAAACCACAAGCTCTGATCATCTTTTCAGTCAACTGAGCCTCATGGCCAGCCTGGCTGGGCTCCTTGCAGACCAGCCATTGCCACCCAACCCCCTTACCTGAAATCAGGTGGGGGCTACCAGATGGTGAAGAAGGGAGGCAGGAAACCCCAGTGTCTATAGGACATCAAACATTCCAGGTGCCTCTGAGGGCCTCCTGGGTCACTGTCCACATCTTGTGGACAGAAGCAGCTATTGCTTTATATTTCTTGTTGTTGGTATTATTTTTCTCATTCATTGAACAAATGTTCCCCATCATCGTTTGGATAGGGGGCTGGTCACCGGAGACTCGGAGATGCAGTCGAACAGGTGCTGAGCTTGGGAACCTCAGCCCATGATCTAAGGCTGGCCAGGTCTCACCAGCCTATGGATGCAAAAAAATCACCTGCAGATACATATCCAGTCCCCCAGCCCACCTCCTCGCCCCAGAACTCCAGTCTACCTCAAACCCCCCACCTGCCACCCCCATGAGATAGTTCTGGTTGTCCCCAGTGGAGTCTTGCATGAGCCCACCAACCTGACCGGGTTGTGTTGCTCTCTGTTTCCTCTGCCTCTCTCACTGGGCCGTGGTCCTCTCTGGCCCTGCGGGCACTTAGGCTGGCCCCTGAGACATTCAATCTGCAGCACCAGGCTCTGCTCCACCCAGACCCTGCCTCGGCTCCACCCAGACCCTGCCTCGGCCTCGGCCCAGCCTCAGCCCTCTTGAAGACTTCATGCCTGAAGTCCAGGCAGCTTCTGGGTCTGTGACAAATCACTTTATGCTCAGTCAGGAGGCCCCTACAGCAGAGATGCTTAAGCCCCAGAGTGATGCAGCTTCGTTAGACACTGCTTTTTCAGTTCAAACCGCATAACAGCTCTCTCCCTTGGGTGTGGCACCAACCTCACCGGGATAGCAGAAGTAGGGGGGCTTCAAATCTAGAATGCTCCTTTTGATCAGGCCCTGTTGCATACTCCAGAATCCATGTTTTCTAAAGATTAATTCTCCCATCGAGGTCCTGCAGCCTCTCCCTGGTCCCCTGGCTTCCTTTGGCCATCCTCAGCTGCAAGCAGCTGAAACCTCAACCCCACTGGCAGAACGTGCCGTTTCACAGAGAACCCTGCCAGGAGGCAGGGCTCCTCCCAGGTCCACGGCTCTGTGCTGGGTGTATTCCTCAGCAGGTATTCACTGGCGGCTCGCCCTCCCCTGAGGGGTGGGTGCACATCCCAATCTGCCATGCTGGGCGTGGCCGTGGGGCTTTCTTTGGCCTTTGGAATGTGAGCCAAGTCCCTAAAAGTGCTTGTGTGAGTTAGACTGTCTTCAAGCACCCGTGATCTCCCAAGAGAGGAGCTGTCTTCCACTCACTGTGGCTCCTTCAGTCCTGGACCCAGAATAAATATGTGTGGAACAGACCGGAACCCAACCCACAGCCTTCAGGGTGATGCCCAACCCCGCCTGGAGTAGCTGAACCACAGTGAACCTGCTGACCTGTGACCTCAAGCACTCTCAAGAAAGCCCGGTGTCACTTGCTGAGTTTGGGGGATGTTTGTCTTGTGCCATTATCCAGCAACAGCTTGGGCACTCTGGGTGAGGGGTCACTTCCTCCAGGCCTGTCCCCTCAGGTCTCAGATGGCTGCTGCAGGGCCAGCAGTCACGTTCTCAGACAGCCACATGGAGAGGCAGGAGAAAAGAGCTTTTCTGCATGTGTCTCTTGGTTTTCATCAAAAGGGACACATTCCACAGAAGCCTCCTCCCTGCTTGACATCTCCTCCTGTCTAATGAGCAGAAACACTTGTGTCTAGTGCCTGTCACCTGCGTTCTGATCCATCACTGGCAAGAAAAAGGGGATCACTGAGATTAGGTCATTTTAGGGAACATCTCCTCTTACCTTGTGGTGGGGAAAGGGACTCCATAAATCATAGCGATGCCTGGCGGTCAACCAGACTGCGTGGGTTCCATTAGCCAGGAAGGAAGTGGGCCACGACAAGTGAGTGGGAACCCACAGATGCGGCCACAGACTCCTGTGGCCCCAGGAAACTAACAATCAAGAATACTATTTCTTAATGCATATGTCAAACACCTAATGAACAAATGCATGTGTTAAAACAGCACCCTGATCCTTATTTACCTGTGTTTCCAGCAGGTCCTCTCTCTATTTGCTATCTTATGGCAGAGGTGGACTGCCAGATTTTTTGCAGAACCATTAAATAAAACATTAGGCAGACCTCCAAAACATAAGACAGGTAAGGACAGAACACTCTGGTTTATAGGCGATATGCATGTGTGACAGTGGGGGCCGGGGAGAAGGATGAAGGGAGACCTGATCCACATTTGCTTGGCTTCCCTCTTCAGCCCCTCCCACCCAGGACCTCTGAGATATTGTCAGAGAACCTAGGATTCTGCCTAAGTCAGTTAGGAAATCGTTGTATAGCAAAAACAAAAGCCACACTTAACTGAGTAGTTACCATGTTCTAGGCAATTGTGCATACATTTGCACCTTTAATCTGACAATATCCTTTATGCAGGGCTCCATTCCCTCCCTCCAAAGAGAACTGGCCTCAGGACCGTGCCTCAGGCTGGCAGTGAGGTGTTTGGGAAGAGATTCATTCTGGAAGCCAGTGGTGGCTTTTGGGAAGCCTGGGTTCAGCTCCCGCTGTGACTTTGACTTGCAGTGTGTCCTTGAGCAAGCCGTTTAACCTCTGTTGGTCTCCGTACCCTCATCTGCACCATGACATATTGGGTTCTTATGCTCTGATGCCCCAGACCTACACTGAGGCCACCTCCGCTAGGCTGGATTGACACGTGCTAGGCGAGTCCTCCCTGCGGAGGAGGCAGCAGCAGCCTCGAAGGGCTTGGGCCCCTGAGAGGGAAGTGGATATGGAACCTCTGCACCCCCACACGCTGCCACCATCTGACCTGATTAAAACCCAGCCTGTGGGGCCTGCCGGTGACTCAGTCCCTTGCTCTATCTGATTGTCAAAGTCGATTCCTAGAAGTTGAAAGTCACTTCTCTGCCGCTACCAGCACCACCACCTCCCCCATGAGGCGAGCTCTAATTCTGTCCCTTCACCACAGAGCCAGGACGCAGGCGGTGACAGTGTAAGGGGCTTTCAGGGGAAAGTCTGGGTTGGAAATCTAGAGGTCAGGCCATGCTGGAAGAGGTGAGAGAGGCCAGGAACCATCCTCGCTGGGGAAGAAATAGGATGTGTAAGCAGGAGGGGACACAAGACCTCAGCTCTGCACTCACCAGCTGTGTGACCTCAGATGCAGTATGTCGTTTCTCTGCCTCAGTTGTATGTAAAATGAACAGGACTACTCTCCTTCCCAGTTTTATGTCTCAGAGATAACCAAGGCCAATGGCTCAGAATGTTTTCTTCTGGACTCTTCTCTTTGCAGACACAAAGCCAGGAGAGGGAGAGAGGGAAAGATGGAAATAGAGACGAGAAGATTAGAGTGGCCTTGACGATTGTAACCACAACAGTGGGATCACACTGGGCAAGGAAGCGGTGAGGATAGGGGCATGCTATGAAGACCCGCTTTGGGGAGCGTCTTCTGTCTCCCTCACCAACCTCCAAGAGAATCACAGGCATGACCAGAAGCAGGAACTTGGCCTTTCTTGTCACATCCCGGCACCTGGAGTGGCACCAAGAGAGGTGGGAGGCAGAGGAGCCGCAGCAATGTTCAGGGGCTGCCACCGCATCTCATCCCCTGCACCCACCTTCCATGGCTGCTGTTCACTTCTACCTTCCAAATCTCCTTCTCCAAGTCCTGAGAAGGACACACCACCCCCGACTTACACAGTGAAATTCTGGGTAACGTAGTTTCGTTAAATTGACACAAAGCAAAACCACCACATCCCCCCACCCCACCCCCAGATGCTCAAGATCCCTTGGGACAACACTGGACCGAGAGCAGGAGAGTGAGGTCACCTGGAGTACATCAGTGAAAGTGTATGGCCCTCTGCCCAGGTGAGTGTGAACTGCTCTGACTCTTCTGATGAGGATGGAGAAGATCATTCTACAGATTGATAGTCACGCTAGGTGCCAGCATCTATGGCATTCTGATGCAGTATTGGTGATGGGGGCTACATGAGTCTATGGTGGTTCCCCATCATCTCTGATCTACTGGGTTCTTACAGGGGCTCCACTGCTGAACCGAATGGGGATATAATAGAAGCCACCACTGCTGTATCCTTCCCGTCTTTGAGGGTAGTACTAATCTCTGCCATTTCTCCCAGCATGTGGCCTATCTCCAGTTTACTATTTTGTCTAGAAAGGGGAGGTGCAGTTTAGAGCCCTCTTCTCCTATTATAAAGTCTTTTATACCATAGGGCAGGGGACCAAGAGAGAATTCTGCCAGCTATTAAGTATATCCATCCCAGTGACACATGCAGGGACTGGAGAGATAACCGTGGGTGAGTCTATGACCCAACAGACCCACTGTGAGATGGACAAAAGCCAGCACTCATCTGTGGCCTCCTTCCACCCACAATGGCACGTGGGTGGTTCTCTGGTCTTACATGACGCATCCACTCTCACATGTCCACCCTCTGAACCTTTTGATCCCTTCTCTGCGCTCAGCCAAGGCAGTTTTGTTATCTCCAGCTCCCCATAGAGCAACTATGCCTCATGTCTACATGTCCCAGCAGTGTCAGGAGTGTCTCAGGGCTCCTGAGTCATTGGATGGTTGTTGTGCAGTCGCTCAGTCATGTCCTCCTTTTTGCGACCCCATGGGCTGCAGCATGCCAGGCTTCCCTGTCCTTCACTGTCTCCCGGCATTTGCTCAGACTCATGTCCATTGAGTTGGTGATGCCATCCAACCATTTCATACTCTGTCATCCCCTTCTCCTCCTGCCATCAGTCTTCCCCAGCATCAGGGTCTTTTCCATGAATTGGCTCTTTGAATCAGGTAGCCAAAGTATTGGAGCTTCAGCATCAGTCCTTCCAATGAATATTCAAGGTTGATTTCCTTTAGGATTGGACATTGAACAGTGCTCCTTGTCAACCCCGCCCTCTTCTCCCTGCCCTGATAGAAGACCTTTAAGACTTCCTCCCAGGGGTGTTCTGGCTCCTGTAGTTCTTTCAGTAGGTAATTTGTTTCCTCCTATTAAAGAGGAAATGTGAACTCCCTCAGACCACGTTGAGAACTGGTTTTAGTTACTGGTCTGCATAGCAAGGGGCTTCCCAGGTGGCTCAGTAGTAAAGAATCTGCCTGCAATGCAGGAGACGCAGGCTCTATCTCTGGGTCAGGAAGATCCTCTGGAGAAGGAAATGGCAACCCACTCCAGTATTCTTGCCTGGGAAATCCTATAGACAGAGGAGCCTGCCAGGTTACAGTCCATGGGGTCACGAAGTCAGATATGACTTAGCAACTAAAGTTAAAATTTTCTGCAGAGCAGTAGTAGAAATGGGGGTGCCATGGAGGAATCCGCATCATTCGGAGAGGCAGGCACCCCAGGGCAGACCTTTGTGTTGTCTCCCATCACCAGGAGACTCTAGCAAAGAGGAGAGACCATTTCAACCTTCCAGAGGTTCAGGGGACTTTGAGGCTCAGGTTTATCAAGCGAATCCATACAAATGTTCCCATCCCAGTTTTCAGGGCCCCAGCTTTCTCTGGCAGCTCTTCTATCAGCTTGGAAGACCCATGGGCTGTGAGTTCAGCCCCTGTTCCTCCACTGCTCTTTCAGTTAACTCTTGGGTCTAATTTTCAAGACAGTCTGCCCCCTCCAGTTCAGGAATTAAGGGGCTATCGAAGCACCACCCTGGCAACCTTCTGGCTTTCCAGCTGAACCTTACGATGATAGTGGGCTGACATGAGCCTGTCGTTTTCTTCCTTCGGGGCTGTCATAGCAGTTGACCTCAGCCAAACAAGTCCGCAATCCTTCAAATTACCATTGTGCCCCATCTCTCAAGGGCTAGAGCTACTGGATAAACCGGTGCTTTCCCTTCCACCTGCACCTCTAATCCAGTAAGATGAGAGTCTCAGCAGAGATGAGGCTACAGCATCCCAGGTACTTGCTAAGTGTCATCCCACTCCACTCAATACCAGCAATGTGGCACTGGCTGCCATCTGGCTAGTGACGGGTTCTGTTCCAGAAGCCCACCCTGAGAGTGTATTCCTATGACCATTTGCATTACCAACTGTCCTTGGTTGGGTGCCCCCAAAATCAGCTCCTGAGGCAAGGATGGAGTATAAGCAGCTAGTTTATTTTACAGTCCCTCCCATAGAAGGAAAGGCAATAACACGTCTATTAATAAGCAGGTTCCCACTGTGAGCAGCCAAGGCTCAGGCTCCCTGGGATGCTGACAAAGCAGAACATGCCCTAGATTATCCTGCCCGAAGGGCAAGGAATCTGGGGTATGTATCCTCCTGCTGCTGTGTGCCCATGGCTGAGTGTTGCCCCTGGGGGTGTTAACAGCCCAGTGCTTCTGGCCTCTGATAACCAACTCTGCAACAAGGTGAAGAGGAAGCACCAGAGCGGACGAGCACAGGTGCCTGCATCTGACACCATCAGCAAGTGCAGAGGGGATACAGGCGGGGCACCCACTAAGGCTGCTGCCACCAATCTGTTGAGAATCAACATACACAGGCATTGAAACGATTCAGTTCAGTTCAGTTCATTTCAGTCGCTCAGTCGTGTCCGACTCTTTGCAACCCTGTGGACCGCAGCACGCCAGGCTTCCCTGTCCATCACCAACTGCCAGAGTCAGCATACAAAGAGCAGAATTACTGACAGCGTACTATACTTAAGCCCTGGACATGGTGTTACTCATCTCAATAGCTCTGCTAGATGACTGTTACTAGGATCCCCATTTTACAGATGAGGAACCGAGACTCAGATATTGAGCCACTGGCCCCAGATGGCAGAGCTGTAAATTACTGTACTTCAAGCTCCACCCAGGCTCTAACTGTGTCTGGTTTTCTTTAATAATGCCTATGAATACATACTTAATATATTACATGAATGATAAATTAATTTAATATCTGTGTGCAGTAAATTCTCTGAGGGCAGGAATAAGATATTTTGGCTTCAGTATTCAGACTACCTAGCCCCTAGCTGGCATTCGACAGGATCTTATTGAATAAATGAGTGAATGACTTAAGAAGAGATCAAGAACTAGCAGTCTCTACCTCAGCTACTGATAACTGTGTGACTCTGGATAAGTCTCTTTCCTGGTGCGGCCTTAGTTTCCCACTCTGTAAACACCCGACACTAACCCTTGCCTCCTGCCATCCAGCCCCTTGCTCCAGAGCCAGCCTTCCAGAAGTTTCTGGATTCCTGTGGAGCCTAACAGTCTGTCAGCCTTCTCACTGCTCTCCTCCAATGACCCCATCCGGGCTTCATTTCTCATCTCGATCAGCCCCACCATCATATCACCACATTCGCCTGGTGACATTGGACGCCAACGCCATCTCACACCAATGGCTGGAGAAAATCACAGGGCCACATTGCCAGGTTCCATTCTAAGTTCATGACCACAGGCCTCAAATGGGCACTTCAAGTTGCCCCGTGGATCCCTCTGTTTCTCTTCTTTGGAGTGACTACTTCTGGCTTTTTCCCTTTCTTCTCTGTCACACTTATCAGCCCCTGGTCACCCCTCTGGCCCTCAGTAGATGACCTCACCCCAGACATCAGTTCAGAGAGTGGGTGCCAGGAGCCATGGCAGTCTCCTAGTCATGCCCTGTCCTGTGGTGGTGGTTTGGTCACTTGAGTCGTGTCCGATTCTTTGCAACCCCATGGACAGTAGCCCAGCAGGGTCCTCTGTCCATGGGACTTTCCCCAGCAAGAATACTGCAATGGGTAGGCAAGCCCTCTTCTAAGGGCTCTTCTTCTCAACCCAGGGATTGAACCTGGGTCTCTTGCATCGGCAGGTGGATTCTTGACCCCTGAACCAGCGGGGAAGCCCCCTCCCCATCCTGTGGATCTGCTGTATCTGCTTTCATCTTTGCTTCCTCACTCTCGACACCCAAAGGCCACATCCCCTCCTCTCAGCCACTTGTGCTCTGGGTTCTGTTTTTTCCATCTTTTCAAGGAACTTGAATCTTCATGTCCCCCTCTCCTCGGTCATCAGCCTCCTTGTTGGACCGCCTTCTGGTCCTTACCCATCAGCACACAGACCTGCTCCATGCCCTGCCCAAGGCACCCCTCCCTTGGGCGCCATCCCATCCCTCCCTCCTCCCATCTTCTCAGGAGAGTCTCCTCCTCCTCCTCCCCCCCTCCTCCACCTCCCATCAACCCCTCTGTCACCCAACCCAAATGGCCTCCATGGAAGTGCTCCAGGGGTTGAGGCATGAGGCAGGGAGCCTGCATCCACCACCCTCTCTCCAGCTTCTGTGGCAACGTGCTTATCTGTCTGCCCTGTCTGATGAGATTGAGCCACCCAAACTCCCTGTTTGATCACCCAAATGGAATCTCAGCTTCTCTTCCATTTGGGGCTCCGTTTGGGTACACACCCCTCAACTCTAGATCTGGGCCCAATTTCAGCCAGTTCAAAGAGGCTTGAGCTGGTTCAAGATGAATGCATTCAGCTAGGACCAATTCCAAAAGATTTAAATCAGCTGCACCGATTCATGTAGCTCAGAAAAATTCCGCTGATCCAGCAGGGCTAAAACAGGCCAACCCGGGGAGCTGTGGACAGGTAGGGTCATGGAGCCCCAGCCCACAGCATGTAGCTTGAGCCAGTCCAAACCTGTTTGCTGATCCCATCCAGTTTGCTCTGGTCATAGTGAGCTTTTTAAGAGGATTGGGCCCCATACAATTTTGCTTGAAAAAAAAAAAAAGCATTTGGAAACCACCAGGGGAACGATTGCTTAAGATGCCTTCCAGCCCTGTTCTTTTTAAAAAATAATTTTTATTGGAGTATACTTGATTTACAATGTTGTGTTAGATTCAGGTGTACACCAAAGTGAATGAGTTATGCACATACATATACCCACTCTTTGCAGCCCTGCCCTTAATGACATCAAGTGCTGAGGAAAAGGTCAGTACTGACTTCTGCCTAGGCTGTTTTATTTTTAATTTTTAGATCTTTTGTTTTAATTTGTTATTTTTAGAGCCTTTGATTTGTGGAGCAGTTTTAGGTTTCAAACAAAATGGAAAATACACAGAATTCTTACATAATCACCCACTGTCCCTATTATTGACATCTTGTATTACTATGGTATATTTATTACAACTGATGAACCTTCATAGAAGAAGAAGGAATTCTTTGTCCCTCAATTCTTTTTATAAGGTTTACATAAATTTGATATTAAAATTTGACAATGGCAGTACAAGATAGGATAACTATAGGCCTAATCTCATCTATGAACAGATATAAAAATCTTAACAAAATCAGTTCGTTATTATTAACAACTGAAGTCCATAGTTCACATTAGGGTTCACTCTTGTTGTGCATTCTGTGGGCTCTGATAAACATGATATGACACGTAGCCACCATTATAGTACCATTATTATTCCTTTATGTGGAATAATTTCACTGCCCTAAAAATCATCTGTATTTTATCTACTTATCCCTCCTCCCACCCACTGATCTGTTTACTGTCTCCATTTGTGTTGTTCAGTCACTAAGTCATGTCCAATTCTTTCCAACCCCATGGACTGCAGCACACCAGGCTTCTCTGCCCTCACTATCTCCTAGAATTTGCTCAAACTCATGTCCATTGAGTTGATGAGGCAATATACCCATATCACCCACTGTCACCCTCTTTTCCTCCTGCTCTCAGTCTTTCCCAGCATGAGAGTCTTTTCCAGTGAGTCAGCTCTACACATCAAGTGGCCAGCATATTGGAGCTTCAGCTTTGGCACCAGCCCCTCCAATAGATATTCAGGGTTGATTTCCTTTAGGGTTGACTGGTTTGATCTCCTTGCAGCCCAAGGGACTCAAGAGTCTTCTCCAGTAGCACAGTTCGAAAGCATCAGTTCTTCAGCACTCAGCCTTCGTCATGGTCCAACTCACATCTATACATGACTCCTGGAAAAACTATAGGTTTGACTATACAGACTTTGTTGGCAAAGTGATGTCTGCTTTTTAATATGCTGTTTAGGGTTGTCATAGCTTTCTTTCCAAAGAGAAAGCCTCTTTCAATTTCATGGCTGCAGTTACTCTCTCCATAGTTTTGCTTTTTCCAGAAGGTCACAGAAGGTCATACAGTTGGAATAATACAGTATGTAGCCTTTTCAGACTGGCTTCTTTCATTTAGCAATACACATTTAAGGTTCCTCCATGTCTTCTCATGGCTTAATAACTCTTTTTTTTCTTGGTAGTAAAATATACATAACATAAAATTTTCCATTTTAACCACTTTCAAGTGTATAGTTCCATGACCTGTAGTACATTCATAATGATGTATAGCCATCACCAGAACTACCTCTCTCCAGAACTTTTTCCTTTTCCCAAACTGAAATTCCACTTGCCGTGAACAATAACTCCCAGTCCCTAGTTTATTTCAGTTTATTTATCCATTTACTTATTGAAAGACATCTTGATGGCTACCAAGTTTTGACAATGATGAATAAAGTGGCAGTAAACATTTGCATGGGGGTTTCTGTGTGAACCTAAGTTTTCAATTCCACTATGTACCAAGGAGTGTGATTGAAGGACTCCTGTCTAAATTTATTTCATTATCATGATGGAGCACCTGGAGTGTGGCAAGAGCTAACCCCAACTCTCTACAAATATTGTCCTCTTTAAATGCCACAATAACTCTGAAAATGGGTGCTTTTAGCCCCAGTTTGGGGATTTCCCAGGTGGAACAGCGGTATAGAATCTTCCTGCCAATTCAGGAGACGCAAGCGACTCGGTATGATCTCTGGGTCAGGAAGATCCCCTGGAATAGGAAATGGCAACAGTATTCTTGCCTGGGAGAGTTCCATGGACAGAAAAGCCTGGCAGGCTACAGTTCATGTGCCAAGAGTTGCAAACGACTCAGCGACTGAGCATACACACACCCAGTTTGTTGTTGTGGTTTAGTAGTTAAATCATGTCAACTCTTTTGTGATACCATGGATTATAGCCTGCCAGGCTCCTCTGTCCATGGGATTTCCCAGGCAAGAATACTGGAGTGGATTGCCATTTTCCTTCTCCAGGGGATCTTCCTGACCCAGGGATGGAACCCACGTCCTTTGCATCTCCTGTATGGGCAGGCAGGTTCTTTAGCACTGAGCCACCAGGGAAGCCCTATCCCCAGTTTACAGATGAGCAAACTGAGGCTCAATGAAGTGAAAAAAGAATCCTTGCCTGTGGTCATGAATCTATGAACTGGCAGAGCCAGGACACCAAGCCAAGCTTTCAGGTTTTGAGAAACACGCAAGATGCAGGGGGAGGGACAAAGAGATGATGTCCAGGTTTTCATCCCGCTCTGATTTGCTCCTTTTCTCTTTTTGACGAAACAAATACATTTGTTTTCTGACCTGATCATTCTTCGAGGAGCGGCCTTCCCTTCCCAGTCAATCTGTCATGGGGATAGCTTGCTGACTCAAAGCCAACAACCCACATCCCCATCCACCTACACACTTCACTGCAAATCCCCCTTCCTCCCCAGCTCTGGACTTACTAGGAACCAAAAACGTCTTTAAGTTGATGAATCCCTTTCTTTTACAGGTCCCTTCTCCCCTTGGTGTCCCATGACTATGGACTCCCTGGGAAGACCAAGAGGGGCAGGCCGTTAGGGAGATGTTGCAGGCATCAACTGCTGTGGGTGGTTTTCCCTATGGTCAGCGGTGGACTCTGCAACAGAGCTGAAATTCATGGGGTCATGTCACTCTGGATTCAAAGGATTCTCAACCATCAAAATGACTGGGCCAATCCACACCCACAGCTCAGCCCCTGGGCCTGGTCGGTGCCCCCAAGTGGCCTTCCTTCTCTTCCCCACACCCTGTTTATTCATGCCATCCCCAAGCCCCCTTAAGTACCAATAATGGAAGTGCTTACTAGGCCCCGCAACAATTCACCCTTATATTTTATTTATAGCTGACAAAGCTCCAAGCAGGAAAAATATAATCACACTTTAAATAATGGAAGTTGTAGGTATTAGAGCTACACGGGCAGTTACTGGAGTTGCCTCCATGTCTCCCTGCAGACCTGACGGGGCGCATGCCGACTGCATTTTTAATTTTTAAAACATATTTCTTTCCAAATTATTCCACGTTACAGAGGAGCCACATTTATGGGGGTGATAAATTACTGTAATAAAGTGCCTCTTCCTCAAATATATAGGACACAGCCACGCTGAGCACAGCCCAGCATGGGTAGCCCCGAGAGAGTGGTGGGATGTCCCACTGCCTCGCTTCCCACTTTAATTATTTGGCCGATGTGTCCTACATTTTTAATACAGTCACAACTTTTCTTTAAGCAAAGAATTCAAACTGCCCACTCATTTGTATTTGTGTGTGTCTTTGTGTAGGGGGCACACTGATGCGGGTTCCTGGGTGTGTGCCCATGGGTGGTGAGGCATGCCTGGGTGAAAATAAGTGTGTAGGGGGCATACATGTGCATCTGTCTGTGAATATGTACGTGTGCTGATGCCTGTTTTCACACCTGCAAACGTGTGTGTGGCGGCAGCTGGGTGCCCTGGCGCACATACCTGTGTATAGACACAGCTCCGAGGGCATAAGGCATGTGTGTATTGGTACACTTACATGGATATGTCTGCATTGGCTAAATGTACACATTTGTGTACTTTTCTTTGTGTATACACAGCATGCTGGTGTGGAAGTGTGGGTTCAGGTGTGTTATTCTAAGCTGCCCTGCCTTCTCCTCCCAGACCTTCTTGTGCATTTGAATCATTTCTTCTGTATCAAATCAGTTCTTCTCCTTCCTCGAACTGTAAAGTACAGACATCAAGCCTCACTTGCCCCATCTGTAAAATGGAGCTTGGATTAAGAATACCTACCTCCTAGGACTGTTGGGAAGATGAATGCATCTAATATGTGTCAAGCAGCTCACGTACAGGGAGCACAAGCAGTAACTGTCATTCTTCCTGCCGGCCATGGCACAGGCTGCTGGAACCATCCTTGGAAAGTTACCTACAGAAGAAAGCCAAGGATGGAAGCCAAGAGTTGATGAGGAAGTGGCTTAGCTCAGCCCTTGCTCCAGTAGGGCCTCAGGAGTGCCCCTTGGGAGCCCGTGCCTATCTCCACAAGTTTGTGGGCTCCAAAGGACAAGGCTGTGCCCATTTCACCCCAGAAAGAGTCCAGTGGAGCAGGCCCCGTGAGCCTGTGCTGTGTGGGCAAATGCATGAATGGATGAACAGGGTGAGGGATGGGTATAGGCAGTTTGTTTGGGAGGCAGTGATCATGGGAAGTAGGAGTGTGCAAATGAACTGATGACTTAGCGGGAACTTGGGACTCAGTACCCAAGTGGCTATATGAAATGTACCTGGAATTGTCCACCTGATGACTGGCAAGCTGGGGTGCTTTGTCTTCCATTCCTCCCTAGATGAGGGCTTTCCTGGGGACACTTCCAGCCCTGGCACTTCTGGGTACCTTGTGAAAAGCTATGCAGCTCCTATGGTACCAGAGAAAGTTCCAGATGGGGAAGTGGAGATGTGGGAGCTGGGGTGGGAAGATGCCCTCTGCAGTTAGGATGGTCCCTGCTTGGCAGGGACCTCAGCAATGGATCAAAGGGATATAGGCAGTGCATGCAGAGCATCTGGTCTGGGTCAGCTTTGCAGGTACAAACTCACAGATGGATGTGAGAGTGGACAGACGTGGATGCCCATGTGAAGGTTGGCAAGCTTTCTCTGAACAAGGAGGAGAGAAGCTGGTTGGCGGGGTGACCTTGAGGCCCACATCCTCCCCTCCAGGACAGACGAAGGCTCCTGAATCGTCAGAGCTAGAAATGCAGGAGGGGAGGCAGCCAAGAGGCTGGTGTTGGAGACTGCCTCTGGCAGATGTTCCTGGTCCACTCTTGACTGTCACACAGCAGGCCTGCCCCTCACAGACACTTCTCCTGCAGAACTGAAGCCCCTGCTGGGGACTGGAACCCAAGAAGAAAAGCAGGAATCAGAAAGTTAATTCTACAGCCTCATCTGTGCTATTCCTGGCCACACCCACCAGATCTGCAACCTCCTGGCTGCTTTCGCTTCCCTGCAAGCACTCCTCTGCCTCCTTGACTTCGCATATGCTGTTCCTTCTGCTTGGAATGCCTTTCTCCGGTGGTCACCCTCAAATGCTGTCTTCTGCACCAAGCCATCTAGCCCAGAAAAGCTCTCCCTCCCCTCTGCTCCCCTGAGGACTTTGCTAGGTCCCCAAACCCAGGATCCCTCTGGGACTCTAATAATGCACTTGCTGGCACCCCTGTCCCCACCAACTTTGGGCTCCTCAAGAACAAAAAGCATGTATGTGTTACAGCTGCATTTCCAGGACCCAACCCGGAGCCTGGCTGGCCTCCCGGGGCCTCAGTTGCCTCATCTGGAACTGAGGATGATAATGGTGATATTATCATGGTGATAATGGGGTGATAATCACACTTACCTGATCATATTATTGTGAAGATTAGATGACTGAAATTTTAAAATGCTGTGCTTAGAACAGTGCCTGACATGAGGTAAGCACTAGGTAAGTGTTGCTATCATTAATGTGCTTTGGAATGAATTTACAAGGCCTGAATAGAAGGGGAAACAAAATGGCCAGTGCCCACAATTGCCTTCCATCACCCCATTTTACAGATGAGGACAGTGAGGCTCAGAAGAACCGCACAGCTAGAGAGAGGCAGAGCCCGGGTCCTCCTCGCCCTGCCTCCCTGTGTCCCTGTCTTTCATCCTCTGGGTCTCTCTTCCCTCCTCCGTAGTGTCGTCCTTATCCCAGTGGGCGACGAGGGGCTGTCAAGGGGTATGAGTAAAACATGGGCACTGATTCATTAGCAAATCTGGGGTCGCCCACTGTATGACCATGTTGTGTTGGTGATGCCCCTCCTTTTTCCTCAGTTTCCCCATCATCTCTTGGGGACTTTGGGGGCCCTCTCCAAGGTCAAGTCTGCCACGATACTGGAAAAGCTGAAGCTTCATGGCTCCTCAATTGCACAGGCTCTTTCTACATAAAAACTCACTTCTGTAGGTAAATTTGTATTTGTGATTCTTTTGTTCTTAGAGATGGACTTTCAAAGTACAAGCCTCAGCAATGCCCCCAGCCTGAACCTGATCTTCCCCAAGACACTCTCTCAGGGCTTTCTAGCTGGATGTCAGCAAGGCTGGCAGTGCATCTACCCTACCCCACCCCACTCTCCCCAGAAGTCAGTTCCTGCCCAGTGTTGGTCCTGTAGCACAAATGGGCACGTGGCCTTGGAGGAGGAACCTGGAGAGCATACAGTAAGTGAGGCTCCGGGCTGGGCTTGAACCCTGGTCTTGCAGCTCCAGGATCAGGCTGGTGCAGCTGTGGGGAAGCACGTGGGATGTTCCTCACTCCTGAGTACTCTGAGCTGTGGCTCAGAGAGTGACTGGGTGCCTCTGAAGGGGCTCAGGCACAGGGGCGGCTGTGGGTGGGGGTGTCCAGGGATGGCTGCTAAAATAAGTAGCAGCTTCCTCTGAAACGCCTCTGCAGTGTGTGCAGGGGAAGGAAGTGGAGGCCCGGAAACAGGAGGAGGCAGAGAGGTGAGAGGCCTGAAGCTGCTGCCAGCACCTCAGAGACCAAGTTGGGGCAGCCCCCACCCACCCAGATACCACAGGCGGCCTGGGCCAGGCTGCAGCCTTGGAGCCTGAGGAGCTCAGGCCCAGCCTTAACACAGCCCAGAGACTAGAGAAGCCCTTGGGCGACTCTTGACCTCCCCCAAAGCCTCCCCAATCCCTGACCGTGTCTGGCCTTTTCTCTAACTGGAATGCTCTTCCTCACCTTTTGCTTTAAGACCCAACACCAATGTCACCTCTTCTAGGAAGCCTTCTCTGATTGCCCCATAGACACACACACACACACACACACACACACAGACACACACACACAGGAACAGGTACCCACAGACCTTCACTGTAAATAGTGTATTCACTGTGACAGCAGGCATTTACTGAGCGATTCATGTTTATTGAGTGCCAGGTGCTCTGCCTGGATGATCTACTGAATTCTTAAAAAACATGATACTACGGTTCTATCAACAGCTTCATTTTTCAGATGAGTAAAGTGAAAGTCAGAGATGAGCCACTTCCGTGAGGTCACACAGTTAGATGATGGCCGAGCTGAGAGTGTAACCCAGGTCTGACTCCACAGCTCGGTCATTTCACTGGGTGCTATCCTCTTAGACTAGGATGTGAATGGTTGCCCCCAGAGTAGTGAGACACACCTGCATGCAGGAGTCTGAGCTGAAATGCTAAGAAAGTGTAAGTTTCAGCCCTGCCTTTGCCTGCTCCCTGGAGTAGCTGGGAACTATCATGTGTTCTAAGGGGAGAGAGAAGGCCAGGTTATAATTAGGAAGCATTTTGGTATAGACATTTCTGGTAAACCGTGAAGAGATCTGAGAAATAGGTCCAAGGCTTCTCTATTGAGTTGTGTTTTCTGTTGACGGATCTGCCCCTTCTCAACCCCACCCACCACCCTGTCAACTGTGAGCTCCTTGTGGGCAGAGATCGAGCCTTGGTGTCTTTGTCCACTAGAGGTTGCTTGGTACCCAGGAGGCTGGGACAGACTTGTTAAATGAGGGAATAAATGAATGAATGAAGATGGGGCCCTCCAATGCCATCAATAAATAGGAATGGCATCATTCCAGCTTAAAAATGCTAGGTTGACCTCCTTGCGTGCCAGCCTGTATAGGTGCCAGGGGTGACTGACCATTTGGACAGAGTCCAGCTCAGGTCAGTGTCTGGCCAGGAGGTCCAGGAAGACTTCCACCAGCTTGTCCTCAGCCAGGGCTGCACTCTAGCCCTTCAGGCCTGGGTCCACAGCTGCCCTCATGGCCTTTCCAGCCTCCAAAGAGAAGGCTTCCTTGCTGCAGCGGCAGCAGGTCCGAAGCCTCCTTGAGAGAAGGAGGAAGTGAAAGTGCTGTGCGGGTGAGTTATCGGGGGGTCCTGGGAGGGCCCAGGGTCGGTGTGGAGGGAAAGGCTGGGCTGGAAGAGACGCCAGAGTGGGAAGCCTTCCCAGGGCCCTGGAGGAAGACCTTTGAGGGTGCCCAAAGGGGAGGGGCCTGAAATCACCTCCTGCCTCCCTCCCCACCAGACACCAGGATCTTCAGCTTGGAGAAGAGAATGTGAGGGAGACACCATCCCGTTGCATGTCTGAGAGCTGGTGAGGGGCATTTGGGGCCAGACAGGGAAGTCACAGAGGCCGTTCCCACCCCCGGGGCTGCGCTCTGGTGCCCAGCGGTCTCCTGGCAGGCACAATGGCTGACAGCAAGCCGGTGGCACAGGGCAGCGGGCAAGGCGTGGGCTCTGGGTCCGAACTTCCTGGCCTGGAATCCCAGCTCTGCCCCTCACGAGCCACACAGCTTCTCTCTGTACCCTCAACTTCCACCTCTGTACAGTGGGGTCACTGTCCCTAACCTAGAGTGACACGATTAAATACATTAACACATGGAAGGTGCACAGAGAGGGCCTGGTCCAAGGAAACTCGCAGTGAACAGTGACAATTGCGTCAGGCACGGTCTCCTTAGGAAAACTGAAACACTCTGTTTTGAATAGAGGGAAGATAATACAGGGGCTGGTGACTCAAGTACCCAAGAGCTGAGACACTATCTGAGAGATGCTGCCCCCAGAGACCAGAGACAGTAGGAAGCCTGGAGGCCAGCAGGAGGAGGTGACATATCAAACTGGAACGTGAGAGAGTAGAGACAACAGACATGGCAGTGGGGAGGGGTTATGGGCCAAAGAGGGTGAGGAAAGAGTCTGAGGGCAGGACAGGCCGAGAATGAACGGACACAAGAGAGGGCCACAAATGCAGTATAGATTTCAGTCCTGTTCTAGTTCCTCATAGCACCACCTTCATTCAGAGTCTTAATTTTACTTCTCAGAGCCTTGATTTCCTCACTGATAAAACAGAAATAAAATAGCATGTAATAGTACCAACCACTTATATGCACTTCAGTTCTCACAACAGTCCTGAGTAGCAGGTACAACTATCAAAATCACTATTATACCCACTTTACAGATGATGGAATGAGGTACAGAGAGATCCCGTCACGCAGCTGGGAAGTGGCAGAGTAGATGTGACCCGGTGTTCTACTCTTAACCGCTAGCCGCAGTTCACAATTTTACCATCACTGGCTCTCTTCCCAACTGGTCTCATCTGACTCAATGCCTCTCTCTGTTTCAGAATTTTACCACAGCCCCCAATTCAGACTGATAACCAGCATCTGCTCCCAACATCTGACTTATCACTTTCCTCCCAGGCTCAGGCCCCTGGAGTCCCACTGACGTGGGTATGAGCCCTGGCTCTGCCATTTTCCATCTAGGGGTCCTAGAAGAAGCCAGTTCCCTTCTAAAAGCCTTGGTTTCCTCATCTCTGGCCCAGGGAGCTTTGTCCTGAGTTTGCTGGGCTGTGGTGGGGACTTCGTGAAGCCACATTCAGGGCACCTGGGGCACTGGGAAGGAGGTGCGGTCCATCCGACTCTTATCAGAAGTTAATCATATCCGCAGTCCTGGGGACGAGGCCAAGTATTTCTTTGCTTTTCCCAACAAGTCCTCTGCAGGTGCATCATGGGAAAACATGTTAGGCATTGCTTGTTTGCTTTCAAGTGCAACTGCTCATCTCCTGCAAACTGCTTTCCCTGGGCTCCTTTGCCAGGTTGAGCTAATGGGAAGTTCTGGGAGGAGATTAGAGGGTGGGAGAAGCCCTGATATCCACCCCACTGCCTCCACCCCTGCGTTCTCTGCTTAAAAGGAGGGGGGATGGTGGTGGAGCACGTTCCACCACTGGCTGCCGTCTTTTGTGTCTTTAGCTCCTAAAGAACCTTTGGTTCCTGCCATGATACAAACCACCCCTAGGCAGTATCACTCAGCTTCCCGGGTGGCTCAGACCAGGGAAGAATCTGCCTGCAATGCAAGAGACCTGAGTTCAATCCCTGGGTTGGGAAGATCTCCTGGAAGAAGGCCTGGAAACCCACTAGTATTCTTGCCTGGAGAATCCCCATGGACAGAGGAATCTGGTGGGCTACAATCCATGGGGATGCAAAGAGTCAGACATAACTGAGCATCTAAGCACAGCACAGAAAGTATCATCACTTTCTCCACTTGTCCCTTCTACCCCTGCCCGAATTTGATTGCCTCACCATTTGCTATTTGACTTTTTGGCTCTTTCCTCTCCCATGTAATCAGTTCCCTGTATTAAACTTCCTCTGTTTGAAATACCAAGAGTGGCATCTGTCTTTCTGTGTGGCTCTGACTCACAGCAGGCATCTAGGATTTTTCTTCCCCTAGAATATCCTCCACTTCTCCAAGCCTGGAGTCTTTATCCTGGAATGTTGGAGTCAGATCCCTGAGGGCATGTGACGGGGAAGTGGACAGGGATCTAGCTCCTTATAGCTCTTTGCAGTGAACCTGCTCTGAGGGGACAAAGCTTTCTGGTACTAACGCTGTCTCCTGCACAGTAAATGGTGTGTGTCATGTGCAGCGAGGCTGTCTCCCTTACTGTCCTTTCCCAGAGGTTCTCCAGCACCAAGTCAGGGGAGGGGAGAAAGCAGTGAAGGAGGCAAAGAATGCCCCATCGGGCCACACTAGCAGAGGACTTGGATGGAGCAGGTTTTCAGCAAGCCAGTCGCCTTCCCCCTTCAGAGTCGTCCCTGGGACTCAAGCCAAAGCCTTGAATTTTAAAACCAGCCCTATGAAGAATGATGGCTTCCCAGGTGACGCTAGTGGTAACGAACCCACCTGCCAGTGCTGGAGACTTAAGAGACGTGGGTTCGATCTCTGGGTTGGGAAGATCCTCTGGAGGAGGGCATGACAACCCACTCCAGTATTCTTACCTGGAGAATCCCATGGACAAAGGAGCCTGACAGGCTACAGTCCATGGGGTCTCAAAGAGTCAGACACACTGAAGCAACTTAGCACAAGAGGAATGAAGGTTTTCTTCAAGCCAGGGCAGCTGCCCCAGGGGCCCACTCCACCAAGAGCAAAGGACCAAGGCACAGACTCTAATGAGTGAATTGAGGGTGTGGTCCTGCCTCCCAGCCAGTACCTCTGGGACTCCCATTGAGAGCTGCTCACAGAGGTCCTTCCCTTCCCTTCCAGAGCGCTGGGTAAAGGTCACTTCAGTCAGCCCCCAGACTTGAACCCACAGCAGAAGCCAATCAGATGGGAGACTCTGGCAGGTCTCTCAGATCCTTCCAGGTGTTTTCTGTCTCAGGCTCTGAGTTCTTGGCTTCATCCATAACTTTGAAGCCTCCTTCCCCTCACCCAGTGACCAAAGCAAATCCGAGGGTTTCTGAGCTCTCAAAGTCTCCCTATCTGCATATTCTTTGGGGCACATGTAAGGCCCCCACAAAAGTAAGAGGAGCCCCAAAACTGTTCCTGTCCAACCTTACCCTCCATGGTAAGTGGGAAAGGAGGGCTCAGAATAGAGACCTGCCGGAAGCCTGCAGTCATTGGCAGGTTGTGGGGAGCCATAGTGGTGAAGCAGGTGATGAGCTGGACCAAGGCCCCAGGGACACCCCATCCTGCATCGGCATTTGCACAAGCATCCATGCTTCACGTCACTCACAAGTACCAGAGGACACATGCATCTACAAACCATCATATGCCCACAGAGACTACAGGTTCAGCAATTTAGGGGCTCACACTTGCATAAACACAAGCAAACAAGTGCACTCCAATGGGCAGACATACCCATCCCTGATGTGCACCCATACGTGGGTTTATATGCATGCTCCTCAGCACACAATCGTATGCACACATCCCTAGGGAATCACACCCACATGCACAATATCATATATAGGCAATCTGCTACACATCCCATAACATGAGTGCATGCAAACAGCTCACACACACACACACACACACACACACACACACACACACACACCAGCTCGCCAAGGTGCCCTCAAACAGCTGGACACACTTCACACTCTGCAGGCTGGTGAACTTATGTTTGTGAGCAGAAGACACCCCTCCAGGATAGCTCCCATGCAGCTGACCACAGGTGCAGATACAGTGATGCTGCCTATGTGCACACACCTGGCCACACAGCCTCCTCCGCCTTCTCCATGGAATGGACCCTTCTCGGTAAGCCCTTCTCAAGGAATCAGCAGCCATCTGTCTGCCCTTGGGACTCAGAAAACACCCTACTCCCTCCCCAGCCCTGTCCCCTAAGCTGGGTGGCCTGGGTCCTGGGGGAGGTGGGGAGGACTGCCCAGCTCAAAGTCTGGGGCCAAAGTCTTGTTTGCAGGCGCAGGGCGGAAGTTGCACAACCCGCCCCTGCGCCCGGCGACCCAGCTCATTGTCTCCAGCTTCCCCTTGGCCACAGGCCCAGGCCCAGCCCGCCAACCTGTTTCTCTGGGGAGGATGGGGATGGTGGCTCCTCTCTCCCCTGCCTTGGGAACTAGTGGCCAAAGGACACTCCACTGGCCCTCAGCCATATATGCCACTCACTTGAGGTGGAGATGCACAGAACTTAGAACCTGACCTCTCCTCTACCAGTTGGGGAGCTAAAACATAGGACAGGCAGGAGGCCAGCCCAGGGTAACACAGCAAGCTGGAGGCACATCAGGTCTTGCACCCAAGCTCAATTTTCTCTCTAAGTTTAAGAAAGATCATGCAGAAGCTCAATAGTTCTAATGCAGATGAGCATCTGGATTTAGATGGAGGGGAGCCCAGAGTCTGTGAGTAGGAACCACACTTCACCCTCAGTCCCCACCTTGGCTAAGTTAGTTCATCAGAAGATCAGTTTGCCATATCACCAACTCACTGAGCTAACCAAATTTACCCCTACTTTAAATACTCTTTTCGATTTGTAAAGTTTCTAACAATGTATATGAGATGAATCAGGAAGGCCCTCAAGGGCCACGGAAAGCCAGATCCTTCTTCACCTCTGGAGCTACAGCTCAGGCTAGGGTGCAACCCCTTGTCCCTCAGTCTTTATTTCCAGTTCCCTCAGCAACAGGTGAGGCTTAGAGATAGTAAACAATCTGAAAATCCCAGAAAGCGACAGCTATTCAAAACCATCCCATGCCTGCCAGCCTATTTTCTCTCCTTCCTTCCCTCCCTCCCACTTCCACTCCCTCTATCCATTTTCCCTTCTGCCTTTGTTTTTCTCATCTCATCTAGTTGAAACTCACAAGGCAGGTTCCAGTAGGCTGGTATGATAGCCCTTATGGGCAGAGTTAAAGTTGGGTGGGGCAACAGCCCAGTGGGTCAGAGCATAGGTCTGTACAGGGGATGGAGCAGATGAATAATCCACCATGGATTAAAGGAGCCAGGTTTCTCATGGACAGTTCAGTTCAGTCGCTCAGTCATGTCCGACTCTTTGTGACCCCATGGACTGCAGCATGCCAGGCTTCCCTGTCCATCACCAATTCCCTGAGCTTACACAAACTCATGTCACTGAGTCTGTGATGCCATCCAACCATCTCATCCTCTGTTGTCCCCTTCTCCTTCCACCTTCAGTCTTTCCCAGCATCAGGGCCTTTTCAAATGACTCAGTTCTTAACATCAGGTGGCCAAAATATTGGAGCTTCCGCTTCAATATCAGTCCGTTCAATGAATATCAGGACTGATTTCCTTTAGGATTGACTAGTTTGATGTCCTTGCAGTCCAAGGGAGTAGGATATGGACAAGGGAGGTACAAATATGGAAAGGAGGACCCTGAAGAACTCCATGGTGTTGGACTAAAGTTGGAGCTATCAGTGAGAGACATGCTTTAAAGTGTGTGTGCTTGTGTTTTCTTGGTCTGTTCACTGAAAAGGTCTGAGAGTAGCAATGCTTCAGTAGCAATGAGCACACTTACCACCATGATTGTATTTTCAGAATACCATTCTCCCCTAAAAAGAAATTCAGCTCTTTGGAGGAAGAGTTGATTGCCAGACTGATTTAGAGAAAGTACTAGTTAAGTCTGGACATGTTGTTGTGTCAAAGGGGATGTATCAAAAAGATACAAGAGCCAGATGGAAGGGGCTTTTTCTTGCCAAATCTGGTGTAACTTGAACATCAAAATAAACGATAGTGCTGGATCACATCCCATTGAATGAAACAGAAATCCATGAATCCATATTTCTGAACAAACAAATAAATGAGTACACGGACAGAAGAGAATGCTTTTCCTTATAGCAGAGTGCCAAACAGTAAATGAAAAAGGAAACTCACCTTTTGGCCACTATTATGATTGTTATTTTAGGTCAAAAACGTCGGAAGACCACTAAAACAATAGAAGTAAATGGAGTGAAGAATGGGATTTTTACATCTTGCTAAAGTATCCCCACACAAGATATTTATTACTTACAAAAGTAACAAAATATCTTTATAATGGCAAAACTGGATAAAATGATGAATTAATCAGTTGACATCACCAGTGTCAACAGATCAAGGTTGTGCAGCACTTGAGAGGGAGCAATGAGAATGTATAGCTTATTCCTGTGATAGTCACAACATGTAATCAGGAGGAAACAAACACAAAGTGAGCAACATTCTCCAAAACAATTGCCTTGTTATCTTTAAACACCAAGAGTGTGAAACTCAAGGCAAGAATGGAGGGAGAGTGGAGGCACATAGACGAGACGTTAGGTTGGGTCACCCTCTACCCATGGCATCACAGGGGCAACTCGTGAAGCTTGAATGAGGTGTCTGGTTGAAAGGCACATGCCATTCTTTGTACTGTTCTTGCATGTTTTCCATAATGTGAAATATCTTAAAATTATTTTTAATCCCATATAGCATAACTTTATAAAATTGTTAAAGGAGGCTCCTGGATGGATATCTCCAAGAAAAAGAGGAAGCAAAAGTGTTACCTAATGACCTTATCTCCTGAGGGAGGATTTAGGATGAACTGGAATGAGCACCCAGAAAGCAGGCAAGCAAAAAACAGGAAAATGAACAATGCTGGGAGAAAGAGAAAGACTTTCAAGAAATAGTTGTAGGGACTTCCCTGGTGGCCCAGTGGTTAAGAATCCACCTCCCAGTGCAGGGGATGTGGGTTTGATTCCTGGTCAGGAAACTAAAATCCCACATGCCTTGGAGAAACTGAGCCCACAAGCCTCAACTAGAGAGTCCATGTGCTGCAATGAAAGATCCCACATGATATAATGACCAGCTGCATGTCACAACTAAGACCTGATGCAGTCTAATAAATATTTTTCAAAAAGAAAAATAAGAAAATAGTCATTATAAAAAGAAAACACTCAGTCATGTCCAACTCTTTGCAACCCTTTGCAACTCTTATACTCTTTGCATAGACTATACAGTCCATGGAATTCTCCAGGCCACAGTACTGGAGTGGGTAGACTTTTCCTTCTCCAGGGGATCTTTCCAACCTAGGGATCACACCCAGGTCTCCTGCATTGCAGGCAGATTCTTTACCAAATGAGATATCAGGGAAGAAAAAAAGAAAACAGTTGTAATCATAGTACCCTATATGGCTGGGCTTTCAACTGTATTTACATTGTCACAAAATAAACCCAGAGTTTTTATCTAACAAAAACTTATGATATAAAGAAGATAGACCAGGAGAAGCAGGGAAAGAGATTCTATGGGAAGGAAATTCTTATTGTCCAAAGTAGGAAGATGATAGATTATATTTAAACCTGAAAATCAAGAAATAACAGTATATTTGGGATAGAAAAGAACTTTTTCTTATAACTTGTACCTTGTTTAATGATAATTCTGTATCAGTCAGTTCAGTCACTCAGTCGTGTCTGACTCTTCGCGACCCCATGAATCACAGCACACCAGGCCTCCCTGTCCATCACCATCTCCCGGAGTTCACTCAGACTCACATCCATGGAGTCAGTGATGCCATCCAGCCATCTCATCCTCCGTCGTCCCCTTCTCTTCCTGCCACCAATCCCTCCCAGCATCAGAGTCTTTTCCAATGAGTCAACTCTTCGCATCAGGTGGCCAAAGTACTGGAGTTTCAGCTTGAGGATCATTCCCTCCAAAGAAATTCCAGGGTTGATCTCCTTCAGAATGGACTGGTTGAAACTCCTTGCAGTCCCAGAGACTCTCAAGAGTCCTCCAACACCACAGTTCAAAAGCATCAATTCTTCGGTGGTCAGCTTTCTTCACAGTCCAACTCTCACATCCGTACATGACCACTGGAAAAACCATAGCCTTGACTAGACAGTCTTTTGTTGGTAAAGTAATATCTCTGCTTTTCAATATGCTATCTAGGTTGGTTATAACTTTTCTTCCAAGGTGTAAGCGTCTTTTAATTTCGTGGCTGCAGTCACCATCTGCAGTGATTTTGGAGCCCCCCAAAATAAAGTTTCTCACTGTTTCCACTGTCCCCATTTATTTGCCATGAAGTGATGGGGCCAGATGCCATGATCTTCGTTTTCTGAATGTTGAGCTTTAAGCCAGCTTTTTCACTCTCCTCTTTCACTTTCATCAAGAGGCTTTTAGTTCCTCTTTACTTTCTGCCATAAGGGTGGTATCATCTGCATATCTGAGGTTATTGATATTTCTCCCGGCAATCTTGATTCCAGCTTGTGCTTCCTCC
Source organism: Nanger dama (assembly GCA_917880005.1). Lineage (NCBI taxonomy): Eukaryota > Metazoa > Chordata > Mammalia > Artiodactyla > Bovidae > Nanger > Nanger dama. The sequence goes on along the minus strand of CAKJTW010000018.1, from coordinate 11,725,758 downwards.
AGCCCAGCGTTTCTCATGATGTACTCTGCATATAAGTTAAATAAGCAGGGTGACAAGATACAGCCTTGATGTACTCCTTTTCCTATTTGGAACCAGTCTGTTGGTCCAAGTCCAGTTCTAACTGTTGCTTCCTGACCTGCATATAGGTTTCTCAAGAGGCAGGTCAGGTGGTCTGGTATTCCCATGTCTTTCAGAATTTTGCACAATTTATTGTGATCCACACAGTCGAAGGCTTTGACATAGTCAGTAAAGCAGAAATAGATGTTTTTCTGGAACTCTCTTGCTTTTTCTATGATCCAGCAGATGTTGGCAATTTGATCTCTGGTTCCTCTGCCTTTTCTAAAATCAGCTTGAACATCTGGAAGTTCATGGTTCATGTATTGCTGAAGCCTGGCTTGGACAATTTTGAGTACTACTTTCCTAGCATGTGAGATGAGTGCAATTGTGTGGTAGTTTGAGCATTCTTTGGCATTGCCTTTCTTTAGGATTGGAATGAAAACTGACCTTTTCCAGTCCTGTGGCCACTGCTGAGTTTTCCAAATGTGCTGGCATATTGAGTGCAGCACTTTCACAGCATCCTCTTTTAGGATTTGGAATAGCTCAAGTGGAATTCCATCACCTCCACTAGCTTTGTTCATAGTGATGCTTTCTAAGGCCCACTTGACTTCAAGTTCCAGGATGTCTGGCTTTAGGTGAGTGATCACACCATTGTGATTATCTTGGTCGTGAAGATCTTTTTTACAGTTCTTCCGTGTATTCTTGCCACCTCTTCTTAATATCTTCTGCTTCTGTTAGGTCCATACCATTTCTGTCCTTTATCGAGCCCATCTTTGCATGAATGCATTAATTCCTTCTGTATATATATATACATATATATATACTCAATGAAGAGAATGTCAAAATAAAAAATAAATTTATATAAAAATTTTAAAAAGAAAGAACCATATGAGTCTGCTATTTAGAAGTATAAAGGAAGGAAAAATAAACTGCTGTGTCTTGCTGAAAGCAGCTGCCTCTGGTGGCTGGGAATTGGAGGCAAAGACAGATTAGACAGGAGACTGCATCCAGAACAAAGTGCATGTATAAGTTTAATAAAAGTTGAAATCAAAATAGAAAAATGTAATTAAAAGAAATATATTTTGAGCAAAGCAGTAAATTTGGACAACTGGTGAAGCTGATTGTTTAGCAAAATCTGTAAAAGAATTCCCCAAATGCTAAAGTGCTGATGAAACATAAAGCTACTTTTTAAGAGATTAAAAAAAAATCAATCAATAATGAAAAATTCCCATGTGATACTATGGAAAAAATATTCATAGGGGATTATTTAGGAAGAGTAAATGAACTAGAAGAGTAAATATTTTATGACCCTCAGTTTTGGCCACATTGACTAGACCTTGAAATGCTACCAGGAAGGAAATATGTCCATTAGAAAAATGTACATTGAACATAAAATGAGTATTACTTAAACAGATTTTGGGAAAATCAGTCAATTTAGTAATAGGGGCTAGTGGTCCTTCAGTGAGACTGTGGAGAACTAATATTGGTCAGATTGGCCTTCAGAGGTTTGGCGGTTAACCCTGCATCCATAGACCTTTCCCAAGACCCAGTCCATTCTCACCCAGGTCTAGCACCAATCTCATCAGCAGTCTCCCTGGAGGAGGAAGGTTCATACTCTTCTACACTACAATCTTCTTCTACGCTACTACTCTGTATAGTGTAAACTTATAACCCTATTTTACAGATGAGAAAATGAAAACTTGGAGAAATGAATTGACTTGCCTGAAGCCTCATAATCAAAAAGTAGCTTAACTGGACTTGTCATATTGGTCCATAAACTCTAAGGCCAGGCTTCTCTTGCTCCCTGGCCCCTTGGCTCTCCCACCTGCTGGCGCCAGACCTAATTAGAGCCTTGCTGGCCCCCAAGATGGGCTGGGAGGCAGATGTGTTATTAGAGCGCGAGAGGCTGGGAGCTCGCACTATGTGTCATTATGTTTAATTACATGAGTTGAGGCTTCTGCGTGGGCTGGTGGAGCCAGAGCGTCTCTGTGCCCAGGTGACCAGGGAATTTCTGTAGCCAAGTCCTGGGGCAGGGGCTGCTAGAGGTCCTTACTACAGCCCTGGAAGCAAGGCCCATGTTTCCTGCATCTGCTGGAGAAAGCCTTCTTTCTGAGGCTACGGGGAGGGTCTTGGTGGAAAAGTGCCGTCCTTCATGCCTCTCTGTATGTTTTTATCCAGACTCCCACCTGAGGAGGCAATGGAGTAGAAGGAGATGGCTACACAAAGGGAACAGTGTTGGTCCAGGTCCCCTCATCCCATCCCCAGACAGATACAGGCTCACACACACACACACACACACACACACACACACACACACACTACATCAAACATTATTTTGCAACTTTTATTTGAATCTTTGAGTAAAGACTTGGTTACCCATTTATCAACAGCCTTAGGTGCTTGCTCTGGGGGAAGGGCAAGTGAGAAGGAATATCAAACAGGAATATGAGGTTTTGTCCTCTCTGGGCAGAGATACCTAGTGGAAGCAATCTTTTGCATATGTTCCATGAATAAACAGGTATTGAGTTGCTTCTGTAGGTCAGGCATTGTTCTAAGCACTGTTGTTATGAGGTAAAGTTCCTGATTTTAAGGAGTTTACTTCTAAGGAATAAGAGACAATAAGCATACAAATAAATGTGGAAAGTACAAGATGGGGACAAGTGGTAGGGCGAGAGTGAGGAGCACATATTCATAGATGATGATTCGGTTGGAGAAACAGTCAAGGCACTCTCACCTGGTTTACTCAGCTAAACCCGAAGGGTAGATGGAGAAAAATGTGGGTGGTAGAACAAAGGAGCTCATCACTGCAGCTGCCTCTTCCTCTTCAGCCTCTTCCTCTAATATTTCTTTTCTTTAGAAAATTAAATATTTTAAATATACATAAATTATAGAAAATTTATGACAACTATTCATGTTTAAAAAGAGAACTTTAGATTTGTAAAAACCTAAACCAAACTTACAAAGTCAAAGCTCCTTATATTAGTCAGGAAAAACTAGGTATGTAGTAATAACAAACAACCCCCCAAATCACAAAAGTTTTAAATAATAAAGATCTATTTGTCTCCCATCCTCTGTACCTAAAGACAGTTGACTGGAGAGAGCTGTATTCATTCAGAACCCAGACTGATGAATGCTCCCCATTTGATGATGCTGTGATATCAGTAGAAGACTTCAGGATTCACTATGTAAGAAAGGAAGTATGAAGACCCACACGTTTGCCCTTGAATGCTTGCAATTGGCAGAGGTATATGGCGCTTCTGCCCATGTTTCCCTGGCTAAAGCAAGTCATGTGTTTATGCCCAACTTCAAAAGAGCACTCAAATATAACCCACTTGTGTGCTTAGAAGAAAACAAGAGCTGACATGTCGGTGAGTATTGTTAGTATCTACCACCTTCCCCATCCAATTTCCATCTATCCCTCATTCCTAAGAATAAGCCCCATCTGGAAGTTGTTGTGTATAATTTTCATTTATGAACTTTTGCTTAAGTTCCGATATGCCTGTGTGTGCATACTAAATCGCTTTAGTTGTGTCCGACTCAATGGACTATAGCCCACAAGACTCCTCCGTCCATGGGATTCTCCAGGCAAGGGTACCAGAGTGGGTTGACACGCCTTCCTCCAGGGGATCTTCCTGACCCAGGGATTGAAGCCGTGTCAGGTCTTTATCATAGTGCCACCTGAGAAGCCCTAATATACCTGTATGCCTCAGTAAATAATGCGTGTATGTGCTCAGTCGCTTAGTCATGTCCAGTTCTTTGCCACCTCATCTACTATACCGAGTCAGACCCCTCTGTCCAGGCAAGAATACTAGAGTGGGTTGCCATTTCCTGTTCCAGGGGATCTTCCCAACCCAGGGATCGAGCTCTTGTCTCCTGCCTGTCTCCTGCACTAGCAGATGGATTCTTTACCATTTGAGCCATCTGGGAAGCCCCATCAGTAAATATTACATGGGAAGAAATCACAAAGAAAATTAGAAGATAGTTTTAACTGAATGACAATGAAAACATATCAAAGTCTGTGTGATGCAGCTAAAACAGTATAACAGAGGAAAAGTTATAGCATTAAATGGATATATTAAAAAGATGAATGTTCCAAAACCAAGTATCTAAGCTTCTAGCTTAAGAAACTAAACAAAGGAGAGCAAATTAAACCCAAATCAAGCAGAAATTTGAAAATAATATAGATAAGAGTAGAAACCAGTGAATAGAAAACAGAAAATCAAAAAGAAAATAAATGAAAGCATAAGCTAGCTCTTTGGAAATATCAACAAACTTGATAAATCTCTAGCCAGACTGAACAGAAAAAGGAAAGGAAAGAAAGAAAGAAAAAAAGATACAAAAGTGAAAAGGGGAGTTCCCAGGTGGTCCAGTGGTTAAGATTCCACACTTCCACTGCAAGGGGCACCTGTTCAATCCTTGGTTAGGAAGTTCCACATGCCAGAGGGTGTGCAAAAAAAAAAAAAAAAAAGGAACATCCGTGCAGATCCTAGGAACTTTAAAAAGCTATAAGAAAATGTTTATGACCAACTTTATGACCATAAATTTGACAACTTAAGTGAAACAAGCAAGGGAATTCCCTGTTGATCCATTGTCTAGGACTTGGTGTGGTCAAGGGCTTCCCTGATAGCTCAGTTTGATTCCTGGGTTGGGAGAATTCACTGGAGAAGGGATAGGCTACCCACTCCAGTATTTTTGGGTGTCCCTCATGGCTCAGCTGATAAAGAGTCTGCCTGCAATGCGGGAGACCTGAGTTCAACCCCTAGGTTGGAAAGATCCCCTGGAGAAGGGAAAGGCTACCCACTTCAGTATTCTGGCCTGGAGAATTCCATGGACTGTATACTCCATGGGTTGCAAAGAGTCAGACATGACTGAGTGATTTTCATTTACACTTACAAGGAACTAAGATCCCACAAACCATGCAGTGAGGTCATAAAAAAGAAAAAAAAGGAACATGTGAACTCATTGAAGGACACAAACTATCAAAGCTCACTCAGGAAAAAATAGACAACCCAAAGAATTCTATATCTATGAAGGAGCAGGAACTAATGGCTAATAAAAGGTTTCCTATGAAAGTATTTCCAGGGCCAGATGGCTTCACTGGTAAAGTCTCCAAGTTAAATTCACTTTAAAAATGTCATTATACATAAACTCTTTCAGAAAATAGAAGTGGAGGGTACTCTTCAACTAATTCTCTGAGTTCAGAATTATTAAAAACATGACAAAGACAGTATAAGAAAATATAACTATAGACTTACATCCCTCATGAACATAGGTACAAAAATCTTTAACAAAATATTAGAATATAAAATCCAGCAATATCTAAAAGAATAATGCACTCAAAACTAAGTGGGGTTGATCACAGTCCTAAGATGGCAGAGGAATAGAATGGGGAGACCACTTTCTCCCCCACAAATTCATCAAAAGAACATTTAAATGCTGAGTAAATTCCACAAAACAACTTCTGAATGCCGGTAGAGGACATCAGGCACCCAGAAAAGCAGCCCATTGTTTTTGAAAGGAGGTAGGAAAAAATATAAAAGACAAAAAAAGAGACAAAAAGGTAGGGACGGAGCTCCGTCCCAGGAAAGGAGTCTTAAAAAGAGAAGTTTCCAAACACTGAGAAACACTCTCACTGCCATCTGTGGTGAGCCTTGGAAGCACAGAGGGCAACATAACAGGGAGGAAAAATAAATAAATAATTAAACCCCACAGGTTAGGAGCCCAACGGTAACTCCTTCAGCGGAGAAGCAGCGCAGACGCCTGCACCCACCACTAGCAAGCCGGGGCTGGGCAGGGAGGCGTGGGCTGCATTGCTTAGAGTAAGGATCTGGCCTGAATGCCCCAAGGGCAATCTGAGCAAACTAACTTGGGCTAGAAAACGAGACTGTAGAATAGCTACCATGCAAAAAGCCCTAAGACATCGTGCCTGCTCAGAGAACAAAGGACTGAACAGAGCTAGCTGGCTGCAGACCATCCCCCTCCAGTGACAGTCAGCCAGAGCCGGAAGGGGGCAATCCACAGCCCCAGAGAGACATTATCTACCAAAGTGCATGCAAGCAGGCTTCTTTGCTAACTAAGACTTGGTGTTCTGGACAGTCAACATCCGCCTGAGAAGGTGCGCCGCTTGCACACCCAGAAAACCGAGCGGCAGGGACAGGGGAGGCGGTAAGTTGCAGCGACAGTGCTCACCAAAGACCCCATCACCTGAGGGGCTCGTACCCGGAAAGGGCACAAAACGCAGGCCCAATCGAATCTGTGCCTCTGAGGACGACCCGAGTGCCTGAACCTGAGCAGCTTAGACCTGGGAGGTGCACGCAGCCCAGGGCCGGCCTTGGACGGTGCCCGCGGAGCGACCTAGAGCCTGAGCAGTGTGGCAGGGGAGGGCACACGCGCCGTGAGCGGGGGGCAGGCCCAGTGCGGCTGAGGCGCTGCGAGCACGCGCCAGTGTTATTTGTTGGCAGCGTCCCTCCCTCCCCACAGCGCGATTGAACAAGTGAGCCTAAAAAGTGTCCATCACTACCCCTTTTTGTGTCAAGGCGGAAATCAGACACTGAAGAGATCAGCAAACAGAAGAAGCTAAAACAGAGGGAACCGCCTTGGAAGTGACAGGTGCAATAGATTAAAACCCTGTCGTTAGTACCGACTACATAGGAAGGGGCCTATAGATCTTGAGAAATATAAGCTGGACCAAGGAATTACCTGAAAATCAACTGACCCCACAATACCCACAACACCACCAGAGAAAGTCCTAGATATATTTTTACTATTTTTATAATCATTCTTTTTTTAATATTTTTTAATTTTTAAGTACTCTACTACTCCTTTAATTTTCACTTTTATAACCTACTATACTTTGCAAAAAAAAAGACCCTATTTTTTAAAGCAAACTTCATATATATATTAATAATTTTTGTGACTTTGTTTTTTTTTTCTTTCTTTTTTTCTTTAATATTATATTTTTGAAATTCCAAACTCTACTCTAGATTTTTAATCTTTGCTTTTTGGTATTTGTTATCAATTTTTTACCTTTAAGAACCCAATCTTCAGTACCCAGATTTACTTGGGAGCAAGATTACTGGCTTGACTGCTCTCTCCCCCTTTGGAATCTCCTTTTTCTCTACCAGGTTGCCTCTGTCTCCTCCCCTACCCCCTCTCTTCTCTACCCAACTCTGTGAATCTCTGTGTGTTCCAGACGGGGAAGAACACTTGGGGAACAGATTACTGGCTGGATCTGTCTCTCTCCTTTTGATTCCCCCCTTTTATCCTCCTGGCCACCTCTGTCTCCTTCCTCCCTCTTCTCTTCTCTCTATAACTCCATGAACATCTCCGAGCAGTCCAGTTGTGGAGTGCACATAAGGAAGTGATCACTGGCTAGCTTGCTCTCTCCTCTATTGATTCCACCTCATCTCATTTGGGTCACCTCTAACTCCCTCCTCCCTCTTCTCTTCTCCATGTAACTCTGTGAACCTCTCTGGGTGTCCCTCACTGTGGAGAAACTTTTTATCTTTAACCTAGATGTTTTATCAACAGTGCTGTATAGATGGAGAAGTCTTGAGACTACTGTAAAAATAAGACTGAAAACCAGAAGCAGGAGGCTTAAGTCCAAATCCTGAGAACACCAGAGAACTCCTGACTCCAGGGAACATTAATTGACAGGAGCTCATCAAACGCCTCCATACCTACACTGAAACCAAGCACCACCCAAGGGCCAACAAGTTCCAGAGCAAGACATACCACACAAATTCTCCAGCAACACAAGAACACAGCCCTGAGCTCCAAAATACAGGCTGCCCAAAGTTACCCCCAAAACTATTGACATCTCATAACTCATTACTGGATACTTCATTACATTCTAGAGAGAAGAAATCCAGCTCCACCCACCAGAATACCGACACAAGCTTCCCTAACCAAGAAACCTTGACAAGCCACTTGTACAACCCCACCCACAGCAAGGAAACCACAATAAAGAGAACTCCACAAACTGCCAGAATACAGAAAGGACACCCCAAACTCAGCAATATAAACAAGATGAAGAGACAGAGGAATACCCAGCAGGTAAATGAACAGGATAAATTCCCATCAAACCAAACAAAAGAGGAAGAGATAGGGAATCTACCTGATAAAGAATTCTGAATAATGATAGTGAAAATGATCCAAAATCTTGAAATCACAGATAAATAGCCTGGAGACAAGGACTGAAAAGATGAAAGAAAGGTTTAACAAGGACCTAGAAGAAATAAAAAGAGTCAGTATATAATGAATAATACAATAAATGAGATAAAAAACACTCTGGAGGCAACAAATAGTAGAATAACAGAGGCAGAAGATAAGATTAGTGAAGAAAATGAATCAAAAGAAATGAAGACAATCTCAGAGACCTCCAGGACAGTGTTAAATGCCCCAACATTCGAATCATAGGAGTCCCAGAAGAAGACAAAAAGAAAGACCATGAGAAAATACTTGAGGAGATAATAGTTGAAAACTTCCCTAAAATGGGGAAGGAAATAATCACCCAAATCCAAGAAACCCAGAGAGTCCCAAACAGGATAAACCCAAGGTGAAACATCCCAAGACACATATTGATCAAATTAACAAAAAATCAAACACAAAGAACAAATATTAAAAGCAGCAAGGGAAAAACAACAAATAACACACAAGGGGATTCCCATAAGGATAACAGCTGATCTTTCAATAGAAACTCTTCAGGCCAGGAGGGAATGGCAAGACATACTTAAAGTGATGAAAGAAAATAACCTACAGCCCAGATTACTGTACCCAGCAAGGATCTCATTCAAATATGAAGGAGAAATCAAAAGCTTTACAGACAAGCAAAACTGAGAGAATTCAGTACCACCAAACCAGCTCTCCAACAAATCCTAAAGGATATTCTCTATACAGGAAACACAAAAAGGGTGTATAAACTCGAACCCAAAACAATAAAGTAAATGGCAATGGGATCATACTTATCAATAATTACCTTAAACATAAATGGGTTGAATGCCCCAACCAAAAGACAAAGACTGGCTGAATGAATACAAAAGCAAGACCCCTATATATGTTGTCTACAAGAGACCCACCTCAAAACAGGGGACACATACAGACTGAAAGTGAAGGGCTGGAAAAAAGATATTCCATGCAAATAGACACCAAAAGAAAGCAGGAGTAGCAATACTCATATCAGATAAAATGGACTTGAAACCAAAGGCTGTGAAAAGAGACAAAGAAGGACACCACATAATGATCAAAGGATCAATCCAAGAAGAAGATATAACAATTATAAATATATATGCACCCAACATAGGAGCACCACAATATGTAAGACAAATGCTAACAAGTATGAAAGGGAAAATTAACAATAACACAATAATAGTGGGAGACTTTAATACCCCACTCACACCTATGGATAGATCAACTAAACAGAAAATTAACAAGGAAATACAAACTTTAAATGATACAACAGACCAGTTAGACCTAATTGATATCTATAGGACATTTCACCCCAAAACAATGAATTTCACCTTTTTCTCAAGTGCACATGGGATCTTCTCCAGGATAGATCACATCCTGGGCCATAAATCTAGCCTTGGTAAATTCAAAAAATTGAAATCATTCCAAACATCTTTTCTGACCACAATGCAGTAAGAATAGATCTCAATTACAGGAGAAAAACTATTAAAAACTCCAACATATGGAGGCTGAAAAACACACTGCTGAATAACCAACAAATCACAGAAGAAATAAAAAAGAAATCAAAATACACATAGAAATGAATGAAAGTGAAAACACAACAACCCAAAACCTGTGGGACACTGTAAAAGCAATGCTAAGGGGAAAGTTCATAGCAATACAGGCATACCTCAAGAAACAAGGAAAAAGTCAAATAAATAACCTAACTCTACACCTAAAGCAACTAGAAAAGGAAAAAATGAAGAACCCCAGGGTTAGCAGAAGGAAAGAAATCTTAAAAATTAGGGCAGAAACAAATGCAAAAGAAACAAAAGAGACCATAGCAAAAATCAACAAAGTCAAAAGCTGGTTCTTTGAAAGGATAAATAAAACTGACAAACCATTAGCCAGACTCCTCAAGAAACAAAGGGAGAAAAATCAGACCGATAAAATTAGAAATGAAAATGGAGAGATCACAACAGACAACACAGAAATACAAAGGATCATAAGAGACTACAAGCAGCAATTATATGCCAATAAAATGGACAACGTGGAAGAAATGGACAAATTCTTAGAAAAGTATAACTTTCCAAAACTGAAATAGGAAGAAATAGAAAATCTTAACAGACCCATCACAAGCACGGAAATTGAAACTGTAATCAGAAATCTTCTAACAAACAAAAGCCCAGATCCAGACAGCTTCACAGCTGAATTGTACCAAAAATTTAGAGAAGAGCTAATACCTATCCTACTGAAACTCCTCCAGAAAATTGCAAAGGAAAGTAAACTTCTAAACTCATTCTACGAGCCAACCATCACCCTAATACCAAAACCTGACAAAGATGCCACCAAAAAAGAAAATTGCAGGCCAATATCACTGATGAATATAGATGCAAAAATCCTTAACAAAATTCTAGCAATCAGAATCCAACAACACATTAAAAAGATCATACACCATGACCAAGTGGGCTTTATCCCAGGGATGAAAGGATTCTTCAATATCCACAAATCAATCAATGTAATATAACACATTAACAAATTGAAAAATAAAAGCCATATGATTATCTCAATAGATGCAGAGAAAGCCTTTGACAAAATTCAACATCCATTTATGATAAAAACTCTCCAGAAAGCAGGAATAGAAGGAACATACCTCAACATAATGAAAGCTATATATGACAAACCCACAGCAAACATTATCCTAAATGGTGAAAAATTGAAAGCATTTCCCTAAAGTTAGGAACAAGACAAGGGTGCTCACTTTCACCACTACTATTCAACATAGTTTTGGAAGTTTTGGCCTGAGCAATCAGAGCAGAAAAAGAAATGAAAGGAATCCAAATTGGAAAAGAAGAAGTAAAACTCTCACTGTTTGAAGATGACATGATCCTCTACATAGAAAACTCTAAAGACTCCACCAGAAAATTACTAGAGCTAATCAATGAATATAGTAAAGTTGCAGTATATAAAATCTACACACAGAAATCCCTTGCATTCCTATACACTAATAATGAGAAAATAGAAAGAGAAATTAAGGAAGCAATTCCATCCACCATTGCAACGAAAAGAATAAAATACTTAGGAATATATCTACCTAAAGAAACTAAAGACCTATATATAGAAAACTATAAAACACTGATGAAAGAAATCAAGGAGGACGCTAATAGATGGAGAAATATACCATGTTCATGGATCAGAAGAATCAATATAGTGAAAATGAGTATACTACTCAAAGCAATCTACAGATTCAGTGCAATCCCTATCAACCTACCAATGGTATTTTTCAGAGAGCTAGAACAAATAATGTCACAATTTGTATGGAAATACAAAAAAACCTCGAATAGCCAAAGCAATCTTGAGAAAGAAGAATGGAACTGGAGGAATCAACCTGCCTGACTTCAGGCTCTACTACAAAGCCACAGTCATCAAGACGGTATGGTACTGGCACAAAGACAGAAATATAGATCAATGGAACAAAATAGAAAGCCCCGAGATAAACACATGCACCTATAGACACCTTGCTTTTTCCATGATCCAGCAGATGTTGGCAATTTGATCTCTGGTTCTCTACCTTTTCTAAAACCAGCTTGAACATCAGGAGTTCACGGATCATGTACTGCTGAAGCCTGGCTTGGAGAATTTTGAGCATTACTTTACTAGCATGCGAGATGAGTGCAATTGTGCAGTAGTTTGAGCATTCTTTGGCATTGCCTTTCTTTAGGGTTAGAATGAAAACTGACCTTTTCCAGTCCTGTGGCCACTGCTGAGTTTTCCAAATGTGCTGGCATATTGAGTACAGCACTTTCACAGCATCATCTTTCAGGATTTGAAATAGCTCAACTTGAATTCCATCACCTCCACTAGCTTTGTTCGTAGTGATGCTTTCTAAGGCCCACTTGACTTCACATTCCAAGATGTCTGGCTCTAGATGAGTGATCACACCATCATGATTATCTGGGTTGTAAAGATCTTTTTGTACAGTTCTTCATGTATTCTTGCCACCTCTTCTTAATATCTTCTGCTTCTGTGAGGTCCAGACCATTTCTGTCCTTTATCGAGCCCATCTTTGCATGAAATGTTCCCTTGGTATCTCTAATTTTCTTGACGAGATCTCTAGTTTTCCCCATTCTGTTGTTTTCCTCTATTTCTTTGCGTTGATCTCTGAAGAAGGCTTTCTTATCTCTCCTTGCTATTCTTTGGAATTCTGCATTCAGATGCTTATATCTTTCCTTTTCTCCTTTGCTTTTCACCTCTCTTCTTTTCACAGCTATTTGTAAGGCCTCCCCAGACAGCCATTTTGTTTTTGCATTTCTGTTCCATGGGGATGGTCTTGATCAAATTGCCAGCATCCGCTGGATCATGGAAAAAGCAAGAGAGTTCCAGAAAAACATCTGTTTCTGCTTTATTGACTATGCCAAAGCCTTTGACTGTGTGGATCACAATAAACTGTGGAAAATTCTGAAAGAGATAGGAATACCAGACCACCTAACCTGCCTCTTGAGAAATCTGTATGCAGGTCAGGAAGCAACAGTTAGAAGTGGACATGGAACAACAGACTGGTTTCAAACAGGAAAAGAAGTACATCAAGGCTGTATATTGTCACCCTGCTTATTTAACTTATATGCAGAGTACATCATGAGAAACGCTGGACTGGAGAAACACAAACTGGAATCAAGATTGCCAGGAGAAATATCAATAACCTCAGATATCCAGATGACACCACCCTTATGGCAGAAAGTGAAGAGGAGCTAAAAAGGCTCTTGATGAAAGTGAAAGAGGAGAGTGAAAAAGTTGGCTTAAAGCTCAACATTCAGAAAATAAAGATCATGGCATCCAGTCTCATCACTTCATGGGAAATAGATGGAGAAACAGTGGAAACAGTGTCAGACTTTATTTTGGGGGCACCAAAATCACTGCAGATGGTGACTGCAGACATGAAATTAAAAGACGCTTACTCCTTGGAAGAAAAGTTATGACCAACCTAGACAGCATATTAAAAAGCAGAGACATTACTTTGCCGACTAAGGTCCGTCTAGTCAAGGCTATGGTTTTTCCAGTGGTCATGTACGGATGTGAGAGTTGGACTGTGAAGAAGGCTGAGCGCCGAAGAATTGATGCTTTTGAACTGTGGTGTTGGAGAAAACTCTTGAGAGTCCCTTGGACTGCAAGGAGATCCAACCAGTCCATTCTGAAGGAGATCAACCCTGGGATTTCTTTGGAAGGACTGATGCTGAAGCTGAAACTCCAGTACTTTGGCCACCTCATGCGAAGAGTTGACTCATTGGAAAAGACTCTGATGCTGGGAGGCATTGGCGGCAGGAGGAGAAGGGGACAAATGAGGATGAGACGGCTGGATGGCATCTCGGACTCAAAGGACATGAGTCTGAGTGAACTCTGGGAGATGGTGATGGACAGGGAGGCCTGGCATGCTGCGATTCATGGGGTCGCAAAGAATTGGACACAACTGAGTGACTGAACTGAACTGAACTGATGGACACCTTATCTTTGACAAAGGAGACAAGGATATACAATGGATTAAAGATAATCTCTTTAACAAGTGGTGCTGGGAAAACTGGTCAACCACTTGTAAAAGAATGAAACTAGAACACTTTCTAACACCATACACAAAAATAAACTCAAAAGGATTAAAGATCTAAACGTAAGAACAGAAACTATAAAATTCCTAGAGGAGAACATAGGCAAAACACTCTCCGACTTAAATCACAGCAATTTCCTCTATGACCCATCTCCCAGAATACTGGAAATAAAATGGGACCTAATTAAACTTAAAAGCTTCTGCACAACAAAGGAAACTATAAGCAAGGTGAAAAGACTGCCTTCAGAATGGGAGAAAACAATAGCAAATGAAGCAACTGACAAACAACTAATCTCAAAATATACAAGCAACTCCTGCAGCAATTCCAGGAAAATAAACGACCCAATCAAAAAATAGGCCAAAGAACTAAACAGACATTTCTTCAAAGAAAACATACAGATGGCTAACAAACACATGAAAAGATGCTCAACATCACTCATTATCAGAGAAATACAGATCAAGACCACAATAAGGTACCATTTCACGCCAGTCAGAATGGCTGCTGTCTAAAAGTCTACAAGCAATAAATGCTGGAGAGGGTGTGGAGAAAAGGGAACCCTCTTACACTGTTGGTGGGGATGCAAACTAGTACAGCCACTATGGAGAACAGTGTGGAGATTCCTTAAAAACTGGAAATAGAACTGCCTTATGACCCAGCAATCCCCCTGCTGGGCATACATACCGAGGAAACCAGAATTGAAAGAGACACATGTACCCCAATGTGCATTGCAGCACTGTTTATAATAGCCAGGACATGGAAGCAACCTAGATGTCCACCAGCAGATGAATGGCTAAGAAAGCTGTGGTACATATACACAATGGAGTATTACTCAGCCATTAAAAAGAATACATTTGAATCAGTTCTAATGAGGTGGATGAAACTGGAGTCGATTATACAGAGTGAAGTAAGCCAGAAAGAAAAACACCAATACAGTATACTAACGCATATGTATGGAATTTAGAAAGATGGTAACAATAACCCTGTATGCGAGACAGCAAAGAGACACAGATGTATAGAACAGTCTTTTGGACTCTGTGGGAGAGGGAGAGGGTGGGATGATTTGGGAGAATAGCATTGAAATATGTATAATATCATATATGAAATGAATCGCCAGTCCAGGTTTGATGCATGATACTGGATACTCGGGGCTGGTGCACTGGGACAACCCAGAGGGATGGTGTGGGGAGGGAGGAGGGAGGGGGGTTCAGGATGGGGAGCACGTGTATACCTGTGGTGGATTCATGTTGATGTATGGCAAAATCAATACAATATTGTAAAGTAATTAACCTCCAATTAAAATAAATAAATTTATATTAAAAAAGAAAAATAGTGCTTTCAATAATCAAATATGCCTGTCAGCAATTTTTTAGGCATTGAGGAATTTATTTAGCTCACATCATGAAATAATATAATGACAAAATCTTCCTCAGTTGCTTGCAATCCTCAGAAAATATAAATTTGTCATTATAAAAAAAAAATAAAACTAAGTGGGATTTATTTCAGGAATGTAAGGTTGGTTTAACATTAAATAATCAATCAAGGTAATTCACTATATCAACAGATTTAGATAGAAAAAATGTATCATCTTAATAGATGCATGAAAGACATTTGACAAAATTTGAAACACATTCATGATAGAAAAAGAAATTCTCAGCAAACTAGGAACAGAAGGGAACTTCCACAGTCTAATAAGACCTACAGCTAACACCATACTTAATGGTGAAAGACTGAATGCGTTCCTGTTGAGATTGGGAACAATGCAAGGGTATGCACTGCCCCCACTTCTATTCAGCATTGTATTGGATATCTCAGCCCATTCAGTAAAAGAGCAAAAAATAAATAAATAGCAAACAGATTGGAAAAGAATAACTAAAACTCTACCTATCCACTGACAACATGATCACCCGTGTAGAAACCGCCCCCAAAATCAACTAAAAATCTAATAGAAATAATAAGAATATATAGCAAGATTGCAGGCTACAGGACTGATATACAAAAATTAACTGCATTTCTATGTACTAGGAATAAAATTTTTGAAGTGAAAATTAAAAATCAATATCACTTACAATAATGGCACCAAAAACATGAAAAACTAAGGGATAAATCAAACGAAATGAAATTTGTACACTGAAAACCATTGTCAAGAGAAATCAATGGGGACATGAATAAATGGATAAATATACCGTGTTCATGGATCAGAAGACTCAATACTTTAAGATATCAGTTTTTCCACAATTATGAATAAACACCATTCCAGTCAAAATCCCAGTGGGTTTTTTTTTGGTACATTTTGACAAATTGGTTCTAAATTACATATGGAAATACAAAGGACTTGGAATTGCCAAAACAATTTTGAAAAAGAAGGTGAAGTAAGCATGGCAGTGTAATAGTAGCCTAGGTTTAGACCTATGGATTAGCGCAACAGAATAGAAAGTCCTGAAATAGACCCCTACTCATATGGTCAGTTGATTTTTGGCAAAGGGATCCAGGTAATGAAATGGAGAAAGAATAGTCTTTTTGTTTTTCAAGAAATGATGCTGAGACAATCAGATATTTTTTAAAAAGATCTTCAATCTTTGCCTTTCACAATATGTAAAAATTAACACAAAATGGACCATAAACTTAGTGTAAAATACAATCCTATGAAAATTATAGACAATAATGTAGGGAAATATATCTGTGACCTTGTCGGAAAAAGATTTGTCAGGAGGCAAATAGTATAAACTGTAAAAAACAAAAAAATTGATAAACTGGATTTCCTCAAAATGAAAAACTTCTGCTTTATGAAAGTCACTGTTAAGAAAACAAAGAGAAAAGGCAAAGACTACGAGAAAATGTCTGATAAAGAACTAAGATCCAGAATTTTAAATCTTTTATTTATTCATTTATACTTTTTGGCAGCACAGCCTAGCTTGTAGGATCTTAGTTCCCTGACCAGGGATTGAACCCAGCCCCTGAGCAGTGAGCGCACAAAGTCCTAACCAAGGACCACCAAAAATTCCCTTAGAGTTCTTTTAAGTTAGACAAATGACCCGATAATAAAAGGAGCAACAGCTTTGAAGAGACACTTCAAAGAAGACACATGGATGGATGGCAAATAAGTGCATGAAATACTCAACACCATTATTCAGTAGTCAATGCAAATTAAAGCTACGGTAAGTCAGCACTACACATATACAGAATGGCTAAAATTTTAAATCCCGACAACATCGACTTCTGGTAAGGATGTGGAGCAACTGAAAAGACACACTGCTGGCAGGAATGCAAATTTGTACAGTCACTCTGGAAAAGAGTTTTGTGTTTTCTTATTTAGTTAGTTATATGACTCAATAGTCCTACTCTTGCGTGTTACTCAAGAGAAGCACTAGTGGTGAAGAAATTGCCTGCCAATGCAGGAGACTTAAGAAATGCAGTTTGATCCCTGGGTCAGAAAGATCCGCTGGAGGAGGGCATGGTGACCCACTCCGGTGTTCTTGCCTGGAGAACCCCATGGACAGAGGAGCCTGGTGGATTACAGTCCAAAGGGTCGCAAAGAGCTGGACACGACTAAAGTGACTTTAGCACGCAGGCAACAAAAACACATGCCCATGCAAGAACTTGTGAATGAATATTTATAGCAATTTTAATTGCAATAGTCAAAACTTGGAAAGAACCCAAATGCTCAACAACTGGTGGAGAGATAAGCAAAATTAGGCCATTTCCACTTTGGAATACTGCTGCTGCTAAGTCACTTCAGTCGTACTCAGCAATTAAACACAATAAACTACTGAAACGTGGAACAAACTCAACATGGATAAATCTCAAAAGCATTGTAATGATTAAACAAGTCAGACACTGAAGTCTCACACTGTATGGTTCTATTTATATAACATTCTGGAAAACACAAAACTATAGGAACTGAAACCAGATCAGTGGTTTCCAGTAACTTGGAGTTTGGGTGAGGATTGACTACAAGGGAGCATGAAGAACTTCTGGAGTAATGGAAATGTTCCAGATCTCAATTGCTGTGGTGGCTACAAGACTGTATTCAATTTCTCAGTTCAGTTCAGTTCAGTTGCTCAGTCGTGTCCGACTCTGTGACTCCATGAACCGCAACACGCCAGGCCTCCCTGTCCATCACCAACTCCCAGAGTTCACCCAAACTCATGTCCATCGAGTCAGTGATGCCATCCAGCCATCTCATCCTCTGTCATCCCCTTCTCCTCCTGCCTTCAATCTTTCCCAACAACAAGGTCTTTTCAAATGAGTCAGCTCTTTGCATCAGGTGGCCAAAGTATTGGAGTTTCAGCTTCAACATCAGTCCTTCCAATGCACACCCAGGGCTGATCTCCTTTAGGATGGACTGGTTGGCTCTCCTTGCAGTCCAAGGGACTCTCAAGAGTCTTCTCCAACACCACAGTTCAAAAGCATCGATTCTTCTGTGTTCAGCATTCTTTATAGTCCAACTCTCATATCCATACATGACTACTGGAAAAACCATAGCCTTGACTAGATGGACGTTTGTTGGCAAAGTAATATCTCTGCTTTTTAATATACTATCTAGGTTGATCATAACTTTCCTTCCAAGGAGTAGGCACCTTTTAATTTCATGGCTGCAGTCACCATCTGCAGTGATTTTGTCGACTGAACAACAAGTATGTCAGGTGCCAAAAGAAAGGATGGTACTGGGAGGTGGTGGGCAGAGAAGAGGTTACAAGCAAACACAAAATTTTCTCATCCGTGGCGAGGCTGTGGACACCAGGACCAGGGTTAGAGTGAGGCAACCAGGGCACAAAACGTGAGAAGAGTCACCCTCAGGGCATGCAAGTACAGATTGGCACTTGAAATCGATGCTTCCTTACATAAAATTTACCACTAAAACCATTTTAAAGCATAAATCCAGTGGGTTTCAATACCTCACAATGTTGTAGAATCATCACTATCTAGTTCCAGAACAGTCTCATCACTCCAAAAGAGAACCCCGTATCCATTAGCACTCCTTCCCCGTTTTCCCCTTGTGTAGTCCCTGGCAACCATTCATTTGTTTTTTGTCTCTATGAATTTGCCTATTCTGGACATTTTATATAAATGGAGCCATACAATATGTGGCCACTGGCTTCTTTTATTTAGCATAATGTTTTCAAGGTTCAAGCACACTGTAGCATACACCAGGATTCCATTCACTTCAGTCAGTCAGTCAGTTCCGTTGCTCAGCTGTGTCCGACTCTTTGCGACCCCATGAACTGCAGCATGCCAGGCCTCCCTGTCCATCACCAACTCCCGGAGCTTACTCAAACCCATGTCCATTGAGCCGGTGTGATGCCATCCAACCATCTCATCCTCTGTCATCTCCTTCTTCTTCTGCCTTCAATCTTTCCCAGCATCAGAGTCTTTTCAAATGAGTCAGTTCACATCAGGTGGCCAAAGTATTGGAGTTTCAGCTTCAGTATCAGTCCTTCCAATGAATATTCAGGACTGATTTCCTTTAGGATGGACTGGTTGGATCTCCTTGCAGTCCAAGGGACTCTCAAGAGTCTTCTCCAACACCACATTTCAAAAGCATCAATTCTTTGGTGCTCAGCTTTCTTTATCAGAGAAGGCAATGGCACCCAACTCCAGTACTCTTGCCTGGAAAATCCTATGGACGGAGGAGCCTGGTGGGCTGCAGTCCATGGGGTCGCTAAGAGTCGGATACGACTGAGCGACTTCCCTTTCACTTTTCACGTTTATGCACTGGAGAAGGAAATGGCAACCCACTCCAGTGTTCTTGCCTGGAGAATCCCAGGGACGGGGGAGCCTGGTGGGCTGCCGTCTATGGGGTCGCACAGAGTCGGACATGACTGAAGTGACTTAGCAGCAGCAGCAGCAGCAGCAGCAGCAGCAGCAGCAGCAGCTCTTTATAGTCCAACTCTCACATACATACGTGGAAAGACCATAGCCTTGACTAGATGGACCTTGGCAGAGTAATGTCGCTGCTTTTTAATATGCTGTCTAAGTTGGTCATTGCTCTTCTTCCAAGGAGCAAGCATCTTTTAATTTTGTGGCTGCAGTCACCATCTGCAGTGATTTTGGAGCCCCCAAAATAAAGTCTCTCACTATTGCCATCGTTTCTCCATCTGTTTGCCATGAAGTGATGGCACCAGATGACTTTCAGTAGCCCGCATAATATTCCATTACATGGATGGATTGCATTTTGACTCCCCCCTCATTTGATGATGAACATTTTGTTTCCACCTTTTTGCTATTGTGAATAATGCTGCTGTAAACATTCACATGCAAGTTTTTATGTGAACCCCTGTTTTCAGTTCTTTTGGGTTTACGTTTAGGAGTGGCATTGCTGGGCCGAAGTCTTCCCAGGTGCCTCAGTGGTAAAGAATCTGACTGCCAATGCAGGAGACACAGGAGATACAGGTTTGATCTCTGGGTCAGGAAGATCCCCTGGAGAAGGAAATAACAACCTACTCTAGCACTCTTGCCGAGAAAGTCCCCTGGACAGAGGAGCCTGGAGGGCTACAGTCCATAGGGGTACAAAGAGTCAGACACGACTGAGTGATTGAATACACACACACACATGCTCATCTATGTTTAACTTTTGAAGGAACCATCTCCTTACATTGGGTTTCCCTGATAGCTCAGTCAGTAAAGAATCCACCAGCAGCACAGGAGACCTGGGTTTACTGGGTCAGGAAGATTTCCTAGAGAAGGAAATAGCAAACCACACCAGTATTCTTGCTTGGAGAATTCCATGGACAGAGGAGCCTGGCAGGCTACAGTCCATGGGGTCACAAAAGTTGGACACAACTTAGTAACTAAACCATCATCACCGCCTCTTTACATTGTGTACCTTGGGCATCCAGCTTGCTTCAGTCTAGTCCAGCCCTCCTACACACTTGCCCATTTATGACTTTCATCCCCTTGTCCTCACCATCCCCATCCACAAAAGCAGTTTCGAGGGAGAGGAATTAACATGGGCAACAAATTTAAGTCACATGCAGAGGCCAGAAGGATGTTCTGTTAAGCTAGAGGACAAATGGAACATGGCAGTGGGGCTGGAGAAATCACCGAATGCCAGATCAACAGGCTCTCACCCTCAGAAGCTGTGACTTCAAATTGTTGGCCGCAGGAAGCCAGGAGGAGAGAAGCCATCAGGGGAGGAAAGGTTACAAAGTCTGCCTTAAGATTCAAGACCTTCCAGAAACATCGGGGGAGGTCATTCTAGTACTGACCCGCCCTAACTGTACTCAGGAATTGAGGTGAGCCCCTTCCACTCCTTGGGTCTCAGTTTCACAGACTGGGAAATGGACGCAGTAAGCTTCTGTTGTTGATTCCAGGTAAAGAATCTGGATGTGAGATGCCTTCATGATCTGTGCAGTGCAGGGTAGAAGCTTCCACTCAAAATGCCTGCCCAGGTGGCTTCCAGAACATGGAACAGGTAAACCCTACTTTATTTGGCTCCACAGAAACACCTGAGAAATGTGTAGATTGAAATTCTATCAAGGGAGACTCATTTACAACATACAAGGGGGAGCTGACAACTCAAAGGAACCCAACAGTGAATCCTCAGGCGTGACATTGTGTTCAACAAATTGGGATTTTCATATATTGGGTTTGAGCTCAGCCAAATTCTGAAAAATTAATTCAAACCACACAGAGGTGGAGGTGGAAGGACTTGGATGTCTATGGTTTTCAGAGCATAGGGACTTTCTCCAGAGCAATAATCTCATCTAAAGGAGGCCCAGGCCTCCCACGTGGGCTTGAGAGGAGAGGTCTCTGAGCAGAAGAGGAAAGGGGGTGCTGTGCTTTCCCACCCCCCGGTGCACGAAGGTCAAACCAGATTATATTAAGGCAGGGGGCGAGCTGATCTTACCTGGGGAATTTGTAGATCACCAAGACTGGCAGGGAAGGAAACAAGGGACTTTCTCTGGAGGGACAGGGATATTTTAGACTCCAATTCAATCCCCACAGAGAGAGAGAACTTCAGCCCCATGCTAGGCACTCGGTATTTATTATTCCATCTAATTTTTCCAATAATCCTTTCATTTACAAAGCCAGCAAGGGTCAAAAAGGTCAAGTGGCTTGCCAAGCTCAGCACTGGGGCCAAGATTTGAACCCAGATCTCATGACTCAAGGCTTGGGGCTGGTTCCATCAAATCACCTTCAAGTCACCTTGAGAGCTGCAAAGAGTCAGACATGGGGTGACATCTGGGGCAGAGAAGACCTACATGGGCAGGGCTAATATGACCCTGTGGGAGGATCATTTCACTCTTCTCTTTTGGTTCGTCCTGGAAAGTCCCACATCTTTTGCAGAACTACTTCCTAGTAACCTTATCTGGAATGGATGTCAAGGGCAGCCAAAGACCAGGCTTGCCTTTGAGGCCTGACAAGGGAGGCCCAGGACAAAAGGTCAGTCCGTCTCACATGGCCCTCCTCGTCAGGGGCCCCGCAGGTGGGTGGAGTAAGTCTATATTCGTCAATAACCCCCTCACTGTCCTGAGCAGGTGTCTGGCAGGGTGGGACAGAGTCCTCAGGCTAAAGCTGCCCTTCCCTACACAGGGCTGCCTGGGATTCAGAGACTCCATGGAGAGAGCAGGGACTATAGGTTGCGACCTGGGTTCAAATCCCAGTTTCATCACTAAGTTGACGAAGTTTCCTCACCTCTCTGTGCCTTGGTTTCTCCATCTGTAAAGATCAGATGGAAGGGGTGAGCCATCATGAGAACACGTGCAGTTTGTGGGCCCATAGAATAAGCACTCCCCATCAAGGAATGGGAGCCGTTCGAGGTTTCCTGGCGCTCTTCCAGATCCTGGCCATCATCACCAAGGAGCTGAACCTGTGCCAAAGTGCTAGCATGCCGGCCTGAGTACTGCTGTGGCCCTAGGGAGATACCCTGATGGCCCAGGCATAGTCCCTGCCCTTCCGGAGCTCATGGCCTAGGGAGGAGGCAGAGGGATGCAGAAGACAGCCCAGGAGGCGGGAAGGAGAGACTGTATGGGGTCAGGGAAGACTTCACAGAGGGAGAGTCTAAGTATTTAACAACCCATTTGTCATGGTCACTGACCAGTCATAAAGGACACTGACTGTAAACAATCCATAAGACCCATCAGTGTGATTATGAATGCCCTGGGAAGGGGTATTTGATTTGGGTCCTGATGGATGAATAGGAGTTCTTCAGACAGGAAAAAGGGCACTTCAGGCAAAGGAAACAGTGTGTGCTAAGGCTTGGTGACCAGAAAAGGCAGGGAATATCTAGAATCATACGGCTGCAGCATAAAATGCAAATGGGGAATGGGGAGGAGAAGAGAGGGTCCTGAATACCACACTAAGTTTGAGCGGCACAGTTAGGACACTCCTGATGTGGCATTCTGCCCCAGTGACCCTGATGAATAGGAACAGCAGTGGGAGTTTCCGGGGTCTGGACACTCCTTGCATCCCAGGCCCATGGCATCTACTTGAGGCAGTGGAGTTGCTTGGCATTTGGCTCCATCCTCCTGGAAGAGGGTCCAACAAGAGTGGGCCAGGAAGAAAGGCTCAGCCAAGGGCCTCAGAGTAGCAATAAGGCCCCCTATCTACTCAGGAAAAACTCAAGGATGCTTGGGGAACAAGGGGCCTCATTCTAGCATAAGCTGTTTATAGACTGTGTGATCTTGAGTAAGGTACAAACCCTCTCTGGGCCTTGGGGTCTCCATAGACAGCATGAGGAAGCCTGTTGATTTCTCCCTTGGAAATTAAGGGGTTGCCAAGCTGATCCTTTCCAACCAGCCACACTGCCTGGCCTGGTGGGAAAAATAAGGGATTCAGACTCAGGCAGAGCCAAGAGCGAGTCTCAATTTGGGGATGTCCTGGATCTTTGGTTTTGAGCAAGTGTTAAGCTCTGGGCCTTCATTTCCTCCTCCCTAGAATGTGGACTTTATTGGCAAGGTCAGTATCGTATAGAATAAATGAGAACACTTGGGATGGCTGGGCAAGATAGTGAAAGTGTTAAGAGTCTTGCTCCCTCCTGTGACTTCTATGGGTGTCCTTTGCTTACAAGTCTGCTGAGGCTGGAGGCCATCGGGGAGTGGAGAGGAGGGCTGCACCCTTCACTGTTCTCCCAGGACACGTCTGAGTACGGAAGAGGGCACTATTAGTACTAAATAGATATAAGCCAAATCTGTCCTGAGGAAGCGGGAATCTATGACCCGGGCGGTGAGATGAGATACAGAAATCAAGAAAGAGCTAGCTACAGAGGGGAGGGGAGGCGAGGCGGGAACAGGCACTGTGAGAAGAGGCCATGAGATCTCAAGCTGCCTTTAGGACATTTTTCTGCAGGCTGTGCTGACTAGCCTGTTTTTAACTCCGCTCGCCAGTGTTCTAGAAGAACTTCAATAAAGAGCTGCTCCGCTTTGTAGCAATTTGGGAATTGGTGGATTTGGGCTGGATGATTTTTTTTTTTTTTAATCTCATGCATTTGCTTGCTGGTTGATTGCTTCATTTTCTTCTTGGACATGACTCCTTGCTGAGCCTGCTCTTGGGTTGCGGGCAGGAAAACCCAGTTACAGCTGGGCTCTGCAGGTAAAGAGCTTTATGGTGCTCAGAAAACACTCACTGCTCAATGCATATCCTTCTCCTTCCCTCTTCAGCAACAGCGCCCTGACACTGGGACCGTGGCCACGGTCCTCACAAACACCCAGATTCACCTATGCCTGCCTGCCCTGCAAGTGGTCTGAGTCCTCCTGACTCCCCCACCCTTCACACAAGAATCCTGAACTCTGAGAGCTGGCTGGATTGCTGTCCTTTCCGCTTCCTTTCTCTTCCTCTCTGGTGGGGGCTGGGCTGGGACGCAGCTGGCGGGGTTTGGGGGAGCTCTCCCCTAGACTGCTTTTCTGCACACCCGGGTCTGCATTCCACCATCCTTAATGCCTCCTCTGGGAGCACAGGCTTTCAGAAATCTGAGAAGAGCAACCAGCCGGTGCAAGCCAGAGGGAGGTGGGCCCAGACGGGTTGCGGAGGGGCGGGGGTGGTGGTCTTGGCTTCTGCCTTCACTGCAAAGAGAAACCTCAGGCCTTCCCATCCCCTTTCAGCTGCTCTGGGCTTCCAGACCAGGGAGAAAAGAGAGTTGGCTTTTGCTCAGTCCACTTCAAGAGATGAGGGCCAGAAAGGAAGAAAGTTGTGAGAGTTTGTAAAGGTACAGGGACTTTGCCACATCTACCTGGTGCAAAGATTTCCACATCAGGGACCCTTCATTGTCCCTTAGGCTTCCACAGCAACAGGGAAGACTACTTGCAGGACTAACCAGAGAGGTGGATCTACTAGTTCGTGGTCACACAACCAGGAAGTGGAGGTGCTGGTGTTCAAATCCAGGCTGCTTCTGTAGCACTGCACCGACTCCAAGTGAGCGTGCTTCAGGCACAGCTGGAAATATGCCCTTCCTGTACACCATCCCCTATCAATCAGCAAAACTCTTCCCTTTAGGTATTTATTCATTCCATTGATGTAAGTTCCCATCTCCATCCCACTATAGTATTGGGCTCTCAAAATGATGACTCAGTCCAGAAAGGATGGTTAGAAATTGCTTTGTCCAACTCCTTCTTACAGATGGGGAAACTGAGGCCCAGAAAGGGCCAGGACTTGGTCATGTCAGACACAGAGCTCCCAAGACACAGTCTGCTTAAGTGGAGTCTTGTCAGGCAGACTGACTTTGAATCCTGACTCTGCCGTTTATTTTCTGGATGACGAATGGACGTTACCTTTTGAGCCTCAGTTTTCTCACCTGTAAAATGGGTATCCATAATACCTTCGTTGAAAGGTTGTTGTAAAGATTAAAGGGGGTTCTAGGTTCAGACGCAGTGGCAAAGTTCCTGGCACAAGAAGGCACTCAGTACAGACCGGCTGCTGCCCTTCTTTTCCCAGTGAAGAAAAAGGGAACCTTAAAGCACTGAGACTAGAACTACCGTTTATGGGCCCTAAGTGCAGGATAATGGAACCCAGTGATGTATGAGAGCCAGTTTGCATAGGCTGGTGAGAGCTAACTGTTAAATGAGAGCAGGTTGTTAAATATTTGGGAATTGCAGGGCAGTTGTTGATAGGTTTAAATTAGCCATGCCGGGAGTGCTTTACACCATTGAAATTGGCAAATGCAACATTACAAAATTTTTTTTTCCTAGTGAAAGCATATAAGTATGGGATTTGCCGGAAGTAGGAAGTGACTCATGGTATCATTATGCTTATGTTACAGATGAGACCCTGGAGCTATTAATAGCTGTGCCAGCAGCTATTCTGCCTATCACTTATAAATTACAGTCTCAGTATTTCCCCACTGTGTGACCTTGAGCAGGTCAATGACCTCTCTGAGCCTGTTTTGTCAGACAGAGAAACCAAAGCAAATAGCTGGCTCATATGGGCTTCCCTGATAGCTCAGTTGGTGAAGAATCCGCCTGCAATTCAGAAGACCCTAGTTTGATTCCTGAATCAGGAAGATCTGCTGGAGAAGGGATAGGCAACATAATCCAGTTTTCTTGGGCTTCCTTTGTGGCTCAGCTGGTAAAGAATCTGCCTGCAATTCTGGAGACCTGGGTTCAATCACCGGGTTGGGAAGATCCCCTGGAGAAGGGAAAGGTTACCCACTCCAGTATTCTGGCCTGGAGAATTCCATGGACTATACAGTCCATGGGGTCGCAAAGAGTCGGACATGACCGAGTGACTTTCACTTTCAAAGAAAAGTAACCCTGGCACCCACCTCACAGGTCTGTTGGAATTATTAAAAGAAATGACGATTGTAAAAGGTAAAGTGCTAGTTTGTGAGTGTGAGAAGCAGCTGATACTAATATCCTTTTCAGCCAGGAGTTGGCTTGGTTTCTTCATCTCATCATAATCTGGTGAGAAACTTTCTCAATGAGGAAACTGAGGCTCTGGTTGGTGAGGTGGCTTTCTCAGGGCTGCGCTGCTTGGAGGCAGCAAACTAGACTGAAACCTGGTCTGATTGGCTCCAAGGCTGGAATTCTGCCAAGGGGCTTGGCCCTAGCCCAGTTCTGGGGGGCTGATTGCACAGTTGGGTTGTGGTATTTGGCAACTGGCTGTAGGCAGAATGTGTGAGGTCACAATGGCTCCCTAGCTCAGGTTGGCCAGAGCAACTCTGGCTCAGAACCCAAAGTCCACCGCTTTGAGCTGAGCAGCACCCAAACATGCCTCCTTCTTCAGGGGCTCTGGAGCCCCCAGAACTTACTGCCTCACCTGTGGTGCACCTCTCGACCCATACATCCTGGCACAAGGGAAATCACCCTAAAAGAGCAATGACCACCCCAGACCAAGTCCCTCAGAAAATCCCTGAATGAGGGAAAATGGATTTTCTTTCCTAAGGATGGGTTAGAGCTTCTCTGCCCTGACTCATGGCTCAGAGGGCTGCTTTGGGCTGGGGTAGAGAGCACCAGTGCAAGCCACTCCCCAGAGAAACTTAAACCAGCCTTTCCTGATTCCCGCCCCTCCCTTCTGCCTCTTCATTCCCACTCCTGTTCTGCCAGCCTCCAGTCTCCATCTGGTCCCTCCTCTCCATGCCCCCCGAGACAATCCTGGCAGGTCCCGTTGCCGGGGAAAATTACACCCATTCCCAGCAAGCTGGGGGCAGGGCTGGGAAACCCAGCAAGCAAATGCCCATGTCCTCCTTCAAAGCTTCCCTCACAGGGAGGATCTGGGGTCAATGGATAGATGGTGTCATCAGCCCTAAATCCAGAGATTCCCTTGCTTCCATCTGTTCTGAGGACAACCAGTCCTGAGTGGGTCAGGGGAGCCCTCAGGCCTAGAGAAGACTTACCTTAGCCCCATATCCCAGGAGTTTCAGAGAGGGGCAACTGGGCCCCTCTCTTGACCCCCAAAGTCAAGTGGACACTTGAATGCTTCGGGGAGAAATATAGCCAGCATGAGACCCTGCTGACTCAGTTCAGAGCAGAACTCTGGATCAATTAGATGGCCCCTTAAACTGTGTTTTAGACAAATTGTTTAACCTCCTCAGGTTAATTTTCTCATCTGTAAACCTTCTCATCTGGGACATCGACACCAATATCATAGAACCAATGCTTGGACTACGCAACGGCGTGGTTCAGTGCCCAACTGAGATGATCAGTTATTTATTTACCTGGCAAGTTATTGTTTTATTTCAGCTGAACAACAGGATGACCATATAATTTATTGTCCAATCCAGGACACTTCTGGATGAATGAAAGAGGATACTACCATTGATGCCAGGACAGTAGGCATAGCCCAGAACCATCCTGGGCATGCAGGGACTTCCGGTCACACCACAAACCTTAAGGCTTTCTTGTGCCAGGCTCTGGGCACCTGCAGGCAAATCCATCACCACCACTACTCCAGGGAAGAGAGAAAAGAAGTCACAGCCAGACAATCACTCAGCTCAATATCGGGAGGAACAAGCAACCAGAAAGCGAAGTCCCAGTGTTTTGTGAACTTATGAAAACCCTCCAGAAGCCAAAATGACATTTCCATGGTTCCTCATCTCCACGTCTGATGCCTCTAAGGCAGCCACAGATGCCAAACCTTTTAAATAGGTGCACAGCGGAGGGACTGACAGAACACCCACTCTCTTGTTAAATTAATATCAACAGTCTCTGAGTCTGTTTCCTTACCTGCAAAGTGGGCAAATGGGCATCACTAGCTCAACGCGGAGTTGGTGAGGTCAATTAAGAGAACACACACAAAAGGCACAGTTCTTGGTGATCATTACAAGTCAGGATTTTAATTTGTTCATTGAAATGCCAATCACTGGAGGTCAGTGGCAGGAGCTGCAGGAAGATACAGGGGTGTAGTAACATCATCGAGTGCATCTCTGCCTCTTATTGGCTGCTTGGCCTTGAACCAGTCCCATCTGTAAAGTGAGAGTTGAAATGACAGGGTTAGGGTTATCCAAAGGACACCTCCCCACCCCCACCCATCTTAAGGATGACAGTTAACTTGTATTGTTCCCAAAACCCTGGGGCCTCCTGAGTGTAGGGTGTACCATGTTAAGCCTCTAGCAGACTCAGACTTGGCGACTAAGGCTGCCAAAGGCTGGGGGAGAGAACGTTTAGCAGGTCCTATCACAGGATCAGCAAAGCAGGAAAAGCTTACAAGACGGCAAAAGGCAGAAGACTCCTGACACCCTACACTTAGTGTATGGTTCCTTAGAAACTCATCTTAGCCTCCCAAGATCCTCCAGCCCAGGGGGAACGGCACTTAATTCTACAAAAAGCATTTTCAGAAATATAATTTCATGTGACCACTGTCATCCCGTGACAGAAGCTAACTGTCCCCATTTTACAGATGAGCAAACTGAGGCCTAGAATGAAGACATGGATTGCCTGAACTTGCACAACTGAGTTTTCAACTTTCAGAAGAACCCATGTCTAGGCTCTTTCACTGACCCAACATATCTCTGTAACTGAGAATAATAACAATGGAAAAAATTAGCCCCCAAAGCCAAGCCTCACAAATGAACTTGGGTCCACCAGAGAAATGGTCCTTCAAAGCCCCTCCAAATGTTTTCAGTTTTTCTTGTTCCCAAATCAGACTGTAAATTCATGAGGGGAGGGCCCATGGCTGAAACTTCTGTCATCTCCCACAGTGTTTAGAACAGTACACAGAGCAGCTGCCTGCTAAATGTGGGTTAAATGAAAATATTTTAAAATACTATGCAGTCATAAAAAGGAAATAGTTCTTTGTGGAGTGATAGGAAGTTAGCCTCCAAAACCTGAAGGAAATACAAGGGGTATAGCACTGTAGATCAGATGCTATCACTTGTGTGAAAACGAAGAGAAGAAAAAAATAGAGACACACATGTATACATACACACCCACACAGAACACAGTGTCTGGGAACAGAGTGTGTTTGGCAACACTTGTTCCCTCCAGGGAAAAGGAGATAACTGGGGACTAGGCTGGAGACTTTCCACCATTTTTTCTGCACCTCTGAACTTTGAACTGTGGGCAAGTATTACATATTCAAGTAAATAAATAAATATTTAAAAATTAAACTAGCTAAAAATAAAGTTTGTTATTTCATTATTTTTTTTTTGCTTTTTAAAACTTTATTTCAACATAACTATGCTTATAGGAATACACTCATATGGGTTAATAAAAAGCACTTCCACTTATTCTACACAATTTAGACCAAAAACCTGGTACGTGATTTGCTTAAAAAAAAAAAAGAAAGAATACTATTTGCAATCTGGTTTATTTTTCATCTGTTAGAAATGTATGTAAAAGATCCTCCATCAAATGCTGCTAAAGCAAACAAGAACCTTAGAAATTTATCTCTGTCTCTGAAAAATAATGTGTATTGCACTGTAAACGTTTATAAAACTGGTGCAACAAAACACTGTTGTAAAGGTTTGCTATTTTCAAAAGTGAGGCATACAATGTTGTGGAGGGGTGTGATGCTTCCTGCATTCCCGGTCCTTACCGAAAGGTTCGATTGGTTTCCCAGCTTGCGCTGAGCAACGGGAAATCCTACAAGGTCAAGGTTGCATTTGGCCAGTCAAGAAACTGACATTGGGTCACACAGGGAGTGAAGGGCAGGGCTAAGGTGGGATGGAGCCTTGAGTCCAGTCCTGACTGCCTCGCCAGCTAGTTAGCTGGGTTCGCTGCTCTTGAAAATCCCCATAAACCCTTGTGAAACGTCTTGGTCAGACACACAGACGTCATCAGGTGAGGAGAAACCAGGCAAAGAAGTGGCCCCAATTTCATAAGGTACAGTCTGAATCCCCACAATGCGGTGACCTTTGCAAGTAACCACAGGGACCCTGAAGTTTATCATCTAAACCAAGACACTTTTGAAGTGAAAAGGCATGCTATTAATAATCACTCTCAGAGGACGACATGTATAAAGAAGAGCTTCTGGGTAAACCCAGACCATCCCCCACAAATGTCCACCACTGGGAAGTTGGCAACAGAACATTTTGGACAAAGGACCTTCAAAGAAGACAGTCTAATCTAGACATTATGGTTCCTCTTCCCCGACGACCACTCACCCAAAATAATGACAACAGTATAAGCTTTGGATAAACCCAGAACCCATCTAGTGAAGTGAAGTCGCTCAGTCGTATCCGACTCTGAAGCGAAGTGAAGTCGCTCAGTCGTGTCCAACTCTTTGCGACCCCATAAACTGTAGCGTACCAGGCTCCTCTGTCCATGGGATTTTCCAGGCAACAGTACTGGAGTGGATTGCCATTTCCTTCTCCAGGGGATCTTCCCAACACCAGGGCTCGAACCCAGGTCTCCTGCATTGTAGACAGACGCTTTACCGTCTGAGCCACCAGGGAAGTCCTAGAATCCATTTGGGCTGGGTCTAAACCACCTTAGACTTTCCTCTCTTAGCTTCAGTTTCTTTATCTGTAAAACATAAATCCTGATCCCCGCCCCCCCCCCCACCCCCCCCGCCCCTTGCCTCGAGGGATACAGGGAGGATGCAGAGAAGGATGGAGAAGAGTAGTTTCTCTTCCCCTAACGGCCAAGAGATAATGAAATGACAAGGGCTTAATCCTGAAACCCTTGAGGGTGAACAGAGAGCCGGATTCACAAATGCTACGGGAGGGAGTGTCAGGCACCATGTGGGGGAGACGTTGATTCTAATTCTGGGAGTCATTTTGCAAAGCACCTCTTCACGGTGACTCATCTGGGGACTTGCAGAAAAATCCTTTGCATTAAAAACAAAAGTCGAGTGGGACTCCGTTTGCACTGTACCCTTTCTCTCTACCAATCTCCACCGTGTCTGGGGTAGTGAGGCTGAGGCAGGGCATTTGCAAGGTCTCTGGGCAGAGCTTAACCTGATTTTCCCCGAAGCATGTCACCAGGGGCTGGGTCCAGGCCAGAGGGAAGGAAGTAGGAGGTGAGGAAGAGGAAGGCCAGGAAAACCGGGTAGATTTGACTCCTCTCCATGCCCCCAAGTCCTGCTGCTGCACCCTCCTGTCTCTGGAAGCCGACAGCCCCAGCCCCTCCTGTTCCTGAATGATATGCCCAGAGGGAGGGAAGACAGTGGAGGACTTCTTCAGTCCCCTAACACTCCGCAGCAGCCTACAGCTGGCCTGCAGCCAGACCTATCTCTGCTGCTGGCGGCTGGCTGTGTGACCTACGGCCCGTGTCTTGACTTCTCTGAGCCTCAGTTTCCTAACTGGCAAATGAGGACATTGGGAGTATCTGTTACAGGGGCTCTGTGAGGATGGGAACAGACTTTACAAACGGTAGATTCTTACACAGATATGTGTGGGGTGCTTCTTTTTCTCTTTAATAAGACTTTTTTTTGGCTGAATCTGTCTTGGCTGCAGCCCACGGGATCCTCACTTGTGGTGTGTGGGCCCCGTAGTTTCCGTGCCTGGACTCAGCTGCATGTAGGATCTCGGTTCCCTGACCAGAGGTCAAATCTGTGTCCCCAGCACTGAAAGGTGGATTCTTGGCCGCTGGACCCCCAGGGAAGTCCCCTCAGAGCTTCTTTTCTCAGTGGTCTCGTGCTACTCTCAGTTTCCTTCAAAGAGGAATTTCAGGGTCTTGCTCTGCAGCTGACTCGTGGCCCTTGGAACACGGGGCCTGTCCTACACACAGAGCGTTTTCCCCACTCCCTCATACAGACCTCCATTCAAAGGTCACCTCATCAGAGAGGCCTTCTCCCAGCACTCCCTATGAGAAAGCACACCTGGGGGGCTCTCCTCCCCCTTCCCTGCTTTATTTTTTTCCACCAAACCCATTTTCCTTGCCATGCCAGACACTTTTCTTTCTTTTCTACTCTTCACCCCTAGATTGAAGCCCCATGACAGTCTGCGTTATATTTTCTTTATCACAGTATCCCAGCACCTAGAATAGCATCTGACCCATAGAAGGCACCGGGAGATATGTCTTGAGTGAATGAATGAATATTTGCTGCACAAATACAGCCAATATCACCCACCTACTAGTAAGACTGCCCTATATTGTCTCAGAACTTCTAATACTTTCTACTGTTTTATGCAACATTTATTTTTTCTATTTAACTCTTTAATCTACCTGACACTTATTGTGAAGTATATCATGTGAGGTAAGGCTGTAGACAGACCACCAGCTAACAGCTAACCAATCTGTAGAATGATCCACTCATTGCTGTCGGCTTGTGGAAGGGCTGGTTCCTCTGGACCAGCTCTGGACTAACTGCTGTCCCTTCTAGTATCAGCAGCACTGAGGTATGCCGCTAGATCAGGCATGCAAACACTGGACTCAGACCGTCTACAGTCCAGTTTCCAGCTCAACCACTTATCAGCTGGGTGACTATGGACAAGGGAATTTGCTTCTCTCAGCTTCAGTTCTGATTTCCCAGGTGGCTCAGTGGCAAAGAAACCACCTGCCAATGCAGGAGACACAAGAAGCATAGGTTTGATCCCTGGGTGAGGAAGATCTCCTAGAGTAGGAAGAGGCAACCCACTCCAGTATTCTTGCTTGGAGAATCCCATGGATAGAAGAGCCTGGTGGGCTACAGTCCATGGTGTCACAGAGTCGGACACAACTGGACACACACACGTAAGCTTCAGTTCCAGGCCTCATTTACCCCATCTGTAAAATGGGCATGAAAGCAGCACAAAGCCTCCTTCAAATAATGGCTGTGGGATTGAACAGCACCAGGGTGGCAAAGTGTGCAGCCCTCAGTCCAGCACACAGTGGGTGTTCAGTTGTTGTCAGAGATTCCAGCCAGTTGAAACCTGCTCACTCACTGGGCAAACAGGCTCATCCCCTGGTGCCCAGCACAGCGACCAAGCTGGGCAGCTGGCAGGCAGCCAGTATCAGGCCCTGGTTCCTGCCCTCCTGGGGGACACAGCACAGTTTTGCATGTGGAGGAAAAGCCCCAAGTGTGGAAACAGGAACTGTTTGGGCCAACTTCGTGGGGTGGGGTCCTCCAAGGAAGTGAAGCAGGGAACTGAGCTGCTGCCTTGGGCCCCCATGCAGACTCTTGTCTCCTCAGAGGGGTGTTAGGCATTCATTAATACCGTCTCACTTCTTCCAGAAAACTTTGCACACTGACCTTTACTGGTTTTGGGGTCCACAGGAAGTGGAGAGCTGCAGATGAGGAGACCCTGGCCCTCTGAGGGCAGGGAGCGGCATCTTCACCACATGGAGATACCCTTGGAGCCTCCTTCAGTGCCCGCGTTCAGCAGGCGTGAAGTAAGTGCTTGTTGATTAGCCAGTTTCAACAGCACCAGTGCTGTGACTGAGCAATGTTAAGTGGTGGGCACCCAAAGATGCATGGGAGGGTCTGCGGGGCCGGCTGACTGTGGACCCTAACCCTAAGCGTCTAGAGTCTGAGAAGAAGGGGAGACGCTGGGCCCGACTCACAGTGAGAGTCTTGGCCTCAGTTTCCCCAGCTTTGAAATGGGGAGGGGTTCCTAGGCTAACCCGGCTGTGGAGAGGGCGCCGCCCGGCGCGCCCCCAAGCCTGCGTGGCGGCAGCGCGCACGAGCACAGGGGGGCGGCGCGGTCCCGCGGCGGGGAGGGGCGGGAGCGCGCGCGCGGGCCCGCGCCGGAGGCGGCGGAACCCAACGGCGAGCGTGCGGCTGCGGCGCCGCCAACTCGTGTGGGACCCACCGCTCCCGCCGGCCGCCCGCCGGTCCGCGCGCCGGTCCTCCCGCCGGCAGCCGAGCCCGTCCGCGAGCCGGTGAGTGGCCTGGGGCCCGGGGCCCAGCCGGATCGGGCTGGGGAAGGGGCGGGGGCCGGGCCGCGGGGCCGTCACCCACACGGGCCGAAGGAGGTGCGCGTGCCCGCCCGCGCACCCGAGGCTCCGCGGGGAAGAGCGAGCGGGTGTGCACGCGGGAGGTCGGGGTGAGCGTGAGCGTGCGAGTCTTGAGTGTGTCCCGGGCCGTGCGTCCGAGCGCGCGTGGGCGGCGTGTCCCTGTGCCACTCCGAGTGTGTTCGCGGGAGTGTGCGCGTGCTTGTGGCCGAGTTGGTGCGTGTGCACCACAGAGCGTCGGGGTCGTGGGGTTTGGTGTGAGTGAGTGCGCGGCAAGTGGGCCCGGCGCCCACTTAACCCATTTATTGAGTGTTTACTATGTGCCAGACGCTTCACATGAGATCTCATTTTTGTGACCCAGAATGTGTGGATTCTGGGGGTATGTGCGTGCGCGCACACGTGTGAGTGTTCGCAAGTGATTTGTGTGCGTGTTTATGAGCCTTTGAGGACAAAAGCGTACAGATGTGGATGTGAGGGTGTAACTTGTGTACAGGAGTGTGTGAGTATGTTTACTGTGAAGGCCGAGGGCCCCCTTTGCGCCCACCAGGCCTACTGCCCTGATGTGCCTGCCGCTGTCTCCCATGCCAGGGAACCCATGGAGAGAAGTATGCCTGGCCTGGGCACCCAGTGGGTGCTGGGCCATCTCTGGTGAATGAGAGGAAGGGGTCAGATGTCACAGCCCAGCCCGGCCTGGGCAGGGCCACTGGCAGGACCCTCTATGGGGCTCCAGACAGAGCTGGAGCCTCTTGGCCTGGCACTGGAGGACTTGTGTTCAATTTTCTTAAATACTCTTCTGGGTCCCCTGGCTTTATTCTCACCCCCTCTCTGCCCTGGTGCATTTTAACCCTTTCCCCAGGCCTGGGGTGCAACTGACCCTAGGGAGACCAGTGGGGAGACCAGAGGTCCTGGGATACTTGTCTGTGTATGTGAGGGTCTCTCTCTGCCTGTCTTGCTAAGTAGATAGATCTTCATCTAATTTATTTGTATGGAGCCTGGGCTCCAGGAGGGAGCCCCTCAGATGGTGACAAATTGATCATAGCAGGCTTGGGACACAGTCTTCTGAGGTCTGTCCTTGAAGTTTTGATTGACAGGTTTTGTGTGTGTGTGCTTTATAAATGTTGAAAATCTCTGCAGTCAAAAGTCTTAACTGCTTTAAGGCAAACTTTAAAAACTGGAGCTCCCTAGTTCCTCTGGAGTGTCAAAATTCGGCTTGCCTTTCTGAGGGGAACATGTCGTCTTTGGAGCTCAGTGTGTGCGCAGGCGAACCTTGGAGGCACATTTAAAAGCCGTGGCGTTAATGGAAGAAGAATTTCATTGAAAGGGATGCAGAGCCTCCCGAAAGCGCCTGTTCCCCACGCAGCAGCTTACTGAGTGAACTTTGGACGTCTTCTTTTAGCAAACAAAACCTGGAAGGAAACAAAAACGACCCACATTCTTTTTCTTTTTTGTTCTAAAAATGAAAAACAAAACCCACCTCTGGGTGTGCTGGAAAAGCGGCCTCCCCTTCCCCCAGCAAGGCCAGGCCCTCCCCCGATCCCCCACCCCCAAATAAAATATGCCTGTGGGGAGCTGTGGATGAGTCACTCGCTGGCAGAGAGCCCCACGGGCAAACATTTGGGAAGGTTCTTGCCTAACTTCCCAGAAGAAAGGCCCAGGATTTAAAATGGTCCCTGTGGTTTGTCAGCCTCTGCCGTCCCGTCTACTTCGGAAATGACTAAAAAGTAGTTTCTACCTCCACAAAATAAAGTCTCAGACTTAAGCAGCAGCCCAGGTTGGTATGGGTAGAGGGCCGCTCAGGTTTGAAGAAACAGAGTTCCTGGCTTTGCCAAATGGCACTTCTGGACGCTTCAAACAAGAAAGCAGGGGAAGGGAAGTCACATTTATGAAGCACCCGCTGTGTGCAGGACACTGTTCTGGGCACCGTAATCCTTCTAAAAGTTAGGCTGTGGAGCACAGTTCTGGCTTTAAATGCACAAGGAAATTAAGGCTCTGAGAGCTCAAGCCATGTGCTGGGACCACAGAGAGGAGGTAGAGGCAGAATCCTGTCCCCTGCCTGACTTCAAGCCCATCCTGTTTCCACTGGACCGGGTGCTGAGTGCTTTAACGTACATACACTTAGTTTTCACTGTGAGGTAGGGGGTTATTATCTCCATTTTACAGATGAGAAAACTGAGGCTCAGTGATGAAATGATATGCATAATTTTATGAAAGTTATGCATTGTGGCTAATGGCCAGCGTTTATTAAGGGTATTCTATGTGCTGGGCATGGTACTAAAAGCTTTACGTGCCTTATTTCATTCAGTCCACTCACCAACACCATTAAATGGGAACAATCAATGATGCCTGTTTTACAGATGAGGGCACGAGGGCACAGAGAGATTAAACAGTTTACAGAAGATTCCATGCTGATATGCTGTTGACCTTGAATTTGAACCCAAGCTTGACTGAGCAGAGCCCTTCATCTTCTCACTGAACCTGGAAAGTCACAGTGGCTGTGTACCACGTGTCTGGCGTAGTGTAAAGGTTTGGGGTTGTTATTCTGATCCTACAGAGAGGAAGATAAGTAACTTGGGCAAGGTCATCGACTGGCAAGTGGCAAAGTCAAGATCCAAACCCACGTCTCTGATTGCAGAGTTGAGGTTCTTAACTTTAAACTAGGTCTGTCTGCCTTTGTCCTGCTGTGGTTGCTTGCTGGGCTCCAGACTCCTGGGAGAGGTCTTCCTGATGGCACTTGCTTGCTCCTCCCCTCCAGCCCTTCTGGTGCAGGTGATCAACACCCAGGGCCAGTGCTATCAGATAGAAGGGGCCACAGTTCACATTTCTTCTTTCCTCTCGAAGTGCCAGAAATTGGTTTCAGAAGGGAAGTGTCAAAACAATTGTCAAAAAGAGAAGAGTATTCCCTTCCCTTTCTCAGGTCGGACCAAGCCAGCAAGCTGGAGGGTGGAGAGTGGAGGGCCCTGGTGAGTCATCCGAGATTAAATATGGGTTGGCACCTCCAGTCTTGTGTGGGGAGGAAGCAAGCTAGGACACTGCCCTCAGGAAGAGCCTGGCATGCTGACCCCTGGTGATGGCGAGTTACCTCTGTGGGGCTTGACTCTCAATTCTGAATATCCGACAACAGCATCATTTCTACGTAGGCTTCTTGTCACTTGCCATTTCAGTCCCGTGCCTGTCTCTCTTCCCAGTTCATTTCCAGTTTACATCACGGTTTATATGACACTGTACTAGAATGGAATGCTGTGTGCGAAGATCTGTGTGGTTTGGGGTGTGGGGTGCCCCTGTGCATGTCCTTTGGTTTTGAAAGGAAAAGGTGTCTCTCTCCCCTCTGAGTGTCTTCTGCAAATTGATGAACATTTGCAAATTGCCTTGAGATGCGTTAATTTAAGGTGTGAAATAATAGATCTTGTGCGAAGGCCCAGCCACATTTCTGGCATGGTGGATTTCTCTCCCGTCTGGCCTGTGATTTAGGGAGGTAAAAATAGTCCTTCTTTCTACATTTTTATCTCTCTCTCTCTCTCTTTTTTTGCTGATGTCATTCTTAGGAAGCGGTTTTGCCCTTGCCGCAGGCCTTGCCTTGGCCATCTCTTCAGAGGGTGGTCAGAACTTGGAGCTCTGGGGAGAGGGTGCTCATGGAATGAGGGGTTGTCTGAGTGTTTGTGAAATTGGTTTGAAATGAGCGGGGCTATGGATGGCCCACCTTGGCCAAAGATCCTCAGTGGCTTTTTGGTACTTGGCCATTTTCTCACTTCTGACAAGATAGTCTTTGGGAAAGTGTTAGTTTAAAGAGGAAAAAATCAGGCCAATGGCTTCATCCATCCCTGCCTGATCTGGGTGACATCCACACAGTCCCATCCTTTGGCCCAAACTGAATTAAGCCAATGGCCTCCCCTGACTTGACATCCAGACAGAAGCTGACACCGGGGCAAATCGGTTGGTGGTGTAATTTCCTGTGACGTTCAGTTTGGGAACTTGGACTTGCAGAGTGATCTAGCGTTTTGACATCTGTCCCTCTAACAAGACTTGCTTGTGTGGAAACAGACCCTCATACACAACCTCTGCTGTTGTCTCCAGTTCTGGATTTTTCCATAGACCGCTTCTCTGGTGGTCTGGTGGCAAAGGCCGGGTCTCCGAGCCACGCCTTCTTGGCATCTACTGTAGGATCACTGCACCCCAAACCGACTTGGCGCTGTAGCCAGCTCTGTGGGGAGGGTGCGGTGGGGGGGTGAGTGACGGGCCTGACGAATTGAAAGGTGGCCAGCTGGGATCTGAAAGGCATTCACTTCCAATGGCCTTGATCCTCGTGGAGCCGGTCTTTCTCTCTCTTAGACATCTGTGTGATGGTGACCTCACAGAAAAGAAAAAGGGGCTTTATGTAGGAATTCCACAGAGTGTGAAGGAATTTGACAAGGAAAGGGGGAGGGAGGCGGCCACTGAGAGCCTGCAGACCCTGTGTTTCCTTGGAGTTGTTTAACCCTCACACTTCAGAACTGGGCTGGGGGAAGGGACAGTGCTTATTCAAGGAGAACTTCTCAAGGCCCCTGAGTTGAAGTTGACGCCCCTAGAGTTTAGTCCCTCTCTGGTTCCTGGTTGTCCTCAAAGTCTTGGAATACTGGGGATTGTCGGGAAGAGACCTGCCTCAGTCGTGTCTGACTCTTTGCGACCCCATGGACTGTAGAGTCCATGGAATTCTCTAGGCCAGAATACTGGAGTGGGTAGCCTTTCCCTTCTCCAGGGGATCGTCCCAACCCAGGGATCGAACCCAGGTCTCCTGCATTGCAGGCAAATTCTTTACCAGCTGAGCCACAAGGGAAGCCCTGCCAGGGGACACTGTTACTTTATAAACCACCTTTGGCTCTGATCAGTCCAGGCTGCACATGAGGAATTCAGTAGGCTTGCCATCCAGAGAAGACCTGTGTGCCCATTTTACAGAACAGAAACTGAGGTCCAGGGAGAAGAGGGCACTCACTCACAATCGCATTGAAAATGTGAGCTTTGGCACCCAATGAATGAGTTGGGAGGCTCAGACCTGCCACTTGTGAAGTCAGTCACCTCTGGGGGGCCTCAGTTTCCTCATCCGGAATACAGGGATGGTGTTATGACCTCATAAAATGTGAGGGAAGAACTAAAGTAGTGTGTATAATGTGCACGGCACATGGGTAACATCTCGTAAGTGTTTAATGAGAGACTAGGACCTGTTTAATTACCAAGGACCTGCCCAGGGTCACAGGGACGGGAAGGTCATCTCTTTGTCAGAAACATTTCAGTGCCCCTATATCTTGAGGCCTGAAACAAGGCTGAAAGGGAGGTCGTCAGGGGGCCCCTCCAGGTGCCGAGGAAGCACTTTTCTCTGACCATGACCCTCAGAATAGATCATGGGGAGATAGTGACAATCTGGAAAGACACAGGATTTAAATGTCAGGGTGGCCCCGGGCATCAGGGAAATGTTTTGAAATCAGTATTTTGCCTTCTTGTCTACCCACCACCCCTCCGCTATCCCACCATGGCGAGGAAAGTGAACCTTATAAGTTTTTGGTGTGTCCTCTTGGAGTTGGAGGGTCTTGGGAGGCCCGGAGAGCTGTGTCAGCCTCGCTGTGTTATTAAGCGAGGCATATGTTTTGTTAATTATTTACACAGTGGCAGCCCCATCAGAGGTCTGTGCGGTGGGAGCAGCTGTCACAGACCTGGGCCAGGACAGGTTGTTCTCGGTTGGAAATGAGCAGGTGGCCCTCTCTGCCAGCAGGGTCCTCACAAAGGGTCTGCGCAGCGAGGGCTGAGGGAGTCTGCGTGTTTGGCGCCCTCTCTTAAGCTTCCCTTGCGGTTCAGCTGGTAAAGAATCCGCCCACAATGCAGGAGACCTGGGTTTGAACCCTGGGTTGGGAAGATCCCCTGGAGAAGGGACAGGCTACCCACTCCAGTATTCTGGCCTGGAGAATTTCCTGGACTGCATAGTCCATGGGGTCGCAAAGAGTCGGACACGACTGAGCGACTTTCACTTCACTTCACTTAAGCCCCTGGAGTTCCCTCAAGCTGCATTGTCTTCTCTGAGAGGACAGATTTTGTCCCTCAGGACTGGCCACCTTCCTGAGGTGGCTTCTGTGGGCCTTTGTCCAGCTCTTCACATCCGAGACCCTGCCATGGTGGTTTGTGGTGAGGGAAGGGCCTCAGCAGGCTCTGGAGATCTCTGAATCCCATACCTCCCCGGCAGTCGCCTCAGGCTAGGGCTTCACATGGGCCCAGCCTCTACTTTCTCATCTGGCAAATGGGCCAGTATCACCAGGAGCCAGGCTCTTGATTCTGGGGCACTGTTTGGGATGATTTGCCTTAGAAATCCAAGTTTAGGATTAGAATTCTGAAAAGGAAGGTCCTGGGATCAGAGCTTCCCCTGAGAGGCCACTAAGGATGAGGGACATCACCTCCCTGAAGGGGGAGGGGGCAACCTGACTCATCTTACCTGTTTGATATAAGGAGG
The DNA here is from genome assembly GCA_917880005.1 of Nanger dama. NCBI lineage: Eukaryota > Metazoa > Chordata > Mammalia > Artiodactyla > Bovidae > Nanger > Nanger dama. The sequence continues at coordinate 11,684,785 of CAKJTW010000018.1, read as the reverse complement.
TTTTTTGCTCAGGGGTCATTTTAAATATAAGAGAAAGTTCTTATATGAAATATTCAGAATCTATAAATCCTTAGAGACAGAAAGCAGATTCGTGGTATGGGGGCCCAGGGAGAATGGGGAGAAACTGCTTAATGGACACCGGGTTTCCTTTTGGGGTGATGAAGGTATTTTGGAGTTAGGGAGAGATTGTGGTTGCACAGCATTAGGAATGTACTAAATGCCCCTTAAGTTTTAGTTTTCAAATGGTTAATTTTATGTGGGAAAACATTTTTATAAGGAAAGTTTCTGATGCTTAAAAGTAAAAGCTTAAAAGCCTCTCATCTTACAGATGGGGAGAATGAGGCCCAGAGAGAGGCTATGACCAGCCTAAGGTCTCCCACACAGGCTGTGGCGGTTCTGTGGCTGAAATCAGATCATTCTCTAAGCTTTCAGGCTGCGGCTCTGGCCATGGCACCTGGGCCCAGGCTAGGGTGAAAAGTTCGATACGGAAACAGACCGCTCACTGTTGTGTGGGTTGAGTGGACTCCATTTTGTTAACCAGTTACGCCCTTGCTGGCTGCTGTGTGGTCATCCGTCCACTCATTCACTGAAGAAATACGTCCTGACATTCTGGGTCAAGTGTTAACCCAAGGAGCTGGCTTCAAGACCCTCTAACAGCCCCGCCTCTGGGCCTTTCACCACCTGGTAGGGACAGAAGTTGCGTCACGACCCCATTGTGGGTGCTTGTGGACAGTTTGCAGCAGGCACCCTTTGGGACTTACTAATATGGGGAAATGGGTGGAGGGGAGCTTCCAGGAGGGAGGGGCTCCCCAGCCTTGAGGGAGACATGAGGTTTGCCAGGCAGTATGTCGAGGCCTGGAGGCCTGAGAAGGCTGAGATAAAAAGGCAGGTAAAACTGAGGGTGAGTGGATGGGTGGGGCCGTGGAACGGGGAGCTGGGAGGCCTGACTGGGGTCCAGGGTTGTGGGCAGACCCCAGGCTGTGCAAAGCCAGGAACTTCCTGCCACTTCCTCAGCCTGTGAGTCCTTCAATAGAGCCTTTGTCCCGGACACTCACTACATGTTATATTCTGTTGTAACCCTTTGTGTGGATTAACTCACTTCATCCTCCTGCGGTTCTGTGACTCAGGTACCGTTATGCCCATCTGATGGACAAAGAAACAGAGAATCCAGGCTATGTGTTTCTAGTCACCATCAGCCTTCATGTTGTGAGAAGCCTGTGTCGTGTGGCCTGGTCTGAAGGCTGCCATCTGGAAGTGCCTGTTGTGTGGGCTGTGAGTTAGTGGCCATGCCCAGGGTGTCAGAGAGGGCCTCTGGGCAGCTGGAAGGAAGAGTATGAACCAAGAGGCAAATAGTAGGAGACAAGGTCCCCTGGAACCAAGTCCCCTGGGATCTATGAGATTTGGTTTTCATTGCAAGACCGGGGGTGGGGAGGTGGGGTGGGGGGGTGGGGTGGCGGTGGGGGTCCCTGCTATTTCTGCAGCCTTACTCTTCACCAGTGTCCCCTTCATTCACTCTGCCCCAGCCACACAGCCTTCCTGCTCTTCCTCAAACATGCCAAGTGAACTCCTACCTCAGGGCCTTTGCACTTGCTGTCCTGGTTCATGAAACCCTAATATTCCCATGACTTGCTCCTACCTTCAGCAGGACACTGAAAAAGTCACTTCTCCAAAGAGACCCACCATCCCCACCCTATCAGAATGAATCCCACATCCTTCGCTCCCCATTCCCTGGGCCGGCTTTATTTCAAGGCCCCTGCCCACCCCTGGTACCATGTGTTTGTTACCCGCAGAATGGACTGTGACTCCATGCGGGCACGACTTGGTCTGTGGACCACAAGTGCACCTCAGTGTCCAGCACTGCGCCTAGCAGTAGCAGATGCTCAATTAACATTTGTTAATGAATGGAGAATTTTAAGTATGTGAGTGGCAGAATCCTCGAAGAATGTTTAGGGACTTCCCTGGTGGTGCAGAGCTTAAGAATCTGCCTTCCAATGCAGGGGGCGTGGGTTAGATCCCTGGTTCTGTGGGATCTTATGCCATGGGGCAGCTAAGCCCCCACACCCCAACTCAAGAGCCCACAACTTGAGAGCTTATGTACCGCAAGGAAGAGCCCACGCAGCCAAAAAAAAAAAAAAAATTGTTTGTATGGAGTAACCGAGCTGGTGGCAAAGTTGACTGGCTTTAGCGACCCCTCTTCATTCCTCCCAGTGGGCAGCAAAGGGCTGAATTGTGTATGAGAGAGCCTCCCTGTGCAGAGAGGTTTCTTACAGAAAGAATCATCCTTGGATTATTCCAAGAAGGAGGAACCTAAACACAGAGGTTCTTGCCCAGAGTTGGGGTGGGGCGGTGTTCTCCTTCCTCTGCCCCTTTTCTGCAGAGGTGGCTCCAATTCTGCAGATAAAGTCTGTAGAGGTGGGGCTTTGGGTAGGATTGGGTGGGCACCATGTCTTAAAGCTGTGTTTTCTGTCAGGTACACTTATTTTTTTAGAAGGCATATCTTTTGGGGGCTGCTTGGGGAAGGGGTAGAGACACCTTGGGCACAGACATTTGCTGTGCAGCAAATGAACAGGAGTCCCAATTCTGCCCCCGTCCAGAAAGCACAGAATCCTGGGTTGAAAAAGGAGACAGTTCCCTAGCTTGGTGTGGCCTTGGTGGGCCACCAGGGTGGGTGCCCCAATGGCAGGACCACTGGGCACCACATGGCAGACAGACTGGAAGCCCACCCCATGTGTTTGGCGGGTCCAGCCAAGTGTAGCTGGATTTAGTTACACCGCGATCTCAAGCGTGGACTTGGAGTGCCTGACTCAGTGTATGTGCATTTCCTTTGTTCGTCTCCCCCAGGAATTTTAGTGGCCTTTTGTGTTTTAAATGCCAACCTCCTCAGCCAACCCAAGAGGAAATGAGGACTGGGTTTTTGTGCCAGAGGCTGGGGACAGAGGTGGGGCCTGCCCGCTCTCGATGGTGACAGCACGACATTTGGAGAACACACACAAAAAATACTTGTACTCGATGCCAACAACTTTCATTTGCGAATATTTTTATGATCTCCTGGGACATCAGGCACAGTCGTCTATAGGTTGGACACATGACCACTGTTTCCAAACACCCAAGATGGCAGTGGTCTGTAAAAGCATTTTAGTGACATTTGGGGACAGAAGAGGCAGTTTGGAAGAAGGTGTTTGGTTGATGGTGTGTGAGAAGTTCCTGGATGCTCGCATGGCTTAGGGGGTGGCATCTTTGAAACTGCACAGCGCTGAAAATTCCGGGACATATGGTCACTGTGATGTGCTAATGTTAGCAATCGAGATATTTAATTACCCAGAAAAACCCCTTTGCCTACCCACTACGGGTTACTGGAGAGGTTTTATTTCTCAGAAGGAGGGTCTTACACAGTATAATTCGGACCAGCAGACAGGGAGTCATTATCCCTCATTCATTTATTAGCTAATTAAGTGATTTATCTGGTCACGCATTTATTCCTTCAATTGCTGTTCATCCAGCAACATTCACTGGATCCTACTCTAGGCCAAGCCTGATGCTGGGCACTTGCAGGGGGTGGGGAATGAAACAGGCTTGCAGTTGTAACTGAATCCCTGCTGGGTGCCAGCCCATCAGGCAGTGCTGTGGGCAGCAGGTGAATTAACTTACATCCCAGTGGACATTTGCCGAGCACCTACTATGCGCAGATTTGTGAAGATCCAGAAAAGGACATGACAGCGTCCAAGGGATTTGAACTCTAGGCCCATCTCATGAAGCTGTTTTTCAGTCCCGGCCCTCCGCTTGCTGTGATAAACCTGGCCAGCCACCGTTCACAGGCCACACAGTGACGTCCCCGGAATGAACCAGAAACAGTCCAGAGGCCCTGGGAACCAACGTGAGAACAAGGCATCCCCTTCACACGTGACGTCTCAGTTCAGCATCTTGCCACCACCCAGCGTTCTGAGACAGAATGTGAGATCTCGTGGTTGGCTAAATACATAAATATTTTATGTCTTGATATTCTGAAAATGAAGCCCAAATGCGCAGAACTGCAGCACATCAGTGCTATAGATCATATGTTATAATAATCTGATGACATGTTGTTTAAATATTTATGGACTGATGTGACATGACAATGGGGGAGAGAGCAGTCTCGGAGCAGAGTCGCGGCAGATGCTAGGAAGGAGGGAGCAGACTCGCCCGGTCCCGAGGAGCGCGTGCGATGCTCAGATTGCTCACTGGGTGATCTGGGGTTTCGAGGCCATGGCACTGGCCGTGTGCTGCGTCCTGCACTCATATCACCTCACTTACCCCTCATAGCAACCCCCTCCAGGATGGAACTTTTATTAACTCCAAGTTACAAATGAGAAACTGAGGCCCAGGGTAGGTCAGATCTGCCCCAGGGCACCGCTGGGGGTGGCCCAGCGGTGTGGTCTGAGCTCTTAGAGCTACTGTGAATTCCGCTCTCTTGGTGACGAGTCGAGTCAGAAAAGCCTTGTTGACCCCAGGCTCAGTACCAACTGGACTTTAGAAACTGCAGAAAGGAAGGGGAAACCGCAGGACTAGCCCAGGAGGGGGCAATGGTAAGGTTAGGCTCCTGCCACCAGGAGCTGGCTTGCGGTAGGGGCTCAGGACGAGGCCAGTGGTAAGGTTAGGCCCCTGCAGCCTGGAGCTGGCGTGCAGTAGGGGCTCAGGATACGACTTCCACCTTGTTTTTGTTCCCTGTTGGCTTAGCAGTCATTTGGGGAGGTCACTGCTGACTGTCCTGCTTTAGTGTCTGCCTCTGCTGTTCCCACTTCCTGCACGGTCCACACCGACTGGCCAGGGACACCCCTCCAGCAAAGGAGCCCCTTCAGTCTCCAGTAGCCCCAGGAGGTGAGTCAGGGGGTCCCTGCCTAACAGATGAATGGCCCCTGCCCGCCTCCCAGAGCCATCCCCATGCCCCTGCCTTTGGGAGGCAGCCTGCCTATGCCAGCTCTTCCCTCCACACCCTCCCTCCCTCTCTGCTGGTGCTGCCAGTGGTCCTGCCCTGCGATCTGATTGTCACCTCCCCGGCCTGGTCCACAAGACAACAATAAGTGAACCAATGATGGGCTTTCAAAGGACAAGACCAGGAGGCAGGGTGGGTAAGGGATAGGGGCCCTTGTTCTAAGAAGCTCCTTAGGCAATGATGGCCGTCGACCTGGCAGCAGTGTCTTCTAGCTCAGCCAAGGCCCAGGGGTATCCCCAAGGGTCAGTAAGCAAATGGAAGGCAGGGCCAGCTATGTAATTTGGGGCCCCGTACAAAATTAAAATGTATGTCCCTTGTTCAGAAAGCAGGAAGAAAGCTTTTTCCTTCCCTTTTCAGTCTCTCTCCCCACCTGCTATGATGTTTTTAATTTGCTATTTAATGCCACGATACCTTGGGCACAGGGACCCTCACAGGGCAAACACAGATCCTAGCAGATGCCATGGCCCTACCTTGTGGCTCGGCAAGAAGATGTGCCTGACCCCTCTCGCCGTGCCTGCACCCAGGCCCCTGTCAAGAGTGGAGAATGTCAGAAGTTACTGGAAGTTGGGGGCAGGAGGATGGGAGCAGGCAGCTGTCACCCTGGACAAGGCAGGACCACTCCAGCTCTCCAAGCTGAAGCTCCACACCCCCAGCACGTGCAGCATTGTTCCCCAGACTTCACTTAGAAAATGCAAGTTCAAAGATAAAGTGGGGTTTCAAGAGAGTGAACACAGAGCATGAAACCCCAAGCAAGGGGCTTCCTGCTGAGGACAGGGCCGGAGGCGACGACGTGGCCACTTGCCCATGAAGCTGGCCCTGATGGGAGGACTGTAACCTTTCAGAAAGAACAAAGTCCCTGTGTCAGGTCTCGGCCCAGGACTGAGACCAGTCTTACTGGAAGGGAAAGTTCTGCTGCAGGCCCCTTCTGCAGACCGCTGGCCCTGGATGTGACTGCTCTCCCGTGGCCTGCTGGCCTCCCTCCTCACCCTGGGCCTCTCGAGAAGGACACTTCGTGATCATGGTTCCCCTCGGAAATGCCCCCCTCCCTGCTGTAATCCCTTCTGTAGTTGCCGGATGTTCCTGCATTGACAGACCCATCCCCTCTAACTTCCTGAGTGACAAGGGTCAGAAATCAAATGATAAGGTTGCTGACCTGCTTCCTCGGGAACAACGCCAAGCAGGTGGTGCCCCGGAGATCAGAGGGGGCTGGGCACTAGAGTCCACTGGCCACCCACGCTGTTCCCAGCCCTGGAATCAGGGTGGGGGGTGTGGCGGGGGGTGGCAGGGCACAGCTTCAGGACGTCTGTCTGGCCACTCCCAAAAACATGAATGAGGCTCGGGAAAGTTAACTAATGCTTAGTACTCAGTACCTACTGTGGATCAATGATCTGACCATGTGCTTTATCTGTGATGCCTTAGTTAACCTTTGCAACAATTGTAGGCTCCCTCATTTTCCTGATGAGGATAACTGAAAGATTCAGAGAACAAATCCATCAGTACAAACCTGTAAGCCACTTGGTTTAAAAATAGATTTGAACCCAAGCCCAGATGACACCCTCAAACCACTGCTCTGCACACAATCCCGGGCACGGCTGGGTGGCTGGGTCCCTGCCTGCCTGGGACACTACCCCCACCGCTGTGTGTGCATGGGACGGGCAGGGAGCTGGACCCCAGCGGCTGCTGTCTGCAGGCTCCTGCCTTTGGGAAGTCACCCTTCTTGGCAGGGAGCCCTCCTGAAGCTGCAGCTCCATTTCTTCTCCTCCAGGATCCAGCCAGCCCTAGGGCTACTCTTAGGATGTGAGAAGGCGGGAGAAGGTGGGTTAGACACACTCGGATGCAAGTTCCACCTCTGCCTCTTGCTCACCGTGTCTCCTTGGCTTGTCGCTTCCCACTGGGGTCTTGGTTTTCTCACTGCAAATCAAGGGGTAATTTTAGTTCCTGTCTCTGAGGGGTTTTGTGACCCCATATACAAAACGGGCATTCAGCAGTTGGTGGCTGTTTTTGTATTGGTAATTCATGACACTGTGGGGTGAGGACGGCATCTTGGTGGCACCCGTGACCCTTGGGAGCACCTCTCCATGTTGGGACACGTTAGAAGTCCCTCAGCCCAGAGCCACCCTCCCCAGGGAGCTCATCCCTTTCTTGCTTTGCTTGGTTATTCATCAATTCCGCAGATCTGGACACTGACCTAAGATGTATAATGATCGAGAGACAGGACGGAGCTGGCACTTCTGTGAGGAGAACAGCCAGAAAACAAGAAAAGGGGGAAGTAGGTCACTGACTCAGGGGTTGGAGACAGATGACCGGGGGCGGTGGGCGTAGGGGCTCAGTGTCCCCGGGCTGCCTGGTGGAGTGATGGTCCCCGAAGTCTCCCAGAGAAGGCAGGTGCTGGGGATTTAGCATGCTACCTGTTGTTCAAGGTCCCCGCTCTCCCAGGAGGCCTGGGTTGGCCTCTTGGGGTCACTTTACCACGGGTGTCTTTGAGAATGCAGTTTTCCCAGTTGGGAGGTAGGAGCGTCTCTCAGGCTTCCCCAGGACTCTTACCCACCCTGGGAAGGCCCTGACCAGGTATTATCACACTGACTCCCCTTGGTGACCTCGTGATGCAGGTTCTTTTGGTCCCATTTTACAGACGAGGAGATGAGACTTGAGTCGTTTCCCTAAGGGCTTCACAGTAGGTCTGTGCCTGAGCCAGGATTTGAACCCAGGCCTTTGACTCACAGAGCACACACCCTAAACCACTCAGCTCTACTAGGAATGGCCTACTGTGTGTCTGAGCAGTGCTGAGCCTAGAAAGACCATCGGTGCTCTAAGTGGACTGAGCAGTGACCATTTCCCAGGGAGCTGGGTTTGCAGTGACTCCTGGCTCCCAGGCTGTGAGGTGGGTGGCGGGTGAGCCTTGTGTTAGGGATGAGGAAGCTGGGGCCGAGAGAGGCTCATGGCTTGTCAAGGTCACTCAGCCCCAGGCAGCCTGACTGCAAGGTCACTTGCTGTGCCCCTCGTTCACCATGGCTATGTCCATCCCAGCTTTGACCTACATACATATTTTGCATTTGGACAAACTAGAGCCCCTCTGGGCTCCCCAGGTGGTGCCAGTGGTAAAGAACCTTCCTGCCAATGCAGGAGGTATAAAAGATGTCAGTTGCATTCCTGGGTCGGGAGATCCCCTGGAGGAGGGCATGGCAACCCACTCCAGTCTTCTTGCCTGGAGGATCCCATGGACAGAGGGGCCTGGTGGGCTGTGGTCCATAGGGTCAGACACAACTGAAGTGCTTGGTATGCACTTACAAAGCCCCCAAGATAATTCAGCACTGTGATCCCAAACTAGGGAGAGAGTGAGCCATTTGGCTCAGTGTGGAAATGGACACCCCATCCACAGTGAAGTTGCATTTGAGATGCCACTGATTCTCAGGGCAGGAGAAGCCGGGAGAGATTGATGGTGGTTATGACGGCCGATGGGTGTGAATTCTCTTGGGGACTGATGCGAGGGCCATAGGGCTTTATGGTATCTGGGACATCAAGCCTTTTAAAAGAAAATGTTCCCAAAGCTGTCCCATCCCACCAAGGCAAGCAGTCCTTAAACGGCAAAGGAACAGCCGTGTTTCGTGTTCACAAAATGGTTGAGCTGGCGTTCAGGCCCATTTATTTAAACCTAGAGTCGACGAGGCTAAAGACTTCAGCTCTGAGTGGCAGCTCGCCGCCTCGCTTGCAGCAGGGGAGCGTAATCTTCAGGGTTTTCTTCCCATTTACGGGTTTTTGTGTTGTTGTATATTTGTAAAATGAGGCTTCTGCTGGCAAAAGCAGGTTTTAGCGAGCGCGGCAGCTCTTTCAAGACCTAATAAGGCCCCAAAGGAGGGTGTGTTCCGGCAACACTTTCCTCCCCCGGGGCGGCCGATTCCAGCTCGCTTCGTACACTTTGGGCACCGGGTACCATCCGTCTTGCCTCCCATTAACGGAATTACCGCCATCACTTCTGCAAGACAAGATGGGCCCTTTGGAACTGCCTTGGGGACAGAGGCAGGAGCAGCCGCCAAGCAGTTTTTGCTTAAAGGGGAAAGGAAAAAAAAAAAGAGACAGAGAGAAAAAACCAATCTTCTGCACAGATGGATGGTTCCTTGGGTCCTTAGAGCCCGGGCCGAGGTGGAAAGGGGCACCAGGCTGCACTGGGATACCACCTGGAGGAAAGTGGGCAAGCTGGGTGGCCCCTGGCCCCAACACGTAGGGAAAGGGCTGGTCAGCCTGAACTCACACCTTGAGTTCAGAGGAAGGGAAGGAGGGGGACCCAGCATTTGGGGGTCCTTGCATATGCCTGACCCTGCACCGGCTGCTTTGGGCATGTCATGGGAAATGGGTGTTACTGGCTCCATATTCAGATGCAACAGAAGAAGCTCAGAGAGTCCAGCAACTTGCTTCAGATTATTTCATACGTGGTGGCCCTGGGTTCGTTCGTTTTCTCTGGAGAACAGCAGCGCCCCTCCGAAAGGCGATGAAGTAGCAGAGTGAGGACTCCAAGTCAGACGCCTCTGCTTCACCCCCAACACCCCCAATTCCACACGGCCGAATCAGCATCTCGGGGAACTTTGCTGTTACACAGTGATGCTGAACCTGTCTTCATCTTAGTGAAATGAAGTCCCTCGTGGGACTGTGGTGAGGGGTGGCCGAGGAGGTAACAGTCCTGGAGCCCAGAGCGGATTGGTGTTCAGAACTGTCCATGCCAGTTGCCCATCCTCCTCCCCCGCCCCTGCTTGCCAGGCCCCCACCCTCTGCTGTGCTGAACTCAAGGCTGCTTTGGCCTGTAATGCCTTGCTTCTCGCTTCTCACACTTCACCACCTTCTGGAGGCTCCTCTGACCTCAGGATGCTGCTTAGGGTTTCGATTTGGCCCCCAGGCCCCACTGTGCTTCCCTCCTAGGCATGTCCCCTATCCCCTTCAGGCCCACCGACTGGTCAGTCCCTTGACTCGAAGCCTCTCCAGAGCTAAAAGTCCCCTTTCCTCTGTGGTCCCAGTGCCCAACCCAAGGCCCGGCCCAGCGAAGGTCTGGGTGACAGAGAGAGGGGGAAGAAGTGGTACACCCTTAGTTTGCTCCTCAAGCCCTGCTACCATGGAGACAGCTGAAACTTGGAGGCTGTGTCTAGAATCCAGGTCTCTGTTGGGGGCAGATGGCTTGGCTGGAGGGATGGAACCTGTCCTGTGGGGTGAAATTTTTTGACTCCTACACCCTGTGGGCCTGCTACAGGTGATTCCTTAAAGAAGGGTTTGATCCTGTGGGTAACGACCCTGTGGTCCTGTGATGACCCAGAGTTTGATCCTATGGCCGACGGGTGTTTGGAAGAGTCTTGAGTGGGGGACTGGCTCCCTGAAGCCCATGTGGGAAGGTGCTGCAGAGAGGGGATGGGGGCTGGCCTGGGGGAGCAGGGAGAGGTGGGCAGCCTGGAGCAGAGGGGAAGAGGGGCCTGGTGTCAGCACTCTGGGCTCCTACCCAGAGACCCCTGTGTCTTGGCAGCAAAGCCAAGGATGCTGGTTCGAAAGAATGTTCTGTCGTGGCCTGAACTGCTTCAGGGCCTTGGGAGTGATTCCCGGATCTTGGGAGTGATTCCTCATGGGTCCAGTCTCAGTGTCCTCCTCAGTGAAGAAGGGGTGATGAGCTCTTGGCCCTTTGACCCTATACCTGGATTTGGGGTGGGGCTGGGGATGGGGGAGACCAGGGCCTATAGGGGGTCAGACTTGAGAGTGAGGGAGGAGAATCAGGGAGCAGTAGTGAATTCCTGCCGGAGACTGAAGGGGCTCATGGCTTCGCTGTCAGCAGGGGGCCTGCGTGTGGGGAAGAAAAGGCCTGGCTTGGGTGGAAACTACATGCCACATGCCCGGTGCCGCCTCTGCGAATGCCAGTTCTCTTCTCTTAACGGTGTGGAATTATTTACATAGATTTATCAGCTATCTTTTGAAAAAACAAGTTCTCCTCCTACTGCTACTGTTTCTTTTTAACAGAGCATCCACCAGGGGTTTACACATGCTGTTATCTTGTAGTCCTCACCTTGTAAATGGCTTCTTTTTATAAGTGAAGTCAAGGCTCAGAGAGGTAAAATGACTTAGCCAAAGTCACCCAGCGAGGATCTGAACCCAGATCATCTCCCCTGGAAGCACCTGGGGATCCATAGGGGTTAACCAGTTTGGGGCTGGGAGAGCTAGATGGAGAACACAGGATATGCAAGGGCTGGAGGTGTGAAACCTCCAGGAGGCAGGAAACGTAAGAGGCTCCATGGAGTCAATGTGTCGGCTGGGATTAGGGTCAGAGGCCAGGAGGCCTTGGATGCTATGCTCTGGAATGAAGACTTGATCTGGAAGCTTTGAAGGTTGTTAGAGAAGGGAGATATAATCAGGACCGTATTTCTGGTGGTGTGTGTCGAAAATGGTCTGGTGTTACGGAGGGTGTTCAGGCCAGGAGACTGGGAGGCTGGTGTGGTTGTCTGTGTGGGCTCTCCCAAAGCCTCTCACCTGCCTGCTGCTGAAATTCCTCCCAAAAAGAATCTTTGGCTCTCTCCCACCCACCGCCCCAGCCCCTCTGCTGGGTGTCAGGGTGGGAGGCCCCCCTCACCTCCACATTCTCAGCCTCTTTCACAGTTTTCTTGTGAAAAACAAGGCCGACGCCTATCAACTTGCTGGGGACAACGTGCGAATAAATGATAAAATATGTAAAGCTCACAGCAGCTGCTTTGAGAAGGGGAGAAAAAGTGCCATGGATGTGTTATTTCCCCTAAATCCGGATTTCTGCATTTTTTTTCCTTTCCGGGGATGAGAAGCTGGAGTTAATGGGAGTGTGTCCGCCCGGGAATACATTTATTTCCCCCAGTTTCCAGGCAGTCTCATTAATCTGCTAGAGACCCAGTTTTCTAACGCGCTTCCTGGGAGCCCATGGTATCGTCACTGTGATCGAATTCCGACTCTCTCCTTATTGATTGATTGATTGGTCTGGAGGAGTCAGAGGCGAAGCTGTTCATATGAGCAGCTCTGAGCTTTAATGTTTGTCTGTGGCACGTTGTTGTAGGGCTGTGGGGGAGTGGGCCAGGGTCCTAGGTTGCCCTGGCCCACCGTCCATTGGCCTGGCTTGCAGGTGACCTGTGGCATGCAACGAGGAGCCAGCGTCAGGTTTGGTGTGAGGCTGCGTTGAAGGGTCGGTGGTGCCCGGAGGGTGAGCTGGCTGCTCCCTGGAGCTGTCCGGGCACTGTTTCCACAGAGGATGAGTCTAGCTTAGCCTGGGAGCCCTTGTACGCCCCCTCTCAGAGCCAGGTAACGCCAGGGTGGTTCCAGAGGAGATGAGTCTGTCCCAAGGGGGCTGGGCTGCACCCCTCCCACCCTGGTCCCTCAGAGGGCCCAGCACTCACTTGGGATACAGTCTAAATGTTTTTGTCTTGAATGGATAAATGAGGGTGAGTGGATTGGCGCGTTAGTTACTCTCTGGGTGACTTCATGCACCCGGGTGGGGTCTCAATCCATCGTCACCAGAACCCATTTTTCAGCCAAGGAGACTGAGACTCAGAGAGGTGAGGGTCGTGCCCAAGACTCCCTGCAGAGAAGCCTCAGCCTGCTGCATGAAATGTGTCTGGCCCTCCACTCCGGTTAGAGCACCAGCCCCTCTACTTTTTAGCCGTTTCCTCTTTCTTTAAAAGCTGTTTATTGATTATTTATTTGTGCTGTGCTGAGTCTTAGCTGTGGCACATGGGATCTAGTTCCCTGACCAGGGGATCAAACCCAGGCCCCCTGTTCTGGGAGTGCAGAGTCTTAGCCACTGGACCACCAGGGCAGTCCCATAGCCTTTCCCTCTTGATGCCAAGCTCCCCAAGGGCTGGACCCGGCTGCCCAGACCAGGTCCATGCTCCCTCCTCCCTCTTCCTTTCCCTGAGCTATGTTCTCGCAAGGGAAGGCGGGAGCTGGGGCGGGTGGGCCTCCTGTGTGCCGGGCGCACCCTGAACGCTTTGCCTCCACGGCCTCAGTAAACACATCAAGTGAGATTTTTAAGGAGGGCTCCCTCCCGTTTTCACATCATGAAAAGTGAAGCTCAGAGAGGTTATGAAACTTGGCCAAGATTTCCCAGCAGATAGGTGAAGGACCCCAGCTTTAGATTCAGGGAGGACGGTCGCCTGCTGACACAGACCTGCTGGTGGAGAACGGGTGGTTTTTGTGGGCTGACCAGGGGCGTGATGATTTAGAAGGCTCGACTTTTTCAGTGGTCTAACCTGGGGCGTGATGACGTCAGAGACTTTCTCACCAAGAAAGAGCAGGGAGTCTACTCAGATCAAGTAGGGCGACTGGGGGCTCCCTGGGCCCCATGGGACACATGGGGCAGTAAGGCCCCCAAACCACACCAGTCTCGACCACCTGCTCCAGCCCTTCTTTCTGGCTTCGGTTGCCCTACCGATTATTTGCTAAGCAGTTTGCTGCACGATCTGATTTAATTGCCCCCAGCGACTCCATGAAGCCTTATTTGTTCCACCCCGGCCCGCTCCTCAGCAGCTTTTCCCTCGTAGCACTTATTGAGTCTGAAATGGCCGTGTCTGTCTGCTGCTGTGTCTGGATCCACCTCTTGACCACACACCTCTAGAGGGACAAGGCTCTCTGCTTTGCGCCTCAGACAGCCCTTGGCTCCGTGAGTCTCTCAAGAAAAGCCTGGCAAATGATGACGGAATGAAGGAACCTCATTTTCTTGGCCTGCAGAGCACAACTCTGTGCCCTTGGTCACCCGCCAGGGCAGTGTGGACCCCCTGCCTGTCGGGGGCCAGCAGGGGCCTCTCTTGCTGACCAGCCTTCAGCCTGGAATTCCAGGTGTGCCTGGGTGCCCGCAGGTTCATGCCGCCCAAAGAAACTTTCAGACTGCGCCTGTGGCTTTGGATCGGCTCAGAAAAAGCGTGTCCTGTGACTGCTCAAGGAATCTGGGCATTTAGCCCAGAAAAGAGTGTGTTTCCTGGCTTCCTGAGAGCTGGGGCCCACCCTGCCCCTGGCCTGGGCGTGTAGAAGGGGAGGGAGGGAGAGATGGACGCCAGCCCTGGAAAGGCGAGGACGTCTGGCCTTATCATCTTAAGGTTCCTGAGACTGTCCAGGCAAGGCCACCCTGGCATGGTGGGGCAGAAAGTTTCCCCAGCGTTGGGGGCATCTCTAAGATGGGATTAGCACTCTCGAGTGACTGGAAAAGAAACATTCCTTGAACTCAGACAGCTTGTTATCCCCAGCGGCTCTGCTGGGCACCTCACTGGTCATCACGCGGTAGTCGTGGGTGCATCGGTCACGGAGCTCAGGGTGACTGGCCTCCATTGGGTCATGGGGCCGCCCCCTGGGGCCAGATGTTTCGAAAGCCCCTTCCTGCAGCGCCAGGCATCTGGCCTCTCCCTCCAAGGCTGGGCGCGGGTTTACGAGGTGTCTTTGAGGAAGGCTGGAGTCATCCGGCCCGTGATGTCTGCTCGTTGCATAATTTCACAATTCGGTTTTCTTTTCACAAGAAGGGTCAGTGCTTCTCTCTCCTTCTCCCTCCTCCTTTTTCCTCTTTTATTTTCTTTCCCTCTTGATCCTCCCTCATTGACTGGCCCGGAATGCCTCCACCCTCTGGCTGGGAGATCACCGAGTCCTCAGAGGAGATTAACTGGAATTACCCACAGGTTAACTGGAATATACTTGTCAAGTTTCTGAGATGGAGAAACCTCCTTTTTGTACTCAGAGGAGAGTGGAGGAGGCCAGCCTCCCTTTTCTTCAGCGGGGATTAAAAAAAGTCACCCAGGAGGGGCACAGCAGCTAGAATTTGGTTCCCAAACCCCAGACCCAGGCCAGGTCTGGGTCTGTGCGGCTGTCTCACTGATCTTGGTGACGTAAGAAACTTAAGGACAGGCCTGGCCTCAGCTACTTTCTTGTGTCGGGTGTCCTTTTATGCAGGATGCTGATGACAGATAGAAATTGTATTTTAGATGTCAGACAGCGCTGGCAACCTTATGTCCATCTTCAGAATTTGGGAGGATCTTTACAGGCCTATGAAAGCCCTCGGCCCATGATCAATCACTCTGTCGTGTCTGACTCTTTATGACCCCTGGGCTGTAGCCCACCAGACTCCTCCGTGCATGGGATTTCCCAGGCAAGAATACTGGAGTGGTTTGCCATTTCCTCCTCCAGAGGAATCTTCCTGACCCAGGGATCGAACCCGTATCTCCTGCATTGGAGGCAGATTCTTTACTGCTGAGCCACGGGGGAAGCCCATCACTAATTAACTTCCTCTGAAGCATCCGAAACAGAAGTTGAGTCGGAAAGAGTCTTCGATGCCTGGAGAACCCGGGGAACCTCAGCTGCACATGGAAGGCCAGCTGTGCTGGGGGGCCGGGGGATGGCGGGGAGCGTGTTCATTTCCTTGAGCCGCCATGACAAATCCCTGCCAGTGGGGTGGACTGAAATAATAAAAACTGATTCTCTCACAGTCCTGAAGGCCAGAGGTCCAAAATCAAGGTGTTGGCAGCGTTGGCTCCTTATCGAGGCTCTGAGGGTGCGTCCGTTGGGTGCCTCGCTCCGGCTTCTGCTGGTCACCAGCAGTCCTTGGTGTTCCCTGGCGAATACACACATCCCTCCTATCTCTGACTCGTCGTCATGTGGCCTTTTCCCTGTGTGTCTCTGAGCTCAGGTTTCCCTCTGCTTATAAAGATACCAGCCATTGCATTTAGGGCCACCCCTAATCCTGTGTGACCTCATCTTAGTTCGATTGTGTCTTCAAAGACCCTGTGTGAGTTTTGTAGGGGTGCTGTCTGACCTGGTACAGGGCTGAGGGTAGGGCATAGCTGAGCCATAGTCCTCTGGACTGTCTGCGACCATTTGCATTGGGTTAACCAGGGTACCCAGGGGTCCCGCCAGCATTCCCACAGGGGAGACAGATGTGCACAAGGACCCCAGTCCAGGAAGGAGAGTCATAACCCCTCACTGTGTAGACTGAGGGACCCAGGAGGTGACCCGGGCAGGGGCTCGCTGACCCCACTGCTCTGCATCCTGGACTCGCTGGCCACAAGCACTTAGTCCTTCGGTGGCACCAGCCCAGGTAACTTAGAGCCAAGAGCCGCTCCTCTTCCTGCACGAGCCGCCAGCCGTGGCCGGGCTCCCCCGCAGGGAGAGGGGGCCCCTCCTAGTATGACAGGGCCTTGCCATTCTGGGTGGTGCCTGCCAGTTTGGCCTCCGCCTGCTATGTGGGTAAAGGGCAGCCCGCAGGGCATGAAGGAGGGATCCCAGGCTCTTTTGTTTCCCCGGGGACTCTTATCTCTTTTGGCAAAAACCCTGTGACCAGTCGTTTCCGGAGACACGTCCCAGCCTGACACCTCCTGGCCAAGTGATCTTGAGCAAGCACACCCTGGGCTTCTCTGCATCTCTCCTGGCCTCTCCCGGGCGATAGTAGAGTTCCCAGGCGGGCCCGTTTCTGAATTAGGGAACGCTGTATGAGAGTGTGTAACCACCTTTTGTGAATCTCTCTGGTGCCTAGCACGGAGCCAGGCGCACAGTCGGTGCTCAGTGAAGACTCAGCAAGTAGGAGAGCATGTCTCGGAGCCCAGAATGTGCACTCCGTGGCCCTCCTGAGTGACAGCCCCAGAAGGCTCTCGAGAGGGAGATTCTGCAGGCATTTCCTTCCTCCTGTCTGTGATGGTCACTGGAGGTGACCAAGGCCGGGGTCGGGAGGTCAGTGTACACGTAGCTGGCGGAGGCTTGATGCTGCTGAACTGTGATGGGGGCTTTCATTCATCACGTAACTCATTGAGTAAACTCATACCTCAGCTTGGTACCATGGGTGGCAGAGTGTGCAAAAGAGCCTGGAAGAGGAGCCTGGAGACTGAGTTCTGGTGCTGGCTTTGCATGCCTTATTGGCTCTCTGTTTAGGGTCGCTCCTCCCACCTCCCTGCCCATCTGCAGAGCTGAGGCCACGGCTGTTGTTAGGGCCTCTGTCCCACACCTATGCTGGGCCCATCCAGCTTCCAGGCCTTTGCACCGGCTGTGCCGTCTGCCTGGAGTGCCCGCCCACTGCTCCTCCGCTCAGAGCAGCTTCCTCTTCTGAAGAAACAACACCCCATTCTTCAGGCAGACTGCAAGACGCTTCCTTGTGTTTCCACACTCTGGGTGTGCAAAGCAGCAGTCACACTGGCTTGTAGGTGTGTTGGCTTGTGAGACTCCTCTCTCTCTCTCTCTAAATGGGGAGCCCCACTGAGGGTGGACACTGGTTCCAGTACCTGCTGGTCGACTGAACAAAAGGTTGAAAGCCCTTGGGCTCCTTACTTCTCTGCTCCAAGCCTCAGTTTCCTGTCCTGCTTTCAAGCACAGGAAGTGGGCTGGTGGATTCTTTGGGGGTTATTCTTAGGTCTCTGGTGAGACCTGAGGCCTCAGATGAGTGGATTCAGGGTTTTTCCTGCTCCCAGGGATAGAGCAGTGGCAAGGCGGCTGCCGCGAGTGTGTGTGCTGAACGACCGCCCGCTCTTGGTGCAGATGTCCCGGATTCATGCAGCATTCCGGCTCAGCGGATTCCAGTGTCTTGGGAAAGCCTAGACTGCGGCAGCCTCGAAGGCATGGTCCTGACTGCCGTTGCTTCAACCCTCCCCACCTGTCCCTCCACAGGGGTTCTTCCCATTTTTTAGAGGGAAGCTGTGTGCTTCCTCTAAACGTTCTCTGTCCAATGCCCGAGAGTCCGTATGCACCCGCCCCGCAGAACGCCCCCTGTGCGTCCCTGTCTGGCTGGAGCTCCCCTTCATGATGTGGACAGCAGGCTCCACCGCGCTCATCCCCAACTCCCCACGTTCCAGGCAGGCACAGGATTTCAACCTCCACCTTTCCCAGCTGTGGGAATCGGCACCTCTGTGAGCCTCAGTCTCCCCATCTGCAAAACGGACATAGTGATGCCCACTCTGGGAATGACCCGGCGGACCCGAACGTGTGACAGCGCGTGGCTCGGAGTGGGAGCACGTTCTCATCATGAGTCCGTCTTCCTGGAGAGATCGGAGTGACATAGAGACCAGCAGTCTGTCGAAGCCAAAAATGTCCGTTGTCTGAAGAATGCTGTTTTGGAAGACAAGCCCAGGTTTTGGGTCAGAACCTTATTCCCTCAGGAATTTCACGGTTGAGCATCCAGACAGATTTTATAAGCTTGGTGACCACCCAAGCCTTTGAGCCTTCCACGTGGATGTCCCCAGGTCAGGCTTATTCGGGAATCTCTTGCCCAGCTGGGCTGCTTGTCGCGTCGGTAGCATCATTTCCAAAGAGCAGGCTCTGTCTGGCTGTGAATGGATGTTTTTCTCTGTCTTTCTTGGATGTCTGAATGGCAGTCTCCCTCCTGCGGTCCCAGAGGCTGACCTGAGTGTAAAACTCCAAAATGGACATCAGAGCAGGGTCATCTATGCCTGCTCGGACTCTGGGCCCCCACTGAGCCTCAGAGAGGTGGGTCGATGGCTGCTGTGACCTGGGAGTTTCCTGGGGGTCTCCCGGGGTGTGGTTATAAAGGCTGCTGAGCAAAGCGAAGGAATCAGAGTTCATGGACAAGGTAGCAGCTGAGAGCAGCAAGCAAGTTAAGAAGGATGGCTCGGGGTCTCTAGAAATCTGCCTTTCGGCATCCGAGACACAGATGTAAAGCCCCTGAGGGCAGGAGGGACTCTGGTGATACGCCTCCTGCAGGCTGAGGGCTTTGTGGCTCAGCGGTTAGAGCCACACTACCTGAGTTCATACCCCAGTTCTTCCATATGCTGGACAGCACACCTGACCTTTTGTGCCTCAGTTTCCCCCCTTGTGTAAAATGGAGCTAATTATGTACTATAAGGGGGTCAGGAGGTTAACCTCACCTAAGTGCATTAGAAGAAGGCTCAGTACATAGTAAGCTGTTGTTCAGTCACCAAGTCGTGGCCAAATCTTCGTGGCCTCATAGACTGCAGCACGCCGGGCTTCCCTGTCCCTCACCTTCTCCCAGAGTTTGCCCAAGCTCATGTCCATTGAATTGGTGGTGCTATGCAACCATCTCATCCTCTGTCATCCTCTTCTCCTTCTGCCTTCAATCTTTGCCAGCATCAGAGTCTTTTCCAATGAGTGTCAGTAAACTGAGGCCCTGAGAAGGGCAAGGGGTTCGTCTGTGGTCATCCAGCAAGTCATCGAGCAGCCAGGCAGAAACTCATGATTCCCCGTCTCGTGAACACTCCCCCTCCCTCTGCCCCCTCAGTCAGACTGTTTCAACTCTCCTTCTGCAGAGAAATCGCGTGACCCCCTCAGCCCACAAGAATTCAGACTGTACAGAATTTCGGAAACCTCTTCAGGCTGGCCAGGGGCCTTGTTGCAATTCCATTCAGCTGCTGGTTCTTTTTCCTTCCCTTTTTTTCTTTAGAAAGCTGCAGAAGCTTTCCTTTTCTATCTCCCCAAAGAGAAAAATCAACCTTCTGGCAAAGGAATTTGAACTTAGGTACCTGCTCTGTGTCTCTGCACCAACCCCTGCCCTCTTTCTGAGCCTCAGTTTCCTCATCTGTAAAATGAGAAGAGTTCCCTCCCCCAACCCCCCGCCTTGACTGGACAGCCCCCACCTGCCAGCCTGTAATTGCTTTGGGGACAAGTGAGCTGAGACATGCCACCCAGAGCGGGATCCGCGTTGATGGTCGGGTGAGCGCTGACTAAACTAAAACTAGTGACGCATCCTTCTAGGAAGTGAGGTGAAACCCACCAGAAATGCTGCCCACTTCCGCCCACCTCCTAGTTTCAAAGGTTATTTGAGTCATCAGAGTTGCCTGTGCTTTTCTTGCTGTCTTGTTTCAGCGAAATGCTCCTCGACCCCTCTGGGCTGAGGCCCGATGGCCAGGACTGTCCCATCTGCAGACGTCAGGACCGAGGGGCTTGGCGCACCCCAGCCATGAGCTCTGGAGGCTGCCAGCCTAGGGGTGAATCCCAGTTCCCAGGCTGGTGACGCCACCCCTCTCTGAACTTCAGTCTCCTTATCTGCGAAGTGGGTGGGTGAGCCCCGCCAGCAGGGTGAGGTGGCAAGCCCCAAATAGCTGGACGGGAGACCCCACACATGCTCTCTTCTCTCCTGCTCAAGCGGCCCTGGCTCTTCTGGGCTCCAGCTGGGGCACCGGAGATGTTTGTACGCCCGAGTCCTCCCTGACTGTGGGGGCCAGAGGGACATTCGGCCAGGCTAGGAAGTCTGGAGCAGACCTTCACCCATCAGGGCCAACAGCACCCCTGAGTGCAGCCCTCTCAGCCTTCCAGTGGGGAACCACGGGCCCAGGCGGGGAATGACCCACAAGCTAGGATTGCAAGTATGTCCCCACTTTACAGATAAGAAAGCTGAGGCTTAAAAAGTAAAGTCATTTACCTAGGGTCACACACAAGTGCAGTGTGAGGAAGTCAGGATTCACACCTGACTCTTTAAGTCCGTGTGTCCTTCCTGGTGCTTACAGTGGCCTGCTGGGTCACCCTCTCCCTGGGCTATGCTGGTGTTTAACAAATAGGTCCCCAGGCCAAGGGGTGGTGGGGTGGGAGGAAGAGGGATTTGCACAAAGCCTTGATTTGTAGCATTTGTCAATTTCCATGGAATAAATATTCTACCAGGCCTGATTGCAGGCAACCAACGTGATAACTGTCTCACAGAATCCCTGAGAATTTAGCAAGCAGCCCCCCACAAGCCAGTAGTCATGGCTCCAGTACCCCGTGCACCCCCTCCACTTTGCAGCCTCCACTCCCATGCCCAAGGAAGGCCACAGTGTTAGAAGTGTCCCCTCTGTGGGATGACAGACTGGAACCAAGCAGATGGCTTGAGTGGGCATACCTAGACCCCTCCCCCACAACCCTCTCCCTTTAGAACCCCTGAAGCTCCCTGGGGTCTCAGTATCACACAAAGACTTGGGGAGAAGGGGGATGGATGAGGTGCGAAAGCTGATCTGTAGCACCGAGACTAGAATATTAAGGCCTGCCAGCCCCACCGTGTGCGATATTCCTGCCAGGCCCGGAGCAGAGCCCTGTAAACGCCGGGATATAATGGACAATAAAAGTCGCTGGAAAATAGTGAGTCTCCAAGGACCACTGTCATCCCTGCCACACGCTGCTTGCTGCAACCACGAGCCCTGTGATCATGAGGCACGATCGTCATGTAAATATATAGGGTCTCTCGTCAGCCATGGGCCAAGATTTATTTTATCGAGACAGTGCGGAGAGGGGGTGGCTCAGGTTCATGGTCCTGGTAAGTTTGTAAAATGCTTTGCCATCATTTCCAGCTTCCTGGAGAATACAGCAGGAGCCATGTGATCTCTCCCATTTTCCCCCAAAGGGGAGAGTCCCCAGAGGCGGAGGTCACCTCCTGCCACCTTCACAGGACATGAGATCAGGGGCCCCTGAGGAACGAGGACCGGCCTTATTGTGACAGTCGGTTCACAGAATGAGTTGCGGGAAGTAATTGTGGAAGTGTTGCTGTTGAATGAGCGCTGGTTCTTTATGGCGATGACGGTAATCATAATAGTAGCAACAGCCACATTTATTGAGCTCTTGTGTGTGCCTCGTCCTGCTAGTCCTGAGCTGCTGGTGTTCCACCTGCATATCCTCCACTTTGTCCTCATAACAACCCCATGAGATGGGTCCTATCCGGCTCCTGTTTACAGAGGAGGGAACTGCAGAGAAGTAGCCCAAATTCCTGTGGCTGGACAGAGGCAAGTGCAGGATTTGAACTTGAGGCTGTCAGAGTCCATAGTCTGTGCTGGGCTGCCTCACCTCACTTCCAGGCCCTCGGGTCCCAGATCAAATGCCACCTGCAGATCTCTGCAGCCCCCTTGATTGGCCCAAGTTGGAATCAGTGGCCCCTGCTTTGATTCTGCAGTGTAGTTAAGCACTTTGGTCTGGTTCCCCACGATCACAAGGACTCAGGCCTACCTTTCCATCCAGGCTCTGTCTCTCTCCAACTGGGACACGTCCGGCGAGTCATGTGGCCACGCTAGCCTCAGTTTCCTCATCTGTCAAATGGATGCACTGTCTGCCTTGCAGGGTGGCTTTGTAAGCACACACGCTTCTGACACCCTTCAAGGACCTGGCCTGCATCTCTCATCTCACGGGCGCTCTGTGTGTGGATGCGCCGTGTACACATTCCACCTCCACGGTCGTGTGTCTGAGAGCCAGGAGGCCTCAGAGCCGTCTCCCCACATGGCTGAGACTTGTTGCGAGGGAGTGTGACTTGTGGGGAGGGCAGTGTGCAGGGCCTGGGGGTGCTGACAAAGCCTTCCAAGGCCAGAGAGAGAGTCCCTTAGCAATCCCAGACCAAGAAGGTCTGGTTTTCCTGCCAGACCTGAGTCCGAGATTAGATAGAGGTTCCCAGAGCTCAGATACAGTCCACGCCAGTGAGTCGCAAATCCTCCATCAGCCTCATAAAAATTGTTGGCCCTTGAAGAGCCCTCCTAAGACTGCAGAGCCTGACCCACCCATGTTGTAGGTGGGGAAACTGAGGCTGGGAGATAAGCCATGACTTTCCCAAGGCCATGTGGCCCTTTGAGATTCCCAAGCGAGTCCTGATCCACCACGCCACACCCCAAGGCTCAGAGCAGGATTCACCTCGAGGAGTTAAAAATGGCCACCTAACTTCCCCAGGCCAACTCAGGGACCTCCGGGGTTGTGGAGGTGGAAATGCAACACAGGAAGGTCCAGGGCCACACCAGAGATTATGTGCTGGCCCAGAACTCCTCTGGGGTGTGGCAGGACTAGAGGGAGAAGACACCGTCACCCACAGACTGAGCCACACTGAGCCGCGTGGAGGTCGTGTCGGAGGCTCATGGTGACCGGGAGGCTCTGAGAGTCTGGGGACCAGTGGGACTATGCCCCCTCAGCACAGCTCCACCCCCGCTTCCGAGTCCCAGGTGGACAGGAGGGGAGTGACTGGCAGGGCATGGAATCTGATCGGAGCCAAGGTAGACTTCTGGAAGGTTCTGGCTACTCCGGTCAGGAGGAAGAGAAAGAGTCCCGCAATCTGTGTTTCTCCAGGGCGCTAGCATGTCCTAGATGAGCATCCTGGAGGGCATTCCTCTCCAGCAGACAGGAGGCCGGAAGCAGAAGAGAAACGATGGTTAGGCAGATAGTGCCCACCCCGAGGCCTGACTGGCCTGTCTGGAGCCTCTACTATGGGTGCAGGCGGATGCCTCCCAGCCCGCCGGGGCATGAAGCATGGTCCTCGAAGGGGTGCCCCGTGTACTGGGGCCCCACAGACCCGCAGACCTGTGGACAGCTGGCCAAGGGCCCAGCCGCAGCCAGCCAGGGGGCCGACACCTGGCATATGCCCAACAGTTGGACCCGGCTGGTGGGGAAGGTGCGCTGGCAGGTGGCCGAGCCCCGGTGCCAGGATCCGGCTCCCTGTGTCCTCCGGGGCCTCAGCTGCCATATGCCCGTGTCAGTCCCAGCGGCGGAGCTGCAGATGGGGGCGCGGGGGGTGGCTGGCCCAGGGTGGAGCTGGCTCTCATTCTGAAGAAGAAGGCAGGTGCCGGCCATGGGAGCTCTTTTTGGAGACGGAGGGCTGGAGCGGGCCTGGAGGCGTCCCTGCCTTCTCTCACGTGCCTGCAGGTCCGCCAGCCTCCAGGCCTTTGATCCCACTGTGTTCTCCCCCGGAACGCCCCTCCCCTCTGGTGCTGACCCTGGTCATCCTTCCAGGGCCCCCCGGACTCCATCTCACGTAAGGAGCTGGCCGTGACCTTGCCTGGGTCACAAAGTGAGGGTCTATCCGGCCTTTCCTTGGGGGCTCTCTTACTGCTCTTTTCTGGCTTGTGGTTATCTGTCCCCGGGTTGCTGGGTGCTCTCCTGCGATCCCATAAGAGCAAGGGGGTTTCCATCTGTCTGGTCTTAGGGTCACCAGTGGTCAACACTGGCCCTGAGCAGAGACAGCAGCTGGAAGGACGTGTGGAAAGAAGGGAAGGAGGGAACTCCCGAGCTCTCAGTTTCTGGTTTGGGAGCAGCCTGGTTTGGGAGAGCTTGGGGCCAGAGCGTGAGGATGTAATGGTGCTGACTCCATTGACTGGGGCGCTGCTGTGTGTCAGGCCTGGGGCTGAGCATTTCTGAGCCCCGTAATGTAGCTCTCCACAATCTGGGGCGCTGTGTACTCTTTGCGCGTCCCCGTTTTACCTGTGAGGGCCCTGGGGCTCACACAGCTGGGGTGCAGCCAGAGCCAGGACTTGAACTCGGCGCCACTGCCTACCAAGGCTCTCATCTCCTGGGCAAGTCTTTTGGCTCAGCTCACAAGAGAGAGAATAGAAAGCGTTCCGCCTTTTTTTTTTTTTTTTTTAATTTGTTTGGTTGCGCCAGGTCTTAGTTATGACACACAGGTCTAGTTCCCTGACCAGGGATCCACCCAGACCCCTGCCTAGGAGCTCGGAGTCCTAAACACTGAACCACCAGGGAAGCTCCTAGAAAGGGTTACGCTTTTAAAGAGACAGCAAGAATATTTATGGTTCATCGTGTTTGCCGGGCCCCAGGGGAGTGGGTGAGGATGGAGCACCGGAGCTGAGGGCAGGATCCCTCATCCCTGCGAGGCTGGGGGAATCTCTGTGTCTGCAGTCCCGGTTCTGGGTTGGGAGTGAGGGGTGATGGAGCCTGCAGGGCAGATTCTGCTGCCTGACCGTGTGGGTGTGGAGTGGGTTTAGAAGGCCAGGCCCTGGCCGGGCGCTACCTGCCGTACCTGTGGCCCTGGGCCAGTCTCTTGCCCTCTGGTCTCAGTTTCCTGGAGAGTAAAATGGGGAACAGGACCGAGCGATCCCAGAGTGGACTCTGGTTGCAGTCCAAGCCCCTCAGCTTCGGGTACACAGGTGCTCTCTCTTAAGACTGACTAGTGGCCACTGCCGTCAGATTCCAGCCCCTGGTGAGCAGCGGGCTCCCTGGTGCCAGTGACAAGTCCCTTTCACCACAGAGGTGGCACCCAGAGCTATTTTTGGAGCAGCTCGTGGTGGGGAGTTTCCTTTTGGCAGTGGCTGAGGACGGAGTCTTGGGCAGGGAAGTCCCGTGCAGAGACCGGGCTGGCCTCTCTTCCTCCACCAGCCCTGGCACGGAGAGGCCACCCAGATCTCCAGAGGTCCTGGGACCGTGTGAGCATCTACCTTTCAACCCCGAGCCGAGACCTTCCCGGAGCTCCTCAGAAGCCACTTTGCAAGGTACTGGCCTTTGCCCTGTCTCCCACTGTCGGGAGCCCCTCACCCTCTCCAGCCCCTTGGGGCTGCTCTCTTGCCCTTGGGTGTGTGCCTAGTGAGTGACAGGGAGGCCCTAGAGACCTCTGGGGCCTGGGCTCACAGAGCACTTGACCTTGGCCGCCCTCTCTGCCACTGCTGTCCCCTTGACCACACACCTGGTGGGGACTGCCAGCGGGCCAGGGCCATCAGCCTGGCATGGCCTCTGTCACTGCCCAGGTTGGAGGAGTCCACACTGGGTGATTCCGGACTTTCCAGAGCTCCCAAGGTTGTGAGGGAAGTGGAAAAAGTACTGATAACTCTTCTCTCTCTGGTGTGGGTCTTAGCCTCCTGGGCCCTTCCTGATGTCTGAGCAGTGAGGGCTCCATGGAAGTTTCTCCTGCTGGGAATAGCCATCTTTTCAAACCTTAAAATGAGAGCAGGAGAGAAAATTAGGGGAGGCCAGGGGTTGAAGAACTTCGCCCTTGGGGAGGCCACCTGTGGGATTACGGCTGTCCTCCTGGGGCCCAGGGCAGGCTTTCGACAAGCACTGAGCCTCCATCTCCCGAGGGCGGCTCTGCTGGGCTTCCCCTCAGCTGTCGGTTGGCAGGGCAGTACCTGTGGTCTGAGACAAGGCCAGAGGAGCTTCTGCTCTCCGAGGCTTCTCCCTCCTGGGCCCCAGTGTTTATGTACTAGATCATCCCTCTCTGTGGCCCGCTGGGAATACAAGGAGACTGATTTAGTCTCTGCCCTTGAAGAAATTCTCCATTTGAGGGAGAGGAATACGTGGGAACAGGCAGTGATGGCATAGGGACCAGGCCAGTGGAGACTGGGAGTCACTCACTGTCTGAGGGAGGCCAGGAAGGCTGCCTGGAGGAAGTATCTAGTTTGTGCCCAGAAGGAGGATCCAGGTCTGCCAGGAGGCAGTTCATTCCAGGCCAGGGAAAGCAGAACCTACTAAGGCCTTGAGGAGAGAGCAAGTTTGTTTCCTTGGCGGACTGGGGTCCTTGGGATGGTGGGCCTGCCCAAGGGTCCTGAGGCTCCTTGCAGAATGAGATCACCAGCTTCCCCCAGCTCCATGGTCTCCAAGGATGGCACTGGGCAAATGAGATTAAAACCCAGACTTCAGAGAGTCAGAGCTGGGTTCTGACACAGGTGCACGCCATTTACCAGTATCCGCAGCGTGGCAGGCGCCACTTGGCTTTTCTGCGCCTTGGTTTCCTCATTTGTAAGAGGGTGGTGCAGACTCATGGGGAAGCATGCCGGGGTGCTGCAGAGCACAGGCTGGGCAGATCATCCTTCACCAGGTCCTGGCACCAAAGGCCTTCCTGGGGAAGAAACCAAATGCCTCATTGCTCTGAGAGATGCTGACGGTTCCTACATTTTCTTTTGCTCATAGAATTGGGTTTTATTACCGAAGGAGGAGAAAGTGAAAAGTGGCTGGGAGCCTCCTGATTTTAAAAGGCTCAGGAAAGCCCCGCAGCGCAGGCGTGGTGTGGTTTCAACTGCCTGGTAACTTCTGCCTGATCTGAGACCTTGGGGAATCTGAGCATGGAGGCAGGTGTTTCTTGCTTGGGGCTTCAGGAGGATGCAAGGAGCCCCGCCTCCACTGACTGGTCAGAATTTTACTCAGCCAGCTCCCACTGGACACCCATTTTGTGCCTGGTCCTGGGTAAGGCCCTGACGGTTTAGAGATGACTGCTGAGCTCAGTCCCTACCTTGAAAGGCCAGCAGAGGAGGAGGGCAGAGTGACAGAGGGAGCAGTTTGTACCCGAACAACCGGACTTTAGGGGAGAAGCCTGTGTGAATGCCGTCAGATGGGGAGGGGGCCTGGTACACCTGACTGCCCCTGGGTGCCCACCCCAGGGGTCCCAGCTGTGTCCACTGTGGATGCGGGAGGAGGCGGAGCTTTCCCAGGGTCCCACGAGAAGTCTGAACCTGATTAGGGCCCAGAACCCCCGGTCCTGATGCAGGGAGCGGACTTTGCCTCATGGGAGGTCCTAGGTTCCAGGCAGAGGCTGGAGCGTGGAAGGACCTGGAAGGTTCAGAGTGCTGTGTGGTCGGGATGGGAAGGTCCTTACGTGCATGGGCCTTGGGCGGGCTAGGCTTGCAAGACAGCAGGCTGGCGCCAGCTGGATAGAGTTTGGGATGCCTTGCTCAGGTGTGTGGGCCTCTTTCTGGGGAGGTTTTTTTTTTCTGGGGGTGGGGAGCAGCCGGTTGGGATTTGTGTCATGTTGCGGGGAACCTCTCTTGATGGGAGGCTGGGTCATCAGGCAGAGCCGACTCCAGGGACCCCTCTGAGAAGGGCCCAGGCCAGCAGAGGGCAGGGTCTCTGGGTGAGTGCAGGCTTGTTTGGGGAAAGGACCAGCAGCCTGGGTGAAGCCCGGGTGTGGGTTGTGAGGGAGAGTGAGGCGTCCCTGGGATGAGCCTGCATTCCTGCTGGCTTCCTGGGCAGGCGGGAGATCCCATCACTGACATGGGGCCCAGGGAAGGGCGGGTGAGTCCTCAGTGCCTGGGACTTTTGGTAGTTGGGGTCGGGAGCTCTGGAGAGAGGCCCTGGGCTGGAGAGAAATGGGGGTGGGTGAGGAGATGCAAGCCAGAGGAGGAGGACGGGGTTGGGGTGCCGCAAGGAAGGTGAGGCTGAGTGGGCAGAAAGGCCCCATTGCTGGGTGGGTGCTGCATTGTCCCTTCAGCCACTGGCCTCCAGGCTCTGCAGGCCGTCCCGGGGGCCACCCCGCTGACCTGAGGAGGGGCTTAGGGACCTCTCTGCAGAGGCCGCACCGCCTTTCCAGGGGCCGCATGTGGCCCCAGGTCTCAGAGGAAGCCAGCCTCCTGCTGGTTGTGGAGCCATGGCATCGGAATCTGAGTAGTGAATGTGACTGGGGGTGGGATGAGGGGACCCAGGACCAGTCGGGAAGCCAAACACCATCTGTAGCTCTTCCCCTGCAGCTCCCCGGCCCCTGTAACTCTGGCCTGAGATTGAGCTGCTTCCTGTCAAGTGATGAATGGGCAGCGTCTCCTTATCTCAACCCCAGAAGGGAAGGGGGCTGGGATGGAGGAAGCAGCAGCCAGAACCACACCCCTGGGCTGGAATTCATTCATTCCCTCCTCCCTCACTGTCCAAGGAAGTATGGACCAGAGGAGGCAGGCACACTTTGGTTTCAAATGTCAGTCCTGCCTGCTGCCTGCTGTGTGACCTTGGGCCCGTCACTTAACCAGTCTGAACTTTCGTTTCCTCCTATGTGGATTGTAGCAGCCCCCGCGTGCAGAGCGGCTGTGGGGTGGAGCCAGGCGTGTACAGCCCTTGGCATGTCTCTGGCGTGCACACAGTGAGGGCTTCTAGCGTGGGCTGTCATTAGGGCTGGCCCCTGTGTGGGGGCGATCCTCACTGCCCAGGCCTCATGCGAGGACACCAGGTCATCAGTGGTGTCCCTTTCCCTCGTTACTCGCAGCCTCCCTGGTCTGAGGAGCAAACGGCAGACTAAACCCAAGCACCCATCTCCTTAGGGTCATGCCCCACTTTAGTAAGAGCCCTGCTGAAGGCCAGGGGCGGGAGGCACGTGTCAGGGGGGCTTTGCAAAGGCAGCCCTAGTTCTTGGAAACACTGAGGAGGGTGTTTGCTTTGGCAAGTCACATTTTCCCTTGGAGCCTTGGTTTCCTCATCTGCAAAATGGACCTGGTGACACCACTTGGGTTTCCTGGAAGATGTCAAATTACTCAGCCTGGGGAGGCATTGCTGTGGGTGCTGGCTGACGCTGAAGCTGGACTGGCCTTGACCTCCCCAGTGGCCAGCCTGTGAACTGCCTGGCCTCCTGCTGGGCTTCAGAGCGCCGTCTGTGTAGGGGTGTGTTGGGCCATGCGGGCCTGTGGCACCTCTCCTCCCCCTGCTGCCCAGCAGTGGGCACCTTTCCCTAAGCTTCTGTGGCCAGGAGCTTGCTGGACCAGCAGAGCTAGTCCCTTGTGCTCGTTCTGGGGTCAGGCCACTCCTTCTGTGTATGTAGGAGGGTGGGGGGGTCACCAGGTTGCCTTGCTGCTTTGGAAAAATGACTTGTGAAGCTTTTCACTCAGCTGGCAGGAACAGAGAGGGGCTTTCCCCAGAGAATGGGCAGAGGGTACAGCGTCCAGCTGAGACCGGGCCTCTGGGTTTGTCGGTGAGGTTCTTCTAAGG
This sequence comes from Nanger dama, assembly GCA_917880005.1. Lineage (NCBI taxonomy): Eukaryota > Metazoa > Chordata > Mammalia > Artiodactyla > Bovidae > Nanger > Nanger dama. The sequence goes on along the minus strand of CAKJTW010000018.1, from coordinate 11,655,501 downwards.
GTGTGGCAGCCTCTCAGCCTGGGAGCCACAGAGGCCTTCACCGGCTCCACCCCCAAACCTGGGATAGTGACAACCCTGCTCCTGTGGACACACCAAGAATGTGGCTCTGCTTAAAGCCTGTGACCTGATTGCATACACGTGTGGACAGGCACACACATGTGCAGAGAAGGGCAAGTGGACACTCACTGTTCCCACTTCAGGGTTGAGGAGCATGGTGAGGTGTAGATGGGTACTGGCACCCCCGACCCTCGCACGCTCCTGGCCCAAGCTGGGTCTTTGGCCTGAGCCTTCTTGGTGTCCTGGGTCATTTTTCCTGGGAGGATAAGGCCTCAGTGAGCCGCCGTCCTCCGCGAAGTGTGGTATTTGGCAGGAGGCAATGGAGGGACATGACTTTGCCCTAGAAGAAATTGGGAGACAAGTGCCAGGTGACAGTGGTGGTCAGAAAGGGCTCTTGGGGAGCCTCGGAGCCCAGCCTGGGAGCCAATCCCTTCCAGGAGGTGCCCAGACTAAACCCACTCACCCCACCTCCTTAGGGTCACGCCCCACATTAGTAAGAGCCCTGCCAAAGGCCAGGGCCAAGGGAGCTTGTCAGGGGCTTTCCAATAGCAGCTCCAGGTCTTGTAAACGCTGAGGAGGGTGTTTGCTCCAGAGTCACCCCAAAGCTGTGCAGTGCAGTAAAGAGAGCATGATCTGGGGTCCAGCACCCCAGCTCTGTCTTTACCGGCTGTGTGACCCTGGGCAAGTCCCTGTCCCTCTCTGAGCCCCAGTTCCCATGTCTGTTGCATAGAGTCAGGCCCTCCTCCACTGTCCAGAGGTGGTTAGTGGAAACGATGCTGGTAGCAGCTAGAGCCTCAGCGGGCCCTCTGCTCTCCTGAGGAGTTTCCGTCTGTTAGTGCAGTTAATTCTCAGTGACCCTCAAAGGCAGATCTTAGCCCCATTTTCCAAATGAAGGATTAAAGGCAGCCATGCCAGGATTCGAACCCAAGGCAGGTCGGGCTCCTAGACAGGCCCTGGGCCTTCCCCACCGAGCTCGTCCCCATCCAGTCCCCAGGCACCTGGGGGACAGGCACATGTGTGAACCCAGGCTGGGGGAGCCCTGGAAATGCAAGGCTCTCACTTGCTGCAGAAGAAAGGCCCTCTGTGAGGTGGTGCTCAGTGTGGCCTGCGGCTCCGGGTCTCACATTCCACAGATTTTGGCCCCTGACTTGGGCTTGGCAGCCTGGGCCCCATTGTTCTGCGACTTGGCAGGAGCCATGAGACAGGCAGCTCCTGGAGGTGCCCTGTGTGCAGAGTCCTTGCCCTGCTCTTTGCGTCTCATCCCTTTGCCTTGATCTTTCTGCAGCTGAACCCCCTAACAAGGGGTTTCTGGCAGGAATTTCCAGGGTATGAAAAAAGTGAAAGTGTTAGTTGCTCAGTCGTGTCCGACTCTGCGAACCCATAGACTGTAGTCCACCAGGCTTCTCTGTCCATGGAATGCTCCAGACAAGAACACTGGAGTGGGCCTCCATTCCCTTCTCCGCAGGATCTTCCCGACCCAGGCATTGAACCCCTCTCTTTTGCATTGCAGGCAGACTCTACCGTCTGAGCCACCAGGGAAGCCCTGAGATACAGCCAAACAGAATGCAAATCCACTGAAACCCAACACCCTGGAAAACCCTAAGAGGCAGAGGCTGTCTTGAGCCTGGTGGCGCTTTGGAGGCAGAGTGGGGTTAAGAGCGCCCTTCTGTAGCTTATTCCCTACATGACACTTTGTGTTCCCTCTCTGAGCCTGAGTCTCCGCCTATAAAATGGGTCTTTCGACAGCCCAGGCTAAGTGGAAGAGATCTGGCCACTGGATGCCTCGGAGAGAACCTTCACTTCCTTCCTTCCTCCCCATCCCTCCTCATCTGCCTCCATCCTCTCTGTGTGGTTCTCTCTGGCATTTGGGGGTGCTGTGACTTGCATACTCCTTTCTTGGAACAAAGGCCCCTCCTCCTCACAGGGGCTTGAGCTGCAGCCAGTTCTATTAGGTTCTGGGCAGAACCGCTCTTAGGAACAGGAAGTTACCCCAGGGGGTTGGCAGACCAGGCGTGCAGATAGCAATACTGCATCTGCTCGGTGCCATCCCAAAGAGAGAGACTCTGGGCTCCCTGGGGGAATGGCCCCTCATGGCCCACCGCCCCTGGGACCCCTGCCCACTCAGCACCACCCTGTTCGTGCATTGGGGGGCGGGGGTTGTTCATGGGGACTGCTGGAAAGAAAGATGATGTTCTGCTGGTAAGGGCCTTAGGGGTGCAGAACCAGGGGTTTGGGGCAAAGATGCTGTCACAGGTCTCCACCCTGGCTCCACTACATGTGATCTGGGCAAATCTCTTAACCACCCTGGGCCTCAGTGTCCTTGTCTGTTAAGTGGAACAGTAACAGAATCTGTCTCGTGGAGGTGATGTTAAGAGGCGATGGGCTAATGGAGGTGAAGGGTATGTGGGGCTCAGCATGATACGGACACTCAGTTCAGTTCAGTTGCTCAGTTGTGTCTGACTCTTTGTGACCCCATGGACTGCAGCACACCAGGCTTCCCTGTCCATCACCAGCTCCCGGAGTTCACTCAAACTCATGTCCATCGCGTAAGTGATGCCATCCAACCACCTCATCCTCTGTCGCCACCTTCTCCCACCTTTGGTCTTTCCTAGCATCAGGGTCTTTTCCAGTGAGTCGGTTTTCGCATCAGGTAGCTGAAGTATTGAAGTTTCAGCTTCAGCATCAGTCCTTCCAATGAACACCCAGGACTGATCTCCTTTAGGATTGACTGGTTGGCTCTCCTTGAAGTCCAAGGGACTCTCAAGAGTCTTCTCCAATACCACAGTTCAAAAGCATCTATTCTTCGGTGCTCAGCTTTCTTTATTTTCAATTTTTTTTTTGTTTATATTTCTACCTGCACTGGGTCTTCGTTGCTGCACACGGGCTTTCTCTAGTTGCGGCACGTGGGGGCTACTCTCTGGCTGCGGTGAGCAGGCTTCTCACTGCGGTGGCTTTGTGGGAGCAGGGGCACAGGCTCAGGCTCAGAGATGGGCTTAGTTGCCCCACAGCAGGTGGAATCTTCCTGGACCAGAGATCGAACACGTGCCCCCTGCACTGGCAGGCAGATTCTTAACCACTGGACCTCCAGGGACTTCCTATTACTGTTATTTCTGATGAGACCAGGGCCCCTTACTTTCGGGGCCTATGTGAGAAGTGGGGTGAACTCCTAAGAGCCTGCAGACCACCTCTGAGTACAGGTGTTAGATGATCGCTACATGGGGACATGGGAGGTGATGTTGCAAATACCTCCTAGGTCTCTGCTCAGTGTGACTTGCCCAAGGTCCCAACTGGGTAGTGACAGAGCCAAGTTATAAACCCAGGCCCGCTGGCCCCAGGAGGCTGGGTGGGGCGGGACATGGGAACTAGAGATGGCTGCATTGTGGTTTCTAACCCACGTGGTCTCTGAGCAGGTAGGCAGGTGAGCGGAGTCACGCGCAGGCCTGGCCTGTGGGCCACGCCTGGTGCCTTCCGAGATAAAGACAGAACCTTCTTGCTGAAGACAGTTCTCCTCAGCCTCCTCCCGGAGGTCTCCCTAAGGGCGGAGGGACGGTGAACATGTCACCCCGAGGGGTCTAGGGGTGCAGCCCGGAAGCAGCTGCAGAGCCTGCAGGAGTCTCCGGTTTTCTTAAAATTCATGCTCATTTTACATTTTGTTCCCTCTGTATCCGGCTTATTGTCGCACACATTTCCCTCCTGAGTAATAGCACTGCCTGGGGAAGCTGCTCATGTTTATCTGTTTATCCTGGGGCTTTTCATACCCAGGTCCTCACTGTGTCACCCAGGGCGAGGGGGTGGGGGTGTGTACTCCAGTGCAGAAGCCCAGGCACAGATGGTTGGGAGGGTGCTGAGAGGCTGGGGGCCCATCTGCGCTTCAGGAATCCTCCTCGGAGGCCCTTGTGGAGGAGGAGACCCAGAGGTCCAGGCGGAGGGGAGCCTGGGCTGGGCCAGAGGCAGGGCGTATGGGGTGGGAGAGACTTCAGAAGTATAGGCACACCCTGCAATACCCTCCAAGGGACTTTCATTCGAGATGAGTGGAGAGCGATATTGAGAGATCTACCTCTTTATCTCAAATACACATTAGGATGAAGATCATAAAATGCCATGAAAATGAAAAGTGATCATGTTTGTCGGCTCAGTCGTGTCCAACTCTTTGTGACCCCATGGACTCTAGCCCACCAGGCTCCTCTGTCCTTGGAATTCTCCCGGCAAGAATACTGGGGTGGGTTGCCATTCCCTCCTCCAGGGAATCTTCTCAACCCAGAGATCAAGCCCAGGTCTAGCTCACTGCAGGCAGAATCTTTACCATCTGAGCCACCAGGGAAGCCCTAGATTACCATGTGTGGGGGTCAAAACTGGTCGCTTCACAGGGAGGAGAGCATCGGGCCAGGCCATGCTGGGCAGGTGTTCTCAGCGCCTGAGGCTTCCTGCTTAGCTGAGGCGGGCACCACCTGTGGGCAGTGCCATGCCCCACATGGCCTCGCCTTCTGCCATCTGCTAAGAGAGGGGTGCGAGGGGGCAGCTGGGCCTGTCCTGGAGACACAGGAAGGTCGGGCGCTGGACACCAGTGTGCACATTCTAGGGAGGTTCTTGGAGGGCAGAGCCAGGGAGGCCAAGGGTCAGGGTCAGCGGGTGATTCAGGGCTTGGTGGCCACACTGTGACAGGGGTCATAGACATCTCGGAGCCTGGGAGGGCTGGCCTATCGACTGCCAGAAAAAACTGCAGTGGGGAGCAAGGAAGAGCAGCGTGTGGCCAGGTCTGCAGGGGCGCTGACCGAGCCACCCCTAGTTGTGATGGGGGTGGGTTCCTTCCCGCTGCCCAGACCACCCTCTTCACGTGGGGCACGTGTGCACTCAGGAGACACGTGCAGCCAGGCGTGCCAACTCCTTGGACCAGAAGCCTGTCAGCCTGCATTTCAGCTGGTGGGGATGGCCAGGGAAGACCAGGCTACTCATAGGTGGCGAGAGGCAAGGTCCGTTAAGAGAGGAAGATGGTGTCCGGGCTCGGGTTTTCCAGAAGCGGATGCTGAGACAAGGCCATGTGGGCTAAATCATGAGGGAGTAGGGGAGCAGACAAGCAGAAGGTGTTATCTTAGACCAGCTCACCCCGCTCGGGCGTCCACAGCTCAGAGTTGTCCTGACCAGGGCCCTGGGCCACTGATTCCTGGGGACGGGGACTCCAGCGCTTGAGAGGGTGTGAACAGTGCTGCTCCGGTAGCCTGGCCAGACCTTCCGGGTTCTGTTTGGGGTGGGTCAAGGGAGAGGTGCCCGTGGGAATGCCAGGGCCGCGCCTGGTGGAAGGAGCAGCAGCCTTGTTGGGGGCGCCCGGCACTTGCCTGCTCTGCGCCGCATCTTCCAGGTGTCCCATGGGAGCTGGGGCCTGGCCCTGGACACTGCAGTCCAGGTGCTGCGGACATGCTGGTGCGTGAGCGGAGGGCTTTCCTCCCGAGGAGGAAGAGGGGCCGAACAGCCTCTTCTGTGTGCCTGGGCCTGGGTCCTGCCCAGGCCATGCCTGTCTGCTGGAAGTGATGCTGAGATGGCCTTCAGCTCCGGGCCTGGGCACCCGTCGCTGCGGTTACTGTGGCTGGCATCCTCACTCTCTTCTCTGAGGGGCCTCTGATGTGGCAGCACCAGCCCTGGAGGTTGAGGGGCTGCTCTCGTGTGCTGAGGGCTCTGCCCCTGCCTGGAGGTTTGTACAGAACTGTGAGTGGGACCCTCAGCCTTCCCAGTGTCTGGAGTGCCAGAGCCCAGCAAGGACCGGGACGGGCGGTCCTTCTTGATTTGAGACTTGCAGTCTGACTCAGGGTCTGTCTCTCCTGGCCACTAAGCTGCCAGCCTGGGATTGTATGGGGTAAGGATGGGGGGTCAGGTGTGGGGGACAGTGATGTGGAAAGAACAGGCTGTGGAGTCTGGCCCACGTGGTGCTGAATGTGGTGCCTCTCTTGCTGGCTGGCAGGCCACCTTTGGGCTTTTCCCGGCACAGAGCCTGCTTCCACCTCTACCCAGTGGGCTAATCTAGCAGCCTGCTCGGGACAGCGTAATGGAGGGAGGTGTGTCACGTGGGCTGTTGAGCCCCAGTGCTGCCCCCTTTCTAACCAGCGAGCCACATCACCATGAGCAAGTTACCCGACAGCTCGGCCCCTCAACCTGCACACCTGCAAAAGGAGGCAAGGGAAGGAGCGCAGGCCTGTGTGTAAGAACGCCCTCATTTTCTGTTGCAGCCCGTGCCCTCGTGAGGCTGGCATGCAGGATGGCAGGACAGCCCAGCCACATGCCCCATGGAGGGAACCCGAACAACCTCTGCCACACCCTGGGGCCTGCGCACCCTCCTGACCCACAGGTAAGCCCTTCTCTGTCATCTGCAGCGCATCGGAGACTCTCAGAGGATCACTGATCCTGAGGCTGCTTCATCCTGGCCACGGGAGGAAGCCCCTCGGCAGCCCCCAGACACCTTGAAGGTTTCCCATGATGGGGGCAGAGTCACCGCCTGACCATTTGGCCCTTCACCTGTCAGCCGCACTCACAGATGCCCTCTGGGCTGGGATGCCAGGCATTGGATCTGCCCCTGGGATTTCCATGTGAATGGAAGGGCTTTATTTCAGAGGGATCAGCGCTGGTTAGAAGGGCAAACAGAGAGGAGTCCTGGGCAGAGTGAGGGGCACAGGGGAACAGGGGAGCGCAACCTGGGATCAGAATGTGCTTCCTGATGGAGCCAGGCTCCTCCTTTCTGGTCTCAGCTGTCCTCCGGCCCTCCCAGTAGCCTCTTTGTCTGGAGGCAGCAGAGTTTCAGGGACACTGGTTCCCTTCCACCTGCCCCACCCACCCTCTGTGTAGAACCTCGGAGAGCTAGGCAGCCTTTTGCAGCTTTTCAGAAAGTAGCTTCTGGGATTCTGGGCTGCCTGCACACCCCACACCTTTCACTTTGCATTTTTCCCTGGGGTGCCCTCCTCGACTCCTCCAGGCCTCAGTCCAAATGCCTCTGCCCCTGAGGAGCCTTCCTGTTCCCCTCCCTGCTCTGTGCTGCATCCAGACCTGTGCACAGGCGCTGGGTCAGGGCCACGATCGCGTGCGCGAGGACACTGCCTCCCAGGTCTACCTCCCTTCCTAGACAGAATCTTCTGGGTGAGGCTTCACCTGCCAGGTTCGTGAGCTGCGTGTATCCACCCAGGACAGAGCCAGGTCTGCTTTTAGGGAGCACACAGCCTCATGGGAGAGAAAGACAAGAAAGAAAGCAGAAGAAACTGGGGGCCGTGGACCTCAACAAGGCATGTGGTCTAAACTAGAGGACCAGAGAGACCTCCTGGAGGCAGTGGCTTGCAGAGACCTGAAGGGGGACAAGGAGCTTGGCTGGACAGATTGGCCAGTGCCAGATGCTGTTGGGTGCTGTGGGCAGCCCGGAGTGATGAAAAGTAATTGTTGAGGGTTGGCTTTTGTCCCAGACCTGTGAGACCTAAATCAGGAGGAGATTCAGAGAGAGCCACCTTCCTGAGTCTTGCTAGGATTGTCACAGCTTCTAACTGCCTAGTTCTGTTGGAAGACTTCAGGTGGACTGGTGTTTGACCTTCTTGGACAGGGTTGCCATGTACAGTTGTACAGGTTCTGCACTGCCCAAAGGTGCCTGGCCAAGGAGGCAAGGTGAGTCTGAAGTCCTTCTCCTGGACCTGAGCTCTCATTCAGCTGTGCTTCCTGGTGTGAGACTAATCAGCCCAAGGAAGGTGCACCTCCGTAGATTCACACAGAGGTGACAAGTGAAGTATAAACTGCATGTGTGTGGGCACACGGGGTCCACGGGCAGCCATGCTGTTCATCCTCCCCGTCCCAGTCACTGGCTGGGATGTAGCGGCCCATTTTCTCAGTGAAATGTGGGGAGGCAGGTCCCAGAAAGCTGGGAAGCCTGTAGACACTGCTGGTCCAGGGTCCACCAGGACACCTCCCCAATGGCTGGGGGCAGTGGGCCTCCTTGGGTAATGTAGCAATTTGTCATATTAAGTCATTCACTAACAATTGAGTCCCCCTTGATTAATCTCCCAGAATTAGCCAGTTGCATTTTGAGCAATTAGGGTTAATTACAGCCTCATTTGGCAGAGCAGAGAGGCCCGTAATTATTTCATGAACAAGGCGAGGAGGTGGTGGGCTGCGGTGGCGGCACCGTCCGGGTGTCTCTTTGCACATGTTGGAGTGGGTAATGACATAGTTAAGTGTAATTAGATACGATTACTCAGCGTTGGCAAGCGGCTGGCAGGAAAGATGCCCCCGGTCCACCAGTATCTGGCCAGGTCTGTGGAACTGGGACACAGCCACATTGATGCTGGGGCTGCTGCAGGATGGGGCTGGAATGAAGAGTCAAGCGCTCTGTCTCCCCTCATCTCACAGAGCACTGGTATTTAAACACCATCTGGGGAGAGATCATGGCTCGAATCTTGTCTGTTTCAGGACATAGAAACACCTCAAATTGATGGCACAGGCATTTTCCTTTATCGCAGGGAGGCACTGCTGTTTCCCTGAAGTCATCCTTAGAGAAAAGAGCCAGGCTGCATGATAGCAAGAATGGTGTGCTCTGGACCAGGCAGGATGTGGTTCCTCACTCCATTCCCTCACTAGCCAGGTGACAGTGACATTGGGTAACTAACCTCTCTGAGCCTCAGTTTCTTCTTCTGTAAAATGGGGCCACAAAGAGAGTGAGATGGTATGTTTTAAACACCCAACATTGTGGGTGTTAAGGAAATGGTATGTGATTGATCTTACTCTTATATTCTAAAAATCATTTTAGTTTTCACAGCTCAAGAGCCCAGGGCTGGAAATATCCCCAGGGTAGGAAAAACAATTTAGTCAACATGCAAACTCTGACTTTTGTTAACCTTCTGTGTCCGAGGCTAGTGGTTTGTTCATCTGAAGGAGCTTTCTAGCTCTGGGTGCTGTCAGCCTATGAAAATAAGTTTGCTGAACCAGGTAGAATTTTATGTTAAATCCATATAGACTTGAAGAAGCTGAACATGCTTGCTTTTATGGAGGTTTCAAATGAATGAATGGAGTTGAGAAACAGAGCTTAAAATGCCCCTTTGGTTTATGATTTTTACCGGTTTGCTTCAGAGCATTTTCATCAGGAAGGAAATGCAAGGCTGAGCTGACCCACTAAGAACCATATGAATTTCCAAGAAGAAGAAACGTGTTCTTGTCTGAGAAAGCCCCAGTTAATGTGTCTTCCATTCTGGAAAGTCTTTGCAAACCTGCTTGGGACATGCCAAGTTCAGTTATATTCATCACTGTTCGGAGAGAGGAATGTGTGTATGTTCAGGGGATGGGGACAGCTGTCACTAGTTCTGCATGGCACCACAATCTTCATGAAAATCTTCCTAAAGCAATAATGGTAGATAAGATTTAATGATCAAATATTAATGGCCATTAAAATTCAAGAAGTGTTTGCCAAGTGTTATAAATTCAGCAAGTGCTTGTCTCCTTTCTGCCGTGGCTCTGCTGGGGAGCCCTACACATAAGTAGATACAGACCATGTAGAGGAAATGCTCCCAGGGAGGGATGAACTGATGCAGAGAGAGTCTGGAGAGTGGGGTGGCTTGTTCTGCCCTGGGGATCAGGGTTGATAAGGAAAGCTCTAGAAAGGAGATGACATGTGGGCTGATGATGATCAGGAGTTTGGGGTATGACAGGGAGAGGGGATGTTCAGGAAGAAGAAAGAACTCAAGCTGAAGGTGCAGGATCAGTTGGGTTAGATAAGCATTTAAATACCTGTGCTTAAGTAAGGTAGCCTAGCAGGTGTTTATGAAAGGTCTGGAATCCATGCTGTCATTTGGCATTGTACCTGCCACAAATGGGAAGCCCATTACGGATTTAAATTGACAGGGGGTTGAGGTTTTAGGTCCCTGGTAGCTGTTCACAAGTCAGGTGAAAATAGGAGGTCACATGATGTTTTGACCTTAAATGGGCTGGACATGAGGAGGGAAGATTCCAGAGACTGGCAGCAGGGAGAAACCAAGTGCCCTCGGTAACTGAAGGGATGAAGGGGAGAGGGAGGTCGAGGACGTGGCCAGCCTGCTGGCGTGGGGAGCTGATGCTCTTCAAGGTTTGTTTCCCTTCAAGTCTCTGCTTGTTAGTCATTGGAGCCGGTTCCAAATTCTCTCATCCATGTGTTTAAGCTCAGCCTTCCTGGAGCTTGGTTCATGAGGCTCATCCTGGGGGCACCGCCACAGCTGAGATGATGTTAGGTTTTGTCATCAGGCGTCTAGATGTTCGGGCGTCTTGCTCACCGTTCCCATGAGCCAATGGCACAGAGCTGAGTGTAGACAGACTTCCAAGTTGAGACAGTCTCAGTGGTGGTTGTACCTACATTGCAATGCCTGGCACTTACCTCATTCCATCCTCCTACCAAGCCAGAGGAGGAGATCTTATTTAAAACTCCTCTCTGCAGGGGAGGAAATCGAGATGCGTGGTAAGTAGTCCATCTTGCTATCGAAGGAAAGCCAGCAGTGACTCCAAGTCTGGTGGCCACATAGAGCCCTTCTCGCCACTCAGGCTGCAGGAGGGGAGGCTGGCTTCAGGTACGAAATTAGCCAGACCATGAAGAGCTGAGTGGGTCTGGCCTCGTAAAGGTCTGACAATATGGACTCTCTGTAAATCGCGCCCTTCTTTTGTGCCAGGCAGATTTAAAACACATCGCTGTATACACATACACCGAATCCATTAGAAGTTCCCGGCACACAATGTCAGATGTCTTTAAAGGTGAAGTTCGTTTACAGGAAATGTCATTCTGATGAAGTGTGCTTTTAAAATCGTACAAGCGATTGCCTTAAAATTAATGATGCATTGCAAATATCAGGAAAAAAGACCCATCCAGTGTAAAGATGATTAAAATTCAGGTCAGAAGTCTGACTTAGTCAGGCTAAATTTTTAATGAGATTTCAGAAAATTAATTGGGCGGATGCATTTTATTCTTTTAACATGCAATTTTATGCTCCTTTTTTTTTTTTTTTTTTAAGGATTTGTCGATGGCTGAGGCTTACTGTGGTTCAAACATTTTAAACTCAAATTAACACAGGGTGAAGGGCGTTTGTGGCCTAATTTGATCTGACTTGGGAAGGAAAGCTGGGTTTCACCAAGCCTTCTGGGGTGGCAGTGTACTGGAGTGGCCCAAGACACCGGGCCCCCTACTGTTTATCTGATGTTGTCCTCCCATCTCTTGGGAGAGTGGACTCAGGACCTTGGCCATATCCTTGACTCGTGACCCCACCAGATTCCTCCCGCTCCCCAAGGAGTTGTTCCCAGGGGTTCCTCCTCTCTGAGATCATGAGTGCCCCCTCTCAGGCCCACTGCCACCTCCCTGTCCCTCTACCCCATCTCTTCTACCTTTGGGGGAGAACTAAGGGGCTCCCACCATGGGTAAGGGGGATGAATAGTCCGAAATGGCCTCTGGTGCCCACAGCACAGCCTAGAAAGGGGGAGCAAGCCCGTCATCTAGTTCTTTGTCCTTGGTAAATAGCCCTGGGTGCCTGATGGAAGGACAGTCAAGTCAGAGGCTGCAGGTACATCCATCTCACCCCTTTACTGTAGCCAGAGGATGCTGGGTAAATGACCTCTCTGAGCCTCAGTTTCCCCTATGTGAAATGGGGCTATGAAGACCTAGTAAAGTGAGATGGTGTACTTTAAACACCCAGCACCATGGATGCTTAACAGGATGTCATTGATCTTAGTCTTGCATTTTAAAATACATTTTACTTTTTATAGCTAGAGAACCCAGAGCTAGGAATATGCTCAGCGCAGACCCTCAGTGGGATGGGAACACAAGTGGTATTGATAACGCCAGCTGACAATTCCCTGTGTTTACTCCCTGGGCCAGGCTCCCACCTGCCTGGGCACTGTGTGCACCCTGCCTTTGTTTCTCCCCAGCCCCTGGGAAGTGCGTGCTGCATTCTCCAGACATTCTGCAATGCCAAACCAACAGTAATAATAACAACAGACATAAAAACACCAAATATGCAGCATTTCCTAAGTACTGGGCCCTCTTCTAAGTGTTCACTCATTAACTTATTTAACCCCTAACAGCCCTCTGGAGGGTTGTTGGACAACCCTCCTCTCACTTAAATAGGTCTTCATAGCCCCATTTCACAGATGAGGAAACTGAGGCTCAGAGAGGTCATTTACCCAACATCCTCTGGCTACAGTAAAGGGGTGGGGTGTATGTACCTGCAGCCTCTGAGTTGACTGTCTTTCCATCAGTCACCCAGGGCTGTTTGCCAAGGACAAAGAACTAAATGACAGTTGGACAGATGACGGTTGTCCAACAGATCCCAGTTGAACAGATGAGGAAACTGAGGCCCAGAGGGCTCTCTGGGAAGAGGCAGAGCCAAGACTTGAACCCAGGCCTCCAGGCCCCAGTGTCAGCATTTCAGCAGACTGGGCCAGAGTGGCAGTCACCTCTCTGCCACCCTGGGCTCTGGGGTTGTATTTTCCCTAGGAGGCAGAGTGGGGTCCCCAACATAACGGGACAGTAAGTGTTAAATGAGCCGTTTTCAGAAGGGCCATCAGGAGGGGTGACTGTTGGCCCCACCGTCATGTGGGCTGCTCAGGGCCAGCCCTGTCTTTGCCCAGCAGCTTAGAGCTCCCAGACCCTCTTCTCCTGGAGGTCCTGGGGCTGGGTTTCTAACACCCCCCGTCATGGCCACCTCTCTCCCCTGCAGGAACTTGCCGGGGGGCCCACCCAGGAGGTGGGTGGCAGCAGGGAGAGGCCTGGCCTTTGGGGGCAAGAACTCAGTTCAGCCTTTCCTTTTCTGCTCCGAGTCCCTGAGTTAAATTGGGATCAGGACTCTGCTGGCTCAGGCAGCTGCACCCCCAGAAGCCCTGCGTCCCGTAGTGACCCCACCCTGAGCAGGGGTCCCCTCAGACACAGGGGCCCTGTCCTGACCCCAGTGGGGGTGGCAGCAGCCCCTGAGCCCCCTCATGCTGCCCTGCCCCCTGGGTAACCTGCCCCCTCCTTGGAGCCTTCCTCTAATTAGGTTGGATGGGTTGTGATAGGAAATGCAAATCTGGGTCATCGCATATTCAGAAGTGCAAGGCGGTCAGCCAGGCTGGCTGGGAGGCCCCTATCCTTTGGGAGCTTCCAGCCATGGACCTGGACCACATGGCCTCTGGGGAACGTCCTTGAGGTGGGTGGAAAGTGCCAGGGACTCTGGCCACTCATCCCTCCACGTTGGCAGAAGTAGGACCCTTAGAGAGCACGCCCTCCAGACCCTCACTGTCCCCAGGAAACAGGTGGGGCAGAGAGACCCTGCCCCATGTCGCCGGGCAGTGTGCCTGGCTTTCCGTCATCCGGGAGTTCAAGTCCCAGCTCCCATTGCCTGGCTGTGCCTCAGTGTCCTTAATCATAAAGTGGGATCGATAAGCCTCGTTTTACAAGCTGTTAGGGGACTTCAGTCGTTAAGCCTGTCTCATCACCTAGGACACCAGCAGATGCACGGTCGGCGCCTAACACGCGAGACGGCATGGCGCTGCCGCCCTGGCCACGTGTGTCTCCTCCAGGGGCCCAGAGCGTTGCCTTCTTCTAGGGGGCGTGGTTTCCGCTGTGCCCACAGAAGTGACAGTGGCCGGGTCACAGACTCCCTTGTGCTCCCGGCTGTTTTGAGCGCATTTCCTTGTGTCCTCTGGACACATGTGTGCCCTGAGCACTTGCTTGGCAAGTCAGAGCCCCAGTTCAGGGGGCACAGAGGGGACTAACGTGGAGGCCCATGGTGGGGGCACAGGTGGGGCTCAGGTGGGGCTCAGGTGGCTGAAGCTGGGAGGCCTGACTCGTCACAGGGTCTTGACGGGAAAGCAGAGTTGGGGTGGTAACATGTACAGGGTGAAGGGAGTATCCTGTCCTGGTTCAAATCCCCGGTGTTACTCACGGTAGGCTCTGGAGCCTCCCCTCTGAGCCTGTTTCCTGAAATGGAGTTGCAGTGATGTCTGCTCACAGGGTCCCGGGAAGCTACGCGCACGGTGCCTGGCACGTAGTACATGCTTAGGAAATTCATGCTCGCTCCTCTGAGGTGGACGCTGGGTGTGCATGTAGGTCCACTGCTGAGACTAAAGAGCTTACCTGGCAGAGACTGGCAGGTGGTGGGCGAGAGCGCCGTCTTCCTCCTCCACCAGCCTACCCCCTGCTCAGGTCCCCAGGCAGAGTGTCTTAAAATCTCCCGTCACGGGAGGAAATTATGCCTGGAGACTTGAGTCAGGGTGGGCCCAGCGATTGTGAGCTGCAAAGCTGAGTTCATCTCTCAGTCCTGGCAAGAAGGTGCCCGTTAGAGTTTCCTTGGTGCAGAGCTGGGCCATGACAGGTGCAGAGGTGGGGAGTAGCCACTCAGGCCCCAGTCCTCCAACCCCGACCTCCTCATTCCTGTCCTGCCCAAGCCTGTCCATAACATGGCTGCAACCGCTAAGCACTTACTGTGTGCACGGCTTAGCAATCTGGCCGAATTCTCGTAGCCACTCTACTTCTACCCTACGGACAGGAAACCGAGGCTCAGAGTGGCTTGTGTAACCACCAAGGTCACCAGCCAGTGACCCAGGCTGATGGGCTCCACAGCCAGTCACACGGGGGTTCCCAGAGCTCCTCCAGGAATGACTGGTCTGCTCTTGGCATTCCTGGTGGGGAGAGTTCCAGAACACAGCACAGGGGGAACTCCTGACCTTCGGCCTATCAGAGGCTCTGGCCAAACTCTGGAAGAGGCGTTTCCACTTCTGAAAATAAAGCGGCTTGCCCTGCTGCGGCTGGGGTTGGGGGGCCAGGGGCCCTCAGGGCTTTCTCGCCCCACCCCTGTTTCCCTGAAGGAACTCTGCACACCTACTGTGTGCAAGTCACCCAGCAGCAACAGAGTCCCCATCTTCATGTCACCACCCAGTGGGGAGGGTCCCCAGTAGGTGTGATCCCCTACCTGAGAGTGGGGGTGTAGCAGGAGGGAGGGCCCACCCTGCCAGGCTGTCGTGGGGCCCCTCTGCCCTCCCCCCGCCCCCTCCTAGGGCCCAGCAGTGGCTCCCCCTCCTCTCCTCTTTCCCGAGACCACCTTTACAGGTGTGTTTTGGGCAGAGGGTGGACCTGGCCACTGTGCCTGTCTATTTGGCTCCATCCTGGACAGGTCCTGCAGCTTAATCATTGCCTTCAACGCTGACCCCTGGAGAGTCATCACGGTGCCCACATTCTTCATGTTGCCATACAGGGGACAGTTTATCCAAAGAATGGGCTCCGAATGTCAGGCTGCTGGTTTAACCTGTGTGTTCCCATCTTGGCGGTGGGAAAGCTACCCCCGGGAGGGGAGGTTGCTGCTTCGTGGGGTGACTTGAAGGGTAAGGGTTGGGGGTGTATCCTGGAGCCCTGGAGCTGACAGGACCCCGCAGAGCCTCCCTCCCCTCGGTGGTGTGGCTTTGCTTGTTGCTGCCTTAGATGTTCATTGCACCTGCTCTGCTGGTCGGCTCCATCAGGGACAGAAAGCGTTCAGGAGTGACCGAGGCAGACGAGGCCCTGGTCCACGAGAGTGGAGACAGAAACGAACAAAGACCAAGTGATCCGATACTGAGGGATGGAGACAAGTGTGTGGAGGAGCCCAGATCTGCAGAAGGGCATCATCAGGATCAAAGGGAGCTGGTGTGGAGACCACCAAGGGGCAAGGGGGTCTCTGATAGTGAGGGGGCGATCAGGGTCCCTCCTTCACCCTGAAAGGATGTGGCCGGGGCTGGGGAAGGGGGTAGCGCCGCCCCCAAACCCCGCCCTAGGTCTCAGCCCTCCACTCCGCCTGGCTGGTCACTGATGCCCTCTGTCCTTCCCCTCCAGAGGCACCCCACGGCCCTGTCTTTTCGCTGCTCACTGGCCGACTTCCAGATCGAGAAGAAGATCGGCCGAGGGCAGTTCAGCGAGGTGTACAAGGCCACCTGCTTGCTGGATAGGAAGACAGTGGCTCTGAAGAAGGTGCAGGTGAGCCAACAGCGCTATGGGGTCAGAACTACACGGCAGGAGCCGGCTGGTGGCTGATCACTGTGGCCCTGGGCTAGTCCTGCCTCTCCCCTGCAAGAAACCCAGGAAACTGGCACTCTCCTCATGCACGGGGCTGTAGGAGAATCAGGCGGCCTGGTCTTTGCATAAGCTCCCTGTGAACCATAAAGGAAAACAAGGACGAGCACATGCTGAGTGCTTGCTGTATACTGTGTTATGCTGGAGCTCACCTTGACAGCGGCTTGTGGGTTGGGGATTATCACCCCATTTTTCAAAGGAGGAAAACTGCAGACATGTGAATAACTTACCAGGGCTGGTGGGGGAAGCTATGTGGGAGCTGAGGCTCAGATCTGCAGCCAGCTGACCCTCTCTAGTAGCTCTGGGCTACTGCCCAACCTCTGAGTCCCTTCTAATTGGAGGAGTGGGGTCAGGCAGATGTAGTCTATGCAGCAAAGTTCAAGGAGAAAGCTGCTCTTGAGAGCCTTTGGGCCCCTCTGAATGGCTCTTTTCTGCAGGAAATGGCCTTGAGTCCTCTAGAGGGCTTCCACAGCCCCTCGGCTTGCTCATTTACCTTAAAGAGTGAGATTAACCGGCTGGGCAGAGGAGGCCCAGGAGAGGGAAGGCAGTTCAGACACAGTCATGAGGTGGGGAGACGGGCGAAGAAGCCCCGCCTGGAGCCGGACAGCGTGATTCTGTCCTTGTGGATCTGGGTGCTGCACACGTGGCCTGGGATGGCCGGAGGGGACACAGGCTCCTCAGTTCAGAAAAGGCCCGTGTTCTGCGCTTTGTCTGCCAAGGACGGGCTCACCCGCGTTCTCTCTGTGTTGGTTTTTAGTGCCGGGATGGGTTCTGCGGTGGGGCGGCTGTAGTGTCGCCCTCTGGTTTGTTCCTGCAAGTTAGGATGTGCTGGGGAGGACCCACGTGGAGTGAATGCAGGGCCTGGGGGCCATCAGGGAGCACATGCTATACCCTTTCTTCTAACTTGGTCCACATGACTGCCCAGTGAGGTCAGGCTGTTGGCCCCATTTATAGACGTGAAGACTGAGGCTCCAAGGGTATCTCCTCTCCTACCCCTTACCGGTGCATGACCTTAGCAAGTCACAGGACTTCTGTGGACCTCAGTCTCCTCCTCTGTAAGTTGGCCACAGTAACCTCCGCCTCATAGGAGCTGCTGAGAAGATTCGGTGGGAATTGGTCAGCACAGCGCCTGGCACGTGATGGGCACCCAGTTATCCGAACCATTGTCCTAAGGGTTCCCTCTGCAAGGAGGCGTGAGAACCCAGACTGGGGTCCTGGACCTTGTGCTCCCTCTGAGGCTTTGGGTGCTGGTTTTAACCACTCTTTCTCTGTCTTCTCTCACTCAAGATATTTGAGATGATGGACGCCAAGGCCAGGCAGGACTGTGTCAAGGAGATCGGCCTCCTGAAGGTGAGTGCCCTGGGCCGAGCAGGAGCCCCGCGCTTCCTTGGGCCAGGCTGGGCCATGTCATGACCATCACACCCCCTTAGCCCTTTAAATTCAGAAACAACATATTTTGGAGGAGGGCAGTGGCTGGTGCCCAGTCCTCGCGGCGCTCCTAGACTGGCTGTCCTTGCCCCTTGCGGATCTGGATGTGGCGGCCGTGGACCAGGCTGTTGGGGAAGGAGCGGAGGTGGGCATCGGGTCCAACTGCGGTCTGTCTGTCTGTCTCCCTGTCGGTCTCATCACATCTTTGCTCTCAGCTTTGTGCCCTTGTATTCCCACGCAGTGGCACACACATCTGAATATTCAGCCAGGTGTGTTCTCTTTCTCTCTCCCATTCTTGTGCTCCCTCCAGGAGATGCTCTATGCCAGGGAGACAGAGCCGAGCCAGTCTGGGGCACTGGGCAGAATTAACAGCCAAGCACGGGGCCCCAGCTTCTGGGAGCTAGAGGGGCTTGGGGCCCCTGCGTTGTTCACCTGTTGGACTCTAGCCAGGCCTCCAACAGGGAGGAGGCAGGATGCGCAGCGGGGGATGGGTCCCCGGGAGTAGCTGATGAGCCTGCCCCTCTGTGGGCAGAAGTCCTTGGTTCCACCGGAGCTGGACAGGTTGTGTGAAGGACAGACCTGCAGGGCCTATCCAGGGCGAGGATGGTGGTGGTGGATGGTCATCCTTTTCCACTTCCTGCTGGCTTCCCCTCTGGTCTCCTGAGAGTCAGAGATGACAGAACTTTCTGGACTAGACCTATTTCCCTGGTCTAGGGGTGGCTCTCCCTGGGGCTCTGCCCTCCTCCTCAGGTTCAGGATTCCACCTGAGAATTAGGAGGTGATGGAGGAGAAAAAAGGGATGGGCTTTTTAGGCCCAGGATCCTGGATTCAAATGCTGATGTCTTCGTTTACAAGCTGTGTGACCTTAAGCATATGACTTAACCTCCTTGAGCCTCAGTTTGCCCGTCAGTTCAATGGTGAGAATGCCGGCCTCACAGGATATGGGCAGATAGAGAGAATTAAATAAAACAGTATCAGGGGAGTTCCCTGCTTGCCTAGTGGTTAGGATTCCAGGATTTCATTTCCATGGCCTGGATTCAGTCTCTGGTTGAGGAACTGAGATCCTGCAAGTAGTGTGGCATGGCCAAAAAATCAACCAATGAAAAAAATTTTTAATAGTGTCTGAAGAGGGCCTGGCACAGGAGAGCACACAGCACTGCCTTGGTGTCCTCTCTCCCCACATAGAGAGCGAGCTTGCTTGGCAGCTTCCTGTAAAGTGGGGCTACTGGTACCCTCAACCATGGCACCCTCCCCGCCACCACCCCACCGCCCAGGGATCCCCGGCAGGAGGCAGGCGGCAGATGGTGACCGTCGGGTGATGCTGGCAGATGCAAGGGCCTTGGGGGAGTCGCACAGCGCCCAGGGCCTGCTCTCAGAATCTGGAAGGCTGAGACGAGCCTGCTGTAGGAGCCCTGGCAGCATGGATGGGTGTGTAGATCACAGTGGACTCGAATGCCACATTCAGGATGTGAGACTTGAATGTGGGGACAAGAGGGGCCCCCGCAGTGGCTGAGCGCAAGGTGTCGTGGGCCATATGGGAGTTGTGGATGCTTGCTGGGGTGGCCCTTGGCTGTGATGGGTCCCAAGGGGGAGCCTAGAGGCTTGTAGGGAGGTATCCTTAACTCCAGCCATCACAGGTCCTAAAATACTCTTCAGATAACATTTTGAAAATTTTACTAAATGGTTAACTTTGGACCTAGTTGTGATCCCTGAAACTGATTCCCCAGCCCTGGGGAGTGGCTGTCTGGATCACACACCCCTGTCTCCCTACTCGTAGCCAAGAACACACGTGTGCTGCTCACATGAGTAAGGGATTGTACACGTGTGCACACCGAGCCAGCCTGTTTGGTTCTTGGGCTCAGAACTGAGTGACCACAGGTGGCATGACCCGGGCCTGCCTGCTGCAGGGTCTCTGACCCACCCCCAGGCTGCAGTGCCACTGAGCGTGGTCAGCTGTGGGCTTCACAGGCAGATACCCCCTTTGCTCACTAGCTCTGGGGCCGTGGGTAAGCTGCTGACCACCTGGGGCCTTGGTTTTCTCATCTGTCTAAGGGGTTGATGACGAGAATGCTGTCTTCAGAGGTGTTGTCATAGAATTAGTGAGAAGATGCATTGGAAGGATTCAGTGTAGCATCTAGTCAGAGGCAGCCCCTGTTGCCATGGTTATAACCTCTGCTACCAGGCCAGCCCCCTTTGCAGAACGTGACCCACCTCTCCAGCCTGCCTGTGGGAAGTCAACAGGATGTGCCAGGGCACGGGTTGTTTCCTACAAAACAGAAGCACGGTCCTCAGAGGGGCCACTGGGCGGCATCATTCATGCTGTTCATGCCAGGACCAGTGAGAGGCTGCCAGGCGGAGCGGGACAGTGGCACAGCATAGATACATGCCCCTCACATAGCACCTTCTGGGCCTTTGGGAAAACATGCTTTCAAGTGGCCTCTGGGTGGGACCCCCGCTGGATAGGCTGACCATGCTGTGGCAGAATGTTTGAGTCCCTCTGCCTTCCCTAGATCCTGGTCATTTCGGTATAGTTTCAGTTATAAGGAATGCCAGGATCTCCTGTCAGCCGAGCAAGGGCTGACTCCCAGGCAGTGGGGCGCAGTCCTATCCGGCGATCACACGGGCCACGGTGATCAGGCCAGAATCAGGGCTTCATTACTGAGCACCATGCTCAGGGCAGCTCTCACACCAGGAACGATGTTTTCTCAAGATTTCACAAAGGGTGGGTCAGAAATTGAGAAAGTGGGAAGAAAGAAGGAAGGAGGTAGACACTTCCAAGTATTCCAGGACCACTGAGTACAGAGGTGGAGTGGTCGGGGCCTGGCCCTACCCTGGAGGGGCCTGGGTAGTGCTGATGATGAAGAGGAGGAGGGAGAGGAGGGAGAAAAGGGTCGTTTCCACAGTGTCTGTTGAGTCTTAGCTGCAAGTGGTCACCATGTAGATATTTCAGGGGTATCAGCCCGTGTAATCTTCACAGCTTCTCTGCAAAAGATTGTGCCCATTTTACAGAGGGGGACACTGAGGCTCAGGGATGCAAAATGGCTTTCCCAGTGTCACCCAGGTCTGCAGGCCATTACCCCCAGATACTCGCCCCTCCAACTGTATCATCTCTCACTGGCTCCATCTCCCTCTTTTTCTCTCTTTGGGCAGCAACTGAACCATCCAAACATCATCAAGTATTTGGACTCATTCATCGAAGACAATGAGCTGAACATTGTGCTGGAGCTGGCAGATGCTGGCGACCTATCACAGATGATCAAGGTGAGGGTGCCTGGCGGGAGAGCTGGGTCTCGGGGGGCTGCCCAGGTCAGGGGCCCCCACCTCAGCCGAGATCCCCCAGTGCTCTGGCCTCAGGCAGAGGCAGCCACTCAAGGACACTCGGCCCCCGCCCCCTTGCTGATGCCCAGAGGCCTCAGTTATGGTCCCATCCACACTTGCTGGGAGAGGGTCAGCCATGGGCAGAAAAGACCCATCTGCGGTCCCTCACCACCCCAGCCCACCCATGGGCTCATGCCACTTTTGCCTCGCAGGAGGGATGGGGCATAACCCCCTGTAGGTCAGACCCCAGGTCTCAGACTCTGGGAAAATGTCTTCTTCCTCATTTTATAGATGGGAAAACTAAGCCCAGAGAGATTGGAAGAGTTACCTGAGGATCCCCAGCAGCATGGGGACAGACCCGTGCCTGTGGCCCAGGTCCTGCTTCCATGGCCCTCTGGTGGCATCATCCCCAGGGGACCTTCCTGAGCCCCTCACCCCTTGAGAGACATCTTCCTTCCCATATAGTGGCCGAGGTCAGGGATCTCAGAGATTTTGAGCAACCTGCCAGGTCCCACAGCAGCCCCCAGACTGCCCCCTTCACCCCCCTGCCTTGAGCCCAGGACTGGGTCTGCCTGAGCCTGGACACGGGGACCATCACAGCTCCACCGATGGGGCACCCACTGCAGGCCACAGCCGCGCTGAGCATATGCCTCACTCACTGAGTCCATACTGTCCTTAAATAGCGAGGCTCAGAGAGGTTTTGTCACCTGCCTGGAGTAGCACAGTCTCTAAGTGGGATCCCTGGGCCAGCGCGCTCAGCTCCACTCACCCCCTCCTCCCTCAAGGTCCTCACTCCCCAGCTGTCTGGACCCTCATCCACAGACCGCGTTGGTGGGCCTGCATCACTCCTCCCCCGAGCCCCGTCTGTCCCTGAGCCGGGCTGGGCCATGCTCGAGCCCCTACCCTGCTCCCAGCCATACTTGCAGACAGTCACAGACGCCGCGTCTTTCCCACCAGGCACTGGGGTTGAACGATTGCTCGGTACCTGCTCTTCTGAAATTTGGCTCCTAGGAATACGGGCGTCTCTGGGAAGCAGCATTACTTGAGCTGTTATCACCTGCTTTTATACTTTCGTTGACATATTAATGCATTTGCAGGGATGTTAATCTCCATGCAGATCCCTGGTGGGAACAGATGTGCTGTATCACATCTCACTTCTCCCCAGCTCCCCCGCTCTTTTTCTCCTTCCTGTGTCATTCTGTCACTGAACACCATGCATCCAGACCTGCTCTGTGCCCACCCCCATGCTGCTGGCCTAGGCGCGGCCCTCAGGGAGCTTGCCTTCTGATGGGAGAACAGAGCTGTGAACGAGCAGTCACACACAGCCGTGAACAAGCCAGGTTCAGGGTCTGTGGGAGCCATGGAAGGCTTCCTGGAGGAGGTGACATGTTAGCAGGGAAGGCTTCCTGGAGGAAGTGACACAGCAGAGACCTGAGGGGAGACCTGAAAGCCTAGAGGCAGAACAGCTTGTGCCAGGGCCCAGAGGGATGGAAGCCCAGGGTCCACAAAGCACTTTGTCTGGTCAGGGTGCTGCACCCTGTCAGCCCCCATGGCCCTCAAACCCCTTTCCTCACGGCCTCTCAGCTTATGGAGGGGGCTGGAGTCAGACAGTGGAGAGTTGGGGGTGCTGGGCAAATTATAGATCTCTCCCCTACCTGAACCTCAGTTTCCACCGCAGTTGTGGGGGCCTCATTGGGGAGGTCCGCTCGGGAGCTGCAGGGCCTTGGATGCAAGCTCCTTCCATCCAGGAGAGACAGGAGGGAGGTGTGGTGGCATCCAGCATCCTTTGTACCTGGCCTGGGGTGGTGCCTCCCCTCACCCCGACTTCCCCTGGGCCAACCTTGACCCAGGGTTCAAGTCGGTTACTCACACCCTTGGTTTCTAGGGCGGTGGCCCAGCTTCCAGGTGCTTCAGGCCCTCCTGTCTCAGGAGCCCTCCTCCTACATGGCCTGGCACCTCCCTCCCCTCCGTCAAGGGCCCCTCACCCTCCCCTCCCCTGCTGAGTCTGTGGCCCTGCAGGCAGAGCAGCTCAGACAGGCAAGGCAAGGCAGTAGGAAGACCCTGGGCGCAGAGTCAGACACACCTGGGATGACCTGGGCAGCTCCCTGTACCTCAGTTTCCCATCTGTAATGCACCCAGCACAGTGCTCAGGGCCTGGGAGCAGCTGTTTCTCTGCCCTTTCCTGCTCTCTAGCTGCCTCCAGCTTTTGGAGGGAATGGGGTCCTAGGCAGGGCTCAGCCTGGGGCCACACTGAGTCCTGGCCTGACAGGGAGGCGGCTGGCCAGCAGACCCTCTGTCCCAAAGGCCCCCAGCCTCCAGAGCCAAGCAGCACCGCCAGGGCCGTGTGCTGGCGTTATTTACGATGGATGGTGAAGCTGGAGCTGCTGCCACCCCAGAACCCACCAGAGACTCCGCGCCTTCCTACTAAATGTCACCTGCACCAATAGGACGTGACATTTAGAAAATCACCACGCACAGCCGCACACGTCCCCATTTAAATGCTATAATGAGGATTAGCTAACATTAGGGCACAAATAACACTGCAGCACGGCCCACTACAGAGGCCTGAGGTGGTCCTGGGGGAGCTCTGTGCCGGGAGCCAGGGGGCAGCTGCCGCATGAGGTCCCCTCCCAGAATGGAGCCTTAGAAGAGCCTCATGGGGCTTTAGAGCCAGCCCAGGGGCCTCCCACTATGACTGTCCCAAGGTTGGAGGTGTCCACATCCGGTCCCAGCTCTGCCGCCCCTGCTGGATGACCCTGGGCAAGTTCCCTGAATCTCTCTGACCTTGGGCCTTCATCAGGTGGTTACTGGTGCCATTAGAAGTGGGTTAAGAGCTTGGGCTTCCCAGGTTGAGCCGTTGTAACTCTGCCCCCTTACTGCTCCTGTGTGGCCCTCAGTTTCCCCATCTGTGAGATGGGTGCAGCCATCACTGTGGAGCCCAGCACAGAGGCTGCACATGGCAGGTGCTTAGCAGAGGTTAGCTCGGGTCCCGCCTCCTGCCTCAGGCTGCAAGTGTGTCCTGGGTCTTCCCTGTGCCGGTGTGGCTGCCCTGACGTGTGGGCCAAGTTTTCATCTTTGGCTGCTTTGGGAAAAAGATGGTTGCTCTAGTGAACAAAAACTAGGTTCCACATAACGGGTGGGTGAATTACGTCCCGACCCCTATGGGCCTGGCCCACAGGAGCTCCCCCTGGAGGGATGCTGATCTGAACAGCGGATGAGGGCATGTTCCTGGTTGATTGAGCTTTCAGGACCTTTGGTGCAGCCTTGGTAGGTTTTGGGTTTTAGGCTTTTGTTTTTTTGCTTTTTTTTTTCTGGAGTGTTAAGTATGATTTTCCAGGCAACAAAATAGGTTGTGCCTGTTGAAACTAGAAGGTCCATTCGAGACTGTCAAGCCTGCTTCCTGGAGGTCATTGCCACGCTTGTTCATGGTTACATGTGCTGGCTCCCAGGAAGGGAGCTGAGTTTTAACCACCAAGCAGGTCTTGGGTGCCCCCATCCTGGGCTGGGCCAGGCCCAGGGCAGAGAGCCCATACCAGTCACTCCTGCAAGGAACTAATCCCTGTCGGGCAGTGTGGGAGGAAATGGACATGTGTCCAGGAGACTCCAGGTGAAGGGTGATGGTGAGCAGCCTTCAAGATGTGATCCCAGCATCCCTTCAGAGGAGCCGTCGGGACATCCAGGCAGGCCCCGCCTTCAGGGGAGCCTGGTGCTGGGGGTGGGCACGTGGCCCCAGGAGCCGGGTCCCTACAGCAGCCCTCCCGGCCCGTCACCCGAGCCTGTCCGTGTGTCTGCACCCCCCCCGCAGTACTTCAAGAAGCAGAAGCGGCTCATCCCGGAGAGGACTGTGTGGAAGTACTTCGTGCAGCTCTGCAGCGCCGTGGAGCACATGCACTCCCGCCGGGTCATGCACCGCGGTACGTGCCAGGCCCGCGGGCACAGCCCTCCCCGATGAGGGCGGCCACCTTGCATCCCCATCCGTGGGTGCCCAGCATCTCACCTGTCCTTACAGCGTCAGAGAATGGGAGTGGGAGGCCTCAGGCTTGACGGCACCCCAGACCTTGTGCCCTTGTCAGGGGCCTCCCCAAGGTGAGAGCACCGAGTGCCATGTAGTTACAGGGACCTCAGGAACAGGGGCCATGCTCAACACATAATCTCCAATCCCCGAAACCAGCCTGGAGCCAGCAAGAGGGGGCTGCAGCAAGGGTAGGGTGGGCGGAGAGCCTGGCAGGGAAGTCATGGCTAGTTCCGGTACTGCCGTCAGCTCTGCCTGGGAGGGCAGGAAATCATCCCAGAAAAGGGAACTCTTCATCTGGGCTTTGAAATCTTAGTAGGAGTTGGCTGGACAGAGGAGATGAGTGTTTCTGAGAAGAGACGTCATCCTAAACTGTGAGCATAGATCCTGTTGGGTGCCCGCCAGAGCGCTGTGTGCTTTAGCAAGGTGACTTTACTCATTGCTCCTTTTGCCTGCATTTATCAGTGTCTGCTGTGTGTGAGGCACTGCCTGGTGACTGGGGATCAGCACAGGTTACCTCCCTGAGCGCCTCCTTCATCTGTTATACAGACCTGCATAGAGTACCCGCTCTGCTGAAATAGAAGAAACAAGAGAACAAAAATCCCTGCACTCCTAGACCTCACAGCAGCCCTGAGCTGTAGTGAAGTTAGACCCATCTTACAGATGGGGAAATTGAGGTTACCTTTCTCAAAGTCCCGCAGCTGGGTAGAGACAGGGCCAGGGCCTTGCCCTGAGAGAGTAGGACTGGGGACTAAACCCATCACCTGAAGGGCCCCACTCTCTGCCCACCCCCAGACCTCCTCCTCCCTTCTTCCCCTCACCACCAGGCAGCCTCACCGCAGACCCCACACCAACCCCCTCTCCTTCCGCTGCAGACATCAAGCCTGCCAACGTGTTCATCACGGCCACGGGCATCGTGAAGCTGGGCGACCTCGGCCTGGGCCGCTTCTTCAGCTCAGAGACCACCGCGGCCCACTCCCTAGGTAAGGACAGGCCGTTCACACCCCAGCGACCCCCAAGGTCCTGGATGACGGGGGAGGTGCGAACCCTGTCCCCAGGGTGCCTTTGGTTAGAACCTCAGATGTGCTTCTTCAGAACAGTGGCCCCAGGGGAGTAAACCAAGGACAGGAGGAGCCCAGGATGTGGCCACCCATGTCCTCACGAGCTCATGCTTTAGGGATAGGGGGATGTGGCTCATGCTTTAGGGATAGGGGGTGTGGCTCATGCTTTAGGGATAGGGGGTGTGGCTCATGCTTTAGGGATAGGGGGTGTGGCTCATGCTTTAGGGATAGGAGGGTGTGGCTCTGCAGCCGCAGAGACCACCATGCCGTTTTTCTCCTTGCTGCATGGTGTCCCGTCATGTGTGGGTGTGGCGGTTTTAAAGCTCTTGTCCCCATCTGACCCCGGAGGACCCCTGGCCCGGTCTCCTAGCAGCTGGTGCACCGTACAAAAGGATGTTCAAGGACCCGCTGACACGTGAGATCGTGACACTTCATTCATGCATGTACATTCAGCCCTTTCCTCCTGCTGGGGATGTTTGGGCTGTTTACAGCTTTTGGCTTTTAACCAACCAGAACACCACTCTGTTGTCCATTTACGTCCCCCGCACTCCGTGGCCCAGCCAGTGCATCTCCGGTCTTCCTGTGTGCTACACCCCAGAGAGCCTGCGGCGTGCCAGGAGACACACAGCAGCCTTCTGGAAGACACGCTTTCCTGGTGGAAACTGTCACTGTTCATACAGGTCCCTATGGCTCGAGGCTCTCAGGGTATAGCACACAGACTGGAGAAACAGGCTAACTCAGAGATCAACAGCTCCCAGCTGGGAACCAGAGAGACTGTGAGTGTGTGTGACTGTGTAAGTCTGTGTGTGCATGTGGTGGTTTTGAAACTGTCATCCCCATCTGACCTCAGAGGACCTCTGGCCCGGCCTCCTTAGCAGCTGGTGTGCTGTGGCTCTTCCGTTAGGTCAGAACGAAAGGATGTTTAAGGACCCGCCAACCCTTGAGTTGGCGATGCTTTGGTCAGGGTCAGTAGGCTCAAGCAGATGTCAGGGTCCGTAGGCTCCTTCCTCTGCGCTGATAAAGAATCAGACCCAGGGAGCTTGAGGGACTCTTCTGAGTTCTGTGATGTGCAGCGCCTGGTTCTTCCAGGAGCCCAGGGTCGGGGGCCCTGGAAGGATCTGCCTCCAGAGCTCGGCCACTGACTCCCCGTACCTGGGAGGAAGCCGTCTCTTTCTCGCTTCCCCGTATCCTTCTCTTCGGGAAAATCAGTGTGTCTTGTCAGCTTGGGACTGTTTACCTCTCTGATGCAAGGGCTTCAGAAAGGCCAGAAATTCAAGGGAAACCGTCAAAGAGCAGAGTTAAAGCCACTGCCTCCTGTCCCCTGTCAGTCAGGTCCCAACCCTCCTCTGTCCCGCCGGGGGAAAGACTGCGGCACAAGTCAGAGCTGGTTAAAATCACATCATTAGGAGCGGGCAGAAATGCGGGCTCGCCCGGCAGTGTGAGTTTATCGACTTGGACTGGTGCACTTATTATATTAATGAGAAGGAATTGGAACTTGGGAAAAGGCTGCCCGGGCAAGCCAGGCTCTTCCCACAGCCTCTGAGTGGTTGTCGGGCCTCGTGGTAGGTGGAAGGAGCCCTCCTGGGGCCATGTGCCCATCGAGTTGAGAGGCCCGCACGGGCTCAGCAAGGCCCTGCGGCCAGATCCCAGGGCCAGGCCCCCACGAAGGCGACAGTGCCAAGCCAGAGCCCAGGTCTGAAGTCTTGGAGACCAGGAGAAAAGACCCCCTTCCATAGCGAGGTTCCACAAACAGCTGTCTCGTGCACACATTCAGTGGGGCAGAAGGCTGCACTAATTACAGGTGCCTCGTGACTCAGGAAGGACTTGGGGGCAGAGCCTCCCTCACACCCCGTGCGTGGGTATGAATTATTCATCCGTTGCCTCTTTGTGCACCTACTATGTGGGGAATGTTCTGAGGCAGCCACGTTGCCCCAGCAACCACCTTGTCTCCAGAGGCTGCTGACCCAGGGTAGGGCTTATGCAAATCCCATCTCCTCCTGCCGCCTCCTCCCCCAGCCCCCTCCCCACCTCCATATTTGCTAACACGAGGCTGGCATGAAAGGGCATTAGTCATGCCATGGCCGGGCTGACAGGTGCGGTACCCAGCGGTGGCAGAGCGGCTGCCTCAGTGTCAGGAATAGGAGCCGTAATTAGAGCGCGGAACAGAATGAGCGTCAGACGAATTACCAGGCAGCAGATCATATTTGTCAGGAAGGATTGCATACATAAAAATTAAGTGACAGTACACGCCGGCATAATGAAAGAAAAATGAAAGATTTGCCTACACACAGCTCACAAGCTACAAGCAAGTGTCTCGCTCCGAGCAACGGCAGCAGCTGCAAGACAAATTGTGGGGCTGGGAGAGCAGGCCCTGCCCGCTCTGCCGTGAGACCCGACGGCCTCGGGCTGGGATCGGGGTGGGAGGTGAGGCAGGCTCACACCCAGGCCAGTACCGTGCCCCACCCTGCCTTTCAGGGGGCTGGAGAAGACAGGTCTGGTTGGGGGCAACCCTTATCAGGTACCCACAGTCAGGCTGTTTTCCATGTCACCGACCCCTGGCCTGGCGGTGGGGCATACATAAATCCTTCCTTCTCCTTTCCCCAGGCCGAGTGGTGCCCTTGTCCTGGGCTGGGTGGGAGATGTGAGGTTATGGGAACATGAGGTGATACCGCCTTTCCTGCTCTCAGGGGGTTCCCGGACAGACCCAGGGTGGCACTGTGTGTGGGGCGAGCAGAATGGTACGTGGCAGGCCCACTGTGTGCAGGCACAGTGCTAGGCTGTCTGATTCAGCTGTGCCCGAGGAGCAAGGGTCCACTGGGGACCTGGAGCTGCCTTGGCCCCTCCCAGGGGCTTTATTTCCGTTTCCTGAAGTCACTAAACTGACCAAGGAGGTGTCTTAACAAAGAAGACAAGCTTTAAATGATGCTTGAAAAACATGTTGCATCTTAAAAATGTGGACCAGTGAGGCTTAAAATCTTTTGACAGATGAGGAAACAGGGGCAGAGAGCAGCGCTGCCATATCCCTGTGGTCCCTGGGCAGGCAGGGGCTGGGGAGGCCTTTCAGGGCTGGAAAATGTGTTTAGCATCTTCACCACCAGCCAAAGCATCTTCATGTCCCAGGTGGTACCTTGCTTAGTGCTCCAGCCGCCCGGGAGGTGGGAATCCTCAGAACTCGTTAATAGAGGAGGAAGCACAGGTGCAGTGAGGCGAGCACCTCCGTGTTGCCAGGTGGCGCTCCAACCAGAACCACGTGGCAGGCGAGGGCATGGCCACGTGGCGGGCGGGGGCGGCGCCACGTGGTGGGTGAGGCACGGCCACGCGTGAGTTTCCGTCCAAGGCTTCCTGCACCATCCTGGGATGAGCCCCTGATACCTGGGAATGTGGGGTGCTGCGTAACCTGGCAGCGTCGTGCTCCTGACTCTTAGATCTGCTAGCGATCCTCCGTGGGGGAACTACCAGTAGGCAGATATTTAAGGATGTAAACAATAGGGAATCAAGTCGACGCTGGTACAAGTACAGTGTTTCATCAACATGGCTGCCGCTCGGGAGGCCTGAGTGTGGCCTGACCTCGGGTCGGCTGGTGACTTAAGAGGACTCGGTGACAGGCGGTGGCACATGGACAGGGTGTTCGTGTGTTGCGGTCCCAGTGTTGGGCGGAGCCGGGAGAGTGTGGAGAGGCCCCGGAAGCTGAGGACCTGGCTTTTCTCTCTTGGGGGATGAGAAGCCCTCAGCCTGAGGCAGAGACATGGCGCCTGCCTTGGGGTGCACGATGCGGGGTGGGGGGGCGGTGAGAATGGGTGGGGCAGGGGGGCTAAGCCACACCGTCGTCCAGGTGAGTGCAGCAGCTAGCACAGTGGCCAGGGGGCCCCCTCAGGAAGTGAGGCCTGGTGTTGGGGGGCAGGGAGGGAGTTTCACGGGTCACGGCCTCGCGCAGCACAGAGGAGTCTGGTCCTCACTGGCTCCCCTGCCCTCTTGGACGCCCTGAGCCCTCCTTTCCTCGGACCACCCCCCTCCATTGCCCAGCCCTTGGGGTCTGTGGGGAGCAGAGCCTTCCTTGAGCTGTTGCTTCCTCCTGTCTGTGTGTGCCAGGAGTTCAAACTATCACCATTTTTCTGAGACAGATACCAGGGCTCCAGAATGTGGCGGGGAAGACCCCACGGACCATTGAGTTCACCCCATGTTCCACTGGAGGCAGAGAGAGAGGGTCCGGCTCTCTGCTCCCCAGTGGCTGCAACGGCTCGGCTCCGGACCTGGCTGGGATGCGTGTCAGCGGCCCACCCCCTTTCCCAGCCGTTTTCAAAACCACCATGGGGAAGAAGTGCAGCCCACAGATGCCAGCCTCCCCTTCATGTGAAATCTTTGCCTTTTTCATATCTAATGAACATGTTTCAAACACCGTGAGCATTTCAAAACACGGCAAAGTTTGTTTTGACAGGAGTGGCGCATCTCGGGAAGCGGGGCCCTTTAATCAGCCTCCGCTTTGAGGTCCCGCGTTCTCCTCTGATATCTGGCGGGTTTGAAATCTGGGAGTTCTAGGTGAAGACGCGGGAAGGTCAGGGTTTGTTGGGCTCCTCTTTCATATGCAGAGCTCTATCCCTGGAGGGGAGGGTGGGGGCAGGGCTGGGGGCTGCGGGGCTGATGGGGAGATTGCTGGCAGGGGATTTGAGACCCTGGCTGCGCACTTTCTGCATCTGAGCGTCTCTGCGAAGGTTGTGTCGCTGCTCTGCCGCTGGAAGTGCCCACGGAGGTCCCCGCCTGGCGTTTAGGGCCACTGTCTGCGGAGGCTCCTCCCCCTGCCAGCTTCTCCTCTCCCCCAGAACCCCTGGGGGTCGGGGTCACTTCTGCAGGGCCTGCTGCAAGCTTGGAACATCTTTGAAGTCTCTCATTTTTCTTTAGTAAAACTCATGCCAGCCGTGCACCATCTTTCATAATGTCCGGCACCTACTGTGGGCGTAAAAGTAGAGTTTCACAGACCTCATTCCCTGGAAAAGCTGGCACAGCAGGGAGAGGTGCTGTTCACCCCCTGCAGCTGTGTAGTTTGAAGAGCCTTCCAGTGAGGCAGAGCACCCCAGCTTTAAGATGCAGAGGCCCCACTCCTGGGTCAGGGAACAGGCCACACTTCCCTCCGTTAGCACTTGGTGGATTCATGGCTCCACATTTCTGAGCAGCTGAAAGGAGGGCCGGTGTGGGAGGCTGCAGAGCCCCTCTCAGCTGTATATACACTCCAGGAAGTTGTGGGAGATGCAGGGCCCAATTTCCAGCTCCTGGAGCTTCTGGTCCCGCAGGCCTAGAGTTGAGCCAGGGGTCCAGATTTTTAACAGCCTCTTTCAGGTGATCTCGTTACAGCCATTGGTCAGTTGATTCTTTCCTTGTTCAGTTGCCTCCTCCTGGACACTTGCTGGGACAGGCAACTCACTACCTCCTGATAGACCCACATCTTGGAGGGTCTGGCAGAGCGTCAGGGATCAGTTAACATTGGGATGCTGATAGATGGGTGGACGGACAGACAGAGGGATGATGCATGAATGGAAAGACGAACGGATGGAGTATGTAGATGTAGCCCTGGCATTTTAGAAGAAAGTGCAAATCTTATTAGGATATATTTGCCTTTTCCACCTCATATCCAGTGGAAACGAGTAAAAGCTGAAGGAGCAATAAGGTAGAAGGTTGAGAGGGGAGCAGAAGGTGATGCCCCCAGCTCTCTCTCCCCGGTGCCCCCAGGCTTTCGCCCCAGGCAGGGCCGAGGCAGGCATCTGGAACCTCAGCAGAGGGACAGGGAGATAAAGGAAAGGCCCCGACTCCATTGAGCAGCTGGCCCTCCCTGGCCAGGGGAGGGGGCACTTTAACTGACCTTGAGAAGCCCACCAGGAAGCAGAGGCACAGACTGAACTGGAGGGCAGGCCGGGGTGGCCAGCAGGGGAACTCGAGCAGGGGGACCAGCTACTTAGTCTTCACTTTCAGATAGGCCTGGCAAGGCGGCCCCACCCAGGCCAAAGCCTGACCACTCAGCAGGTCTTCTCCCCTCCAAGTCCTTCCTGTGGGGCCCAGGAGGATCTAGAATAAGCGAAGGGTGAGACAGGGTGGGAAGAGGTGTCAGGGCCAGCCAACACTTCTGGCTAGGGGGTGGCGTGGGGGTGGTTGGCCAGGGGTCTTGGTGCAGCGCAGCCAGACAGTGGGCCTGCTGCCCCTCACTGAGGACGGCCTGTGACCTGCGCCATCTCTGTGTGCACCCCATCAGCCCTGTGTGGTGATTCTGTGTGGGAGATGGTCCTCACCTGGTGAGCATGTCCACCCACAGCACCTCAAGTGCCGGATCGCTTGCCCTTTGGTCTGAGGTTCCCACTGTTTCGTGAGAACTGTTTGGATTTCATCCTGTGGTTTGGATATGACAAGTCATCCATTTCACACTTGCCCATTCATTTTCATTTTGCTCCCTTGTGACCGAAATATACAAGGGGTTGCTACTAGAAGAGCAGTTTGCTTATAGAATCCCACATGGGTTCATTTGCTAACTGACAGCTCTTTCTGCTGAGCAGCAATTAGCCCCCTGATTTCAGCCATAAAGTATGCACGTAGGATGGCACAGTTCTTAAAACTATTTAAGTGATGGCTGCTGTCCTGGTTTAAAGATTATTGCCATCAAACAGTGCTTGGTAACCCAGTAAAGCAATAATCAGCTAGTCCCTCGGACAGACATAAGTAAATAGTGCATTAGGCTGCATTTAAAAGTGTTTATCCTGATACATACTATCTGATACCATGCAGATGGGTTCATTGACTTGGTGACTAGATGCTTAGAGGGCACACGCTGTGGCCTGGTCCCAGGGAGGGCACCAGGACACTTTGGTAACAAGATCCTGCTCCCGGGGTGCTCAGGCCAGGAGCAGGAGTTCCCAACACTGTTCATGGCCTCTACAAGACGGGCACGACAGAATTTCCCACCCATCTCCAAAGAGAGGAGAAAGGCAAGAAGATCAGTTTCAAACAGCTAAACTTTCTCAGTGTAAGACACTGTCCTTGCTCTTGAGTTTTCTTCTTGTTTTAGTGTTAAACTGAGAAGGAGTGACATGAAGTGGTAGTTGGGATTTTGTGTTTAAACACCTTTACTTGGCAAAAATAAGTTGCCTTGAAACGCCTTTGGCCCATGACAGCCTGGAAGTCTAGGCCCCTGCCTTGGGGCAGCCCGTCACTTTCCCAGTCCAGCTCATCAATAAGCCTCTTCTCCCCCGCAGGGTCCCCTGTGTTCCCACATTCCTCCTTCCTAGGGTCATCAGTCCACATCTCAGTCTCAGCCTCTGCCACACTGGACTGTGGCTGCCTTCATAGTCCCTGACCAGAACAGCCCCAGCCACCGTCACATTCATATGGCCAGTATAAATGTCCTCTGTGTAACAGTCTTTAAAACCTGGCCTCCTTCAGATGGACTGATAGGAGAATTTCAGATTATAAATCTGTGGTTGCAAATCCAGGCTCCTATGCCCCCTTGCTCAGCCCTGCCAAATCAGCCGCTCTGCTGCAACTTGCATGCCTCTGGTGATGGGGAGCTCACTACCCACCAGGAACTCCTTCCATGCTTGCCCAGCTCCAGTCTTTAAGTGTGCCGCCTCTGCTTTTTAACTGAGACATACGCACACAGCAAAGCTCTCTCAAGCCCTTTCCTGATCATAAAGTAAATTTTCCTGTTTTGGATAACAATGAAATCAAATAGTGGTATTCTTCTGTTCCTGGCTTCTTTCCCTCAACATTGAGTCTGTGAAAACGGTCCCTTTAGTGGTATGTACCTGAGATTTGCTCTTGTTCATTGCTATTTAGTGTTCCCTTGTGTGAATAGACCACATTATTAATCTATCCTTTCTACTGTTGATTACCACTTGTTTCCAGTTTGGGGCTATTACAAATAAAGCCATTCTGCAAATTCTTGATCACGTCTCTTGATGGACAGAGTGCTCTTCTCTTGGGCATATACCTAGGAGAAGAATTGCTGGATTTTAATGTCTGCAGTGTGCAACTGTAGTACAGTAGACACTGCCAAACGGTTTCCCAGGGTGATTGTGTCGTTTATGGCCCCGTCGATAATGCATAGAGTTCCAGTTGCTCTGCACACCACCTCCTTAGTTATCTAAGTCTTTAAGCTTAAACCATTTAGGTGGTAGGTGATACCTCATTGTACTTTTAATTTGCATTACCCTAATCAGTAATGAGAAATATAGCTTCGTTTCATGTCTTTATTGGTTCATTCTTCTTGTAATGACCCTTCAAATATTTTGCTAATTTGAGAGAGGGTGGGTGTTTGTCTTTTATATGTTGATTTATAGAAGTTTAAAAATATATTCTGTCTATGAGATCACTGTCCGGACAATTTTCTTCCTGTCTGTGGCTTGCCTTTTAACTCTCAGTGGTCTTTCATGAACTGAAGTTCCTTATTTTAATGAAGTCCAGTTAATCAGTCTTTTCTTTTATAGTTAGTATCTTTTCTATCCTGATTAAGAAATCTCAGGCAGGACATGTTGATTGGTGCTAGTAGCCAAGGGTGGTGGCTAAGAGTTCAGTTTCTGGAGCCTGAAGCTCTGGGTTTGAACCTCAGTCCTGTCATTTTTCTGAGCCTCAGTTTCTCCATCTGTTAAATGGGCTCACATGCCATGGTTGGTCAGCAGTCACCATGGTGGTTTTCACTGCTGAGAACCTTATCTGAACTCTTCTGGGATTTAAGCAGTCACTTTTACACAATACTTGGTCAGTTGCTTCCCAGAGCCTGGCCTCTGTGTCCCCCTACCCTGGGCAATTAGAAAGAACACCAGTCCTCTGCCACCCAACCCCAAGATGGATTCTCAGGTCTGGGTGAGTCCCTGTTTCCAGGGACTTTTAGGGCCCCACGAGCATGGGGCCCTCCAGTCTGACCCAGCCCTCTCATTTGTCAGAGGCGGGGCCAGGAAGAGAGGGCAAGGGGGCCGCCCAGGATCCCAGTGAGGCTGAAGTCAGGGCCCTCCCCACCCCACTCCCCACCCCCGCTGCTCAGAGCATGAGCGCCTGTCCCTTTGCTGTGTTTCAGTGGGGACGCCGTACTACATGTCACCAGAGAGGATCCACGAGAACGGCTATAACTTCAAGTCTGACATCTGGTCTCTGGGCTGTTTGCTGTATGAGGTGAGTGTATGGCCCAGGGCCCAGTGGCATTTAGAGGGGGTGAGCGTGATGGGCACCAGCTGGGCAGGGCTTACCTCAGCAGCTCGGTGGAAACCCGGGATGCACGTCTGCCTGTGGCATTGGTACCATCTGGGTCTGGTCCTTCACCAGTCCACTCTGCTCAACGTCAGCCTGATTAGCACTGTCAGGCGGGAAGGGGTTAGAGGGATGGCCCGTGGCAGGCTAGGTGCCATCTCGCCCCTGGGCTGCTCAGATCTGGGAAGGGAGACAGACTAGAACCAGACAGAGTGTCCAGTGTCTGCTTGTTGATGGAAGGAGCACAGGCAGGGGGATCTGGTTGCCCCGGTTTCCCTGGTAACCAGGGTGATTCTGTTCAGTGTCTGTCCTTTACCCATGGACCAGACCCCATGCAGGGCCCCTGTCAGCACGGGCCCATGCCTCTGAAATGCTCCCCACCAAGGGGGTCCATGAGCTTTTAGGTTCAGACCGTGGGTGACCCTAGAGACCACCAGCCTCTCTTCCTGAGCTGTGAGATGAAGCTACCAGATGGCCATTTCCAGATCTGGTGGCCAGCCTGGATGGAGGGACAGGAATGTTTCTGAGTCTTGTCAGGCTCAGACATGAGGCAACATGAACTTTCGCTGCTGCTGGGGAGGCGGAGTATTTTAGCATCTCCAAGTTGGCAGCCACACCCTACTGCCGCCAAGGCCCACCCCCTGCTGGGAACCCCCTGCTGGGCAGGTCTCCTGTCTGTAAAATGGCAGTAGTAGCATCCTGCGTTGTCACAGGCCAGGTAAATGAAATAACAGTTCATTTTATTTCAGCCCTTCAAGGGCTTTGAAGACCCTTCAGGGCTGAGAGACACCAAACATGCTTTGGATTTAGAGTTGGAACCTTGATTATTTTTCTGCTTTCCTGGGGTGGATTTGAGCGTCCCTGAAATCTGGCTTAGAACCAATAAGCTGAAGAATCTCCTAAGGCAAAATGTTGGGGGTAACGTCAAGGGGCTACCAGGAGTGTTTTGGAGTTGCAGAGACTTCTTTGTTTCCTTGGGAGTTCTGGCCCTGGGAATTGACCTTGTGGGTATAGACTGAAGCTGCCCACTTCTGAAGCACCAGGACTGGGGTGGCTATGCCATCAGTCTCTTGGCACTGAGATACCTGCTCGCTGCATTACAGATTAAGGCTATGAGATCCAAACACTGATCCCTTTACAAGGTTTAAACTTCACAGCGTCTTTCTTTTAAGCCAGTGGCCTGCTGTTAGTAGCAGACGTTTCATTTTAAAGAGTGGCCTTGTGGTTGAAAATGAGGCCACGTGGAAATGTGGCCCTGGTGGCGTTTGTGCTTGAGTCCCCTTCTCCTGGAGGTGTGTTGTGTGGGTGTCCCACTGAGCCCTCCTGACGGTCTGTGGGTGTGCCAGGCCCTGGTGATCAGAGGTGGGGAGCAGACCGTGTTTCCTGGGCCTCACAGGGTTGTCTGTTGCAGGTGGAATTTTTTATAAGCACAGAACAGGAGTAGCCCATGGAGGTGATGCCCCCTGGGAGCTGCGGTGCCTCTGGGCGCAGGGGCTTCCCCCGCCCCAGGGATGAAGAGGGCTGAGCTGGCCTACTTCCCACGTGGGGAGCTGCGGTGGTGGTTGGGTGAGAGAGACTCGGGGCCTGGTGTGGGCCCCGACCTGTCTTCGCCCTTGAGGGCCCAGGAGCTGCAGGTGCAGGTGTGACAGGCTCATATCTGGCTCATGAGGTGTGGACGGCACCCAGCTCGGAAGGCCCGGGCGGTCGGGGAGCAGGTCGAGGAGTCACTCTTCCTGCCCCCTGTTGCCTCTGAGCCCCTGAGCCAGTGCACGTGAGCAGCCGGCCACATTTCCCTTTCCGCTTTGGCCAGCGGGGAGCCAAAGTCCAACTGTCACCCGTCCCCACGGAGATGTGGCTTTGTCCTCCTGCCCTCATGGACACTCACCTAGTCCAGGTGGCTCTCTACTTCTCTGTGCTGTGTTCAGGATTTCTGTAAGTCACTTCCTGCCTCTGACCCACGTGAGTCTCCAGATGGAAACAAACAGGTGCCCAGGTGGCCAGGATATAACGGCCCTGCTCCTGTCCACGGGGCTCCAGAGCTGGTGCCAAGCCGTCCGCACCGGTGCCCACTCCCTAGAGGCAGACGCTGTCCTTGAGTCCCTGCCATGGGCGCCTGAACACACGTATAAAGAGGGAGCGTCCATAGTGGCTCCCCAGCCTGGAGGGACTGGTTTATTTCAGTATTGATTTGCTGGCGCTGTGTGGAGCTGGGTGACTCACAGCCAGGCATGCATGGGAAGTCAATGAAATCAGACGAGTCTTTCGTGCGAGGCGACAGCTGACCTAAACCCAGTGGCTCCAGGTCTCCGACAGAAGAGGACTGGTGTGGTTGATGTGTGGGCCCCTCTGAGGGCAGAAGGCTGTGGGGGCTCTTCCCTAGGCTACCGCCCCCCAAGCCCTGCGGGAAAACAAAACTGGATATTTTCCCAGCAGACGGGGAGGGAGAGGCACCTGAGCCCAGGGCCATGGTAATTGAAAGGATACTTCCCCCATACACGGCTGCAGCCCCCACTGCACAGCCTGTGGGGTGCCCTGAGGGCACCAGCCTGTAGAGCTGCAACAGGCTCTCCCACCCCCATGCCCCCCACCACCCACAGATCACTTCCAAGGCTTCTGAGCCGACCCAGTGGAGCACCCCTGGGCCAGGGCGGCAGGCAGCACCCTGGAGCCAGAGGAAACCTGTGCACGGCAGACAGGCTCACCCTTCCCTCTGAGCCCCAGTGTAGACTGGGAGTATCAGGAGTCCCCGTGACAGACTACCAGTTGGCCTGATACAACATAAAATTATAATCTTTCCCCCTTGGAAGCCAGAAGTCCACAGTCAGTTTCCCTGGACTCAAGGCAAGAAAAGGAAAAGGCCACCTACATTCCTTGGCTTGTGATCTCTTCATCGTATCACTTAAGTCAACGGACCTCTTCTGTACTCCAGTCTCTCTTCTCCTTCTTATAAAGATACTGTGTTTACATGTAGTAGGGCCCACCTGGATCACGTAGGACTCTCCTCCTATCTGGGATCCTTAATTTCATAACATCTGCCTAATTTATTTTGCCATATAGGCAACACATTTGCTGACTCCCAGGATTAGGATGTGAACATCTTTGGGGACCTTTATTCAGCCCACCACATCACCTTCCACCTGGGCATCCAGATGTCCACTGAAAACCTCCTGAGGTCACTTTAAGATGCTGCTGTCACCCCATGGCTAGTGAGGAGCTGCCACAAAGCAATATACCTGGCCTGCACCCCACTGGTGGGTGCCAAGCGGGATCTGTCCTGAAGAGGTCAGCATGGGACAAACAGGCCTAACAGCTCAGCAGCTGGGAGCCGCACTGCCCTGGACATTGGACTGGATTCCAGGAATGACACCAGGCCAGTCCCAGCTTTGCTCTAAGGAGGAAGCTGGCTGAGAGGGGGGTGGAGAGACCTTCCAGGGTCACACAGCAAGAAGTGGTCTACATGGGCAGTGGTACCCGGGCATAGATACCCACCCTTCTGTGAACAGGAGCCGGGAGGTGGTCCTTGTGGAGCCAGGGCCTCATCCCTTCTCCCCAGCCAGCAGGAGAGGTGTGACAGTGGAGAAAGAGATGCGGTGCCTTGGCTCAGAGCCCCTTTTGAGGGGAAGGACTGGTTGTGAGGAGCCCCCAGCAACTGCAGTGGCCCCTCCTGGAGCTCCCAGCAGGGATGCCTGAGCTTGGCCTGTTGGAAGGCCTGGTGCTTTGTTTTCATTACCTGGCACGCCCGCGGAGGCGCTCAGCAGGCCGCCTGGGCTCTGCAGAATTTACTTATTTACATGGGAGCTCAGCTCTGAGCGTGGAGCTGAAGGAATCAGGGTCCTCAGTGGGGGGCCTTCTCACAGCAGCCTCGAGGCTGAGACCAGCAGGAAAGTGGGCCGGAGGGGGGAGCGAGGGAAGACCAGGGGTGGAGCTGTGTCGGGTGGAATCCTGCTTTATTCTGGCTTGAGCCAGAGAAGGGTCTGGGGAAGCAGGGCGGCAGGCTGCTTGGCAGCTAGCCCCTGGGGTCAGCCTTCACTCCCAGACGAGATTGGGAGAAACTGGTGATGAGACGGATGTCTGAGGCCTTGACAGGGCCAGAGTCAAAGGCAGTTGCTGTCCCCTCTGAGTCAGAGGCCACTTCTCCTTCTGACATCTCAAATCACACACCAGTTTCCCTGAGCCCTCCCGGCGGGGGCAAGCACCCACACTTGCCCATCTCTCTGGCCATGTGTCATCCCAATGATGCCAGGGAGGAAAAGTTCTGCATCTGAGGAGCAGCGCTGAGAGCCGTAGCATTGGTAGTCCTAACAAGGCAACCAGTGTCAGCCCCAAGCAGCCATTCCTCCTCTGCTTCCACCAATCAGAGGGGGTGGGCGCTGGTACAAGGAGATCTCGACATCCGGGCTAATCGTTCTAATCCCAGTGTCTCCAGCAACCCCAGAGGTTCCTTCCAGACCGTGACGCTCTGATCCGGGTGGAAGGCCCGTGGCCAGCAGCTGGTGGGGGAGCGGCCTGGGGAGTGGGGGCAGGGGGATGCCGCTTCCACTAGGATCTGCATGTACGGATGTAGAAGCCGGTGTGAGCCGGGGAGGCTAAGAGGGCTCCTCTGGCAGAGCTCGCTGCTGACCCGGCTCAGAAAGCGTTTCTGAAACTGGGGAAGGCGCTGGAGGGGTGGAGAGGTTATCTGCAGGGAGCAGCATGTACAGGGCTCAGGCCTCGCCATTCTGGGGCCCTTTCCTGCCAATCAGATCAGGCTTGCTAGTTGAAAGGATCACCCAGTCCTATCCCAGGTCAGACACATGAAAAA
This sequence comes from Nanger dama, assembly GCA_917880005.1. Taxonomy (NCBI): domain Eukaryota; kingdom Metazoa; phylum Chordata; class Mammalia; order Artiodactyla; family Bovidae; genus Nanger; species Nanger dama. The sequence continues at coordinate 11,615,560 of CAKJTW010000018.1, read as the reverse complement.
GCAGAGCCCACGTTAGTGGGGCCAGCATTTAAACATCCTTTCTACTTTGGACCGAAACACTTTCCAGGAAAATCCGCCTTAATCCACGTGCCTTGACTTGAAGGACACCAGATCACCCTGAGTGACCGCCCTGGTGCCTCAGCTGCCCTCTGCCAGGGCAACAGATGTCCCTTTGAAACTGCCCAATTAACCCTTTGCACCTGAGGTTCTCGTTTTAATAATTGGAACTACACCACCCAAGCGATACCATTTTGCACACTAGTTGGTAAAGACAGTTCCCCGTTTCTGCACACCCCTCCTGGTTGGCCAAGTGCCACGGCCGCTCCCTGCAGCCTTCCCATGGGAGGTTTCACAGTCCAGGTGGTGTGCAGCCCTCCTCAAAGGGGCCCAAGCCCCTGGTCAGGCGGAAGAGAGCAGTAAGGCTCAGCACCCCTCTGAAATCACTCAGCCAGGGCCCTGGGCCTACAGGTGCTGCTCTGGGGAGACTCCTAACCTGGGCCACAGGAAACCTCAGGTCTCCAGGCCACACCACCTCTCCAAAGGCCATTTGGAAACCCAAGGACACTGGGGTCTAAAGCCCCTGTGCTTCCTGGAAGGAGGCAGGCTATGCTCTCAGGGTCAGCTGACCTATTCACAGGCTGAACAGAATACGGGGGGCAGGCCAGGAGACTAAAGCTGTGGGCTACCTACCACGTTCTGCCCTGAGACGGGGTTCACTGGGCCGCCCTCCAGGGCCTGACGGGGAGCAAGGATTCCTCAGGTGTCCCCGAGACCCTGGCTGCGGCCCATGTACAGAGCGGGCCTGGCACTGGCTCCTCAAGGGGAACCAGGGCCGAACGGCCAGGCGGGCACAGGTACCTGACAGTGCTTGAGTAGCAGAAGGAGTTGGGCCATCAACTGGAAGCAGGAGTGACAGGCAGCACTTTAACCCCATTACGGCTTCATCAGCAGATGGGGCCAGTGGGCACCTCACTGGGCCGCCTAACACGGCCACCCCTTGGTTCCTGTGTCCCCTTTGAAGACACCCCCAAGGGTGCTGAGTGGTGGGGTGGGAAACTCAGCTAGTTCCCTGATGGGGTAAGAACCCGCCAGGGCCTCCACAGCCCCCAGGAGAGGGCCTGCTTCAGGGTGGAGCTGGAGGATGACAGCTCGGGTTGGGACCCTCCTGTGCTGGCCAAGGCTCACTGCCACCCTGCAGGGGGAGCCGTGTCCATCTCAGATGGGGAATGGGGGCCCAGGCCCGCAGTGAGTGTGGAGCTGGGTGGGATTCAGGAAGCTTCTGTCTGGAGTGTCTGTGAAGCCCAGGGTCCCCGGCCCTGCATTCATGGGCAACCAAACAGCCCTGCGCCCCGCTAATGTCTGGACGTGCAGCTTTCAGACAGCAGCAGCCACTGCCCTGAACCCTGGGCTTCCAAGCAGCTCAGTGACAGGCAGGAGCACAGCCAGAATGAAAGCCAAAAATGCCTCCCCACTCCTCCACCCTGCACATCAAATGTTCCTCCTTAGATAGGTTCAGCTCAGTCGCTCAGTTGTGTCCAACTCTTTGCAACCCCATGAACCGCCACACGCCAGGCCTCCCTGTCCATCCCCAACTTCTGGAATTTACTCAAAATCATGTCCTTTGAGTCTGTGATGCCATCCAGCCATCTCATCCTCTCTTGTCCACTTCTCCTCCTACCTCCAATCCCTCCCAGCATCAGAGTCTTCTCCAATGAGTCAACTCTTTGCATGAGGTGGCCAAAGTACTGGAGTTTCAGCTTTAGCATCAGTCCTTCCAATGAACACCCAGGACTGATCTCCTTTAGGATGGACTAGTTGGATCTCCTTGCAGTCCAAGGGACTCTCAAGAGTCTTCTCCAACACCACAGTTCAAAAGCATCAATTCTCTGGTGCTCAGCTTTCTTTATAGTCCAACTCTCACATCCATACATGACTACCGGAAAAACCATAGCCTTGACTAGACAGACTTTTGTTGGCAAAGTAATGTCTCTGCTTTTTAATATGCTGTCTAGGTTGGTCATAACTTTCCTTCCAAGGAGTAAGCTCCTTTTAATTTCATGGCTGCAGTCACCATCTGCAGTGATTTTGGAGCCCCCAAAATAAAGTCAGCCACTGTTTCCAGTTTCCTCATCTATTTGCCGTGAAGTGATGGGACCAGATGCCATGATCTTAGTTTTCTGAATGTTGAGCTTTAAGCCAACTTTTCCACTCTATTTCATCAAGAGGGTCTTTAGTTCTTCTTCACTTTCTGCCCTAAGAGTGGTGTCATCTGCATATCTAGGTAGGCAGTTTCCTAAATTTCTCAAATAGACATCCTCCCATGAGTGTGCTCTTTAGAAATATAAGACCATGTGACAAAAGGAACACACTAGTCCCAAGCACAGCTCCTCCCGAGCAGGGCCTGTCTCCCCATGCCCTGTGTATTTATGACCAAAATCAGCCCCTGGGAGCTGAGGTGTGGGCAGGCAGGCGCCTGCACACAGCTGGCCCGCAGGACACAGATGCACCTTCTTCGTTGCCCTTAGTTTTGTCACTGAAACCTTTGTCCCATTTAATGTGCTTATGTAACAAGGATCGTGTTAAAACTGCCTCTTGCTGTTGGACCCCAGCTTACTCAGGATGGGGCGGGGAGAGCCTCCCTGGACGGCTGCTGCAGTGAGGACCTGGAAGCACCCCACCCCCACCCCCACAGGAGCAGCCCCTTTTCCCCTGGACCTCAGGGCCAAAAACTCCTCTCTCACCCCTCTCCTTGCAGATGGCAGCTCTTCAGAGCCCCTTCTATGGAGACAAAATGAATCTCTTCTCTCTCTGCCAGAAGATCGAGCAGTGTGACTACCCACCTCTCCCGGGGAACATTACTCTGAGAAGGTGGGTCTGCTGCCGCCAGGGCTGGGCCTGGTGAGCTCCGACGACCAGCGAGGCTCCAGGAGGGGCTGAGCCTGGGTTCACTTAACAGGGTGCAGAAGGAAGTGACTTCTCCACTTCCGGTGTGAGGGACTCAGGGGCGGTGGCAGATTAAGAGCCAGGTCTCGGGGACCTGGTGCGGCCCCCGACAGCAGGGCTACAGCCCACCCACTGGATAGGAACCGACGGGAGCTGCCCCATCTGCCCGTTTGGTTCCCAGCTCAGGGCTGGAGTGAGGCTCGCTGCTCTGGGACCCCGAGACAGGCTCAGACAACAGGGGGCACACAAGGGGTGGCAGGGCCTCGCTGGCCCCACGCTACCATTGGCAGCCACTTCACTCCCCTGAGAGGAAACCACAGCAAGCAGACCAGTCTCCTTGCTGTCCCAGACCTGCGTCAGACCCTTTGGTGGTCTTATTTTCAACATTCTACACTGAGGGCAGGGGCTCTGGATACAGACTGACAAGTCTGGCAGTCAGGCTGTGATGGATAAGGCTGTGGGAGGGCATCTTCTGCCTCAGGTTCTCTTCTTAAAAGCAGGGCTGATGTTTTGCCTTCATGGATAAAAGGTGAGGAGGAGAGGACAGATTTACAGCCTAGAGTGGTTAAGGGCGTCACATACTCGCCCTCAATCTTCTTGGGCTAGTCACTGAACTGAGTCTGTCTCCTCATCTATAAAATAGCGGTAATCTTGGAATCTCCTGCAGAGGATTGAGGTAATGTGTGGGGGGCGGGGGATGTGCTCAGTCCAGCACCAGGCTAACGTTTACCACCATCATCAGCCAGAGTAGCCACTGCTGTGGCAGAGCCGCGCTCAAAGGAAACGCTCCACGGGTTATGTTCAGGGTCAGGACTAGGGGGTGTGGGGGTGTGACAGGGAGTCTGAGTCTCCCTGGGTCCACCCTGCAGGACCACAGGCCATTGCCTCACAATAACAGCAGCTCACATTTAGGACTGCTCCCTACCACTAATGCCATTTTTCCAGGAAGGTTAACTGGCTCTGAGGGGCGAGTAGCTTGCTTGTGGTGAAAGCAGCGTTTGGCCCCGATGCCCTTGCACCTCGCTGCCATGCCATCCTATTTCCTGAGGGTGCAGCCCTCTTCCATAGCCAGTCGTCCAGCCAAGGCAAGGCAGCGTCCGGACTGCTCACTTTACCATTGGGAAGGTTCTGGAAGGAGCAGTCCTCACCCACCAGGCTATAGAGACCAGGTGTACCAGTGTGTGCTAACCCTGCATCCAAGCAGGCTGACTAGCAGGGGCCTCGGCCACCCTTCTCCTGGCACCCTTGGTTGCCATGCCTGCTAGCTCTGCGGACTCCCGGCAGCAGCCAGAGGGCAGGCAGGAGTGCATATCCCTAGAGTTGCGCACTGCACTCTCTTGTGGCTGTTGCTTCAGTGGCTTGCAGAGTTCTCCTGTGACCTTTGGAGGAAGTACTTATGCTCTGGGGTGGAAGTTGGTAGGAAAGGAGAAACTAGTTGAGTTGTTCACCAGCTTAACAGTTGCATTGGTTTCTCTTCCCCTTGTTTCGATTTTTTTTTTTTAATCTATAGGCATTCTTGGTTGTGCTGGTCTTTGTTACTGAGAGGGCTTCTCTCTAGTTGTGCTGAGTGGGGGCTACTCTCTAGTTGCGGTTCACGGGCTTTCACTGCAGTGGCTTCTCGTTGCAGAGCACAGGCACTAGGGCACACAGGACACGTAGACTTGGTAGCTGTGGCTCTAGAGCTCAGGATCAGTACTTGAGGTGCAGGGGCTTAACTGTTCTGCAGCATGTGGGATCTTCCTAGATCAGGGATCAAACCCATGTCTTCTGTGTTGCCAGGTGGATTCTTTTCCCCTGAGCCACCAGGGACGCCTTGAATTTGGAATTTTGTTGGAAACTGTTATGAAGGTCGGAGTCATACCACCTGGAGCAAATGACTTCTCTGGGCCTCAGTTTGCCAGTTTGTCCATGGGAACTGTCAGCTCTGTCTCATTGGTTATGAAGCTGGAATGAAGGATTCTCTTTATAAAGCCTTTGGCCCTCTTTCCTCCCAAGTCAGTCCTTCTACCATCCAGAGTGCCTCCACCCCAGAGCACCTGGCTTTCACCAGCTGTGTGCAGCTCCTGGAGGTGTTTCTTAGCACTGGAGCCCTTCTGCACACCTCACTTTTGAAGTTCTATCTCCTTTTAGGAATAAGACACTGTTTCTCTTTTTAAATTTTCAGGCACACACTTGTTGCCAACTGTGTAGTCTACTCACAGACTACCTTAATGTGGTTTTCTTGGGCACTTTCACAGCCACTGCCCCCAAACACTACGGTTCCGGAGTTTGGTCTTGCAGGCTCACCTGCATCTGGCCAGGAGCTTCCCAGTGTTTATAAAGCAGTGAAATCTCCAGTAAGGCAGCACACAGGCTGAAACCTCTCTCAGGAGGGGGAACCCCAGATCCCTCAGCCTGGAACAGCTCAGGAGTGAAACAGGAAGTGCGCATGACCAGACCCACTGGGCCTAGCCCAGAGTCCATGTGAGCCCCTTAAGTCAGGATCTCCCTTCTTCCTGCTGCGCCTGGCCAGCCCTTCCAGCAGCAGGCATTTAAATGAAAAAGAAAAAACTGCAGTGAGCCCAGTGATGCAAGTTAAGATGTAGGCTTTCTAAGGTCATTATTTTAATTACCATTAAAATAATTGGCACTCTGGCTATCAGAAGAATGGAGGTGATCAGAGGCTCAAGGTACCCCTCCCCCACCCAGAGGCAGGAGCAGCCTTCAGTGTCTGTATAATTAAAAGCTCTGTCTTTCATGAGCACAATAAAGAGGCCAGGGGGTGGGCAGACTGCAGCTCTGCTGCATGTTAATGCATTTATTATGATCAATAAGCCCTTGCCTTGAGTTTTGCCCTCTGCTTTGGGCATCTGCGTGACTGACAGCAGACACACACACAGTACACAGATTTACCCAGGAGTGGAGACGGCAGAAGTTCACAATTCTTTGGAGGCAGCACTCTCAGGGTCTCTAAGACCTGGCCTTGGGACCAGACAGGCCAAACACTGGCCCTGCGCGCCCACCACTCACCCATCTTGAATGCCTCTGCTCATCGTGTAGGAACCGTGAGGGTTAATGAGTTAATGCAGATCCTGAACGAGGCTGCTTGGGAGTAATGGGCATCATCTGTCTTTTGCAGTTACGAGAACTGGTCAGCATGTGTATCCACCCTGACCCCAACCAGAGACCCGACATCACCTATGTGCACCAGATTGCCAAACAGATGCACGTGTGGACTTCCAAGCACCTGAGCGTGGATACAGCGTGCCTTCTCAGAAGCCACACCTTACCTGCCTTACCTGAGTCTTCTCTAAAGTGGCCACCTGGTAGCTGGGACCAACTAAGACTAGAGGGTTCAGCAGGTTCCCCAAAGAGGGGCCCAGGCTTCACAGCAGATGCTGAATATAGGGCTGCTGGGGGAGGGGCACTGGTCACGTGTTACTGGTGGTCACATTTGAAACTCCTTTCTTTAAACTGTTGTGAACACTCTCAGCTGGGTTGCAAGGGGTGGATGGTTCAGTGAGCCACTGACACACCCCTTATATCTGGACTGTAATGTGAATCTTTCGGATAATTCCTTCAGTGACCTGTTAAGGTCTGTAGTAACAGGAGAATATAGGAGACTCTGATTTGTAGTGAGCCTTTTAAAATGGATAGTGGCAAGTTTAGCTCTTAGAATCTTTTCAAACAATCAAGCTGTGTGCTTAATTTACTCTGTTGTAAGGGAAGAAAGTGGAAACATTTTTTTTTAAGTAGAGTGGAGATTTTCCTAATATTTTTCTCTATGTTTATAACTTGATAAATGACGACGAGGTGAACCCAGCATCTGACATAGAGGCAAAGAGTATTTGAAAAGCCATGAGTGTTCTCTGTGCAGTCAGCTCAGCCCTCTTCTGAACACCCACCAGCACCGGGCCCTCATCACCGGTTTGAATGCTGGCGGTTCATTTAATGATCAGTGTGAAGTGTTTTCCTCCCTGAGAAGGAAGCATAGGAAATAAAAACATATGGGCTTTGCACTGGCTCTGCACCTTCCTGGCATGACCCTGGGCAAGCTTCTAAACCTCTCTGACTGTTGCCTCATCTATAAAATGGACGTAATAACATCTATCTTCAGGGTTGCTGACAGAATTTGAGATAAAATATGTAAGTTATCTAGCTCATGGCAGATGATCCAAAAATGGTAGCTACTCACTCCTTCAGAAAGCTGAAATCCACAGACCAAGTCAAGAGTTAACATACAGCTGTATTATTTGTAGAAAACCAGAAGTGTGTTCACTTATTTCTTGCTCCCAAATAGGATTAACTGTGAAGATTAATTTATAAATGTGAACTTAAGGAAAACTGAAGCTCTGAAGGAAGTAGTTTGAATTTTGTTTTTACACTCAAGTTAATCCTCAAATGGTCTACATCGTCACCCACTGACTTGGTGACAGTTCAGCCCTCCAGACAGCGCATGTGTCCACCCCACTGGTGTCCTGGTCAGGCCTTCCTGGGGACAAAGGATTTGGGTTGGGCCAGTGTGCCGATTTCTTGTGTGAACTCTGTTCTACTGTAATACTGTCGCGTTTGAGAGATTTTCTTCAGATGCAGCCTCTGCTTTGTACTCATCCTCCATGGTTGAAATAAAATGGGTAAGAGGGGTCCTTCTGTGAATGCATGTGATTCGTGAGTTCTTTTAAAACAGCTCCACACTGCAACACAATCTCTAAAGCTGCTTTTAAAAACACAGTTTCTCAGGCCCCAGACACTGAGTAATCTGGGAATTTTTTAAGCTCCCCAGATAATTCTGATAAATCGTCAGCCAAATTGCTATCCTAAATAATCACATTGTTCTTCCCACCCTACTCCTGGCAGTTTAACCGGGGCAGCTTGCCCAAGAGTGGGTTCACTCTGGGAGACCATGGCACCGGGCCTTTCTCATGTCCCCAAGATGAGCATGCCCTGGAGGACAGTCAGACTCTTGTCTGTCTGGCACTTAGCACTGAAAGTTTTTCTGATTCCAGGCAGACTTTCTGCAAATATTCTGCTTATGGCTCTCAGAATCCCTACTGTGTCTGTCTCCCTTGGCAGTATTGGTTCTGGACACAGATGAACTAGCTTTCTGCGTGCCATCAACTTTCGACCCCTTGAGAACAATTCTGCTTAGTACAAGGACCCTCTGGAGGTACACAATTTCAACTATTCAGCCGGCCTGAGTACTGGGGAAACAGTCATTTCCTAACAGATATTAAGTCCCAAGCATTCTTGGGACGTCTGTGAAACTGGGCAAAGTGGAGTACACCCAGGGTCATGCAGCTAGAGCAAAGCAACACTGTCCACCTACCCGCTTGTTCTTGGTACTGAGAACTGATGAGTGGTTCTTTCCCTACTTGGCTGTGCTGCACTCATCCTAAGCAGCAAAGAAAAAGAAGAAACCTGGGACTACTCTGAACAAAGAGAAAAGTAAGTTAGCAAAGGGGTGGGAAACCACTAGCTCTGACTTCAGCCACTTAATTTTGTTTTCATTTTTTATTGGGTTCATTCAGCAAACACTGGCCGAATGTCTTACAGGGGAAGCCTCCATTGACCCCAGTCTTCCAGAGCGGTAGCCAGCCAGCCACCGACCCCATTCAGGATGTGTCCATTGTTTGGACTGTTTCTTCCAGCACCTCAATTTCCAGGGTTGTGACTTTTTCAGTGAGGACAGCAGTGGTCCCTTTCTCACACCTGTACCGGCCAAACCTAGTAAGAGAAAGACAAAAGCAGAGAGTTAGGATCCCCTAGGGGCCTGACAGAGGGCTGGAAAGAGGGGACAAGTACTTAGGGGACAAGCCGGCCTAGACTGGAGTCCTGGCTCTCCTGACTCCCAGTTCTTTGAAGCAGGGGGCATGCCGCTCCCCCAAAGGTCACTTTCCTCGGCTCTCAAGTGCTACAAAATGGGGCTACAGGAAGACAGGATACACGTGGAAAGAGGTAAGATCGAGCACCTGGCACTGAGTGGACCCTTGGATTTCCTTCCCCACCTCCGCATCCCCAGGAGATGCATTTGTTCCTCTGCCTTCAAGCTTCAACCTCCCTAAAGCATTAATACCCTTCAGTAACCAGCAGGAAGCCAATCCTTTCATTAAGGTGCCACTGCCCCGAATGACATAACTGTAACCTTAAACATGGTAAAACTATCTGGAAGCATTAACAGTACAAAAATGACCTGCAGCCAAACTCTGGGCTTGTCACTGTTGACCACACTGGAGACAAGAAGGGAGAGTTAACCGTCCCTAAAGGGATACAGTAGATCACCACTAATGCCCACCCAATACCACTTTGCTTAGGTCAATCTGAAAGGTTTCTCTGAGCATGGCAGCCTATAAGATAAAATCTTAATTGCTAATCTCACAGTGTGACCAGGGAGACAAGACTGTCAAAGCAGCACAAGTCCAACTGTTCCTCTCGCCTGTCCGCAGCTGAGACACTTTCTGTCCACCTGATGTGGACTAAGGATGCTGTTGGCTGTGCCGTGACCATGTGCTCCTTGAAAAGCCATCCTCTCACCTGGCAGCTTGTGCTCAAAGAGGGCAGAAGACAGAAAAAAGGGTAACATAACAGCTCTGTACAAAACCAGGAGTTTGTACAGTCACGAACAGTGGGCCTTTAGTTCTGCGAAACCTCCCCACGGTCCCCACCCTGCTCTTAAAGGGCCCGAGCAGCAGCACCTCCTTCAGGTGTGCCCGCCCCCGGCTCCGGTGTGGAGACGGTGCTCCTTCCCGACTGGACGGACCCTTGGCAGCTTGTGGCCCCACGGGACTCCTGTGTGCTGGACTCCTGAACCACAAAGTCTGTGGGAGGAGTGGAGAGCCTCCTCCCACCCTGGGTTATGGCACCTGGTTTCAGCAGCACAAAGGGAGCACTTCTACCTGAAGCAACAGTGGACTGCAATAGCGTGCTGCAGAGGAGCCAGTGCGAACATGCAGGGCCAGGTCCAACACAGCCCAGGCCCAAAAGGTTGCTTCCCTTCCCACCCAGGGCCCGAGGAGTCCCATGGGCTCAGCAGAGATCACCTTGTCCAGCCCCAAGGTGATCTAAGACAGGTGCCAAGTCCCCACCCCAAGCCAGAGCTCTTCTCTGCTGTGCTGTCCTACCCGTCTCAAACACCCCGCAGGTCCACGATGCTGAGCACACACTGCACTGAATACCTGCTACTTCTCAATGGTCTTTCCTTTCCTTGTGAATTACCCGACTTGGAGTTGAGTACATGTGGTGGGAGCTGAAGCATCACTGAGGAAGGGGGTGTGCTTGCTCTCCTCTGGCCAAACTTGGCGAGTCTCTAACCACTCCTGCGTACATTCAGATGAAGGCCGCTGGAGCAGAGCTCAGGAGCCACGTTTTGAGTGGCTCAGCCTCCAGGAAGAGGTTAGGCAGCTGCACAGCCGTTTGAGACTGCTGCTGAGCGGCTCACCTGCCACCAGGGCTGGCCACTTTCCAGTTACATAAGCAAACTGATGCGCACCTCGCCCACCTCGCCCATTCTGAGCTGGGCTGCAGCGTCAGCTCAGCACATGCCACAGGCTAAGGAAGTGGCACGGTTCCCTCCACAATAGGAAGAAGCACCAGTTAGCTCTCAAAGGCTAACTTCTGGAGACTTTTTAACCAATGGCTGATAACCATTTCAGACTCTTGAACCACTCTGAGAAAAAGCTACGGGCTGGCTGCCCTGGAAAAGGTACCTTCTCGCAGAACTTCATACAGAATTCAGAGGCATCTTTAAGAAAGCAGAAAAAGGCCAGCACATGCTGAATTCAAACCTCTCCCCATAATCCGCAGTCTAGGAAATCTGTCCACTCAACATCTCCCATCAACATTTTACAGATTACATCACTTTCCTATACCTGACAGCAGTTCACAGTCATAAATACTGATTCAAAGGTCTGCTGAGTAAAGCTGGCCTGGGTACACTGGCTGAACATGGGTACAAATAAAAGAAGTCTTGTTCAGATGCCATGAATACAGTAAGGGTGGCCACAAGAAGCCTTCACTTACCTGGTCCCCTTCTTATTGGGCACTGAGTACGGACGGAGAAAATCCAGCTTGCTCTTGCTGATGACACACAGGTCAACGTTACTTCCAGACCCCAGGTCGTTGAAGATCCCGGCTGCTATGGCTTCACTCACCAGCTTCTTAGCTTCCTCCTCCTGAGAAAGAAAATAGCAACAAGAGTGTTCCCAGTCGAATGGAGGGCCTGCTTTGATGTCCAGAGTGCTGTCAGAAGCAGGAAGAGAAAAGGGGGGGGGGAAAAGGCCAACCTGTGAGGTAGGCATCATTTTTAGTGCCCATTAATGAAGGAAAGGTCTCAAAAGTACTTCAATGATCTGCCCAAGGTTCTGCAGCTGGTAAGCAAGAGAACCAGGCCTTTCAAACCCTTTATGCACACACGCCCTCTTCAACAAACTTTCACATCAGACACCTACCACATAATAGGACTGTGGGCTGATAGCAGCTTTTTCATCTAAAATGGGTTGGTAAACTTCCCTAACAAAGGGGAGGTAGTAAATATTCTGGGTTTGTGGATAGTCTGCATCATAACTACTTAGTCACGGTAGCACAAAACAGCCACAGAATACATAAACAAGTGGGTGTGGCTGTGCGCCAATACACCTTCACCAAACAAAAACGGGTGCTGGGCCAGATTTGGCCCATGTGCTGTAGTTTGCAGACCCTTGATCAAAAATGTCTAAAATGGTTGGAATCTGCTTCCTAGTAACATAATAAAGAAAGTCAATATCATGGTGAAAAAAATGAACACCAAAACACAATTCTGGGGAAATGCTAGCAGAGCCAAGGCCGAGACCTCCTGCACTAGAGAACCTATCCCCTCCCACTAGTAAGTCTGCCTGTTTGCTGAAGTGATTCCTTTCTGGGAGTCACTCATACTTTTCCTTTAAGAGCAAGTCTTAAGTCTCCAACAATTACTGGTAAAAAAAAATGTAGATTAATTTATTTCTTATTCAAGAAGCACCAGATTCAAGTAACTACAACACAGAATATTAAGGGCTAACAGATAACTGAGAAGGAGCTGTGAGAACACTGGCTGGGTCAGCAAAACTTCGGGGAGGGCCTGCAAACCAGGCACTCAGAAAGCAGAAGGCAGGCGCCACAGGCAGCAGGGCAGGACTTGGGGAACAGCAGGCTCAATCTCTTCAAACCAGGACAAAAAAAAATGAACCAGTCTTGCAAAGAAGAGACTTTAACTTGAGCTTCAGCCCTCTTCCCCATACATGAGAGCATGGAATCCAACTGGCAAGCTGAAATACAGAGCTCATCCAAGCAACATCCTTGGAGAAACTCGGATGCCTGGCCCAAATTCCAGCTTGAGATCAAAGAGCAAGTTCACTGTCTACAAGTACCGAGAAGAGGGCTCCAGCTCCTCACCCTGCCCAAAGCCAGTAAGTAGGAATCCAGTGACATGAGCGCCCTCTACAGACTCAGAGAAGGCCCTGCTGGAAGTGGGATCCACAGCAACCCAGCAGCAGGGGCTGGGGGTTATTCTGATCTTTATCCCACCAGGTTTTCCCACTTCCTGAGTGGCACCTATGTGGCCTCAGTAAAACGAATTATTCTCTTGTGCATATTCAGCCCCAAAGAATTCATTCAAACAGGATCCTCTCATTAGAAGTTCTCTCCTGGGATTCCCAAATCTATGGAGGTCAAAAGCCTCACCAGAAATCAGAGGTGGGAGCAAGGAAAGCATCTTAGAGGGGGAGGTGGCTGCTGCTACCATTCAGTTTAGTTCAGTCGCTCAGTCGTGTCGGACTCTTAGTGGCCCCATGAACCACAGCACGCCAGGCCTGCCTGTCCATCACCAACTCCCAGAGTTCACTCAAACTCATGTCCATCGAGTTGGTGACACCATCCAGCCATCTCATCCTGTCGTCCCCTTCTCCTCCTGCCCCCAATCCCTCCCAGCATCAGGATCTTTTCCAATGAGTCAACTCTTCGCATGAGGTGGTCAGAGTATTGGAGTTTCAGTTTCAACATCAGTCCTTCCAGTGAACACCCAGGGCTGATCTCCTTCAGGATGGACTGGTTGGATCTCCTTGCAGTCCAAAGGACTCTCAAGAGTCTCCTCCAACACCATAGTTCAAAAGCATCAATTCTTCGGCGCTCAGCTTTCTTCACAGTCCAACTCTCACATCCATACATGACTACTAGAAAAACCATAGCCTTGACTAGATGGACCTTTGTTGGCAAAGTAATGTCTCTGCTTTTGAATATGCTGGTCATAACTTTCCTTCCAAGGAGTAAGCGTCTTTTAACTTCATGGCTGCAATCACCATCTGCAGTGAATTTGGAGCCCCCAAAAATAAAGTCTGACACTGTTTCCCCATCTATTTGCCATGAAGTGATGGGACCAGATGCCATGATCTTCGTTTTCTGAATGTTGAGCTTTAAGCCAACTTTTTACTCTCTCTTTCACTTTCATCAAGAGGCTTTTTAGTTCCTCTTCACTTTCTGCCATTAAGGGTGGTGTCATCTGCGTATCTGAGGTTATTGATATTTCTCCTGGCAATCTTGATTCCAGATTGTGCTTCTTCCAGCCCAGCGTTTCTCATGATGTACTCTGCATAGAAGTTAAATAAGCAGGGTGACAATATACAGCCTGACGTACTCCTTGTCCTATTTGGAACCAGTCTGTTGTTCCATGTCCAGTTCTAATTGTTGCTTTCTGACCTGCATATAGGTTTCTCAAGAGGCAGGTCAGGTGCTCTGGTATTCCCATCTCTTTCAGAATTTTGCACAGTTTATTGTGATCCACACAGTCAAAGGCTTTGGCATAGTCAATAAAGCAGAAATAGATGTTTTTCTGGAACTCTCTTGCTTTTTTGATGATCCAGCGGATGTTGGCAATTTGATCTCTGGTTCCTCTGCCTTTTCTAAAACCAGCTTGAACGTCTAGAATGTTCAAGCTGCTACCACAGAAACAGCAAAAACCAACCACTAAGTTAACAAATGCAAAATCATCCCAACTTGTTTCGGGGGACCTGGTTTGGGGTGTGGGGTCTGTGTATCAAAGTACCTTGCTTATACCTGTTCCTGACCTACCACCTCCTCTCCTCTCCTCTGCTGTTTCATTTCACTGCTGTTCTCATCACTGATGATGAGCCAGCCAACAGTACCCAGTGGTTGTCACAAACACTGCTGGTAGCACTCAGGCCTGCAGATTTAAATTTCCTAAACTATTTAATACTTGAGGATGGGGATGGAGAAGACTTAAAGAACCTGAAATATACACAATATGAGACATGTTCATCTAACATCAATCCATTACAATCCGCTGATGTCAAGGTGCCAACAGTGCTGAGATTACAGGTGAGACTTCCTCTAGTTTACAAATATTCTTTAATGTGAGTAGATAAACGTACAAAACTTAAACAATTTTTAACTTAAAAATTAATGCAAAATATATTACATACAACCTGAGTTACTCATAAAATGCTTTTAAAAATTGGGGAAACAACCTTCCAAATTCCTCCTATTACCACCCCTTCAAATTCTAGGAAAGACAACTCATTAAAAAAGGAAATATCTCAAGTCTCTAATTTTTTTTTCTTTCTGTAGTCCTACCCACCTCTCATTTACACAGGACTGAAAATGTTAAAGCACCTACTATAGTGCATCAAGTACTGAGGTAGACTTTGATGATCATCGTCACGTCTACCCCTACCCTTAACTATCTTCTGAGGTTGGTATTGTCAGAAACCAAGGCAGAGAGTGAGTCAATGACCTGCCCAAGGTCACACAAATAATTAAAACAGGACCCTGGGCTCTAGGGCCAGAAGGCCATACCACCGCACCAGCTCATAGGTAACCTGTCTCAGCTGTGAGCTGGGGGCTCCTGAGCAAGTTGGGAAGACAGCAGCCCCTTGATTCAGGGTGTCATTCCTCATCAGCAAAGATCTTCAGAACCTGAACAAGTAGAACAGAAAGATGAAAAGTAAAAGTCGCTCAGTTGTGTCCGACTTTTCGCAACCCCATGGACTATATAATCCATGGAATTCTCTAGCCAGAATACTGGAGTGGGTAGCTATTCCCTTCTCCAGGGAATCTTCCCAACCCAGGAATCAAACCAGGGTTTCCTGCATTGCTGGTGGATTCTTTACCAGCTGAGCTACCAGGGAAGCCCAAGAGAAAGATGGTGGTTGCCAATTTCTCACTGAGCCAGCTCACAGACCCTCTGATGGTCACTTCCATGGTGGGGAAAGCACTGCCCACAGACTATCACCTAAACATTTCTACAAGGTGATACGGCAGAGACGAACACTAAGATCCAAAGTCTTATTTCACATAGTCCTCAGCTCCACCAAAACTCCTCAGAAGACAAATAGGGTGAAAATTACCAAGGCTTTCCTGTCTGCCCATTATTTACATAGTTAATGCCTTCAACAAATATTTGAAGACACCTACTATGTTCCAGGAACTGTATCTTATGACAAATATGGTCCTGTACCATAGTATCTCCATACCCAGAATTCTGGACATATATGCAAATATGCTACTGGTCATATTCATACTGTGTTTTCTTTATAGTGGATTTTCACAATTAAACAAGTCTTGTCTTTAACACGTGCTACCAAATATTTAGGGAAGCTATTGAGAAAAACCACAGACTAAAAGCAAGAGGTAAAACACATTTTTATCTGTCTCTGGGTCACAAAGTACAGAAGCATTGTTTCTTCCCTTAAGATTCATTCTTCATGGGGAAACCACCTCACTTTTCTGGAAGCAGCAAAGGGACCAGAGTTCCAGGGAGAATCAACTTGGGGACAGCTGCTACATACAGTCCACAGACCATCACCTAAACATTTCTACAAGGTGATAAGGCCCAGTGTGAGGCGCTCTCCACTGCCGGGCCAGCAGCCACCCCTGGCCAGCTGCTTGTGGATTTGCATTGCTAGTCACAGGGGAACTTGGATTCAATGTGTATGCAGAGCAGCCAGACTCATCCAGGCTACCTCCCCCAACTCCTCACCTCCCCACAAAAAAAGGCTATGCAGGCCAATAGCGGCTTCCTTTTACTGTGAGCTGCTCAGCAAAAAGATCACCATCATGATTCCGGTGCTCAAAAGTTAGTTGAGCAACCCAGGTTCAAGGTCATCAGGTGGGGTTGGAGGCAGACAGAATGTGTTTCAGTCTCTAGCCTCCTACTTACTCACTGCTGTGCACCCTTGAGCAAGTCATTTCACCTCTCTGTAATATAGTGATAATAACTTAAGATTTATCACATGATTACTGAAAGAATCATGGGTCTGGCACATGGCTATTGCTTAAAAACTGGTAACTTATTTAATCCAGCAAGCCAGAGGGCTCCAAGGGACATAATTTATCTCCAAGGAGCGACTGACTGTACCAAACACCAGGCCAGGAGAAGGAGGTCCAAACAAACCTGCTGGCAAACCTTCACACAGTGCAGTGGAGAAGTTCCTGTAATAATTAATCCAAGCAAAAGCACACTTCCTAAAAGTTCAGAGAATATAAAAGGAGCACTTCCTGCTTTATGGCTACAAAGACCAAACTAACTGGGAATATCAGTCCCCCAGGCCACCCCTGCTTCTTAAATGAGATTACAATAAGAGTGATGTACTGTACTACAAGTCAGCTGTGACAAGCAGCACTTTATAGAGCTATCTGTTTGTCTCCATCACTGCATCGCACAATGTGTCCCTGGACTCCAATGTGCAGCTCCATTTACCGCTACATGACAAATGGGCAGCACTTGTAAAAGGCACAAAGAGGTCCGCACCGGCCATGTAATGGTCACCACAGCTGCACCCGAGTGCTTGAGGGGACAAAACAGACCCCCAAGTTCATTAAACTGACCAGTAATGCATCTTTCAAAAAGTGCCTTAGGAATCGTACAGAAAAGGCTAAAATAAATAACTCAGCATGGAAGGCTAATCTGAAATGGTGTTTGATAAATTATTTATAACACAGGCGATTGTCTGCATTTAATATTGGAGCTACTAGTAGCATCTTTAAAAGATGATTTATGGGTTGTAATGCTATTAAACTTTATATTGGCCCACTGCTAGCTATAAAGTCTGCTGAGATTTAGAGAATGAGTTTTAAACTGTCACTGCAACATCAGAGGAGATGGAGACTGTATTAAATCTTTACTTTAAACCTGTTATCTAGAGAGTTGCATTTTGTAGACACTCACAAACTGATAGATTACCTCGGCATCCACAGTGGTACAGGTCCAAAATAGTACTGCAAAGAAACTTTTCCACATTATTCTTGTCTACAGCAACAGTCAGATCTCTCTTCTCACTTAAGTGATTTTTAGATTGGGAATGTCACCAGAGTAAAATGTAGGGGATCTAGCCAATGGGCACCCTGGACAGTTCAGCATCAAATTAATACTCTTTAAATAAACCTTCGACATGCTACTGTTGTGCATCATGAAAAGTGCTTTACTTATGTTGGGGCAGGCAAAGTACTAAATATGCATCTGACTGAAAACCCAACCTACTATTTTATATACAGCTGCAGAATCTAAAAACACACATATATGGCAAGTTATTTGAAACAACAAATTTGTAACTAAAAATTTTTAAAGAAGTTAAAACAAAACTGCTTATTTCCTGAAAAATACATTCCATTTATGTGGCTGAGGTGCAAGTGTTAAGCAGGTTGAAAAAAAGAAACGCTCAGCCTTTTTCATAACGAATGGCACTCCCTGGAGCTCTTGTTTTCGGGGCATTTCAGAGGCGCCCCTTGCTTTCTGTGCCACTCTCACACCAAGAGCCGGGGGCAGCGGCTCTCCTGCCTTTGCATGAGGGGAACAAGGATGTGGGTGGCATCACAGCTGAACTCTCCCATAATTTTCATCAGTTTTCCTATTTGCTATTAGATCTACAAGGACCATTTACTTCATAACAGTTTGCTCCTTTACTAAAAACTAACGATTTTACTCAGTAAGAACTGAAGCAGTCCAAACTCCATCTTGGAAAATCTGCATAATCTTTTGTCGCTTTGACTTGAAACAGTAAAAATGCTATTTCTCTGATGATCACAGCAGAACAGATAAAACTCTGAGTGTGACAAGAGTCTGGACTCTAAAGAGGACCAAAATCATGCCATTTCAATCCCAGCAGCTAGCACAACGCTTGGTGTGAATATCAACAAATGAAAAAATGAAACACTGACTTCAAATGCATTCACAGCTCTGCCAAAACTAAAACATGAAATTGATTATGAAACAAAGATTTTTAAAAAAATCAATACAAAATGGGGAAATTCCCTAACTGCATAAGTCCAAACTGGGGACCAGGGAGCAAGAGCATTCAAAGACAGTCAAACAGACAAGAGGAAGAGGTTTGGGCAGGATATTCTGCAGTGGCCTACTGAGAAGCTGAGGTTCTGACTATGCCACTGATGTGGCCTGAAGGAGTCATTCATGGCTGACGGTTGAATAAAATTTAAAGAGCTCAAAAAAGTGTTTAAAACCGGTTCCCCCAAAGCAGTATGCTTCCTGTACCTCTAACAGGCCTGATGTATCCCTCTGTATAGCCACATACTTTATAGTGGAAAAGGTTAACTTTTTTTCAGACTGGACTGTGTGATAAAAGCAAAAGTGTCTGAGTTTTTGTTTTCAGCTTGAGCTGTTTGGGTAAACATGGTCTGCCTGTGTAAACATCTGAACTGTCTGGCATAACTGAGTTGCAGCTGGTGCTGAGGTGCCCAGAGTGGGGACTAATTTAGTGACCGTGTCTTTAAGGTCTAGATGGTGCTGCCATTTCTTTCCTTGTGGCATCTAAGAACTGTGTGACGCAAACAATGAAGGGCAAGGCCGCTGGGGATTCAAGAGTGATTAAAAGGATTTTGTCTGAGATGGGAAGGGGAGTTCATATTCAAGGAACTGCCAGCCAAGTCCCTGCCAACTTGGTCTGTCCCAGATCACTGAATGGCGCAGAAGTCTGAGCATGGCTCAGGCTAGGAGAGATGTGCAAGGCTACACAACTACAATGGGCCAAAAAGACAAGAGAAGCCTGGGAGAACTGGGTTACTAACGAAGACAGTGCTCAACTCTCTCTGAGCCACAAGGGCCGTCGGAAAAATAGGGACAATGCCTCTGCCCAAGGGCTGCTGGGAGGAATAAAGGGACGGGAATGCCCTGACACACAGACTTTATAAACAGAATTGGTGCCAAGTTCAAGGGCAGAAGGAAAAAGACAAGGTTGTGGGAGAACATGGACACCCACCATATCCCTGGGTCTTAGCCAAACTCTTACGTTACCTTATTTAATCCTCATCATTTCCACCTGTACTGCAGGTGAAACGGAGTCACAAGGAAGGGTAGCTGGTGCATTCAAAGCACACATGCATGCTTAGTCATGTCCGACTCTCTTAGACCCCATGGACTGCAACCCAGCAGGCTCTTCTGTCCATGGGATTTCTCCAGGCAAGAATGCTGGAGTGGGTTGCCACTGCCTTCTCTATGGAATCTTACCAACTCAGGGATCAACCCACGTCTCCTGCATCTCCTGCACTGCAGGTAGGTTCTTTGCTACTGAGCCACCTGGATGGCCACTGAAGGCACACAGCTCTGTATAAGTGGGATTCAGGGATCCATGGCAAGTTCGTGTCTGGCATCACCAAAGCCTATGTCTTCCTATCCCACCACAGGAAAAAGATGGTGGGCAAGAGGCTCTGCTGGATTCTGAGACAAGCGAATGGAAGGAAAAACACCTAGGCTTCCAGAGGGAAAAGGACCATTTCTTCCACAAGGAGAAGAAATCAGCATTCACAGCATATGTGTATACACATATATATTTCCAAGGCTGCACTGAATCAAATATAATCAGAGGGGTGGGGGGAAGACTAGGTTTAAAGAAAGAGTGAGAAATATGTTCAACAATTTTTCGAATGAAAACCAAGTTGCCCCAGGTAATATTAAGATCTTAGTAATACTCTCTCTGTCCGTAAAACAATGCAGTCAGTGATAACAGCCGATAAATTCCTGCAGGTACTGCAAGGGCTATCGCCAGAACAGAGGGGAGGCGGGGAACGGAGTGGGTTTGTTCCTTGGGTCTCAACAAAGGTACAAAGGAGCCACGTTCACATCGAGCCTCTCTACCTCCAAAGTCTGGAGGGTGGGAAACCAGTGCAGAATGTAAAGTGCATGGGAAGGCTGTGGGCACTGTTACACTACCAGATGCTGCTTCTGCAGCCTTACAGGGATCAGGAAGGACGAGAAGGAGGTCCAGGCAAGCTCAGGGCACTCTTGTTGAGGGCATTTAAAGATGACCACAAATGAAGCAGATTTCAAATGATGCAAAACCCCTCAAAGAAAGGTACAGGTTAGCTTAGTTCAGCACACATTTATTAATGCTCTGCTCTGATACTAATACAGTCCAGGGACAGTGTGCCAAACACTGGGTATAATGCCTGAACAGATCAGACCCTGCCCACAAAGACAATAGAGTCCAGAGAGGAAACAAATACAACATGACGAGTTTTACGAGTTTTTAAGAGACAAGGCTGACAATGGAACTATGAGAAGGGTACAGAGGTCTTGCAGGGCGCAGGTGATAAAGACTGGGTTGAGGCTTGGTAAATGGCAGCCAAGCCGAGGTGTAGAAGTGATGGCAGGGGTAACGCCACGAAAATGGGAAGGACACAGGTGTAGGCAGGTAGCTAATTCCACATGGCTGAATCCCAGAGAGCCTCATGGGCCACAGAGAGAGCTGACCCTTCATTCTAGTGGGAAGACGAGGAAAATTTTAAGCTGGCAAATGATGTAGTTAGATTTGTGCTTTTTGAAACTGCAGCCTAGAAGCGGTGGGGGAGGGAGAGGCCAAAGGCAGACAACAGGAAAGCAAGTGACTGGAGGGCCTGAGCAGACACCAGGGAGGATCAACAGCAGAAGTGGGAGGCAGATGAAAGGGAGGAAGAAGGAGCACAGGAGAGGGAGAAGCAGAAAGTGCCGCCTGGACTTTCATCATCAGTCACAGACACTGACCAAACTCTAAACAGACCCGGTCTTCACAGAAAGGCCTCTGTAACTTCCTGGCAGCTATTTTTCTGATGGGTTGATGAGAGACAATGGTTAATTACATATCCTGTGGCAGGAATTCTAAAGGGTGTCACCATAAAGGGACAAGATAAAGGCAGAGCCAGTGAAAGTATACTGAGGTTGTTCTGGAAAAAAAAATGGCCTGGGCTGGAACCAACCTGTAAATGCCACTTCACCACTGGTTGGTAGTGAAGTGAAGTCGCTCAGTCATGTCCAACTCTTTGCGACCCCATGGACTGTAGCCTACAAGGCTCCTTGGTCCATGGGAGTTTCCAGGCATGAATATTGGAGTGGGTTGCCATTTCCTTCTCCAGCGGATCTTGGTGGGAGGGGCTCCCGAAATACTCCTGTCTGGCCCCGGGAATGTAGTAGAAAGAGTAGAAGGGATTGGTTGACAATGGGGGCAAGAGCAGAAAGACTGTTAAGAAGGAAGCTCTAAGGGAGATGTGTGGTCACAAGGGTTTGGCTATGTTCGAGGAGCAGCTCTGAAGAAGCAGAAATGGACAGGCAGAGAGACAGACAAGGCAGGTGAGTCTGATCAAGGCCCCTGCCCATCACCTTTTCCTGGGACCCCAGGCACACACAGTCTGCAGATACACTGCAATTACTTATGGATCTTGGGGTAGGAAAGCCTTCCAAAAGGGCATAAGGAAACTTCTGGAGCCACTGCATATATCTGCCATATTGATCATGGTGATGGGAGATGGGAGGAGGGGGAGGGACAAGGCAGAAGCAAAGTATCTGAGAATGAAGATTCAGGAGATTCAGCTATGAATCTAGTCTTCTTACTTACGAGCTATGTAAAGTCACTCAACACTTTTAAAGTCCCAGTTTCCTCATCTGCAAAAGAGGCCTAAAACCACCAGCAGCAGGGTGGCTGTGAGGATTCAAAGACTCCAAGCACAGAAGCTGAGAGCATGGTGTCTGGTTTGCAGGAAACCCATGATGATAGCTAACTTGGTTTGATTCTACCCCTCTCTCTTAATACACACGAGCGGTTATCAAAAAGCTTAACCCTAACCGTTTCAGAACCACCAATGCAGTGGGCAACCAAAAATAACTTAGTACTTAGTACCAAAAATAACTCAGTAACTTAGTACTTTTATAACTTTTAGTTCAAAGCAAATCAATTATGAAAGAAGCAATTATATCGCAAATGAAATTCAAAATGATCCATAAGACTGTGCTCACATGCGCATCTTCCACACAGACTTACTGCCATGTCAATAAGAAGTGTACTAAACAGCACATTTTCACTTGTTATATGCCACTAGAAATTCTATTCTAAGAGGAGAAAGGAGAACTTTACATTTACTGTTTGCTGGCACTGTGCCAAGTACATTCTTCCACTGATTCTTCCAAATAACCCTTTAAGATAGGTACTACCCTTTCGCCATTTTACAAATCCAGGAAACTAAGGCTCAGGGAGGGAAAATGATGAACCCAAAAACATACAGCCAACAACTGGAAGGTCTGAGATTCAACACAGTTTTGTCTGACTTCAGAGCCCATGGATTTTTGACTCAAGACCATAGAACCTCCAACAATTAGCATCCAAAAACAGCAATGATGCTCGTTTCATCCTTAGATATAACTGATTATTCACTCATGGGTTTATCTTTTTAAAGTACTTTACCTCTGAAATTCTTCAAAGTTGCAAACATATTACTTAAATAATGCTACTCTATCATTCCATTATTCATCTGGCTTGTTAAGAACATCCTGATGAGTTTTTCTAAAAAACTCATACATTCATCAAATTCTAAAGCAAAAGCCTATCAAATTCACTGCATCCAGCACTACATTTAAAGGTTGGTATCTCCCTAAAATACACATATAAAACTTCTCAGCAAACAGAATGAGTCAAACTGCTCTTTAAACCACCTTGTACGTCAATAAAAAAAGATAACCATTTAAGTTCATTTTTCCATCAGGCCATTTGTTGATTGTAAATCTTAATTAAAACAGGGACTTCCCTGGTGGTCTAGTGGTTAAGACCTCACCCTCCAATGCAGGGGTGCAGGTTTGATCCCTGGTCGAAGAACTAAGATCCCACATGCCTCATGGTCAAAAAAACCAAAAACATAAAACAGAAGCAATACTGTAACAAATTCAATAAAGACTATACAATGGTCCACATTTTTTAAAAAAATCTTTAAAATAAAAACAGAGTAGGCATGTCAATTATACCTCAATCTTAACTAAAACAGACTGAGAAAAGGCACTTTAATTTTCTTTTAACATTCTGGGACATGAAGTAGTCAGAGGATGAGAGAGCAAACTTTTGTTAAGCCTGACTATAATTTACAAATATGATCCTCCTAATAATCCCTTCAGGTGCTGACTTAAGCCCATTTTACAAATGAGTTTTATCTTTTACAAACTGGGGCCACAGCCGTCCATGGGGTCGCACAGAGTCAGACACGACTGAAGCGACTTAGCAGCAGCAGCAGGGGGTACAGAAGAGGCAAAAAACAATCTTAAACCCAGAACTCTTCAAAGTTCATGCACACACTTTCCATCACGCCTTATTCTTACTCCTGTCTCTCTAATTTATCTTCATTAAGAGATACCAACCTATTTGTCAAGGAATCAAAGTTAATGAGTCCGTAAGTCTTTTCAGCATTCCAGTATCACCACAGTTCTGATTTTTAGGAAAAAACTACATTCCAACATTTATGGCAGGGTGACAACAACTGTGAGTGTGATTGTGGTCTATAGACACAATGTTCATTGCAAATATTTTCAAAACCCTGGACTACTAGGTGGAATTTTAAAATATCTATTTAGCACAATTTCGTATTTTTAAAATTTTTTGTTTCTGCACAATTTCAGGGTTAGGGGAGAGTGGTATAAATTACCTCACAGAAACCCACAAGTAACATTATCTGTTAAGGTTAAAACTTTAACTACCTTCCTGAGGTATGCTGCTGGGGTCTCATTACAGCAGGTAATCTCACATTCTGCCATGCACAACACGCTAAGTACCAGCATCTCCCAATTACACTGCAACGTAAATCTCAAAGGACATTTGAAAAGTCTACACAGCTCCTGCACCCACTGCCGAAACACAGCCACCCCTAATGGAACGTGGCAGCTTTCTAAACTAAATATTCACACACAGGGACAGGGCTGCTTAAGCTCGGCCCTCTCCCACACTGAAAAACGGATGCTAATTAAAAGGCCACACTGACTCGGGAAATGACCGCTCAGACAACTTGAGACACTGTCTGGAGTTTTGTTTTCCTATTTCCAAACATGTTCAGCTGCCTAAACTTCCAGGGTTACACCACCGAGAGAAAGTTACAGCAGGAGTCCGCACCCCTCTGTACATGGTGATGGCCCTCTCCTGGAATAGCTTCCTCTCCTCTTCAGGCTCCCCTCCCCACCCCACCCCTTCCCTAATCCCCAAGACAAAAACAATTTCAAGTGAGGAAACAGAGCTCTCTGAGGCCACCTTAAAGGCCCCGAGACAGACCTCACCAACCCTCTTCTGCGTCAGTCCTATGCTCCCCGTGCAAGCACCGTTCCTGTACTGTCAGCACTGCTCGTGGGCCTGTTCACCCCAGGAGGCTGGAAACGTCTCTAAGAAAGGGACTCTGCCTCAGAAGCAGGCACAGAACTTGGCGCCTGGTTGGAGAGAAGTAAGACTCAGGTGAAGCCAACTCAAGTCCACCCTTCACATCTCAGAGGGACCATCACCCTCAAGAGTTCACAGAAGCCTAACGGCAACTCTCACGGGGACAGAGATGTGCTGGTGGTGTAGGCACCAAGAAACTTCTGGTTTCTTTGCCCACTCCTCTTCTGCCTTTGCCAACTTTTATGTGTCTGAGAAGTTTTTGAGAAAGCACTTAAAAAAAAAAAAAAGACTTCATAATAGCAGAGGTATCCAAGGTACATTTGTTCTTAGCATAATCATTTGGCTATTTTTGGAACTGTCTTTACCTCAGCTAGCAAAATCTAGACTTGATCTAGGCTGTGATGCAAGAAAAATAACTGTCATAGGAGTAGTAATGGCTTTGAAATATCTCATCTAAGCCAACTTTCTCATGCCTCTTAAGAACTGCCAATCCCTTCAAATATTGGCAGTTCCATTTATTCAGATCTTCCGATACATAAAATTTGCTGACTTTTCCCCCTTAAGTTGATGCAGATATACGAAAACCATAAAGCTTTTTTCTTTTTTGGCTAGAAACTAAACTCTGCCTGTGCAAATTATAGGGGCATTTTAAAATTACCATATGTTTTAGATCAGAAGGTAAAAACAGTACAGCAGCCCATGAAAACTTTCCAGTCCATGAAAGCTTACAATTAACTCATTAAAATACAGCTCAGGCCCTCAGGTTCCCTTACTCTTGTAGGTAGTGGTCCCATTTAACATTTAAATATCCTGTGTCAGTAAGTATACCATTTTTGTGTTCATTTATGTGTACAATGTAAACACACATCGGTACCACATTTAAATATTTAGCTCCAAATGTTATTTTAAACTTAATTTTTCCACAGAGCTATTTGATTTTTAAAAACAAGAAGATAAAACTTACCCCAAATTCTTAATCACACTTCAGTGTACATTAATGAACGTGTAATGTGTGGCTGCTTTGCACACCCACATGCCCACCACCTCCCCCTGTCTGGTACCGCACACCACACAAGTATAATAAACCATGTTAATATTTCATACCACTGTGAAATATGCTGGAGTATCAATTCAACATCTGCTGTCTTTAGGGTCCAGGAGTCCCGCAGAGACACTTTCAATTTGTAATTGAGTTCTATGCTGAATTAATCAGCAGTTTATCTTTTTACTAAAATAACGTCTTCACCACTAACCCAGATTTACATTAACAATTTATGCCAAATTACCTGCCAAAGCAAAACTTATAAGATTCTAAGCTACCATCTAGTAACACTCAGTCCTATATTTCATTTCTTACATTTCTCTAACCTGTACACAAGAAAAGTAGAAATCCATTGTTCAAGAGCTTGTAAGCCTCCACCACAGATGACCTCTTGGATTTGTGACACAGAGCTTCACTTCTGACAGTGAAATACACCAGAAGTGGAAGGTGTTTGTGTTCGCATCTTCTCCTTTATGATTCAAAATTTTTACAAAGTAAGATTTCCAGAATGAAATGAAATCAGTAAGAAATAAAAGAGCTTCTTTTATGTCTTTTCCCCAAGGAGCTGTGACATTCCAAATCCTGGCTTGGCTTAAGTAACAGAAAGAGACAACCCACATAAAGGGAGCATTTTTAGTACCCTAAATTATATCCCTGAGACCCAAGTCAGCAAAGGCAATTCAATTTGATAAAGAGATGGATAAAGAAGTCAAGTTTCTCTTTGATACCATGATACCAAATATATAAGCAATAACATCTTCCTTTTAATTCCACCCGTGTAGTTGAAAGTCACCAAAATTAATTTCTATTCAACATTCCCTTAGTTCTTGCCTCTCTGATTTAAGAGACTGGTCACAAAGAAATTACATTCTGTCTGCTGGATCTTTGCCACAAGTGTAGCAAGCAACACACTTTGTGAAATATTTCTCCTATATAGTATATTTCCCCCACCTTTCACAGTTATAGGAAATATGTAAAGTGAAAACATCTCAAATGGAACACCTGCTCCAAAGAAATGCATCATAATTACCGATCTACTACCAAGTAAACTAATCCCTTGTTTTCAATCTACTTTGCCAATAGCTGTTTAAAGAATTCCCACCACCATACAGAACGGCCTCTTTCAATACAACCTCTGGATTACACCAAGTGTATGCATTCAGCTGGTACCCAATTAGCACCTGCTGATTGATTACATATTATTGATTATTTAAGAAAGTGAAATTCAGTGTATATACAGCAGAGCAGAAGACATGAAAAAATTTTTACACAGAAATATTTTTGGTGGAAAAATCAACAATGAATTCTGAAAGTCAGTAACTATGAAAGCACACCATATGCAGTGTTTTCATTACTCTTCAAAGAACTAGAAATGGAGACCTTCACATTTTACACAGTCACTTCCCTAAGACTTATTGATTCTTGAATTCTTGAGGCCTGGCCCCAAGTGGCCATTTCTCTAATTTTCTGTTTTACTGCATCCTATTCTCATTTCAAGAATTTTATGAATCTATATATTATTTTAAGAAAGAGATTAAACTGAAAGAATTTTAGACTTTACTGATGCTTTATTAAGCAGGACTCAGCCAAGTGGCAATTTCTAAATCAAGGAAGACTAGGAATCCTAGAGAATCAAAGGGAGAGAAGCCATATGCACCAGCAACACTCTGCATGTGTGTGTGCGTATGAAAGTCGCTCAGTCGTGTACAACTGTTTTGCGACCCCATGGACTGTAGCCTGCCAGATTTCTCTGTCCATGGAATTTTCCAGGCAAGAAAACTGCAGTGGGTTGGCATTCCCTTCTCCCAAACTCTTGCATGGTAAGAAGCAAAGCCCTGCTTTTGAATCATCATGTGAAAGACCAAAGAAAACTTCCACGCGCCTTCCAAAATACCATACAATGAAAATATGAGCAAGAAGATTCAAAGGAGTAGCTTCAATTCAAGAAGCCCTTTTTGCCTCTCCAAAGCTAGCCCACCGGTGGGCTCAAATTCAGGAAAACAAACTCACTTTTTAGAAAGGAATCAACTTAAAATACCTGATTCTGGTGAGAAGCTTAAACCATCAACAGTGCCTCCTCATTATTTATTCCAAAGGTCTGAACAGTAATTCTCCAAATCACTCACTGAACCATAAGGCCAACTTTAAATCTACTCATTTCTAAAATTAAGTCTTTAATTCTACTACAAATAACTCTATACAGGGCCCCAGGGACTGTATCTTCAGGTTCTAACATCTCTTAAAACTTTTTTTCTTTCACATTAAATACACTGAGAAAACTACTTGGGGAAAATTAATATATTTTTGATCTAACAACAAAGACACAATTTACTATGTCTAATGCTTCAGGTCTTAAGGAAAGCCAATAAGCAGGAATTATGACCAAAAGCAAATGACAGAAACAGTCCCAGGAAAAGAAAGCCTCTAAAAAGGAACTTTCAATAGTTAAACAAATATACAACCATCTGAATTATTGCCCAAATCCAGTGCATAAAGAAGTGTGTCAAGTGTTTCAATAGTTACATTTCAACATCCATAGCTGCATTAGTTGTTAACCAATAAGGAATTCGTCAAAACAACGAGACACCAACTCACACCCACCGGGATGGCTGTAATCAAAAGCCAAATAATAAATGTTGGCAAGGATGTCCAGAAACTAAAATCTTTACACGATGCTAACCCAGCCACATTGTAAACCAGTCTGGCTCAAAAGGTTAAACACAGAGAGTTACCACATGACTCAGCAATTCTACTCTTAGGTATACAGCCAAGAGAAATGACAATATATGTCCACACAAGAACTTGTACAAAAATGTTCATGCCAGCACTATTAATGGCCAGAAAGTGGAAACAATCAAACATCCATTAACTAATGAATGGGTAAATAAAATGTGATATATCCATATAATGGAATACTATTCAACCACAAAAAGAATGAAGTATCAATTCATGCTACAAAGATGAAATACTACAAAAATACTTTAAGTTAAAGAAGCCAGTCACAAGACATACTGAATGATTCCTATCATAGAAAATGCCCAGAATATGCATGTCTGTAGAGACAGAAAGTAGGTTAGCTGTTACCTAGGGCTGGGAAGGCTGAGGGGAAATGGGGAGTGGCTGCTAATGAATATGGCATTTCTTTTGAGGGTGATGAAATTGTTCTAAAATTGATTATGCTGATAGCTGTACAACCCTGTGAACATAAACACCACTAAATTATACACTTATGATAGGTGAATTGTATGCATATAAATATTATCTCAATTAAGCTGTTATTAAAATAATAAGGCATCCAACATGTTTGACTAGAAAACCTAAAAGCAAAAAGTCAAAACTCTAGTGACATGTTACCCATCAATCAAAGAACTCACATTCTGATAGTAATTTCTTTTTACAGACAGAAATCACAAGAGACAAAAATGTCAGCATAGACTCTTAGGAACATCTTGTAAGAAAGAATTCTGGTCTTAAGTATTTTTCCCCCAGATACAGAAAACACCTAAACAGATATTGTAGTAACCAGACAAACAAAAACTTAAAATCTAAAAACCTAGAAAAGTGAGTCAAGTATAGCTTATCAAGCTGTCAACTATTAAACTGCTAAAAGCAAAACCGTCTTAAAACACCATCAGTATCAATACAGACCGTCTCCCCCAAAATCACTGTTTATGATAGCTATCAAGGGTCAGTGTATTTTTTTTTTTAAATTCTGCATTTACTTAAAACTCCGTTTGATGCTAGCAGGGTTCAAGTCACACAGGAAGGTGCTTCAGCTAAACAGTGATCGTCTTCCTTGATCTCCATTGTCTGCTGTGTGGGTTCCGGCAGCAAACCTCCCAGCGAGTGGTCACCTTCCTATGGAGTCATTAAACCTCTGACTGTCAGCTGGTGGGATTAGCCAGCAGCTTCCACACCTGAGCCCCCGTGGCAGGGACAGAGGCATTTGGATCAAGATCACTAATGAATACAGAATTCATATGCCGCTTGTCAGGGCTCCTGAGCTCAGAGTCACACAGATGCAACCTAAATAAGACGGAGGACAGAACAATTGTTGACGAAGATTAAAAAGTTTTGGCAGTTGGGGTAAAAAGAACACCTCATTATTCAAATATGATAGTCTTGCTTATTTTTTATATTTTTGGTTCAAGCTACTCATGATTTGCCTCAAATGGACAAATGCCATTCACCAATATTCAAAGGCTTTTTGGTCTCATTACTAAATCTGAAGAAGGCTACGCCATCTGAACATTAGCTATATAGAGAAAAACAGCTCCTCTGTAAATACTTGAAAACTTTGAGGAAAAAACAATCTCAGGATATTTCCAGGAGAGGACAATTAAAAGGTGAAAATAAATTCTGATAAAGTCAAAGAGAAAAAAACCTTCCATAGCCAAATGACTTACTTATATTTCCCAATAGCTCTATATTTCTAACTTTGTCTCTATCCCTGGGGTCCTTCCACTTGCTAGGCTCACCAAAGAGGTTAATACAGCTCCTCTAACACTCATCTGGCTTCCTGCCATCTTCACAAGACCTCATCAGAGAAAAGGAATGGCCCGAGTAGCCCACACCTCTGCTCACCTAGAGTAAGATGTCTTCCCCACTCTGCTGTCAAAGAATTACAGGCCTGCAAAAGGCAGAAGAGCATGGTGACCCATCGCATTGGGGCCAGATGACCAGGGTTCAAACCATGATTCGGTCCTGCCCGGCTGTGGGACTTCAGGTGAGATATTCCACTTCCCTATACCCTATTTTTCTTCTCAACAAAACAGGGATAACAAAGTACAGACCTCACCCAACTGCTGAAAAGTAAATGAGACAATGCAGAGAAAGGTGTTAGAAAGAGCCTGGCACAGCATAAGCACTCAAAAAGCATCAGCTATTATGACTGCTGTGTTTTCAATACCTTCTCCCTATAGTAAAAAGGTGAACACCTCCACAACCTGTTATGTGTTAAAGAGGCTTCTTCTACTGCCATTATGACAACTAGCTAGGCCTGGCTCCGATTTTAAGCTTTCAGATGAAAAAGAAGAATCAAATCTATCTATACCATGTTGTAAATCATCAAGCCTGACTCGAGTACAAACAATCATGTGAGTCGTTGCTATGTGATGTTTGTATCCTACTACTGAATTACTAAAAAAAAGAAAGAAAGAAAAAATAGAAGCAGCTGCCATATTTTAGAGCCTATTTTGTGTGAGCCATCATCTGAAGTGTTTTACAGACCACGCCTAATCCTGACAGCAACCCACAGACAGGTCTCTGGGTCCCCAACGTCTGGATGAAGTGTGCCGGCCGTGGCTTGCCCAGAGTCATGCGGTGAGTGCAGTGGAAACACTCACAGCCCAATTTTCCAGCTCCTAAGCTCCCATGACCCCTTCTACGTGACCACACTGAACTCATGCTCTCTGTTTCCCTTCGGGACCAGTCAATGTGTCAAACTGAACAGATTTTTTTTTTTTAATCGAAATAATGCAGCTCTCTTACATCACTGTCCACCTGCAAAATACAAATAAATCCGAAACTTCGGTCTCTTTCTACTATTAGACTTAAACACACAAAAAAAGCATTTATTTCTACAATTTGCTATCAGAATACCATTTTGGTATCAACTCCTTCATTAAAGAGGATCTATAGCTGCCTGCAATGACAGATTAATTCTGTTTCCTCGGTAGCTAGGTGTTTGGCATCACGTTTGTGAGGTAACCACAAGCCTTTAGGGCGATAGCAGCTCACATCTTTAGCAATCTATAAGAGGCTTCTCCAGAGGCCAGTGCTTACTGAGTGATGAAATATGACTCCATAAATCAGACGGCTGAAGTGCCACTTGTATACGTCACCATCTATCTTCGCAGCCTCCCTCTGAAGGGTACAGGGTAAGAGCTTATCCCTCGGTATTGCGACCAGAGAAAGCACCATCACAGTTGGCACTGACTAAGCATGTGCTACTTAAAACTGAAGACACACTAAGACTGGAGGGGAAAAAAAAGATCCTGCTGGTGTTAGCATGCCTCAGGCAGTGGTAGAAGCTTCAGCAACTCATCTTCAAAAGGCAGAGAGCCAGAGCTCTAGAAACCTGCAAAAATTGGCTAAGCCTGCAGTCTTCATTTCTTTAAGTTGAGCATCTTCAAAGTCTAGAATTCTAACTGTAGGGCACAGCAGCTGCCACTGCAGATCTGATCCTCTCAGCTTTTGGCAGCTCTCAACTTGAGATTCTAGCAAAAGAATTTTTCAAGTTGCTATTATTGCCTGTCACGGATTTATAAATATTGTGCACTATCTGCTGTGGCACGGCTCTCATGGGACGCCGGAGCATGCCAAATGCATAACAGAATGAAAAATAGTTTCTATTCTTCAAATAAATGCTAATTTTTTTTAACTGTGCTCACATGATGTGTTTGGTGACCAACTTCAATAGTACAGAATATGTATCAGAGAGGGGGAAAAAGCGGATTGTCTTTTCCAGCAGCATTCAGCTGCTACTTTCATTAAGCTTGTTTAATTAGATTCCAGATGCTAATTTGCAAGTCGACACCAGAGGGTGCAGGACAGTTTGCCTTTGAATCATCTCCCTGTGATGTGAGGGTCCTGCCGCACCACCACTACCCTTCAGCGGCCCTCGCTCGCTTTCTGACAATTAGCACAAAGAGGGGACAGTATTGATCTTGACAGACTAAATATTCATCTTCTACCCATTTTAATGAATTATAATCTTCAAGAGTTTAAATTTCTCACTGGGCCAAATGAAAACATCCCTTCTTACAAAGAAACAGGATGGAAGGAAAATGAACCTAAGTTATCAGATTCATTTCCTTAATTCTTTCCCCCACCCAAAAATAAAATTTATTTCAGCAATTTTCAAGATACAGATTCATAAGAAGCCAACCTCATATTTCCAGGTACAGTGATCAAATTCCTTACACTTAACTGGCAAGTGGACTGAGAAGGCCAGTGCTTATCACTAATTTCCTGTCTAGCCAGCCTGTGGATAATAACCAGGATAAGAGGCTCAGTTCTTTTGCCAGCCTTAACAGTACGGAAAAAAAAAAAAAAAAAAAATCCTATGGCAATGGCTCCATGGAATGCATCATCACCTAAAAAAAAAAAAAAACACGCTCTATTACAACTGACCCACTTCTCTGCTAATAGATAGTTACAATGTCTGAATAAGCACCTTTGCTGGTAAAAACAAGCATGAGATTTACCAGCAGTAATATAATTTTTAATGCCTTCATTTTTATCAGTCTGGTAACACTAAAGGTGAAGTTATCAAATTGTTTCAAAGGAAGGTAAATCTGGGACCACCTGAATAAAGTTGCTTCTGATGCCTTTTACCCACTCATTCGACAAATCCAGGCAGACTACCAACTACACATCAGTTACCATACTATGTGTAAGGAAACAGCCAACAGTAAGCACAGCTCCTGCCCTCAGAGAACTTCCAGGCTGACAGCAAGGAGAAAAAAAAGAAGACGAGCAACAAGACCAGGAAAGGCAGTGTCAGGGCCACAACTGGACAAGAATCTTAAAAGGTTTTTCATGGGCCTTAAATGCACAGAGTTATCAGAAGTTTCTCTAAAACCTTGAGTCAGGGCTTTTGCCCACAAAAGTCATTGGTTCAGACTACTTCAAACAGTAGAGGCCATCCTAGGCGTTTATGAATCTCAGCTGGGCTTCACTGTTTTGGTTTTGGCCTGTAATTTCCCAATGAGCATCTGCCCTTTGCCCCATCTTTACCTCACCTGTATACTTAACGGGGTGTCTCCTTTGTTGACTCTGCCCTCAATACTATGTGTTACTTGAAAAATATACTAGTTATCTTCTTCTGTTATCTCAAAACACACACACACACACACACCACACACACACACACCACACACACACACGTTCAGCACTTTCCAGATGGGAAGAAGAAAAAGTCCCCTCCTTTTCCAGGTGGTTTCTAATGACTCAGACTTTGCCTTAGCTCCAGGTTATCCTGTCTCGACTCTACAAACGTGTACTGAACGTTAGGAGCTGAAGAACAGAGATGATTTAATGACCCTGCCCTCAAGGGTCTCCCTTTCTCAGTCAGTAGGGGAGATGGACGGGCGTGTACCACGCAGCCCAAGAATACAAACAAATGAGGAAACAGGTGAGAGCCAGGCTGGCAGACACCAGCAGCGAGAAGGATTCGTCCACAAGCAAGTCCACGCTGTATTCAAAGACGAGCAAGCAGGCGAGAAGGGCTGAAGTGGAGCAGGAACGCAGACCTCTGTTTCCCAAAGTTTAATATTCATACCCTTGGGCTTACTCATGATGGTGATACATGAATACATTTTTTATTTATATTAATAGTATGCACTCATTTTCATGTGTCTTGAGGGGAAAAATAACCAGCACATCAAACCCAGGATTTCATGGATATAAACTGCATTTTAAAAATAAATTTAAATTAAAAAGGTGAACTAGAGTGGCTGGAGGGAAGTGAGGAAAGGGAACTGACAGGAAGGAGTACTTCTGCAGCGAAGGAAATGCTCTGTCTTGATCTGACTGATGGTTACTTGGGTAATTACAAATGCCAACATCTATCGTACTGCATACTTCATCTCTGTGCATTTTCTTATGTGTAAATGATAACTCAATTTATAGAACAGTGAGCTGATGAAAATTTTCAAGAGAAGTTAACAGTACAGGTGGCACCCAGACATGGCAGAACTCTTAAATGCAATGTGCAAATGACAAGTTCAAGACCAGCCCTGTACAATGAAAATATGTGAATCATATATGTAGCTTAAAATTTTCTAGTAGCTACATCTAAAAAAAGTAAAAATAGGTGAAAAAAAAATTGATATTTTTAGTTAACCCAATATACTTAAAATAGTATTGTTTCAACATGTAACCATATTACTAACAAGATATATTTTAAAATTTTTTGTTCTAAGTCTCTGAAATCTGGGATGTGTTTTCTACTTGCAGCACCTCTTAGTCCAGACGAGCTACCCTCCAGTGTTCAACAGACTCATGTGGTTGGTGGCTACCATACCAAACCGTGCAGCTGAAGACAATGAGAAAATATTAAAAGTTGTTAAAGAAAGAGGAACTTCCAGTCCATAAATACTACAGTCTAGACCCCGCACTGTCTAAGGCATAGGTCTGTAGTTTAAGTTAAAAAAAAAAAAGACTATGGGCTTTTTCTAATTTAACAATAAAGCCAAGAGTTTGTTTCATGAGTTTAGCCTAAAAATCACTGTTTGGCAAACAACTGGTAATTATGATAGCCTAAAACTGACCCCTCCCAATGCAGTTCTCTGTGAAGTGAGCTGCAGTTACTGTCCTGGCAATCCCTGCAAGACTTGAGAGGCAGAAACACTCTCCTGGGTTTCTGTTTGATACACGTCCAGAATCCTTTCCTCTACTGAAGGGAAATAAGCAGACTTAGTCATCCAATCCTGCAGTCTCAAAACAGGCAAGAAAGCAAAGTTATGGAGGGCTTCTTGCCACAGCAAGAAAGCCTCCCTGGAAAGAAGGAAAATAAAAAGTTTGGAAATTTGAAACCAAACGTTTGAGTTCTATGCAAATACAGAGCCAGGAATGACACCCTGGCCGAGCTCTCTTTCACAACAAAGTCACTAAAACAGGGTCCTCTCAACCTTTGTAAGCAGTCTCAGCTTCCACTGAAACCAGATCACTTAATCTTCACCAAAAGAAAGCAGAGTGACCAGAGTTAGTTGCCTGGTCTTCACAATAACTTCAGTTTCTACTAACATCCTTTTAGATTTGCAAAGTACATTATTGTCTCTGCCTTCTATTTGCTCTTAAATTCACTTCACTGGAGAAGCAAGATTACTACCTTCTCCTTAATAAAAGTGGTTTTTGTTGACTGTTGGTCTGTG
The DNA here is from genome assembly GCA_917880005.1 of Nanger dama. NCBI lineage: Eukaryota > Metazoa > Chordata > Mammalia > Artiodactyla > Bovidae > Nanger > Nanger dama. Next base: position 11,580,089 of record CAKJTW010000018.1, on the reverse strand, counting down.
TGAAGTTCCAACAACTTCACAGAATAAAAAACCACTCACGTGAAATAGGAAATTTAATTAACAATATGAAATGGGAACTTGGTCAACCTGTTTCAAAGCCTCACAGCTAATACAGAAGTGGTCTGAACTACAGATAAAATTGATCTAAGAAACACTCTTCAGATTGATAGTATCAGAAACTTTATTGAAGGGATGATTCACATTTCCCTTCACAGAAATATTATATTCATGGCCTTTGAATCACTTCAACTTTAAACTCTAAATAAATGATATAAAATTACTTTAGCAGAGCGTCAAAGTCACTTTTAATATACTTCATGCTTTCAACTTTTTCTGCAATTCTCATTTTTCTTTAACATATGGAAGTCCCAATCAATTGGAAAAAGACACAGCTTTCAAGAACATCTGAAAAGATTAATGTGGTTTAAAGGAGGGCTTGACATTACTGTGATGACTTTCTAAATGAAAGTCATCAGAGTCTTTCTCCCTGTACCTGTGCTAATTCTAACGGATTTGTGGAGACTTAGGAATTCCTCTCCTTTAGTTTGAAGCCTAGGAGGTCTATTTTTTCTTTTTAAGTGACTGAGTATACCTTATTTTTCTCCTCTGTACTTAAGAACCCCAAACAGAAAATAATGCTGGTACGGGAGTAAATGTTCACACTGAGAAATGAGAAAGCAATTCTAATCTCATTTAGAGTTGATACCTAGATCTGTTTACTATTCTTGATTGGAGCAAGACTATTGTTTCTAGAACAAAATACCTAGCTGAATTCTATCTTTAATCACATGCTTTAATACCTACATATATCCAAGGAAGGAAAGAAAACCAGCCATTAGTGACCACATCATTTATGTGTGCTCTCCTCAACACACCAAGGGTTTGGTTAGTGGCTTCTGGCAGGAGACCCTGTCCTGGCTGAGCAGCATCCATACCCTTACATCCTCCGCTCTCCTGGCACATGGCCCAAACCTGAGATGAGAGCTCCAAGAACACTCGACACTGATGACAATGAGCTAGAGAAGGACAAAATTTTTTAAACATGCAATCTTCTCCAAAGATGATTAGGCAAAAAACAGTGTTTTGTCAAGAAGGCAAAAAGTAATTCCCAGAAACACCCTCTGGTGTCTACACAAAAACACTACTGCAAAAGCAGAACAGTAGAAACCTACACATTAACAAAAAGGTAAACCACTCATAAAACAACCTAATAATTGTTGAAAACAAGTTGATACTCTCCCTGAAAAAATTTAACAGCTATCAAAAACCAAGGGCAGATAATGAGGGTTGCGTTCAGAACACAACGTGGCTGTGAGCTGGCTCAGCAGCAAGGATAAAGCACTGCAGAGGAGTAATGTGGGACCACAAAGTAACCAAGCACAGGGAACACTCCCTCAAAACTGACAGTGAAAAACCGGTGGCTTGTTCCTGGAGATCTGGGGGTCTGCTGAGTCGGGGTACATCTACCATTAAAGCAGGCACAGGTGGAATGTCATTGAGAAGATACCACCCTCCCCATTAACCAAGAAAATAAAAGGATCTCTTTATATGTGAGACATGAGACACACCACGCTCTGAGAATAGACCCTACATACAGGGTACTGTCCCCATCCTCTGCCAGATGCAGAACACTCTAAGGGGTTTTTCAAACTGGCCCCATTTTCAGGCCAGGTGTGTGTAACAGGATGTACAGACATACATAGTTACTCTATTCTTAGTGAGAAAATCTGTTGTTTTGAGACATTGTGATAGTGCATAAGAAAACATCCTACACTGTCACACATTTACAATCCAGAAGACACCCAGACAGCCCAAAGGCCAGCAGAAAAAAACTCAACAGTGCAGCCTCCCTGAGGCTGAGGGAGGGCATAGCAGGGCCACTTCAAAGACACAGTACCTGTGCCAAAGAGCATGCCAACTAACAGCAGCGGTGCTGTTCAATCTTTGGAGGAATCAGTGATCAATTTGTAAATGTCCAACATACGAGAAAGATCATCTATAAGAGAACACAACTGTAGGGACTTACATACCTCCATGTCTGGCCTAAATTTATCTTCAAACACAGCCATTGCTGCCAAAGAGCCCGAACCTATAGGAAAGAAAAGATGCATGTTTATTTAGCATATTTACCAACTCTCAGCTTCTCCCTCTCAAGTTTACTGTGGGGCAGCAAAAATGGCAAAACATACCCAATGTCACACTCAAGCACAGTATAAACATTAATATGATAGGGCCACAAAAATCAGGCAAACACCGCCCTTCTAAAGTCTGGGGTCTCACTCACCACCATCTCAGGTAAACCTGCAACTGGCCCCACTTCTAACCTACTCACAGGAGTAACTACAAATTATTCACAGTAAAGTCCTGAAGCAAGAAAATGAGGTTATGGATAATTTGTATTTGTTTAAAAAGTGAATGTCACTTAATTTCATATATCCTGTGCTCCAACTCTTGTGCTTCACAACTGTGCCTTGGCAGGCTGCTGGGTATAGCGCTAAATACCAAGCCAGTTAGAAAGAGATTGTTTTAATGAGCTGGCCCTGGTAGAGCCACCCTGACACACAGGGAAGAAACTACAGCACCAGTAATGGTAATAGGCCTGCACGTTGCAGCCACCAGGTTATTCTAGCTACATCTGTAAAACACTTTATTATATGGCATTTATTTAGAGCTATTATTTTTAGTTTGTACTTTGAAGAGTAACAGCTGAGTAGACAAAATGACAGACAAAGAAACAAAAATTTATTATCACAATAGCAAATGGCTGAAAGGTTATGCTGTACAGATATTAACAGACAGCAAATTTCTCCCTACAAAAGTAGGATGTAAAGGCATTACAAATAAGATGGGCTCCCTTTGAAGAGATGCAGAAGGCAGAAGGCAGCTCAGCACCACTGGAAAATTTAAACTTGCTTTGTTCAGAAACCAGAGAATCTTTAGAAAACCATCATCTTGTCTTTACAGGGTTCTGGCAATATTTCAGGATACTCTACTTTTGGAGAGAGGATAGAGTTGCCCACAATTTTTTACTCCAATTAGAAGATTTTTTTGGCATTTATTACTTTTTAACTTGTTTTGCATAACACTATCTATTTAGCTGGGTCACAGAGAAAACCATATTTTCTATTTAAAATGATTTGTGTACACCGCTTGACCACCTCAATGGTTTAGCAAAGGAAAAAGGCAGCGATTAAACAGTTTCAAATGAGGTGTCCTGCTGATTTTATCAAGTCTGCTGAATGTATAATGAAAAAGGAGAAGCTGACAGCATTGCTGCATTGAGAAAATACAGACTAGCTTATCTGAACCATTTAAGGAGGTCCAATTATAGATCAAATTTAAAGGGTAGAAACAGCAGATTTACAGACACAAATCAATGAACATGGTAATCCCGATGAATATGACAGATGCTCCTGTTAGGGAATATTGCTGCGGTTGAGGATCATTACCTTCACAGCACCGGATACATCACATCTGAAGCAGTGGGAAGCGACGAGTGTAGACGGCATTACAGGCAATGACTATTCATTTAGGCTTTGGGAGCAAAAGGCAACCCTATTTCCCCTCTCACAATTTTTTTTCTCCTCTTTTAAAGAAGAAAAAAAAAGGAACCTGAAGAGATATTAAAAGCCCTTTGGAAAGGAAACAGGAATTAAACAGATATAAAACTAATGCACCCAAACAAAACTAGATACACCTACATAAATTTACCAAAATCCAGCCTTGGAATTTCATAGTAGATGTGTCCGGGAAAACCTGGAAACAGAGTCAAAGTCCACCAGTGCTTTAAGATGTACACATTTACTCTGAGTTTCAAGGATCAGAGGAAAAGTAACCTAAGTTTCTGTTTTAAGGCACAAGTGAGAACCAATCTCGAACTCCACAGTAAAAAAAAAAAAAAAAAGGTGGTTTCGTGTGGAAAACAAAGGACAACTATCACGAAGAAACAAGAAAACTGCAAATAAAGAAACCACAGGGAAAAAAATACTTCTTTCCCAGCCTGGTCCAAGAATATCTCTGCAAAGAGCCCAAGGACACACACACCAGAGGCCAGAAATACACACTGGAAAAAGACAGGGGAAAGATGGCTATTTACTAAGAACTAACACATTTGTGGAAAACTGTAATCAGTTACTGTAAAAGGAAAAACTCAACTGACCTTAAAAGCATCTTTCCTTAAAGGCTACAAGCTCTGTATTTTCTCCTGGGCCACCATCTCTTTGACAGTTTCACAGTAAATTAATTTTACTCTTACTTTTCCTGAGCACATATATTTCCTTCATCTAAAATTTTAAGACTTGAAAAACATTTCCCTCCCAATACAGTAATTCTTCCATTATCGAAAGCTTTTTTTTCATGAGAAACAGTACTGAAGACAAACTTTCTCTAAGTGGAAGTGCACACTAAACCTAAACTCGTAGGAAAGAAAGTCTATCAATGCGTTGGACGTGTCTCACATTACCAGAGACCGTGATGTTTCCAGCTGGAGGTGCAGGAGAGGCGCAAACAGAAGGGACACGGGGACCCCTTACTGCGCGGTACCTCTGCTTCTCCACGAGAAATCCCCAACACACACACACACACACACACACACACACACACACACACACACACACACACACACACACACACACACACACACACACACACACACACACACACACACACACACACACACACACACACACACCGGTGACACACATGTGCACAGAGCGGAGATGTTTTCAGGAAAACAAGAGCTTGATAAACACACACACACACACACACACACACACACACACACACACACACACACACACACACACACACACACACACACACACACACACACACACACACACACACACCCCCGGTGACACACTGGCACAGAGCGGAGATGTTTTCAGGAAAACAAGAGCTTGATAAACACACACACACACACACACACACACACACACACACACACACACACACACACACACACACACACACACACACCGGTGACACACATGTGCACAGAGCGGAGATGTTTTCAGGAAAACAAGAGCTTGATAAACTGCCTGATGCTGTTTGCTCTGAGATCAAAGATAATCAGACTCCAAATATATCTGAAAAGAAAGGGAAATTCAACACTAAAACAATTTCTAAATCACTTGCAAACTAGCTCCTGCTCCTAGCATTTTAGGAAAGGAGGACTTTGGCGCCCCCTTTTCAGAAATACACAGAAGTGTTAGGAAATGCAGTGCACTGACTCGGATCAACAGGTTTCTAGGAAATTCTGAATGTGTGTCTGCTGTGCAGAAGAAAGAAGACAGAATTTCAAATCTGACTGCAGTCACCCCAAATGGCAAGAGAACAACATGCAAATCCTCACATAATCTCAAGGCAATGCATCCAGGGGAAGAAACTAGAAGGAGCTGGCCATTAAAAAGAAAAAAAGATGGGACTTGTCTTTTTAAATGTAAGTTCATTCAAGTTTTCTGGATTTTATTTCAACGCCAGTTAAAACTATATACAATAAACCATCAAGACAAATTTCATGTTAATAAGGCAGCCATCTGACTCACAAAATGTTTAAATATTTTATCCCATTTTTCCTATAAACCATTATAACGTCTGTAGACATTCCAATTATTTCATCATCAAACCTACTAACCTCTTTCTCTCATACCCAAAATCAAGGCAAAAATCCCTCTGAAGAAAAAAATCCTCTCATCTTTTTTACTCCAAAAGCAAGGCCACCTTAGACAATTAGTCAGAACGGCCTGGTTTCCCATCAAGGAATAAACAAACAGAAAAGCCAGGGGGCAGTGGGCCAGGCACAGGGGCCGCTGCTTTAGACAGCAGGCACTGTCAGGTGAAGGAAGCCAATGTCAGAGGGCCTGTGCTGTCCGCAAATGCAGGGCGGGGTCTAGGAGCAAGGGACGACAGGCCTGCCCTCAGCTCCCCTAACAGGAGAGAGGAGGCAGCCAAGGACAGGAAACAAGAGCCTTCTGCTTGAGTGCCCACCATGGGCCACACATCCGATGCTATCATTTTGTCATCCTCATAATAAAGCTTCCTGTATAGGATTACAGGACCAACAGGTACAGGCCAGGATTTCTGCCTCAGGTGTGACCCTATGTCATTCTCTCAAACAGGAAGTTCTACAGGCCACAGTACAGTTCAAAGCAGACACATGTGACCTTCCATGACAGGTCTCTGGCTCCCTCAGCCACCTCACCTCCCCAATATCCACACACACTTGGCACCCCACCAACGCTAAGCTGACAAGAATTTCTTAAATGCCCAGACCACTTCAAGTCTACCTTTGACACATGCTTCTCCCTCTGCCCCTCACAATCCAAAGAAGGCGGAGACACCCGTCCAACCCCAGCTGAGAGATGACTTTTCCCAGAAGCCTTTCTTAAGCACCACACCACATCTTAAGTGATGAGAGTTGATCACTTTCATCTCTGCCAACCTGTCCATCCCTTCATAGCTGCATCCCCCAGACCTAGCAGTCCCTGGCACACAGTGAGCACTAAAAAAAAAAAAAAAAAAAAATTGCTGAATTAGGTTGGGCTAATTTCAGTGCAACTGTTCAAATGGAAAAGCTGGGGAAATAGTGGGCCCTGAAAGAGTGACTACAGCAGTAAATGTCTTGAGAAAGTGAAATGGAACATTTATTACCTAATTTACCATACTAAAATGAACACACGACAAAATCAAATGTAAAGCAAGTCAATTTTCAAAAGGAAAAAAGTGCTTTAAACCCACAAAACCATGTCCTATTGCACGTCCCAGTCAGGTCTGAGCTCTGTGATACTCTCAGGAGAGAAACGCCCTCCCTGGATGCCTGCCTTCCCCCACCGGAGCTGTCTCCTCAGCAGTCTTCAGGCAGCTGCTCCTCGGCAGCCTCCACCACGTCTGCCTTTGTTAGCCCACCCACAGCTACTGAGTGGCCAGTGTTGCTTCCAGAACAAAGCTCTCTAAAAATCAGAAAAACCAGGTGCAATCCAGGGACTGCCCTTTAGAGAGGGTGTGCACAGTGCTGAGATGGCCACCTAGTTACTGACTTACCTCTGCATCCACTGTCCTTTCCCAAGCTCTTCCACGCCATCTACACACACCCTCCTGCTCAACCACTACCTCCCAAACCACTCGGCAGCCAGCCGTAGGGAGAGACCGGGATGGAGGTCAGGGCACACAACGCCACCCGACCTTCCACGGGGGATGAAGACGGCTCTGCACTGCCACATCCACTGCGGCCACCTGGGTGCGCACTGCCTTACCCTGGCTGTCGGGTTTGGTGTTCATCAGAAGAATTCAAGAGACACCCTGGAAACAGAGCCTGCTCCCCACCTCTGCCAGGGCCTGACTCACCCACAGACATTCAAGATGACTCCATGGGGAACCCAGACACAGACCTCCAGGAAAATGGGGCTCAGGCACAAATGCCACAAGGGTAACATCTCCAGCCATTCTTTCAAAATAAAGTATCTGTCTTACTAATAACATTTAGGCCACTGGCTCTAAAAGAAAAAAAGACTAGCATCTGTAAACAATGTAAAATGTAAGTCCTAAAACTCAGAGATATGTGTGACACATAGGGCATTAAAAATTAAAGAGTTCAGAGATAAATACTATCAATACACCAACAAAGAAAATGACACAGTAGTTTACAAAGAAGAAAACAAGAGGTCTATACACATTTGGAGACACTGCTCAAGTTCACTAGTCAAAGAAATAAATATAAATAGAAACTAAATAGCCTTTTTTACTTCTAGATTAGCAAACATTAAAAAGAACAATACCCAGCTAGAAAGGGCAATCTAACATATTCTTGTAGAAGCACAAATGGAACTTTTTAACCCACAATTTAGAAGCATCAATCAGCAAGCACAGAGCTACAGGTACCCACCAAACCAGCAATTCTACTGCTAGAGATAGATCCAAAAGAAATAAATAGTAACAACCCAAATGACACTTTGATCACAGTTTAAATGATAAAAAACAAAAAAGTAACATCAAAGACTGGAGGTAAATGTAAAGGTCCAGCACCAACAATCACGAGATAGGGAAAACAAACAAATTCATATACATGGTGATTAAACACAACAATAATTTTTGGCAATGTCCACAATACGATATTCAGTTCAGTTGCTCAGTCTTGTCCGACTCTTTGCGACCCCATGAATCGCAGCATACCCGGCCTCCCTGTCCATCACCAACTCCCAGAGTTCACTCAGACTCAAGTCCATCACCAACTCCTGGAGTTCACTCAGACTCACGTCCATCGAGTCAGTGATGCCATCCAGCCATCTTATCCTCTGCCGTCCCCTTCTCCTCCTGCCCCCAATCCCTCCCAGCATCAGAGTCTTTTCCAATGAGTCAACTCTTCACATGAGGTGGCCAAAGTACTGGAGTACTGAGGGAAAAACATGTTCTGAAGCAAAATTAACAGATATGCTTATACAGTACATATTACACACACGTGGAAAAAAAGTTTTTAAAATTATGTTTGTTTCTGAGTTGCGCTGTACTTTTTGCTTACTTATGTTTTCTTATTTTCCTTCGATGACAATGTATTACTTATAAGTTTTTAAGATACACACTTGAAGAATTCGACATCGTGAAGGGATGAAAAAGAATCCCAGATACCAAGACCTTGCCAGCTGTCATAGTCCTGCTGTGTAGCAGCAGCAGGCAGTTTGGTCCTGAAATCTGCAGAGAGGGGCCTGCAGGTCAACCCATGCAGGAATCAACAATCCCAGTGAACAACAGCAATCAACTGTCACAGATAGATAAATACATGATGCCTCTCTTCCAGTCCTTAGGAGGGCTTCCTTAGGACAGGCACCAACATCTTTTAGAAAGAGGTAAAATCATCTTAACAATGAAGTCCTCTGAGCATACCAGTACCAAGCCAGATCTCACTTATCCAGAAGTCTGCCATATGACAACCAACTTACTAAATAGAACCCAACAGACACAGTGGACCTGGTGTTTATTAAACTTCAAAGCACAGTCACAAGAGTTTTTCTGCTCCTCAGACATGGCAGGTAAGTGCAGCCCCGTTTCACAGAAAGGAAAACTGAATCCTGGAGACAAGGAACTTGCCCAGATCACACAGCAGACGATTAGCAAATCTGGGAACACGTCTAAAGTGTCCAACACGGCTTCTGTTCCCCATGCTGTCTCTCAGACTGCAAACTCAAATGCCTGAAATTAAGATTAGCGAGTAAGCATGAAAACAGCTCTAGTTTTCTTAACTCCCTTAGCCCCAAAATCATGCTAACTTTTTGCTTAGATTTCAGCAGAACAATTAACACACATCTGGATACAGTTAATTTGTGTTTTGCTTGGAAATTCAAATGAGACTGGGATTTTAGTTAAATGTTTTAAATGATTAAACAGATGCCATTCACTATTTACCAATACTACTCAAGTACCAAAGTATTTATTTTTAAATAGCCCCATTCAAAAAAATTAAATAAAACAGTGAATGTAGCCTCCATTTTGTAAACCCTCTGAGGGTGTTTCTGATCTTAGTTTATCAGCATTACTTTAGTGGCTCAATTTGAACCTGTTTCTAAGAGAACAATCCATCTCTGGACAAAACTCAAAATGCATCAAGAAAATTTTACTGAGATACTGCTTTTACCTGTTCTATATATTTAAAAAACATCCACACTAACATGGCTTAAGGACAGTGGGATTAAAAAGAAACATGAAATTATACTTTTATACACGTCAGGGTTAACTAAAAGTATGAAATCAAACCCAGCAATTGTAAAATCTATTTTATTAGATGTGCTGAAGAAACTATAAATAAAACACAAATAATTTTCTAAAACCCGCTGCTCTCTCAAGTCAAACTCTCAAAAAGTCATCAGGTAGAAATCTGCTTTTTCTAATCATGTCTAGGCTCATAAATTCTCACACTGGGAAAGGGAAAATAATTACCAAGGGTTTTTTTGTCCCTGACTCTAAACTCATGTGGTACAGGTAATTCCTCATTAGACAAGGAAACTGAGGCTCAGCTAATTTAAAGGCAGTAAGGGTAGCCGAGATTCAAACCTAGGTCTGGTGGCTCTCCCTTGTGGCTCAGCTGGTAAAGAATCCACCTGCAATGCAGGAGACCTGAGTTAGATCCCTGGATTGGGAAGATCCTCTGGAGAAGGGAAAGGCTACCCACTCCAGTATTCTGGCCTGGAGAATTCCATGGACTGTATAGTCTATGGGGTTGCAAAGAGTCAGACACGACTGAGCAACTTTCACTGGTGGCTCCAGCCCATCCACTTTTCAGAAGGTGAAACCCCCACTCATTGTTTCAGACCAACCATCCCAGGTGGCCACTGGGCAGCAGGCTCTGGGACACACAGGTGCACAGGATGTGCATAGCAGCTCTGCGCTTCCTCCCTGCTTTCCCCCAGCACCTCACTGCCGCCCTAGAAGCCCTGCAGCGCTGCCAAACTGCTCCAGGAGGCACCACCTCTCCAAGACAAGGTGAATGATGCCCCAGAAACGACAGGACGGGACAGCGGCCCTACTGCCCTGGCTGCCTCCCCAACACAAAGGGGAGGATGACAGAATGTATCTTCCTCACAGGCTGGCTGAGATCTGAACGAGATGGCACGTCTAAGGCAGGATGCCTGGCACCCAGTAAAAAGCTCATTAAGAGCAAGCTATTACAAATACTCCAGGACAAGGTTCCTGCTCTCTAGGGGCTCTTTTAGACAACCATACTCAACAAGTCTCAGGGTTGGCAGCTTTAATAGAAATGAAGGTCCTTAAAATTTCTTCCCATGAAGTTCTGAGAGGAGCAGGAAATGGATTTCTGCTGCTTTCCCCCAAATCAATTTAACCAGATCTTTTCAGGAAGAAAGCTGCTCCTTTTGCTAAGAAGCAGTCCATTTTCAGCACCCAAGGACCTGTTTGCCACTGTGGCCTGCCAGGGTGTAAGATGTATGCAGCGATAAAAGAACAAGGCAGAGAACGTTCTCATCCATCAGTGTCAGCTCTCCCTGACAGAGCGCTTACTCACACCTGCTCACTGTTTCTCAACTGGCCACTCATCCTGGACAAAAGTTGGTGCTTTCACAGACCCATGGACTGGGATCATTTTTCACTCTGATCTGGTCTACAAGGCCTGGTCTCCTGGCGTTGGTGCCTGCTCTGCAGGCCAACACCGACAAAGCGTGAAGAGCTGACTTGTGAAAATAAAACAATGATGGTGCTGGGGGAGCACATTTAGCCACTAGAGAGCAGTGGAACTCCCTCTCAGCGCCTGGGAAAACTCAGACACTGACTTGAAATGGTTTAATTGTATGCATGCATTTCATTATAAGTCTTGGCCAAAAGCTTCTGAAGAGGCAGGCCAAGCAATCAGACAATCTTGCATGGGTTGCGGAAATCCAGAATCGTCCTTTGTCAGCATAAACAGTTTAATTTGATGTTTTCACTCCTGAGTAAGCACTGAGTATTACATTTAAACCCCTCGTGAGGGGAAAGAATGCTTCTTTTCATAAATGTACCTCAATGTCAGAGTCTTTTATCCCCAATGAATAAAAAATATATATATTGCATTTAATATGCTAGGAAATAGATTTTAAAGCACCCAACAAAATTTTCACTCAGGAAATAATTTCTCAAGAAATGCAGTTTCTTTTCTAAATGTAATGTAGTAAAATAGGAGTTAAATTTTATTCTAAGTAAATCATTTTAAACACCACTTAAAGGAACAGGGATTTTTCTTATAACTGCAACTGTCAACGTCTCATTGACCTGACAGGCTATAAACACTTATTCTTAAGAAAAGACTAACATTTGGGGCATTCAGGCCTAAAAAGTGAAGGTTGTGTTTTATTAATGTATTTCAATGAACTACCACAATGTTTTAAAACCAGAAAACTCAAAACAGAGGAGTCAACTAACCCTATGTTGAAAGGATAAGATGGAGAATGAAAAGTACCTTAAAATTATACTGGCTTTCCTAATCAGGCTCCCACCCTCGTCAGGCCCTGCCAGGAATTAAGCTGCCCCTCAGCACTGCCGACCGCAGGACGTACACTTCTCTCTCCCACTACGGGAGCTTGAGGCAGTCGGAGCTGACAGGTCTTCAAAGGCACCTTTACGCCGGTCCACATTTCAAAACAGCTTCCCAAATTGCAAGTTAATCCCTTTGCAGGCTCTTTCCAAGTTTCCCTGTCTCTCAGAACCCTCAAGGACAAAATATCACAGAGTTTAATAATTTATAAAAACACACTTAGTCTTAAGTGTAAGTAAAGGTTTATCTTGTCCACAGAGCCTTGGGTGAATAATAAATCCTATATACTGGGGAAAATGTGCAAAAGCATTGTTGCATATTTTTTCACTTTATTCACTTGTATTATATCCATTTTATAGATGAAATACAAGCAAAAAATTAAGATCACAGAGGTAAAGGAACCAAAACCACACAGCTAGTAATGGTAGATCTGGTTGCCAGCAAATCCTTAGCTATATGACCTCCACATGAAAAGTCTTCTGATATATGAAATGACTTTTCTCTTGGTCTGTCCAATAAAGAAGTAAAGATGACCAAGCACTAGGTTATATTAGCAAGAATAAGAAAGTACACTTTGTAGTAGGGCCAATTTTGAAACAAGAGCAGGTAAAGATGAACTAATTAATAATTAACCTCACTCTCTCTGAAATAGGGTTTAAAGCAAAGGACTCAAAACTGTGCGCACTGCATTTAACTTCTGAAATAAACTTCTGGCAAAGGCTTTATTTTTGGCTGTAAACTAAGGACTAAATTCAAACTACAAAAGATTTCATGGTAAAACATCAAGGGCAGAAAAAACAAGAGGAAGAGCAACCTAATATTAATTCAATACCTCACTACTTAACCTACAAAAAGAAACATTTAATATTTTTTACACAGAATCAAGAACAAAGTCCACACTAATTAGAACAGATGAAGAACCAGCAAAGACTGGCTCTGTTACACTCTCTGAAACAACATGACGAATTGTAGAAGTAAATATTTTCTCATTTCCTAACATAACGGCACCATCTATTGGCTTAGTACCACCTCTGCAACAACCAGGAAATCAAGATGCATAATCCAACTTTCATGGGCTTTTGGTTCTCAGTTACTTAATTCCTGGCATCCCACAGTGGTATAAACTTTTAAGACATAAAATCCATGCATCACACATTTTAAATCCTCTGAAATTCATCTTATTTAATCAAAGCAAGAAAAACTGCCAGGAAAAACTTAGTACACAGAACTGCACATAGAGAATGTGTTAGCACAAAAATTATCAAAATACCATGCACCAAACATCAATGATGCTCCACACACAAAGATTTTTACATGTGGTATCTTGCTTAATCCTCACACATTTCCCATGGAACAGACCTTAGAACCTCCATTTTCCTGAAGGAGAAATCAATGCTCAAATAGCTAATCAACATTGCACTTGGATCTGAACCCAGTCTGACTACAAAGACCAGCTCTTTTCACAACCCCACCCTACCTTGAAAACTTAAAAACGATGCCACAGCACATGTGCAGGGGAGAGCAGGCAATGCTTTACAGAGAGTGTTCACACATGTGATACTGCAGCCTCCCAGTGATCCAGTGATATCAAGTAAAAAAGAGTCAGTCAGCTTCTTTTTAGAAATGAGGGGTTTGAGGTTCAGAGAGGTTAGATGAGTAGCTCTGGTCAAGCATGTGCCCTCTGAGAAGGCCACTGAACTAAATAACAGTGCTAAATCAGAGTTCACATCTGATTTCAGAGTTGAAAATTAATGTGGAAGAAATGTTTGCCATCTTGCAGTGCACTGGTCTAATATACATAGCACAGGAAAATGTTTTCAAATCAAGTCATGTGGAGGTAATAAAATGCCTGCACGAAGGTTGTACTTTAGAGTAAAAATATGGAGAAAAACAGCAGGTCTGAATTCCCTACTGATGTTCCTAAGTTCCAACTTAATTCTAAGACTCTTCTTTGCGCACAAGGTGAGACATCTGGTATATTTACTCTGTCCCGAGTCTTTTTAATTGCTAGGGAGCTCTGTAAACTGGGACTTAAGAGGTACATTCCAGTAATTAGGAAATTGTATAGCCAGTTCATCTGGAGAGAGAATTTTACCTGGACAGCCCTGGCAGTGACCCAAAGCCTTCCCTAATGGTGCATATCAATGTTTATTCCTTAAGTTAGTATTCCTAAATTGTCCAAGGGCCTCATTTCCAGGAATGTCGTGCTTTAAATTTCATTCATATTAATTCTCTATGTGAATAAGTGGGCAAAATAAAAATTTTATATACACTGCCAATGCAGCTACAAGGAGCACTGCCAAACTAATAGCAAAAGATGGTCCCCAAGCTTCTCCTGACACTACTTCAGTTTGTTTAATAAAGAAAAGCTGGCAAGTTAAAAGAATAAGCTAATTAATCTGAGAATTAAAAGAACCCACATTTTGTCTATTAAAAAAAAGAGCGCCAAAACCCTTTTCCCTTTCTTAATAAAGAAAAGTAAAAAAATCTTGCCCTGCTTTCCACAATTCCACAAATCGATCACCTGCAGTTTCCTGCAAATTATGTTCTTAAAGAGGAAAATAATTAAATGAAACCTAAAGGGTACATTCTTCTTTTTTTGAGAACGGATCAAATCACATTTGGCCTGAACCACTTGCCACACACCACTCAGTAACAACCAAGCCAAGGGAGAAAAGCCACAGAGACCCGGGGTTCTCAAGCCAGACCACACACCTCCAGGCTGTGTGACCTCAGCACACCTCTCTGAGCCTCAATATCCTCATTCATAGGACAGGGAGGATGGCAACCACCTCAGAGCAGTGCAAAGATCCTCTCAGTAACGGGGCTCTCACAGTAGCCGGAACTGCAAGCAGGCAAGCTACTGGAGGAACACAGCTTTCATTACAATCGGCATCCTCTTCACAAGATAGGCTTAGGGCAGAAGCTGTCCGAGGGCCACACCATGAGGCGTTTCATGTCTTTCCTCCTAAGCAAACCCTCAGGAAGGCGAGCCCTCAGCGCGGAGGCTCCTGGACCCGATGCTCAAGGAGCTGTGCCAGAAGGTTAAGAGACACGCAAGACAAGACAGGTGTCTTCTGTTCCATGCAAATTAAGAGCAGCCTTCAGGCGCCTGGCTAGTCACCAATACAGGCCCATGGGCAGACATAATTTAGACACCCCTGTCTTATGGGTAATTTGTAGCTTCCAGCTCTTACTGTCAAATAACTCAGGAAAAAAAAAAAAAAAGATCCATTACAAAGCTATCTTTTTATTTTTCATAATAAAAAACTCGGTCAGTTCACTAAAAACATGAGAATTTACATGAAATACTCATTTTCTCACTTACAGCACGCTTAAGGAAAGCCTTAGTCGCAAAGGGGATGTTAACGCTCAGCGGGCCCATTTCAGTTAGGAGGGCCTTCTATTTCATCTGTAGCTGGAGGTTTGCTTTGTAGCTCACCCAAAGTCAGTCACATGAATTAAGACAAAAACCACTACATTTTGGCATTTCTGGGGTTCTTTCTCAATATTGAACTCCCCATCCCCTTAAAAAAAAAAAACAAAGAGAAGAAAGGAAAACAACAAACACCTCCACGGGAAGCCAGAACAACTCCTCCTTCAGGAAGAAAGGCAGCCCAGCACAGCTCCCACCACAGGGAAAGAGGCGTCAAGCCCTGCTCAAAAGTGAACAATGGCTGAAAGAAACGAAGAGAATGACAAAGACAAAACCAGGACAGCACAAAAGCTGTTATTTTATTTCACATTCTCTGATAAAAGGCTGCTCTTCACAATGGACTTGGATTAGAGAGAAACAAAATATAAAGTTCATGTTGTCTTCGGGTGGTAGAACTGTGTATAATTTTGAGAAGTTTCCTTTGATACTATAAAGCTGTTTCAGTAAATACTGTTTTTAATATGCAGGATAGAAAATTTTCACAAAGAGCAGTCAAAAATATGCCAAACAAATAAATGCCCCTGGGAATTTGTGTAAATATTTTTAGTATTCAGAAGCAAGGCTTAATAGCTTAATGAAGTAACATCTGTAAGATGATAAAATCAAAGCAGCTGTGGTAAGCTCAGGCTTGCCTGGGCTGAAGGACCAGGGTTCAAATCTCAGCTTTGCTGCTCCCAGGCAGAGTGGTAACGGGCAGGTCAGTAAATCTAAGTTTCAGGTTTCTCATCAGTAAGAAGGCAATGACAGCATCCCTTGCAGGTAATTATAACTAAAAATAATGTGACAGCACCAGCAGACACTGGCACAGAGACACTTCCAAATAAGCTTCAAATTTAAAATAATACAAAGCTAAAAAAACGACCTATCATACATGCAATGCTTTGTGCTGTTCTCTTAACGGCCCAACTGAGGCCACGCAGACGGAACACAATCTAAACCAACTCTCCCCAGGGGGTTCTGTAACCTGTTCACAAACAATAAACAGCAGTTAAGGTTTCTAACACTAGGTTTCATACATACACAACCAAGTTAGAAAATCAGAAAATTAATTCAACATCTAATAGTCATTGAATCACACAGACTCTAGAAGTAAGACAGATTCTACTGACAGAGATCTGCGACTCTTGCAGGGGCAGGAAGGACAAGGGCTGGGACAGCAGACGATGGACAAGGTTGAATCCTGGATCAAGTCTCACACCAAGTCCCTGGAGAGGGACTTGCTAACAGCCTGAGGCAGTCGTGAAGGAACATTCCCAGCAGAAAAGGCATTTCTGAAAGGAGGCAGCACAGCAGCAGTGGGAAGTGAGGGCAGCTCACAGGAGGGCGAGGGGCCTGTTGCCACAAACCCCTGAAGTATGAGCAGAGGAGGAAGAGGAAATGAAACAGGAAAAAGGGTCCAGAGCCGGACTGGAAGGGAGGTGACCCCAGTGGAGGAGCACTGAGGTTGAGAGCTGGGAAGGAACTGGCACTGAGGAGGGCAGGAGAAGATGGTCAGAGGCTGCAATGGGGCCAAGTGGCTGGTTTCTGAGCGATCTCCAGGACGACCGTGGTCATCCCTGGACCCATCCATACTCTCAACATTTCCGGTCAGATGTTACCTCTCTCTCAGCCTCCAGACTTCCCCATGCCAATCCTCCTTCCCACGGCTGCTAGCCTGCTCCAACGGCGAATCTTATCCTATCATCTCTCGCTTGAAACAGTAGATGGGAACATCCACGACACAGACAACTCAGCCTGTACGATGGGACTCTCCGGACTAGCTCTTCAGCCTTGCCTCTCCTCCACCCTCCTGAAAGCCCAGACATCCTCATCCCTCCCTGTCTTTGCTTCTGCTGTGACCCCCGCATGGAGCTCTCCCCTCACCCACTGCACTCACTTCACCCATCCAGCTAAACTCTGGCCTTTGACCATACTGGTCCCTTGCGCACCGCAGGACCTGAAAAATCTTTCTCTGGCAGGGTTAGGGAGCAGGGTGGCAAATTCCTGGCTAATTCCTACTTACCACTCAGGTCTCAGTTTAAGAGCTACTTTTTCCCATTTTTCACCTACCAGACTGGCAAGAATACCCAAAGTAGGAGAGCTTATAAGAGAAAGGCATTCTCACATTCTCCTGGTGGAATACAAATTAGTGCAGTCTTTTTGGAGGGCAGTTTCGCAACAGCTCTCAAAAGGTAAGATACACTGTATGGTCAGTCACCTGTCACTTTTAGGGGCTGCCCAGAAGCGGTGCTTCCTGTGTCTCAGGAACCCCACCACTCTACGAACAGATGACTGAACTTTACCCACCATCAGCAATCTAGCACCCACCCTTTCCTGGAAGGAACTCTCTGACAGTGAGTGAGATGGCAAGGAAGCCTCAGCTCTGGACGAGGCAGCCGGGGCAGCAGAGTGAGGAGTGAGCTGGGCCCGCGCCAGCCAGGCCAGTGGTGCTGTCTGCAGATTCCACCTTTGCCTCCAATGGGGCCCATGCGGCAGCATGCTTTCCGATACTGTTCTCAGCCTCAAACCCAGGTCTTGCCCTCCCAGCTATTCTGTGAGTCATCTACTATCCTTTAAAAAAAAAAAAAAAAGAAAAAAGAAGAAATTCCTCTTTTCTTAGATCATCCAGTGATTCTAATGCTTTCAACAGAGAATTCTGAGCAATATGCCTGCCCACCCTAATCCAGAAACTCCACTACCAGGACTTTATCAGATGTATTTATACAAGCTCACCAAGACACACAATCATCAACAGGACAAATGGTCACTTAAGTCCTGGTAGACATGAAGTACAATTCCAGGACAGTGTTATTATAGATTTGATATCGATCTATAGGCACTGATACAAAATTTTCTTCTAAACAAGTTAATGGGAATGGAACAATATTTAAAGCATAACTTCAGCAGTGTATTTTTAACAGGAATACACAGATAGATAACAGATAATAGGGATCTATAAAGGTGGATCATAAAATACCTCCTGAGGAAAAACACAGGAAACTCTTAACACTGGTTACTATGAAATAGGGACTTATCTTTCACATATTTTCCTGCACTTGAATGTTTTGTCATGTTCATAAATTACTTTTCATTTGAAAATGTTTTCCTGTCACTTGTCCAATAAGGACTTCCCAAACTCTCATTATCCACATACTCCTTCCTGTTAGAAATTCTCCCTTATAATTGTTCTTTTCCTTCAGGGCACTTAGCACAGCGCATTCTTTCAGATTAATGTGTATTTATTAATGTGTATCAGATTAACTGTCTAATTCCTGTCTCACACACAAGACTATAAGCCCTGAGGATAAGTGCTGTCCTAAGCGCTACATTCCCAGTACCTAGCACATCCGTGCTCAGTGGCTTAATTGTATCCAACTCTCAAGAGACCCCGAGGAGTGTAGCCTGCCAGGCTCCTCCGCCCAGGAGATTTCCCAAGAAGAATACTGGAGCAGCTTGCCATTTCCCTCTCCAGGGGATCTTTCCAACCCAGGGAGCGAACCCATGTCTCCTGCATCTCCTCCAAGGGCAGACAGATTCTCAACCACTTCACCACCTGGGAAACCCCCAACATAGTAGAGGCTAAATAGACTTCTAATAAATGAGCGAAAGTAACTTATCCTTCTTTTAAGATTCAGCTCAAGTGAAGGGAAGCTTTCCATGAAATCTTCCAGTTTAGAAGTGACCCTTTCTTCCTTGGGCCTGCACTGACCTTTGCCTACTGCCCTTGTCAGTTTATACATCTATCTCCCCCATTACACTGACAGTATGTTAAGGGCAAGGATCCCGACATTCACTGCTCTGTGAAGCCTGCTACAGTGCTATTACACAGAAGGCACTCAAGAAATAGCTGATAAATAAATGAACAGATGGGAACAAACAAACTAAACCTTAAAAGTAACAACTTACTTGCATATCTAAAATCAGATGTTACTGCTATCTTGCTCTTCTTAATCTTCTATGAAAGCAAAGCCAGACTATGGAGAGTAATGATTTCTAAGCTGAGGTGTGGAGCCGATCACCGTGGACTCACACTGGACTTGGAGGGAAGCAAGATCACTGTTGGCCAGGATGGAGCACAAAGTGGACTTGCAGGAATGAAATGAGCAGACACAAATCTGCTTTACTCACTTTCAACAACCTTTCCTAAGTTTGGGATGATGCTCATGAGACAAATTACTACAGTTCAAAAGCAACAGAAACCAATTCAATTTTCCCATCGTAAAAATGAAAAGGCCTTGTATCAATGTTAAATTTTCTGATTTTGATGATGTCATCAAGGTGATGTAAGGGAACACTCTACAGGATTTTGAGGTAGAGGATTATAGTGTCCACAATTTACTCTCGAACGGTTACACACACCGACACAAATAGCAAAAATGCACCAGAAAGCAAGAATGTGGTAAAACATTAGGTGACAAAAATGAGTAAAGGGTATATATGACTATTCATAGTACATTCTTGTTACCTTCTTGCAAGTGTGAAAATTCTTTTAATTAAAAAAAGAAGAAATGAAACTACTTAATAGAAAAGACTATTCCACCTTTACTACCATTTAAAGGCACCAGATGGGGAGAAATAAAAACAGTATCTTGATGGAGGTAACAAATAAAATGGAACAAAGAATTCAAAACAATTCTAAAATTACTGTATCTTCATTTTAAAATAATTATTCCATATGGTATCTTGGGGCAAATCATTCTTCTCACAAACAGGGAACATCTGTTATATACAAACCTCATAAAAGGCTTGGGTATTAAACACAATGAAATAGCAAAGTCTCACACTAACAATTTTCAGACTACTCAAGGCAGCAGTTATCCCTGGCTCTGCAGAGCCAATATACCAAGACAAAAATGTGAAAGTTAAACAACATCTAGAAAAACGGCAGTTACACATGGCCTGTTCAAATTTCTGGATATATCCAATTTCACTCAAAAATTGAGCATGAGAGTTAAATTCAAAAATCCCAACTCTTCTAATGTAATTTTATCACTTTTTTTTAGTTATTAAAAAAATACTCATCTAGCATTTAGAGCTAAAATACAAATGTACAAAGCTGACATAAAAAGTGTAGCTACTATTTATAGAACAGGCACTGGGCCAGATGGTTTACATACATTATCTTTAATCATCATTACCTATATGCATGGTGGGTATTACTGACACCATTTCAGAGTGAGGAAATCAAGGTTTAGAGAGGAACCTTAAATGTCCAGGATCACCCAGCAATTAAATGGCAAACAGAGACTCTGTCACTTAAAAACTCTCTGCACGTACCAAGCCTGTTCCCCCAGGCAGGCCTCCAGTCTAGCCTCCCTTCGCCTGGGAGGCCCTTTCACTCAAACCTCACCTTCACGAACCTACGGTAACCTTCCTGTTTAACAGTATTATCTGGCTTCCACCCCAACATTCTCAAGTCCCCTTACACTGCATTAATTTTTTTTAACTTTCTGTTTTGAGATAATCGTCAATTCACAGGCAGATGTAAGAAATAATAAAGCAAGTTTTTGTACACCGTTAACTCAGTTTCCCCCAAAGGTAGTATCTTGTATAACTGTGGTATAATATCACTTACATTATGTTTTTTTCTCCTAGTATTTATCACTTTCTAACATAAAGCTGTTCTTATTGTTTGTCCACTCCCACTAAAATATAAACTCCTTGTAGGCAAGACATTTAGTTTAAATTTTGTTCACTGCTATATCCCAAGCACACAAAACAGGCCTAATCTCCAGAAGGAAATCAACAGGTATTTGTAGAAGGAACCAAAGCACATTGTGCTGCCTCCTCTATCAGAAAATAAACCAGCTCTTTTAGAGATACTTTGGTAAATACGAGGATTCTGAAACATCAGGGAAACATTACACTCACCCATGGTGACATAAGGCAACTTATCAGTTGATCCATGAGGATAGATGCTGTAGAGGTGAGGTCCAGTAACATCTACTCCCCCCAAAACTAGGGCTGCACCAATGTAACCTTGATACCTGGTGATCAGAGCATGCATAAGAAAAAAAAAAAAAATAAGTCTACATTGCATCACTATAACTTATTCAAAAGTTGCATAAGAAGTCAGACAACAAAAAGTTTTTCTTTCACTACTATTGCTTCATTAAATAGCTATTGTTCTGATGGGGAAAACAATAAGGAATGGAGCAAACATACTTAAACATTCATCAGTCAAAAAAACTGTAAATTGTATGAAGCACCCATGTGCCTTACATCATCTCTGCCTCACAACTCCCTTCAAAAGAAGACAGTATAGTTCTTATTGTAGAGAAGGAAAAACCAACCCAAAGTCATTAGAAAGTCTCAGAGCCAAGCGTGGCTTACTCCGAAGAGCATGAACACCTCTCCCATCAGACCCCTCTGTGATTCGCAAATAAGGTCCCTTCCAAGTCAATGGTGAATGCTGTTGAACTGTAACTGTTCAAATCATCAACCTCACCACTGGAAAATCACTTTTGTCAAAATACCTTTCCCTTGAATAAATCCACAAAATTATGGAGATAAGAGCTCAGACTGAGTAAAAGAAAAAAGTATTTCATTATGCAGGGAAGTGAACCATGAAATAACTCCATGACAGTTTATAAACCCACTGCTACTGTCCACAGTTTAAAGCCATTTCTCTCAGGAACATGGAAGAGACATTTTCCACCTGACCCCATCTGTTTAATTCTGCTCATATTTGCTCCTTTGGACCCTCTACTTGGTTGGTTTTACACTTCTATAGATTTCTTTCCCTATATATGGATCAATTTTTTTACCATTAGAACTGCTATACTGGATAAACATGCTGGTTATAAAGTTTTCCAATGTAAGCCTTTAGCTCATTGGGAAGAAAAATGAAACTAAAACATGCTGAATTTGCCTGATGAAACAATCATTAAAATTGATATAAATAAATTAACACAAAAACCAAAGTCCTAATTTTAGATTGCCTGAGACAGTTACCCATCAGGAAGTGCTCTAGGTCAGGTCCAATACTTCCTGCATCCCTTGATTACCAATTCATTACTTCAAATCTTCCATTTATAAGTGAAAAAAAAAGAGCAGGGAAGGATTTTAGAAGCAGTCTCAAGAGGGAAGAGAGGCCCAGACAGGGGAAGAAATTGGTCCTAAGCCACATGAGCTGGCAGCAGGTTCAAGAGTAGATCTTGGAACTCTGGGGTGAGAAGCCAGACCCATCACTACCACCCCAGCCCAGTGCTTGATCCACTATATATATATATATATATATATATATATATATATATATATATATCCTGCCAAACAGACTGTTCAGTTAAAGTCAATAATAACCAGCTAGTTTCCTTCCAAGCTAAAACATAATCTGCTTGATGCCTTTGAAAGAGTCTAAGCTATTTTGGCAAGTCAATGAAATCCTTAAAAATTGATCCAGATATTCTATTTCCAGGAATCTAATTCTAAAAATATAAAAGGATAAATATGCAGAAATGGATTCATAAGAATGTTTACTGCAGTAACTGTTTATGATGCTAGAAAAGTGGAAACAGAATTACCTAAACTAATACAGCTAGCCATACAACAGAACACTACACAATCATTAAAAATCAGGCCACGTGTTTCATACACAACTGATGGTAGGACAACTTAGAACACTCTTTCTCGGCTATGATTTTGGCAATATGTATTAAAACGTTAAATGTTCCTATCTTTGACCCAGCAATTACACTTCTAGGAATTTATTTTAGAATATAGCCTAAAGAATTAATAACACAAGCACCTAAAGATTCTACACTCCAAAGGATCCACAGAATACCTTATAATTAAACATCTTAAAACAGGCAATATTGTTACTCTTTAAAAATTGGTTAAAAAATAATATAGATTACTATGATCCAACAAAAATACAGATGTTGCTCAATGGCTCTTAAATTTTAATGGGGCATGCTGCTACTGCTGCTGAGTCACTTCAGTCGAGTCAGACTCTGTGCGACCCCACAGACAGCAGCCCACCAGGCTCCCCCATCCCTGGGATTCTCCAGGCAAGAACACTGGAGTGGGTTGCCATTTCCTTCTCCAATGCATGAAAGTGAAAAGTGAAAGTGAAGTCGCTCAGTCGTGACCGACTCTGTGCGACCCCATGGACTGCACCCCGCCAGGCTGCTCCGTCCATGGATTTTCCAGGCAAGAGTACTGGAGTGGGGTGCCATTGCCTTCTCCCACAGACCCCTCTAAAAGAGTGATTAAAACTGTGGAATCCTCACCCATAACAAGTGTACACACGTTTTTCACTCTTTCAGCAGAGTTACAGGTCTACAGAACTCCTCCACAGGCTCAAGGTTAAAACCCCTCAATGCTGAGCTAGCTCATCTACTGATGGGAACAATACCACGATGCACTATTATGTGAACAAGGTCAGTTACAAAACAACACAACAGTATTCCACCCCCTGCAAACACATATATGAGGATGTACACATGCAGAGTATAAAAGTCTCAAAAGATCTCAAAGCTTCATAGTACATGTGCTTCAGAGGCAGAATGTCAGTTGAAATCTACTTCTTTCCTGTCACATTTCTGTAGTGTCTGAATTTTTACAATGATCATACATTACTTTATAAAAAAGATTATTTTCTTTTGAAATATTCCAGCATGGAAACTACTCAAGACGCACTGCTACCAGTGAAAGATTAGGTTATATTACCTAATATAACCTATATATAGAAAGCACAACTAGGATCCCATCCTTGTAGAACAAAACATATATTATTAAACACAGAGAAAACCCTGAAGAATGTACATTAACCTGTTAGCATCAACTACTTATGCGTGGTAGAAATTCAAATAATTCTGTATTTTTTAATCTATCCAAACATATATTTGCTTTTTTACTGTGAACATGCATTTATGGAAAGAAAGGCAGAAGGAATGATCAAATGAATGGACAAACAAAAAGATTAGAAGTATTAATGTATATACAAAGCCAAAATGGGACTCTCCCTAAATGCCAAAGTTTTAATTTTTTTCTTTGGGCTTTTCAGTATTTTCAAAATTTTCTACAATGAATATACATATCTTTTGGTAAGGGGGGAAAAAGAATCCAATAAAATAAGTTTTTAAAGCCTCTGCATATTCAAATAGTTTCCAGAATATAGACTAGTATATCAAACATTTCTGATAGACTCAATAAGAAGGTTCCATGTTCAGAAGGAACAAGTATCATTTACATCTTCTACATCTAGTCAAAGAAGAAAAATAAAAGTACTGTTTAAGTAAAGAAAAAGATTCTCACTTCTGTTTATCAAACCTCTTTTCTCACTGATTCACATACAAGAAAATGGATTATTTAGGGAGGAAAAAATAGCAATAAGAGTACACCCTGTACTCTATTTCAGCCTCTGAATGAGGATCTAACTGTGTAGCAGGCCCGGTACAAGGCACTGCATAAGGTTGGTTCTTTATTCATTTCCTCCCCCAAAAGTTAGAGAAACATAACTATTAGCCACATTTTATTGAGGTAGAAACTGAGGCTAAGAAGAGTGAAGTGAACAGGCTAATGTCACACAATGTAAGCACTGTAGACAAGATTGGAAGCAACGCTCTACAGTTAAAATCTATGCTTTTTTCCCCTTATACTAGTGACTCACTTTATGTAACTAACAAAAATGTCAAAAGACAGAACCATAATGATCCTGGCATAAATTTTTAAGGTTTCTTCTCAAAACTTTGATAAAATTCAACTTTTACACAGTATGTTAACCAAGAGATAAAACACTGAAACAATAGATTTTAGAATTTCTGAAACATTCTAAAGAGATCAACAGAAGCATCTGCTAGATTTAGCTAAATGCTTTAAATGACACTGCAAGCAATCTTGAAATAGGCTGTTTACTGCAATTTCACAAGCTTAAAAATTTTAAATGTAATGCACCACACAAACCACAAGAGGGAGCTTTGTATTTAAAATCAAAAACACAAGTGTCCAGTTATCCTGACAACAGATGTACTTTAACAAGTTCTCACACTGTCCTGGAAGAATCTGATAGGTGATAATTCTCTAGTATTAGGATGATGATTACATACAAAAATAAATGGAAACTGGTGATATAAAGACTCAGTACAGTCAGGGTAGGAACTGGATAAGTATGACTAGGCTTCCTGCCATATGACTCATAAACCCTGGTATCTTCCACTGTATAAAGGGGGAATTATTCCACTGGTCTTGCTGCACAGCTACATTAAACTTCATATCCACTTACTGAGGGCCCAGGGCCATGAAGATAAAGACCTGCAAATTCACGGGAAAGCACAGGCAGACAGGAAATAGGGAAGTGAACCACAAGGACTGACATAAAAGAACACTCGCTCTCACTTCTAAAGGCAACAATAGCCACTCAGTCCCAGATTACAGCCCACTTTATACGAGTTTTTAACAAAATATTTTTTTAAAAAGCTGGAAATCCATATTTTAAATTCAAAGCTCCTAATTTCTAATTATTTGCCACTACTTTTTAAATACACTATGTGACCCAAATGAAATTTCTCTACAAGCTGAATATGGCCTGTGAGCTGCCAGCTTACAATCTTTGCTCTCTGTTCCTGCTCCCCTTTAACTCTCAAAGGCCTGGCTGCAGCTGCTACCAGTTTGGGCAGAGAAAAAGAAAATGTCTTGTGTAGGTTGCTTCATGAATGATGAGGGCCAGAATAAAGGCCTCTGATCAACTTTTCAAAAAATTTTAAAAGGCATCAAGGTGTCCCTTCTATAAAGAAGGAAAGAGGAGAGAATTTGTTAAAGGTAAGGCAGTCACAAAATGAGAAACCAGTGTTACAACTCAGGACTAAATGCCTAGGCTATTTCCTAGGCATTATTATATACCACACTCCCTCTCTTCTCTTTATGAGAGCAAATGAAAAATTGACTTAAAATGTGAAAACTCTAGACCTATACAAACACAAAGTGATGGTATGACTACTAAGGACTAAAGAGAAACAAAACTCCTAAGAAGGACTCTCTATGGGAGTTAGTAGGGAGGGAAGGTAAGGGCAGGCAAATGACTTGCACCTCTTTAAAGCCTCAGTTTGTTCACTTATAATTAGAGATGTTAACAGCCCTATGGTGGAGCTAAAAGGATAAAGTGAGATCATGTATAAAGCACTTAGCACACAACCTGGCACAAACAAACAAACGTTGGTTGATATTAACATTATTATACCCACTCACAGCTAACTACAAATTGTCACTTCTCACTTCACTGTTACCTTACCCCTAAAAGAGAGGAAATAATCACTTGTGCATGTTCACAAAATGAACTTAAAGGTTCCTTCCAGCTCTAACTTTCTAAGAACAAAAAGGTTTTTGTATCCAGCAATACCCTAAGCCTCAGGAAATTATTCCATTGGTCACATGTGATTCATTTATAGGAAAAAAAAAGACCCCATAAATTCAAATACATTATCAAAAGCCTTATGAAATTAAAGTGGTTTTTCAGTAACAACTGATTTCTGGATTAAATGTGTATTTCTGAATGCTTTTTCTCTAGCTTCCAGGCTCCCTTGGCTGAAAATCTAAGACATGAGAAAAGATGCTATAGAAATCCCCATCCTGAAACCTTACCTGAAAAGCATCTGCTTCAGCATCCGGTTGGCCGTCACAACTCTGGGAAGGCGGCCAGTGGAAAGAGAGTGGAGCTCCAAGTTGGAAGAAATAAGCTGGGTTGTCATGTCTGTGTCCGCAGCTGTCCCAGCACCACAACAACTAAAAAATACAATTAGAAGAAGTGTAGCTGAAATTTAATTACCAAAGGGCTCAATTAGAAGTAGAGCTTCTTGGAAAACATCCACAAAGGTGAGGGACACAGACAGATGTTTTTGAGTATACAAGCACTGTTACTACTCTAACCAATCTTAAATAAACATAAAATTAAGAGTGCACATCTAATTACATGTAAATATATTTTCTGTGGCGCAATGGAAGCTTTCAAATCATTAGTTTCTATGTTCTTAACAGTGTGCATTTTACGGATCCAAGAAAACACACAAGTTGTACAGAAGAGCAAGGAATGTTAAAAGTCTTGCATTTACACCTACCAAGTATCTACTACTAGGCACCAGTCATTCCAAAGTGCTGAGATAAAGGAAACATGACACAGTAATAGCACGTGATTTCAAAGTTGAGTATAAGAGACATATACTACAATATAGTAGCACAGGCAGAAAATGCTATAAGAACTTGGAGGAAAGAGCAATTCACTCTGATCTTCGAGGTTTCATTTGAGCTGGATTTGGAAGGAGAGAATAAAAACACTATACAAACAGAGAAGAAAGGGTATTTCTAAGCAGAGGGGCTCCAAAAGCAAGGGCAAAACAGCTTGGACATGAGAGGAACAGGGACATGAAGGAGACAGAGACAATCCAGATACAACTGGAACATAGGGTGATAGCAGCTAAATAGGATGAAAAGATAACCTCTTTGTGAAATCGTACATGACTTTAAATATCATACTAGAGTTTCAATTTTATCCTGAAAGCAGTGTGAAATGTGAAAAATCTCTTGAAAAAATTTTAAAGAGGAAAGGGAGATCTATGAGATCTGTGTTTTACAAAACCCAATATGGCATAAAAGTGAACAATAGAGACAGAGAAAAGATCAAAAGCGGAGGGACCATTTAAATGACAACTGCAATAGTCCAGGTGAGAAAAAAGAATTAAAACCAAGGCCTCAGTAGGAGGATAGGAGGGAGTGGATTCAAAATGCACACAAAAGGCAGAACTGGGTCAAAACTGAACTAAAGCAAAAAGAGGACTAGAAGATAACTAGTTTATGTCGATGGAAATGCCATTTAAGGGAGACAGAAAGAAAATACAGACTGAATAACAGGTTTTATTAAGAAACAGTAAATGCAATTTTACCCCTGATATGTTTAAAAAGGAGCTATTCAAACTAATCAATACTTACTAAATGTTAGGAGATATGAAGTGTATTTTTGAACAGTTCTTGTCCGCAACAACCATCCCTTCAGTTGCCCTTGTATCTGCTCCAAGAACTATGCCATCCTGTTTTTTAAAAATATATGCTTTTAAACAACTTCACATATACAAACAGTCCTCTAGTTCAGGAAAAACAACACTGACCACACCCTGCTCCCTGAACCACTCTCCTACCCACTGAAATATTGTGCTATACTTTCAGCATTCAAGAAAAGGCTTATTAATAAGCATTACTGGTTGAACCCTCAGTAGACAGTAGGAACTATCATTCCTGTTTTTAAATGAGGCTCAGAGATTCAGTAAATTCCTTACAAATCACAGAACCAATATGAGAAAAGTCTGGATTAAGATGCAGAAATCCTTCCATTA
Organism: Nanger dama; assembly: GCA_917880005.1. NCBI lineage: Eukaryota > Metazoa > Chordata > Mammalia > Artiodactyla > Bovidae > Nanger > Nanger dama. Next base: position 11,551,342 of record CAKJTW010000018.1, on the reverse strand, counting down.
AATTAGCCAGGTCTGTCAATTTCTTATTAAAAGATGTCGCTCTTAACCTCTAACAACCACCACCAGTTATCTCTTTTGAGCCTTACAACAATTTAGATCAGGAGTTATTATGTCCACCTGGATGGGAAAGTGTGGTTGGTGAGAACGAAAGTGACCTGCACAAAGTTAGAAGCAACAAAAAAGGCTAAACGGGTAAACAGATCTCGTTTTCTCCCATTACATCATTGTTTCCTCAATTAGTAACGTTAAGACAGAAAACTGGCTTCCTATCGAAAACTGCAAAGCGAGGTAGGAATAGAAACTGTCGGTAAGTGCACAAAATACTGACCGTCTCTGCTAAAAGACCTTTTCCTGATGTAGTACGCGGCAAGATGTGCCCTTCCTCACTCAGCCCAGAGAAATACGAGAGACCAGGTGGCGCCAGCTCCGGCTTACCTTATAGACCACACCTGCGATAGTCGTCCCAGTTTTCCGGGCCGTTGGAAGCTTGTACCCTTTCTTTGCAAAATCGGCTTCCAAGATGGCATTTCTGAGAGCAAATGAGAGAATAAAGCGTTGAAGGCCAGGACCAAATTGTGCCGCACCGGCAGGAAGAGTATCTAATAGGGAACTCAGGAAAAAGGAAAACGACTAGCATTTGCTTTCACGGCCATGTTGACTGGTTCCTCCCCCAGAGAGGACTGTCCCGTTTTTCTGCGAAGAGAGCGTCTGACAGGACCCGCACCACGCCTAAGGAGACGGAGATGGAGGGTCTCTCGGTGCGCCGGGAAAGCGGACGAGCGGACGAGCGGACCCGGCCTCAGGAGAAAGCCACGCTCAGGCCCAGATTCCCCTGAGTCACAGGGGCCGCGGGCCGCGGGCCTCCGTCCACCCTTGGTTCGGACTTCCTGGCCCAGACAGCACCCAACTGCGACCCCGACACCGCACTCCTACTCCCGCCCTGAACCCGGCCCGGGGCAAGGCCACACCTTCGGCAGTTATCGAAAGAGAAACCTCCAACTGGCGGTTCATACACTGACACAGCCGCCATCTTCCCGAAAAAGTACTTCAGGCCGGGGGCGGGAGCCAACAAAATGAACAAATCACTTCCGGCGCCACTGGCGAGCTCGGGCTGAACGGGCGGAGCAAACTCCGCGCTTGGGCGATTGATCTTAGAGTTACGGGCTCCTAGAGGAGCCTGGAGATGTTTGGAGTAGAGCGCCTCAAGTGGAGGGGAGGAGAAACTGACGCCCGGAGTAGGGGAAAGGACTTTTTATCTAAGGTGGACACGCCACAGACCCGGCATCCTGCGGTGTCTACTGCAAATTCGACTACATGGGGATTCGGAGACAAGCACACCCAATTTCCAGGCACAGCTCCACCGCCTCCTTGCAACTCTGAATTTGTTTCCTCTGCTGTCAAGTGGGGAAAAACAGCTGCCTAAAAAGGCTACTGTGAAATAAAAAAGAAGCCTGAAAAAAAAACTTCTTAACATCATTAGTCATTAGAAATCACAGTGCGATACCATTGCACAGCCACTAAGATGTCATAATCAAAAAGACAGAAAATAGCAAGTGTTGACAGGGATAAGGGAAAACTGGAACCCTCATATGTGCCTGGTGCAGCTGTCCAGAAAACAATTTGGCAGTCCCCCCCCACCACATACACACAGACAGAATTAAACATAGACCTAGCAATTGCCTCTTAGGTATATATCCAACAGAATTGGAAACAGATGTTCACAAAAACTTGTACACAAATGTTTATAGCAGCATTACTCATAATAGCCAAATAATGGAAACAATCCAAATGTCCATCAACTTGATGAATGGATAAGCAAAATGTGGTACATCATTGCAACAGAATATTATTCATCCATCAAAAGGAATGAAGCAGTGACATGCTACAACAGAGATGAACTTAGAAACATGGTACTAAATGAAAGAAGCCAGGCACAAAAAGCACGTGTAGTATGGTTCCATTGCTATGACATATCCTCACTAGACAAATGCATACAGCCAGAAAGTAAAGTAGTGGTCACTGGGAGATGGGGCGGGGCTCCCCAGGTGGCTCAACAAGAATCTATCTATTCAGGATACACAGGAGACTCAGGTTTGGTCCTGGGGTGGAGGAGATCCCTTGGAGAAGGAAATGGCAACCCACTCCAGTACTCTTGCCTGGAAAACCCCATGGCAGAGGAGCCTGGTGGGCTATGGTCCATGGGATCTCAGAGTCGGATACAACCGGGCACAGGGAGGTGGTGCAGGAGGAGAAAATGGGGAGTGACTGTCTAATGGATACTGAGTCTCTTTTTGGGATGATGACAATGTTCTGAAATTAGATGCTTGTAATGGTCACACCATTATGAATGTACTGAAAGCCACTGTGCTGCACATTTTTAAATGGTGACATTTTTGTCATGTTGATTTTATTTCAGTTTTTAAAAAGCTCCTGTGAAAATTGAAAACTGTACATAAAGAGCATTTATCCTGGCATGTAGCAACTTCTCCATAAATAGCTATTATGTTAATACAGTCATTTCACCCTGCCAACAAGCTTCAAAGGTAGCTATAGAATTCAACTCATTTTATTGATGGAAATTAAGATTCATTAAAGTAAATAACTTGTTCAGATTTACATAGAAATAGATCATAGCCCCAGTAATTGTGAGATGAATTTATTCATTCAGCAAATATTTAAATGATTCAACTATGTAATTAAGTTATTCACTCAGCACCTACTACGTGTCAAGCTTGTTTCTAGGAATGAATGAATGAATGAATGGCATCTCAGTCACCCAGAGCCATGCCTGTCACAACTGTGTGTTCAATAAATATTTGTCAAAGGTTAAGTTCCTTTTCATTACTTTTCTGGGTCTTTTGTGTGACATTAGGAAAATGACAAATCTAGATAGCATATTAAAAAGCACAGACATCACTTTGCCAACAAGGTCTGTATAGTTAAAGTTGTGGTTTTTCCAGTAGTCATGTACGGATGTGAGAGGTGGACCATAAAGAAGGCTGAGTGCTTTCAAACTGTGGTGCTGGAGAAGACTTTTAAGAGTCTCTTGGACTGCAAGGAGATCAAATCAGTCAATCCTAAAGGAAAACAACCCTGAATATTCACTGGAAGTACTGATGCTGAAGCTGAAGCTCCAATACTTTGGCCACCTGATGCAAACAGCCGACTCATGGAAAAGACCCTGATGCTAGGAAAGATTGAAGGCAGGAGGAGAAAGGGACAACAGAGGATGAGATGGTTGGATGGCATCACCAACTCAATGGACAGGAGTTTGAGCAAACTCCAGGAGACAGTGAAGGACAGGGATGCCTGGCAGGCTACAGTCCATGGGGTCACAAAGAGTCAAACACGACTTAGTGGCTGAACAAGAACACAGGAAGCCTTACTCACCTGTCTCCACAGGAATCTACCGATGAGAAAGCGTGCACATCTCCTGGCTCGCCAAGTTTCTGCTTTGTTGAGTGTGAAAAAAGGACAGGCTCTGTTCTAGAAATATCCCCCTCCTGATGAGAGAGGCTCAACTCCGTAAGACCTGGATAGGACAGGCCACAATTCAACACGCCCTGGATGCCATAGGGTCGGTAAGTAGAAACAGTAATTGAATTTAAGACCACTTTCACAATGTTCATCACACTCTCTCACACCTGCTCTGGGCTCAGCCCTGAGAGAATGAACACAAAGGTGAATCCAATGGAGTGCCTCTCCTTCTTGTTATGGATTGAACTGTTCCCTCTCCCCAAAATTGATACACTGACGTCTCAAATCCCAGTACATCAGAATGTGATCTTATTTGGAGAGAGGAGGTAATCAAGTAAAACTGAGGTCACTGGAGTCAATCTTAATCCAGTAGGACTGAGGGCCTTTTAAAGGGGAAATTTAAAAACAGACCGTCAAACCTGGAGAACTCCATGAGAACATGAAAACCACTTGAAGCTGTGTAAGAGGTCTGGAATGGCCCTCAGAAGGACCATACCTTGCCAATGCCTTGCTTTCAGACTCAGACTTCTAGCCTTCAAAACTGTGAGACTGTAAGTTTCTCTTCTTTTCTTTTCTTTTTGGCCACACCTGCAGCTTGCAGGATCTTAGCTCCCCAACCAGCGCTTGAACCCCGGTCTGCAGCCGTGAGAATCTGAGTCCTAACTGCTGGACCACTGGGGAATTCCTGACAATACTTTTCTGTTGTATCTGTTATTTAAGCCACGCAGTTTGTGGTACTGTTACAGCAGCCCAATGAAACAAACACACCCCATGAGTTCACTGTCAGAGGGAGGAGAGAAGGCCCCAGGAAGACTCACACCCTGGTGTGCTAAGGGTTGGTTGGTTGGTGCCCAGAAGGACAGAGCGGGAGCTCGTGGGGTGGGAAGGCAGGAGGGACAGACACCCGAGCGAAGGCCTGGGGTACGGGACACACAAAACCAAACAAAAAGCCCTGGCACGCTTGGTCTTCAGGAAAGAGTGATGAGGCAGATACGCCTGCAGCAAAAAGAAGCCGAGCCCGCCCCCTCCCGAGAATGGTGGCGGGGCATCTGTGTCCAGCCCTGGGGTCTGGAGGGGAGCTAGAGGAGCCTGGGAAGGATGTGGAAAGGATCTGTCATTTCAGTTTGTCCTGGGGCATTTCTCTTCCTAACTGGGTGTCTTTGGTATGGTCTTCACACTCAGACAAGCTGAAGAGGTGGCGTTGTCTTCCATCTTCTGGAGGTGGCTCAGCAGAGGCAGCCCGGAACCCAGCAGAGGGCGACAGAGAGCCTCCAGGCAGCCTGGACCGGCCCCTGAGACAGCCCGCCCAAGGCCCTGAAGACTCCGCTCTCCCTGGGGCAGGGCCGTATGGAGGACCCCCGGCACTCAGAGACCCTGCTTCAGCCTCCCTGTCCAGCATGACTGCTGCGCCCTGGGACACAGCCCAGTCCTGAACCTGGGCCTGGACACAGTCCCAAATTAATCCCTGGCGGTGCCACCAAACCTGACTGACTAGTAGGGCTCACTTCTGCTCTGGATTTGGCTGTGTGACCTCGGGGAAGCCATCGGCCTCTGTGCCTGTTTTCTAACGATACAGCAACAACCAACATTCCCTGTGTGCCCCCCACAACCTGTTCTAACCACTTTGTGTACCAGGTCTCATGGTCATCCTAGAATATGCCAACACAGAAAACAGATGATCCAGAGACAGACACAGTGCCTGCCTTCTGGGAGCTGGCAGTCCCTAAGGGTCAGGCATCACCACCCCACTTTACCGGTGAGCAAACTGAGGCCCAGAGAAGTGAAGCCGTGGGCTCAAGATGATAAGTGGCACACAGCTAAGTGACAGAGCCACAGTTTGAACCACGTGCCTCCCAGCCCCAGACCAGACACAACACCACTTTCCCGACCCCTGGCAATTACGGTCCAGCTGGAACCCAAGCTCCCGTGTCCCTCAGGGCTTTGCTAGAACAAAAGCAAGCCAAGCTCAGCTCATTCCCAGTTGCGTGACTGGAGGCTGGTCTCATCACTGCTCATCTGTTTTCACGTGTATAAAATGAGAGCATATTACGGTGTTCCTCTTGCCTTGCACATACCAAGTAAGAGCATGGAGTGTGAACTGTAAAGCACTTCATTCATTCAGTCAGTCATTCATTCACTATTTGTTAAACCCTTCCTTAGTGCCTGGCTCTGTGCTACATCACAGCCTCAAAGGGCACTGGTCTGGGAACTGCACCTCCGATTCACCGAGCTACGCGCCCTGAGTGCCAGAGCATGGCCAGGAAGCAGCTCCCCAGAGGGCATGAGGCAGCAGGGTGGGCACTCAGAAGACAGGAGTGAGCACGGAGGCCAGGAGAGGAGGGTTCAGCTGTGCACGGCCCCCTGCGCCCACCCAGAGTTTCCAAGGGCCTGGCAAGCACCCTCCTCCAGCCTGCAGGCTGCTAGGAGCCCAGCTTGGGACGGGCCCTGGAAGGCTCACCTCCATCCTCTATCAGGATGCACACACATCCGGGGGTGCCCCCCACAAGGAGACTTGGCCATCTTCCCATCGCAGGGAAAGCAGCCCATGATGCTCCCGGTTGCTAAGGCAACTGGGCCCTTGTTTTTCCTTCTTCATAAATAAGCTATAAATAGACAGGGCAAACCTGGGCGCCTTCCTTTGCATGAATTAGAGCAGCTGCTCCCGGCTCCAGGGTCCTGGAACAGCATCCAAGTGCCAAGCCTTGCTGCACAGGCCACAGAAACACAGCTCCAGTGGGTGGGCACAGCAAACACACGGCAGCATCGGGTATGAATTCCCCCCACCCTCTCCAGACTCTACTGGGGCGCTTAGCAGATTCTGGGGCCCCTGCCAAGACCCACAGAATCCCAATCATTGCAAGTGGGACCTGAGATGAAAGTTTAACTACTTAGCCCTAGCAGATGAGAAGAGCCATGAGTTTGCCCACCCAGCTGATGGTGAGTAGGAATGGGTATCCTCCCTTCTTCCTATCAAGGGTCTGCGCAAGTCACAAGGAAGTCAGAAGAATACATCCCATTTTGAAGGGCTTCGTAGGCTGACTCAGAAGCTGGGCCTGTCCGGAGGGCACTGGGGAGCCACGGGAGGCATGCAAGTGGAGAAGCACTGTGACTTCTCTTGGAAGAATGGGATTCCCACTTGACAAAGAAAGCTTGAGCAAAATGTGTCACCCAGAGACAGGGTATCCTGAAGGTTGCTGGACCACATGCTTCAGATGCTTCATGTAACAGATGCTTCCTCCAACCAAGCCTCTGACTGTGTGCCTTGATCTAGTTTTCCCGTCTTCACCATGGTCTGGACATGCCAAGCCCTCCCACAGCAAAACAAATGCTATCTCATTCATTCATTCATTCAGACATCCCTTAAACAAACTCCAGTTCTGTGTCTGGCACTGTGCTGGGCTCGGGAACACAAAGACTCTGCCCTCAAGGGAAATGGATACAAGAATCAGTGTAAGAAGCTTAAAGGGCCAGAAAGTCCTGATAGAAATTTCACAGGGTACAGAGAGATTCAAAAGAGAGAGGACAGCTCCCCCAGAGGAGGAAAAGCAACAGTAAGTTCATCACAGAGAACATGGGATTGTAAACAAAACTGAAAAGATGAGTAGGAGTCAGCTAGCTGGGGTTGTAGGAAAGAGAATGGGAGCTCCAGGAGGTGGAGAGTCTGAGCAGACACGTGGAGGCACGTTGGAGGGCATTCAGTGAGAGGGAGTGAGAAGCCGGAAATCAGCAGGGACCAAGGCAGGCAGGACCTCATGTCCGTGTATCGTGCAAATCAACTTGGCAGCTGGTCAAAGGGTGGGGTGGACAGGGGACTCTGGAAATAGGCCATCCAGGAGGAAACTGCAGTCATGGGCCAGGGAGGAGGTGAAGATGATCTGAATAAGGGTGGTAGCAGTGATGATGGTAAGCAGGGAACCGTCTCAAGAAATATTACAGAAGGTCAAACAGGGGTGGTCAGAAGTGAGATGGGAGGAGCAGGAGAAATGGAAGAGTTGATGATCTCCAGGGGTCTGACCTGGGTAGCAGGGTGGGTGGTGGCAGGAAGGTCACACGGGTCCCATTGGGATATATATTGCATTGGAGGTCTGGTTGGGGAGGGAGGTGCAGACAGCAGGGAGAAGGCCATGCTAGTCCTGAGTGTGAATGAGATACTTCAAGAGAGTGGGCAGAGGCAGAGAAGGGAGCCAAGGACAGAGGCCAGGGACAGTATTGCTTGTCATGCAGGTAAGGACAAGGAGCGGGCAAAGAGTGGAGAGAAGAAGCAGGCAAGGAGGCAGGCAGGGCCCAGGGGAGAATGACGTCATAGCCACCAAGTCGGGGGGAGGAGGCTGGAGACAGGGAGAATGGCCAAGTCTCGACAGTCCAGTGAAAGAAGGATGAAGATGCATTTGTGGGAACATTTTCATCAATTAAGCTACTGTCATCAAATCGATCAAAGGATTTTTTTCTGATAATAATCCTCAGTGTTAGCGATGATGTGACAAAACGAGCACTCTTGCCATTTGCTCATGAGCACAACCTTTCTGGAAAGCCACTGTCCAAAATAGTTCAAGATCCCATACAACAAGTACCTGAATCAGCAACATCCTATTGTGCCCTTCAAAATTTGTCAAGAGGGCAGCTCTCATGCTAAGTAGTGCAGTTTTTTGTATATCAACTATACTGCAATAAAACAGTTCCCTTTCTCTCTCCCTCTCTCCCCAGTGAATCAACTGAAAAATCATGTAGCACTCCACACTAAATTCTAGAGGACGAATCTCACTAAAACAAAGGACGTTCTTTTATATAAACACAATACCACTACACAGATTTAGTTTTACTTAAGGATTCAGTACTTCCATTTAATATTCAATCCACTTTCAAATTCCCCCCGTTATCCCATTAAAACCTCAATGATTTTTATGAACCAGGATCTCATCAAGTTCTTACACTGAATTCAATTGTCAGATAAATACTCCAGCAAAGTCTCCTAATAACCAGGGCTTTCTCCTTCAAAACCACAATACCACTGTCACATTCTGGAAATGTGATGTGGGCTCAGGATTATTATCTAACATCCTGTCTACGTTTAAAAAAATAGTTCAAGATCCTTAAAAAAGTTTGGAACAGTTAACTCAGAAATTCCCTCTACGACTCTCTCCTCAGACAAAGATAGGGGTGTGAAGCTGTGCATTGTGACATTATTTATGATAGTCCACATTGGATATTATAGTGGATTATATATTGGATCTATATTGGATAATGTATTATATACACTGGCTATATGTTGACTAATGGATTACAAACATTGGATATTATAATAGATTATCATCATAAAAATCTAGAAACCACTTTAATGTCAAACAATAGGTGAATGGCTAAATAATTTATGATGGAATATACAGAGCCATTAAAAATTATGTTTTTAATGTATGTTTAATGACACAGGGGAAAGAATGAGAAATGGGGCAGAATATATATGGCTCCAACTTTATAATGTATGTGGATGTACATTCTGTATGTAAAAATCATATTACAAATGGTCATAATACCTTGCTGATGGTATATCAAGTCATTCTTTTTTAATTTTGTTAGAGAATACTACTTTACTTATTTATTTTTGGCTGAAGTACACAGAACTTCCCCGACTAGGGATTGAACCTGTGACTCCTGCAGTAGGAGAACAGAGACTTCACCACTGGACCACCAGGGAAGTCCTCAGGTCACTCTTATTTTCCTCTTTGAGCCTCTGCCTTTTTTTTCCTCCAATTCTCTCTCCCTATGCATTACTTCTTCTCAACTTTTTTATTTTGAAGTTTTTCAAGCTGTCAGAAAGTTGCAAGAGTAGTACAATGAACCATTCTCTCTCAACTTTCTCTCCCTGATGAATCAAATTGAAAATCACACGATGCTCTATCCTAAATGCTACAGGACAAATCTACTGAAAACAAGGACATTCTCCTACACAAACACAATACCACAATGAGGATTTAGTATTACTATCTAATATTCAGTTCACTTTCAAACACCCGCAATTATCCCAATAAAACCTCTGTGATTTTTATGATCCAGGATCCCATCAACTGTCCCAGCCCAGCCTCCTAAAAAGCAGGGCATTCCCTACAAAACCACGATACCATTGTCACATTCCAGACTTGCAGTATGTGTTCAGGATTATACCCTAATCTCCTGTCTACGTGCAGTTTCTCTGATATGATTTTTGTGATCAGGATCCAATCAGGGAGCTCCACTGAATTCAGTCTCTGTGACTCTTTAACCTCCTTCAATCTGGAACAGTCTCCAGGCTTGCTTTTTGTCATTCATGAAAAGGCCAGGCTAGTTCAAAAGAATTTTCTTCAACGTGGACTTGTCCAGTGATTTTGGCAGGTAAGCATTTTTGACAGGAGGTCCTCATAAGTGATATGTCTTTTCTCCAGGCACCACATCAAGGGGCATTGATATTGGCTTGCCCCAAAATTGGCAGTAAGTTTAATCATTTGGGTAAGGTGGGGTCCGTCAGGTTTCTCCATGTGTAAAGCTTATTTTCCTCTTTATAATTAAAAAGTAATTTGCGGGTGTTGCTTTAAGACTGAGTGCATAGCCTATTGCCAATGGTCTTTGACCCAATGGAAATAGCACTCATTGATTTCTACCCAAATCCATTTTTACAAAGCCTGTGTGTTCTTTTGCAACTGCACCAAGGAAAGGAAAAGGAAGGGAATAAATGTCCTGAGTTTAGAAGGGAAAAGTGTGTGATTATAAGATTTCATTTTCTGTTTCCATCACTCCTCCTCAGTTGGCACTCTTCTAAGAAAGAGCTTTCTCTTACCTTGATTTCTCTGGGTCTTTTTTTTTTTTTAATTCAAGGATTTTTTTTTCCAATTTTATGCACTATGATCCATTCTTGTTATTAATCATTTTGATCTCCAGTTGTCCCAAATGTAGCCCTTGGAGTCTTTTCAAATGAGCTCCCCACCACTTTGAGATCTCCTTGGCGTTCTGGCATGATGATATATTCCAGATGTGGAATGGAGAGCTTGCTGGGTCCAAGCAGCCCTCTCAGCCACGGAAACAGCCACTTACCTCTGGATCCACGGGCAACTCGAAGGAGGTCAGGGGGCAGCAAGGGGAGCATCAGGGGCTGGGTGGACATGCAGGGTTCTTTCTCTCAGAGCAACAGCTGCTGGGGCTTTAATTAATGGCCCCACTCTGGGGACCCAAGGCCAGGTGCCTTGAGCTTAGAACAAGACACCAGCCCACTCAAGTATCTCATTCCACATCCCACCCATGTACTCCTTTCATGAGGAAAGGTATCAGTCATAGTACAAAGATGAACAAAACCTGTGTGTTCTTTTGCAATTGCACCAAGGAAAGGAAAAGGAAATAAGTGTGTGTCTGTCTGTCTGTCTTGTCTGTCCCCAGTTCACCAGGCCTCTGCATCCCCTTTCTTACCCTTTATCTTCTCTCGTTGAGGTAGAGTTTGCATACAGTAAAATGGACAGCTTTGAAGGACACAGTTGGATGGGTTTTGACAAATGTGTAGTCAGCACCCAACCTAGATACACAACATTCCCACCAACCCCAGAAAGATCCCTCATGCTTCCTCCTTGTGTCAGCAAGGAGTCCCTCATAAAGGTAATCATTTGCTAATATCTCAAAATTCCACAGCTTCACACAAATGAAATCCTGCACCGAGCACATGTCCTTTAACTGCCAAATAAAGTGGTGGTGGAAAGCCTGGCAGCGCCGCCATTGCCCCCAAATATTTCCGAGGCTTTCAGAGAGAGAAAACGTCAGGACACTGGTGACCCTCTGTGGGCTCTTTCCCCAAACCCCTGCTCCCAGGCTGGTGACCGAGAAAGGGACCCAGACCAGACTCATCCCCCACCCAGAAAAAAAGCATCTTCCATGGCCCAGAAATGATGGCTGAGAAACTCCACTGGACGTGGTAGGAGTCTGTGTACTCAGAGTGAGGCTCAGACACGCGGATGGCCCCCAGCCCCCCGACTGTGGGACCCCCAGGGGACTGCGGTCCTGTCCATCTGCCTGCAGGAGTGGTAAGCAGCACCAGTGGCCAGCCGGCCCCCTGCATTTCTGCTGTCAATCTGCCCACTGCCCTGGGTTGTTTACTGGAAGCTGGCCTCCCTGCCAGGGTTCAAAGCCCTGGCCCTGGGCGCGTCTGCGGCAGGAAGCAGGCCGGGCAGTAATTGGCAGCGCGGCTGAGCTCGGCGGCCGGCACTGACCCGCATCCTCCTCCAGCATCGCCTTTGAGTCACTTCATACTGACCTTCCAGGCCTGCAGGGACTTCCTGCTGAACACCGAGCCCGAACCAGCAACAAATTACTCGTTCCCCAAGAAATCTATTAAAAGGTGACAGCAGTTCGGGGGCTGCCCCCCCTCCACAGGAAGCCTAATGTCTTCTGTTCTCAAGAGCCACCGGCCAACTCCTGCTGAACTTGGAGGGAACTGAGCTTGAACTTGAAATCTGGGGCCCAAGGAAAAAGAATGCAGACACAAGGAGAAGCCGCCATCCTTGAGGCCTATGGCTTTACTGAGGGGTAAGGGTCGGGATCTGGAGTACCCTGGACCTCAGGTCCAATCTGCCACTTCCATGCTGTGTGACCTTGAGCAAGCCACATGGCCTCTCTGAGCCTTCCACACCCATAAAGGAGAGAAAAGCCCACCCTGTGGGTGAGCAAAAAGCCAGAGAAGTGCCAGGCACACAGCAGATGCTGTGCTCTGTGAGTGCTGCTGGCTCAGAAGGAGACTGATTTATTGCATTCTGCAGCCAGGGAGAAATAAGCCCAGAGTGACCCGCATGTGTCTGCCCCTGTCCTAAGTAAGGCAGTGGCCAAACCACGAGATCTTGAGGAGTGGATCACGTGCAGCAGTAGGGTCTAGGGGTGGGGGCAGGACACCTGGAGGATCTGGGCTCTTACTACCTCCAGCAAGGTTCCAGCTGATCGATTACCAAGTCATTGCATGGAGGAAAGGAATCAATGGGTGAATGTCCACATCACTGCTAGGCGCTGTAGGCTGAATAATGCCCACCCCCAAACATGCTGATGGCCCAGTCCCTGCAACCTGTGAAGATGTCACCTTACTTGGTAAAAGGGACTTTGCAGATACAGTTCAAGTTAAGGATCTTGAAATGATAAGATTATCCTGGATTATCCAGGTGGGCCCAGAGTGATCACAGTTCAGTTCAGTCCAGTTGCTCAGTCGTGTCCAGCTCTTTGCGACCCCATGAATCGCAGCACGCCAGGCCTCCCTGTCCATCGCCAACTCCCAGAGTTCACTCAGACTCACGTCCATTGAATCAGTGATGCCATCCAGCCATCTCATCCTCTGTTGTCCCCTTCTCCTCCTGCCCCCAGTCCCGATCACAGGGACCCTTATAAGAGGGAAGCAGCAGGCTCAGACACTCCCTGGTGGCCCACACAGTAAAGCGTCTGCCCACAATGCATGAAGCCCAGGTTCGTTCCCTGGGCCAGGAAGATCCCCTGGAGGAGAAAATGGCAACTCACTCCAGGATTCTTGCCTGGAGAATTCCATGGACAGAAGAGTCTGACAGGCTACAGTCCATGCGGTTGCAAAGAGTCATCTCCGACTCTGCGACCCCATGGAGTGTGCAGTGAAGGGACTAACGTTTTCACTTTCACTTTCAGCAGGCTCAGAGTTGAGGCCTGAGGTGCAAGTTGAGGGAGCAACATCTGCAGTGGGCCGCGACGATATCGAGGCTGCAGAATTATGTAAATTCTGTCCTCTAGGCCTCGCTGGACTCAAACTCCAATGTAGTGTTTTTACCATAGGATGAAGTGCTGCTGGGCCCACTGTCCTGATGACTTGGAGGATCAGAAAACACCAGTTCACAAGGGACAGCTTAAATCTCAGGCTACTTGATGGGGCATGGTCATCAGTGTCTTCTAGGGTCCAACAGGTTACCAGGTACTGATTTTCTAAGGGTGAGTAGCTCTTGGCAACAGAGGTCATGGACTTGCCTAGTTAAAAGAAATAATTTTTAATAGCTACTTTGATTCATTTGGCAAATTGCTTAGTTAAGTGACTTAATAATTTTAAATGGAACTGGCTTTTGGAGAACTGGTTTTTAGCAAAAAATTATTCAGGGCTGGCTGGATTCCAGTACACGAAGATGCCCTGGAGAAGGGAATGAAAACCCATTCCAGTACTCTTCCTGGAGATTTCAGGGACAGAGGAGCCTGGCAGGCTACTGTCCATGCGGTCGCAAAGAGTCAGACATGACTGAGTGACTAACACTTTCACTTTTTTTTTTTCCTCTACTGTCTGAGCCACCGCATAAAAGATGGCCTAAAGATGGTCTCCAGAACTCTGTCCTGATCTTGGATTTGCTCTCTTCTGGGCTGGCTTTGCTTTCGCTTGATTTTTCGCTAAAATGTGGCCGAGGGCCACCACTCCTCTGGTTTGGCTGTGGCAGTCAGTCAGAAGAGCACAGGAAAGTTTCCCAGAAATTCTAGTAGAAGGCCCAGTGGGCCACCTGTCTCGTGCGCCCATCCTAGGGTGACTAGCCTTGGCCAGGAGCATGGATACCCTGACTGGGCTATCCTGGTAACCTGGGCTACATGCCCACGTATGGTAGGGAGAATTATAAAGATGTCCCCTCTCCTGATTTTCATTCTTGGTTATTCAGCAAAATACTAACCTAAGCACTATGTGATATTGATTTTATGTATCAGCTTGGCTGAGCCACCGTGCCCAGAAGTTTGCTTAAACATTATTCTGTGTAAAGATGTTTTTGGATGAGATTAACATTTAAATTGGTGGACTGTGAGTAAAGCAGGAACTTCCCTGGTGGTCCAGTGATTAAGACTCCCCCTTCCACTGCAGAGAGCACAGGATCAATCCCTGGTTAAAGAACTAAGATCCTGTATGCCACCCAAAAGGGAAGGCGGGAAAAAAACTGATTACCCTCTGTCATAAGGGTGGATCTCATACAACCAGGTGAAGACTTTAATAGAACAAAAAGACTGACCTCCCCAGGGCAAGGAATTCCCACCCCAGGTTTCAAACCCACTTAGGTCAGGGGTCTAAGCTTCTCTGCTTGTGCCCATGGACACAGCCCCTTATGACAAGGTGACAGCTTTTTTCTCCAGCTCTCCCTCCATTCATCTCTTCATTTGGGGGCATCTCCGGTTTCCATCCCACTACTCAGGTGACTTCCTATAGCTCAGATGGTAGAGAATCTGCCTGTAATGCAGGAGACCCAGGTTCAATCCCTGGGTCAGGAAGATCCCCTGGAGAAGGAAATGGCAACCCATTCCAGTATTCTTGCCTGGAGAATTCCATGGACAGAGGAGCCTGACAGGCTACAGTCCACGGTGTCAAAGAGTTGCGACATGACTAAGCAACTAACACACACACACACTCAGGTGTTTGGAAAACTGCCCTGAGTCTAGCCAGCCCCCTGGGTCAGACGTGGAGTCGGTTCCATGTAAACCCTCAGCTATCGTGGAGCACAATCCCTGGAGCTGGACAGGAGGAAATAACTGGACGAAGAGCAAGGCCTTCAGGCCACCAAGCTGAGCTCCCTACCTGGAGATGGGCAGGTATCATCACAATTAGTCCTTGTCACAGTGCCACGTGGTGGGCAATAGGATCCTCACTTCTTGGAAGGAACAATCAAGGCTCAAAGAAGGCAAATCCATGTTCAAGTTCAGCACCCTCTTCCAGTTACAAGTGACAGAAACCAAATTCATCCTGGCTGGAGAAAAGGAAGTGCTTGCTGATCCAAGCAACCTGGAGGTTGAGGGATGAGCCTGGCTTCAGCCACCCTTCTGCCTGGGGGATTTGGTGAGGTCCTCATCTCCCCCTGCCTCTCTGTCCTTGCATCTCTTCCTGTCTCCCACTCTTTTTCTCTCTCCTTCCACCCCCACCCCATTCTCCCTAACTCTGTCTCCTATCTCATGAGTGCTTTGCTCTCAACTGACTTTATTCCCTCCTACTTCATATGGATAGAACAGAAGAGTAGCCTGTGACAGAGACAGAAGCCCAGTTTTAAATATTTGAAGCAGCAAAGAACCCAGGTAATAGATGAGCTTTTTCAAACCTCTTTGCAACCAGTGATACACAAATAGAAATATTCTATAGTAATCCTGGAAAGGCTGCCTAAGGGAAGGCAAGCTGACTCAGCTGGAAGAAGCATCTCTTTTGCTCTTCTCCCCTTTCTGCCTTCCTGTTGCCTAAAATATGAGTGTAATGGCTGGAGCTCTGGTAGCTATTTTGGGCCATGGGGTGAGGCTGGATGCCAGTACTTGTCATATGAGCCCTGAACTGACCACCATAAGTCTTTTTTACATGCAAAAAAAAAAACCCCAAATAATTGCATGTTTAAGCCACTTTTATTTGGAATTTTTTCTTATATGCAGCCAAACTTAACCCCATGATATGTGACCACAAGCAATTCCAGGTTCACATCTTTCCAACTCCAAAACTCCAGAGTCAGGACCTCTGCTCTTCTCACTCACAAGGCATCTAGTGAGCTCTGAATGGCACAGCGAGGGTCACACACAACTAGAGGAATGGCCAAGCCATGCCCCAGGCCTATTCTTGGTGTGCTTATGTTGCTTATTTGCTTTTGAGGAGAGACAGTTGGAGTAGAATCAGAGGAATGGTGGGAAGAGGGGCATTCCCCCAAAAAGTAGGTGTGCTGGACCCCTAGGAAGTGACAAGTGTCCACTACAGCCTGTGTACAGTGAACCCTAGTTTGCCTGACTCCCAAGCTGGACACTCTCCACTCTACTCTCAGTATTTCAGAATTAACAGAAGAGGCTTCCTTATCTGTCCTCTCGGGTGAAGGAGTTGGCCTGCACTGGGGTTGGCCTGACCTCTCTCAAGAAAGTTCATCTAGAGGCCAGTGTGTGGGGTTGAGAGGACAGAAGTGTACAGTGCTCCAAGGTCAACCCCAGAAAGCACGTCTCAGGTTAGCACAGTTAGTTACTTGTGGGAGACGTGTGACTGTTAGTCAGAATCAAGGTCAAAGCCCACCTCAGTCACCCCTGCTGTGTGTCCTCAGGGAGTCCCTTCACCTCTCTGAGTCTCATGCTAACTCCCCAATTTCCATCTCCAGGCCTGTCTTCACTCCCTCCCTGCCAGCCCTATACACACCTAGACTTCCATCTTCTTCCTCTCACCTCATCCACAGACCTTCCTCCAAAAGGCCGACCACAACAGCTCCCAACACACCCAGCCAGAGCCTTGGCCCGGACATGCTGGCACAGCCTCCTTGCTCCAGGATAGTCTACTGAGGCCTAAGGAACAATTCAACTGTCAGATTTGTCCAAATTACCAACCATGCAAAATAAACCACCGCCACCATCCCAGAGTCCTGCCCCTGAAACCCAGGGACAGACGTGGGCATTACAGATGGGCTGGGGGCTCAACAACAACCACCGCAGCTCCCTGGTGGGGGATGAGCAGGTGGCAGTGTCCTAAAGTCCCGGTTCTTTGTCCCTGGCTCTGGTTGCCCAGGACATTGTGCGCTCTCCTAAGGGTGCAGGCAAACTAAATGCCCTCCTGGGGAGGCAGGCCTTAGTAGACGAAGCCCAGCAAAAAGGCCAACGCTAATTTTCAAATGATCGTCATTATTATTCCATTTTTACTATTGAAAGATTTATTGTCACTTTGATTATTAAAGCACTACATGCTCATAAAAAGAATAAATGAATAAACTATAAATGTAAGTCTCTCATAATCGGAGTGGAGGTCAGAAACATCTCTTGTGTCAGAAACAGTCCTTGATTAAGAAACAAAGAAGAAAAAAAAGGAAACATACATAGGACTTCCTTGCAGTCCAGTGGCTAAGAGTCCACCTGCCGGCACAGGGGACACAGGCTCAGTCCCCGATCTGGGAGGACTCTACACGCTACGGGCAACTAAGCCCATGCAGCACAGCTACTGACCCTGAGCTCCAGAGCCTGTGCTTTGCAACAAGAGAAGCTACCGCAATGAAAAGCCCACACGCTGCAACTAGAAAAAGCCCTTGTAGAGCTTCGAAGACGCAGCAGGGCAAAGAAGAAACAATAAGAATTGTTTTTAAAGAAAAAGAAACATACACAAATGTGATTCCTCAATTTGTCATCTGTAGGTGGCTGTTACTGGGCAGCGGTGTTGCTCCACTGAGTCTGTGGCCAGAGACTCACCTGTCCTTGTGCTACAGAGACTGGCTGGGGTTCACCCCTGGGGGTGCCCCTGTGTGGGGCACCCCGCACAGGGCCTGGTGGAGAGGAGAGCTCAGTGCATTTTTGGGAAACACAGAAGGAAAGAGGGATAGAAGAAGGAAGTAAAGGACACCCTACCCAGTCCCCTGTGAAAACAGAGGGACATACAAAATCCTGCAGGGACCCAGGGAGAGCATCTCACTCTGCCTGGGGCGGAGTGGGGAGTTGGGGGAAGCAGCCAGCAACCCTGAGTCTTAAAGTATGACTAGGAACTTTCTAGAATTTGTAGACATCCACCAGGCAGAGAAACAAAGAGAAGGCAGGGTAAATGCAAAGTCAGGGAGAGGTGAGAGGACATTGGGCCTTCGTGGACAGCCTGGGACAGCCAAAGGAGGGTTTTGGAGAAGAGAGGGGCTAGGAGAGGTTGAGGACATTGGAAAGGACTTCCTGAGCTGAGCTAAAGGGTGTTCTCTCGACTTCGGGAAGCCACACTGGGCACTCACTGAGCCTTGGCTGAACCAGATTAGGAGCCAGGGGCCCCAAGTCCCACACTGGAGGGGCAGCAGCCCCAGGATCCCATCCCCTGCCAGGCCCCCAGGCAGCGAGGCCTCCCCTCCCGCATCCTCCAGCCTGGTGTTTTTCTCTGCGCTTGATGAAGTTAGAATGAGCCCTCTCTGGGGTGACTCGCAGGCGTTCAAATTGGATTGGCACACAGACATCGAGCAGTTGGTGGCAGGAGCCAGGGGACCCGGAGAGCAGGTTTTCGCTGGAGGGGACGTGAGCTTTATTTCCCTCTTGGTTGCTGACAAGGAAGCAGCTGTCCTGCCCTGATTATCTGAGTCATAGCCGCTAATGCCCAGCCTCCCTGGCGCCCGTCCGCCTGACGGGGCCAGGTGAGGAGCCCCACACCCCAGCCTGCTCTGCCGTGAGCCACGAGCTCCATCTACTGCTGCCTCCACACAAGACCAAGAAACAGCCCTCTGTCTTGGGTACAGGGCCTTGCATGCCAAGCTGGGGTCACAGCCCGGAGGAGAGAGAGCCAGAGCAGCCTTGAAGAATACTCGAGACACAAGGAAAAAGAGAAAAAAATTTATGACCAGTTCCCTTCTTCTAACACACTAGCCACACTGGCTCCTTTCCTTTGTTTCATCTTTAGCTTTCAGTGTGTTGAGACTAAACTTGAATACGACTTTCCTGTTAACTAAGCACTTCCAAATCGGTCATGTCATTCCAGCCTTGAAAAAGCCCAACAGGTGGGGAAACTGAGGCCCGTAGGAGAAGAGGCTTGCCTGAAGTCACACAATAGCAGAGTGGGAGGAATAGGACTGGAACCCCAGTCTGTCCAACTTCAAGTCTTGTACACTATCCACTGTATTTTTGAGTCTTTGCCCATTTATCAGTTAGAACACCCTCAGCAGCAGCGAACAGTAACAATGCTTTCAATAAAATGCGAGTTTATTTTCCTTGTATACCAAAGACTGGCCGCAGGTGCGTTCCAGGTTAGGAGGCAGCAGTGATGTGATGGACCCAGGCTCTTACAATCTTGATGCTCCATCATCCTCGATAGGTTGCCTTTTAACAAGCTTGCTGCCTCATGGTCCACAAGAAGGCTGTTGCAGCGCCAGGCATCTTGTCTAAATTCAACGCAGAATGAGGACAAAAGGAAGGGATGGTGAAAGCTGTGATGATCCCATTCATCAGTAAAGAAAGATACTTTCCTGAATTAGTCCTGGAGACTTTGGTTTATACCTTATTGGTAACATGGCTACTCACAGCTCAAGGAAAGCTGAGAAAGTAAATATTCTGAGAATAAAGAAGGACAGTGGGGAAAAAGTGCTGTGCTGGTCACCAACAGTATCTGTCACAGTCTACACAGAGTTGTGTTTAGTTACCATATCACATTTACTTTTTGCCTCCTGCTTTGTTTTTTTTACCGTTAGGTCATTTGCAGCTTCTTTATCACTATGTTGGTTTTGTCATTTTCTCTCTGTCTCTCTCTCCCTTTTTTTTTTTTTAACATTTTGGCTGTGCCTCATGGCATGCAGAATCTTTGTTCCCCAACCACGGATATTACCCATGCCCCTTGCAGTGGAAGGGTGGAGTCTTAACCACTGGACCACCAAGGAAATCCCATAATTCTCACTGTTAATGGTTTAATAGTATTTTTCAAGGGATAAGCCACAATGTATTTGTTAGGCACAGGAAGCTTCCAATGTTTTCAATATTATATATAATGCTGTGATGAACATTTTCATGTTCATTTAATTGGGTGCCTCCCAAACATAAGTCCCACACAGTAGAATCACTTAAATCAAAGATGTTAATATTTCCTGAATCAAAAAAGTTAATTTTTTAGTCCCTTGGACAGCAAGGAGATCAAACCAGGCAATCCTAAAGGAAATCAACCCTGAATACTCATTGGAAGTACTGATGCTGAAGCTGAAGCTCCAAAACTTGGGCCACCTGATGCAAAGAACCCACTAATTGGATAAGATCCTGATGCTGAGATGAGCTTCCCTGGTGGCTCACCTGGTAAAGAATGTGCCTGCAATGCGCAAGACCTGGGCTCGATCTGTGGGTTGGGAAGATCCTCTGGAGAAGGGAACAGCTACCCACCCAGTATTCTGGCCTGAGAATTCCATGGACTATATAGTCCATGGGGTAGCAAAGACTCAGACACGACTGAGCCACTTTCACTTTCACTGATGCTGGGATAGATCGAGGGTGGAAGGAGAAGAG
The DNA here is from genome assembly GCA_917880005.1 of Nanger dama. NCBI lineage: Eukaryota > Metazoa > Chordata > Mammalia > Artiodactyla > Bovidae > Nanger > Nanger dama. Next base: position 11,530,951 of record CAKJTW010000018.1, on the reverse strand, counting down.
GATGACAGAGGATGAGATGGTTGGATGGCATCATTGACTGAACAGACATGAGTCTGAGCATGTCACTCTGGGAGACAGTGAAGGACAGGGAAGCCTGGCACGCTGCAGTCCATGGGGTCGCAAAGAGCTGGACACGACTGAATAATTGAACAATAACAAATATTACTCCTTGTTTCTCCTCCTGAAACTCTATTGATTTCCAAGAGGAATATGCTATTTTATATTATGTCACAATATCTGGATGTATTGATTTCACTTCTGTGAGCCCACACAGAATATATTATCACTTTTTAAAGGTTTTTATGAAATTCTATCCTAAAATGATACCTTAATGTTGCTTCTGTTTTTATTCCCTTGAATAAAAGGAATAACCTGAGAAGGACTATTTTTCCCCTTATATTTTTCACTTTGTACTTCCTCTTTGGTGAAGTATTTGTTCATTTCTTTCTCCAGTCAACATCTGGAGTAAGAAAACTATTTTTATAAAAACCATACTGGTACTGGTCATATTACAACTCCACTTTCCCACTTGATCCTGCAAGTTCCTTCTGAGGAAGGCAAGGTAGGGAATAGGATCCAAATCACAGATGAGGGAACTAACAGGCAGAGCCTCCATCTCTAAACCAGCACTTTTCTTATACAGCATTGCTTTTTTAATTAGGGAAGGGGATTGCTTTGCTTTTTGTTTTTGTCGCACTGGGCAGCACGTGGGACCTTAGTTCCCCTGACCAGGGACTGAATCCACATGCCCTGCATTGGAAGTTCAGAATCTTAACCACTGGTCTACCAGGAAAATCCCAAGTATGGCTCTTTTAAAAAAAAATAACAGCTTCATCAAAATATAATTCACTAGCATACAACTCATTTAAAGCACCCAACTCACTTGTTTTTAGTACATTCATTGGAACTGTGTGAAAGTGAAGTTGCTTAGTAGTGTCTGACTCTTTCCGACCCCATGGACTGTAGCCTACCAGGCTCCTCTATCCATGGGATTTTCCAGGCAAGAGTACTGGAGTGGGTTGCCATTTCCTTCTCCAGGGGCTCTTCCTGACCCAAGGATTGAACCCAGGTCTCCAGCCTTGTAGGCAGATGCTTTACCATCTGAGCCACCAGGGAATTGTGTAACCATCACCATAACCAATTTTAGAACATTTCATTGCCCCCAGGAGAAACCCTGAACCCACCACCTATTCACTGTCACATCGGGTGGAGCTAAAAACATGTTTAAGCTTGGAGAAGAGATGAGAGGGACAGGCTGTACGAGGAAGGTGAAGCAGACAGGTGGTGCCAGGAACTTGCTCTGTGACCACACGTCTCTCCCCTCTGGTTCTTGGTTCCTTCCTAATACTAAGAAGTATTTACTGAGCACCCGATGTGTCCAGGCTCCAGGCATCTCACAGATGTTCCTGATCACTCTCTCTAAAGTGGGGTGAAGGGCCCCATTTTACACAGCAGGGAAGCCGAGACCCAGAGCGGAGACTTGGAATCTTTGGTGTCTTTAGGCTGGCTGGTGGCAGAGAGGGCCCTGGAGTGGGGTGGGGGCAGGGAGGGGGTCCAGCTCAAGGCCGCTACATCAGCGGCCTCCAGCTCCCCACTTCTGGAGCTGCCCCAGTGACAGGTGGGGACAGGTAGGGGGAGAGGAAGGATGGGAGTGTCTGTGCACCGGCCACAGTTGGTGGTGCGATGGCAGGCCCTGGGAGCCCGTTAAGCCCAGTCCTCTTCCCACTGCCTTGTGACTCACACCAATCAGAGCACGGGCTCAGACGCAAACCTCAAAGTCATGAAGTGTGTGTTGTCCGGGTGTGTCGAGATCTGTGGGATTGTTTCTTTAGTGCTTCAACAAAGTGCTCCCTCTGTCAAGCTTTTGCCAGGGGCTGGGGACGTGGAGGGAAGGCAGACAGTTTCCTAGCTTTTGGAGAGATTCAGCAGCCCATGAAGCAGCTTAGGATGCAGGGAAACCATCCTGGAAGGCCTAAGCAGACATCTGAAGGATGAGTAGAAACAAGCCAGAAAGGACTTGGAGATGGGGTGCTCCTGCCTAGTCCTGGGTACAGGGACTAGCACGTGCAAAGGCCCAGGAGTGAGAAAGGGAAGCAGTTCAGCTTGGCCACAGGCTGGGCTACCGAGTGAAGGGGAAGAGGCCCAGTGGGGAGGAAGGAGGGTGAGATGGGTCAAGTCAGCCAGGTGCCTAGGGCTGGATTTTCTCCTGGAGCATCAGGGAGCCACAGAAGGTGGGTGGGAATTTTAGAGAGACTGCTCTGACTGCCCAGCGGAGAAAGGATTGGAGTAGGTAAGAGGGGAGGCAGGCTCCAGGCTAGTCTGGGTTTCTCAGGACCCGAGTGTGCGGAGGCGGGGGACGGCAGGAGCCGGTCTGCAGAGCAGAAGCCCATCCTCCCCAGAGAAAAATGACAATAGGTCCAGGCTGTGGGGCCCCTCCAACACCAACACTCACATAGCTCTTCTCACAGCCCCCTTCTATGTCCCTGAGAGGGCGGAGTGATTCTCCACTTTTGGTGCAGGAAGACTGAAGCAGAGAGACTTGCCCAGGTCACATAAAAGTTGGCTGATGGCCAAGTTCCCATTCTGGGGGTTTGTTGTAACCCCAAAGTGAAACCATTCCAGCTGATGGCCTCCTTCTAAAACTCTTAGCCCCGGACCAGGAACAGTTTGGCTGAGGGGCTGGCCCAGGCCAGGCCCCAGGAAGAAGGACCCTGGCTGTCCTCCCACCCTCCACCTACTCAGACAATGAGCCAAGGGCCCCCATGGCTATCATTCACTCACAGCCTCTGGGCCTTGTCTATGGAGACAAGGGGCCTGTCAGAGCCGCCTGCCCATAAAGCGGATGAATGGCCCCTGGCTGACCGTCAGACAATACCCAGGCTCTGGGGAGGTGAGATTAGGCCTAGCCACCACCCAAGCCAGTCCCAGTAGCTCAGGATCCATGAGCACACAACCCCAACCCTACAGTACTGGGTCATCTTCAACAGTGACTCCTGGGAAACGTGACCCCAAGGAAGGGAGGGAGTGAGATTGGAGCCCCGGGCCGGGGAAGGGGAGGGGGCATTGCCAAGGATGGGTAAGGTCATAACTTAGGTTACAGGAGGAGATTTGGGATGGGACAGGAAGGCCAGGAGGACCAGAAGGCAGACCAAGGAGGCCAGGAGGGGTATAGTGTAGCATAGTATTAGATGTTCAGCCGCATCCGACTCTCTGCGACCCCATGGACTGCAGCCTGCAAGGGTCCTCTCTCCATGGGATTCAGAAACCAAAACCCTTCTATTCCCTTTCCTCCAAACAGGGCCTCTCCTCTCTCCCCCTCCCTGTGTTACCCCCCCCCAACTTTGGTCTGCATGCCTTGTGGGATCTTAGTTCCTTGACAGGGCTTGAACCAGGGCCCTCCTCAGTGAAAGCCCGGAGTCCTCACCACTAGATCAGCAGGGAATTTTGCCTGTGTTACCCGCTGCATGACCTGGATGAAGGCCCAGACAGCGGGGTTCCAGGCCAGCCTCTACCACTGGCCAGCTGTCCAGCCTAGGATGAGAGCTCTGAGTCCTCATCTGGAAAATGAGCAGGACGGCCCCTCCTCTCATGGGGGTTGAAGGTATAGGGGATGAGGTCTGTAGGGGACCAGTTCAGGACACGCAGGAGGTGAGGTGCTGGATGCTCCCTCCTCATGCTGCCTGAGATGCGACTAGGGAGTCCAAGATCCCTTATCCGAGACTCACCAGGTGCCCTTCCTAATAAGAGTGACTTTACCTATGTGTTGTGGGGGAGTTGTGACACCAGTCGGGTCCAGAGACTGATCCCCTCCGCCTCCATGACTCATGCATCTCCTGCCGGCCCGCGCCTGCCCAGTCCGGAGCGACCAGCAGGGGAATCACCGCACTGGAGGGCTAGGGCCAAGGGGGCGGGGTCTTCTAGCGCCGCCCCGCACCCATCGGTCCAGGGAGAGCTCCAGGCGGAGAGTTTGCCGATGCCAAACTCTGGTCCCCGAGACCTCGCAGAGGTTAAGCCGATCCCAGGCACTAGGCGAAGCCGGTGAGGACCCGGGCTGTGAACAGGGGGTGGGATCAGCACAGGTGAAGGGGAGCCCTTTGCGCCGCCTCCTCTCCACCCCCGGGGCCCATCAGCCTACGAAGGATTCCCCGCTGGCCTCTTGTGAAGAAGGGACATGCAGTGGGGAGACCAAACTTCGCCTCTCTTTTGAATACCAACGAGTGTTCGGTGAGCAAGGAAGGGGGTGCCTAGGAGTTTGTGGGGACAAACACGGACAGATGTGAACAGAGGGGCGGGCAGTCACACTGTGTGCCCGGGCCAGACTCTTAAAATTCCCCAGCGACTTGGGGTTGGGGGTGGGATCCTGCAGGACACAAGTGCTGTTTAAAAGAGGGGAGGGAAGTGACAGTAAGTTTGGTGCTTTTCAGAGTCCCGAAAGTGTGACGCTCTGTGTCCTCCCAGGCTGGGGTTTGATTTTCATGCTTATAGAGTTTATCTGGGAAAGGAGAAAGGGAACGAATTATCATTGGTGATGGCTCTAGACTTCCAGGTGACCTGAGGCCGAATGGTAGGACCCAGTGGGGCATTACTTCACTTCCAGTGTTTTCTGAGACCATTTGTGCCTGGCCAGGGCTCTTTCAGACCTGAACCCCGCACCCATCCCCACTAGGCTGCCAAGAGCAACCCCAAATCACCTGTGATTAGGGCCTCCTCAGCTAACTACAGTGCCTGGCGGTGGCAGGTCTGCTGCAGGTGCTGGGTAGATGGAGTGACGGCGAGCTGATTTGTAGATGGTATTTCCGAGGGAATGGGAGGCCAGTCTGGGAAGGAGGGACAGCGTGGCCAAAGGTCTGGAGAAGGGATGTGGCTTGGGGCAATGGGAGCAGCGTGGGGAGCAAGGGAAAGGTGGCAGTGTGGGGAAATGATGAGAGCCAGAGAGCTCAGCAGAAGCCTGATTGCACAGAGCCTTTAATGCCAGGCTGAGAAACACAAAGAAGGGACACAAGGAAACCTTCAGGGTCGGGAGCCCACTCTCCCCCCCTACCCTCCCACCTCAGGAGACCCTGCACTTAGTTTCCATCCCTCTCCAGCCAAGGGGCTGTTGCTGTTCCCACCCCCTCCCCACCAGCTCACCAGGGCTACAGTGTTTCCCAGCTGCAGGCCTGGAAGAGGCTCCTGGAGACCATTCCTTTTGTGCAAGTAAATGTCATCCCTCCTGGGGGCCATCCCATCCTGGGCTTCCAGCCCAGTGGAGTCTGGGAGCCAAACAAGGGGCAAGATGACAGAGTGGGTAGCACAGCAAGGTGGGATACTGAGCTGCCTTCCTGTGCTTTTTTCCTTCCTCAGTTTACACGCCTGTGATCTCTGCTGTTCCTCACCTGCCCCTCCTGCTAGATCCAGAATGGCTCCCTGGTGCTACTGCCTCCTAGCCTTCCTGGTACCTGAACTTCCGGGAGGCAGGGGGTGGAGGGGAGGAGGCCAAGGGGACTCAGAGCTGCTAGGGTTCCAAGTGGCTGCCTCACATCATGAGGTAACTGCAAAGGTTACACAAGCTAAGCCCCAGGCACAGAACTAGCATAAAGCATCCACTAGATGCTAGGGCTTCCCTGGTGGTTCAGAATCCACATGCAATGCAGGAGACTCAGGTTCGATCCCTGGGTTGGAAAGATCCCCTAGAGAAGGGAATGGCAACCCACTCCAGTATTCTTGCCCGGAGAATTCCATGGACAGAGGAGCCTGGCAGGCTACGGTCCTACAAAGAGCTACAAAGAGCTGGACACGACTAAGCGGCTGACACTTTCACTTTCACTTCAGATGCTGGGAAGAGGCTCAGGGCAATGAAGATCACACTCTGGGTGAATCCAGGTCTGACTGCAGGGCCTGCAACCTCCAGTGTTTCCCGCTGGAGCACACAGTAGGCATTCAATAACAGCACATATGGGTGTGGGGATCTGACTCAGACCCCACTTATCTTCTCTCTCAGATAAGGAGTCTCTCTGGGACCCCTTCCAACTCGCCAGGTGAATCAAGGAACCCTTGGGTCACAGGTTGGTATGAGGAATGCCCCAGAGAGGCTCTCCCATCCCACAGCTCAGCCAGCTCTGGTCCATGTGCCACACTGGCCTAGAATGCAAAGGAAGGAGGATGCCCAGTTTAGCTCAGCCCCGCTATACCAAGCCCTGGGCTGAAAGCATCACTCATGTCCGTCTCATTCCTACCACTAAACAGATAACACAACTGACCCAGCAAGGGGACAAAACTTGCTAGCATAGCCAGGGTACAGCCCCATCCAGCCCCAAATGTCTCCAAGCCCAGTGTCCTTGGACCTGTCACCCCACTCACCCGGCAAAGGTCAGATGCCCACACACTTCTCCCCATAGACCCTTCTCCCACCCTGCAGCTCCAGTGGCCCCTGGAGAGGTAGTGGAGACTGCAGATGAGGTGTGCAAGTTGCCAGGGCAGCGGCTGAACTGGTGGCAGGCCCAAGAGTCCTGTGAGCAGCAGTTGGGCCACCTGGTACTGCCACCTTCAGATGGGCTTCTCGCTGCACAGCTGCCTGACTCCATCTGGGTGGGCCAAAGAGAAGTCCCTCTGCAAAGACCCCCTCAGAGGCGTGAGTTTGGGCCGGGGCCTGGAAAGTAGGGGCTGGTGAGGGAGGGAGCTTTGGTGACCTCAAGATAGCAGCTCACTGTGACAGTCTTTGTGGTTTCAGCCCAGAGGAAGTCGAGTCACAATCTCAGATTCCCTTGTCCTGGACTGACACTAGAGGGTCTACCCGTGGGTTAGGGGCACTGGAGCCCCCATTTCTTCCTTCCCGAGGGAGGGAGGCACCTGAAGCTTAAGGGGGCGGGCTTTGCAGATGTGATAATGGGCTATCAGAGGCAGGACGGTGTGTGCAGTTGGGAAAACTGAGGCGGAGGCCTGTGTATTCCCAAGCAGGCGCGCGCGCCACGGCCGCACTGATGTTCAGAGAGAGATCCGCGGACCGAGCAGCTCGACTTCGGACGCCTCTGCCAGCGCTGGGGGGCGCTGACAGCGTGCGCGCACGTGCAGTGGGACGCAACCTCGTCCGACCCAGCAGCACTCTTCTCTCTGGCTGTGCCCACGCTGGCCAACGCGCTGCAGCTGCGAGCCTTCGCCGAGCCGGGGCGGAGCCGTGCACGCTGCGCTCGTGGTGCGCGGGCATCACGCGCCCTTTAGCGCTGCCTTCCGAGTGGATGGCCGCTGGCACCACGTGTGCGTCACGTGGGAGCAGCCAGGTGGGCGCTGGTCGCTGTTCGCCGACGGGCGGCGACGCGCTGGGGCGCGGGGCCTGGGCGCCGGCCACCCGCTGCCACCTGGCGGCATCCTCGTGCTGGGCCAGGACCAGGACTCTCTGGGCGGTGGCTTCTCAGAGCGCGACGCCTTCAGCGGCAACCTCACTGACTTCCACCTGTGGGCACGCGCGCTGAGCCCCGCGCAAATGCACCGGGCACGGGCCTGCGCGCCGCCCGCCGGCGGCCTACTTTTCCGCTGGGATCTGGGTGCCCTGGACGTCGCACCCTCGCTGCTGCCTCCGGTGTGGGTGCGGCTTCTCTGTCCGGGTATGGCCTGCCCCGCCTCCTGCCTGCCAGGCCCCGCCCACCTTTGGCTCCACCCACCACCTGTCTTCCCTACCAGACCCAGGCCACCTCTGCCAACCGGGCCACGCCCAAGTCTGGCCACGCTCTCTCCAGGCTCCCAGTACCTACCTTGTACCTAGTCTTAGCAGCCTGGAGGGACTCGCCCCGCCCCCCGCCCCCCGCCCCCTCCCCCCTCCGCTCCCCGCCTCCCGCCCCCCCGCCCCCCGCCCCCCAACCCCGCGGCCGCCTTGCTCCGCCCAGTGCTGGTTGCTACGCTCCTCTCTCCGGTTCCTGCGTCGCCTCGTAACTCCAGGATCGTGCTTCCTGGTGCCCCCTCAGGCGTGCGGGTGCCTTTAAGGCCCAAATGGGCTGTGGGTCATGGAGACGGTGGGTACCCAGGAGGCGGCCCTGACACCTCTCCCACCCTGGCCAGTGCCCTCAGAGGAGTGCCCTACGTGGGACCCAGCACCCCACACTGAGGGCTCTTTGCTCTGCCTGCAGCCGCTGCCCTTCCTGTGCTGCTACCGGACAGGTGCGCCGTCCGCCTCTGTTGAAGGGGACGCTGGGTATGGACCAGTGTAGGCTGAGAGGGGAGCAGTTGGCACAGCCTGGGAATTGGGAATCTCCTCAGCATCCTGGGGCCTCGGTGGAGTCTAGACCGCAGATAAATGAGGCCATTCTGACCTGGGGGAATCCCAGACTGTGGGATTCACCTCAAGCAGGTGGTTCTGCCATTCTGTACCTCAGTTTCCCCATCCAGGACACTTAAGTCTCCAGACACACCGCCATCAGTGTGCACATCCTCTGCAGGTGGCACAGGGTGGATGGGGCACCTCTGGGGAGGAGGTTGCCCAGGGCTTAGTCTGGCATCCACTGCTTTGCAGAGAAGTACCGGCGGCTGCAGGACGCCCACTCGTGGCCCGGCCAGGATGTTATCAGCCGAGTCAATGCCTTGGCCAACGCCACTGTGGTGAGCCCCCTCCCAGGGGCACTTTGGGTGGCCTCCGTGAACCTCAGTGTCCTCATCTAGAAAGGGGACACCCACCTAATGTGTGTGCAGGAACTGAGATTGTTCATGCACCCATGCACTCTGAGAGCTGGGAGCTCATGAGTAGATAATCTGTACCCACCAAGAAGACAGGCAGAGACCAAGCATAGGCCCTGGTGCTGGGCGGGGGTTGGGGGTGGAGGCATCCCCCTTATGACAGCCAGACCCACCATCAGCGGCTCCTCTGCCCCACAGCTCCTTCCTGACCCTCTCTCTGAAGCCCACGGAGACCTGTCCCTGACGGAGGCCGCCAGCTTCCTGAGAATCCTGGAGGGAGTCCTGGCAAAGGAGGCAGCTCCACCGGGGCCAGCAGCACTGCTGGCTGTTCTGCGCTTTCTGAAAGAGTGGCCGCCCTTGGGCGTGGGGAGCCAGAGCCCACAACAGGGCCCTGGGAGCAGCTGGGCCAGGCCGCCATGTCTGTGGCCAGCCTGGTCCTGGAGGAGCCGCTGGCTGGTGCGTGGCTGCCAGTCAGTGAGGTGAGGCTGGCAGGGCTGGGTGCCACAGGGGCCTGGGCTCTGGTTCCTGCCTTGTCACCCGTTTGTGTAGCCGTGGGCAAGTCAGCACCCATTTCCGAGCTCCATTTTGCCATCCATCTGGAGAAGCCCCTCGTTTTCTGTTTTATAAGTTGAACGTCCACAAACAACTGCTCTTGAACAACAGCTTCTGCAGTTAAAAAGAGCCACTAATCAACAAGGGCCTCCCATATCCAACAATCACTGACCACCTTAAGTGGGAGGTCCTCTATACTAAGCATTCAGCCATGGAGAACAGAAGAGACAGATGTTGGAAATCTCGTCGTGGCAGAAGTGGCTGTAGACCTGGGAATCATCAGCTCAGAGAAGGGAGAAAACACGGGGTCGTGAACATCGCCTTGATTGTTCTGGGGCTTCAGAGGCAGGCATGGGCCCCTGTGACCTCAGAACAGAACCGAAACCTGGGTTTGAGGGTGGGGTGGGGATGGCACAACCCAGGAGGCTGATTCTGTGGGATGTTCACCTCTCCAGGTGGTGCTCCCCATCCTGGGGAGGGTATAACCCCACATTTTCTGGGGATCTGAGACACTGTGGCAGACTGGGGCAAACTGGACTCTGAACCTCAGGTTTCTTCCCTGGAAAATGGGGCTGAACATGCCTGCCTTGCTTAGGCAATGGAGAGGAGCAGGTGTGAATCAGGTGACTCGCCCAGCACAGAGGAGGGGTCCCAGCCACGCATGATCCCCATCCCTGCTCTGCCCTCACCAGCACCATCCACCAACACTGTTACAGGTCTAACACCAAGTCAGACCAAAGAAGCAAAAGGCATGGCTCTGCCTTCTGAGTGTGCTCCATTGGCAAGCAACCTGCCAGCAGGCAGAGAGCACTGTGGGGCCTTCCGTTTGAGTCAAGGACAGCGTGGCTTAGGACCAGGTTGGAGAAGCCAGAGAAGGTTCATCAGGCAGGCCTCAAATGTTAGTCTCAGGATCTAGGACTTGATCCTGGACACCCTCAGGTGGAGCCTCTGAGGGTCCAGAGCAGGCGGGCCACCTCCTAGGTCCGTGAGAACATGTTAACCCCAGCGGTCAGGGCAGGCGGCAGTGGGGTGGGGAGTGTGAAAGGGGCTGAGCTGCGGCCTCCTCCCAGGTGGTTGGCGGACCCATGGCCTTGGTGGCGAGTGTGCAGCGCCTGGCACCCCTACTGAACTCCGTGCTGACCTCCGAGCAGCCTCGAATGCACCTCCAGCACCGCCATGCTGGTGAGCCTGCCCCAACCTGTCCCACACAGTTGGGCTGCGTGTGGACCTGGGTTCAGACATCCTCCTCAGCCCTCCACATCCCCACTGGGAGTTCTCTGACTCCCACAGATACTCCCTTTCTGTTCCTGCCCTGGCCCATGCTGTGCCCTCCATTCAGAATACTCTCTCTGGATCTCCTAGCAAACTCCTATACATCCTTCAGAACCCTGCTCGAGCATCAGCTCTGCTAGGAAGCCTTCCCTAGTTTTAGCTCTCTCCCAACAGTCAGTTCCTCTGTCCTCTGTTACCCTGGTGTTTTGAACATATCTTTTGTTGCTTTTGTGGCAATTAATATGATTCAGCCGGAAGCTCCCTGAGTGCCAGGGCTTTTTCTGAGTCATTTCTGCATCTCAGGACCAGACTCAGTGAATGTTTGTATAACAGATGGAGTGGGCAAGCCTGACAGTTGAATGTCAGGCAAAACTTGGGTCTTTCAGGGTCCCAGCGGTTTCTGGTGGCTCACTGATATTCAGGGTCTGCTCCCAGTGACTCCCCTTCTCAGTCACCCTGTCCCCCTGGACTTGGAAATGTCAGATTTACCTCGGGCAAGTTGCTCAGCCACCATCCAGGAATGGTGGCCTCCTGGATGTGTGGCAGGGAGAGGGGAAGCAGACCCTGCCAGCTGGGCCAGCCCAGCATGAACACCTGCCTCCTGAGGTCCAGCCAGTCAGCCCTGTTTGACCCCAGGCCTGGAGGTGAGGCGCCACGCCTGAGGGAGGCCAGTACGGAGGGCTACGTGTTCACGGTGCCCGGCGGGCATCCAGAGGGGCCTGGCCACATCCACATCCCCGCTGCTGAAGTGAGGCGGCTCCTTGGGAAAGGTGGGCAAGGGGGACGGGGTGGTGGGGCCCTCTGGTGTCTGGGTCAAACCTCAGCCCTTGGAGTTCCCTAGCTCTGCTCTTCTGGATAAGTCACCGCAGCTCTCAGAGCTGTCTCCTCATCTGTAAGATTAGCACTCACCTCGTTGGGTTGTTAGGAGCTTAAACACCTACCCCATAGTAGATGTTCACTTAATCTCCTCCCCTGAAACCGCAAGCAGTTTCCCTGGATGCCACCTGGGATGGAGGATTAGGATAAGGGGCAAAGGGCTGAGAAGCTGCCAGCTTAAGCACATCAACTTTAGCTGGTTGAAATCCTGGCTCTGCCCACTTCTTAACTGTGTGATCTCTGGGAGGTCATTTAACCTCTATGAGCCTCAGTTTCCCTGTTTGTAAAGTGGGCAGAGCTTTTCCTCGGTACCAACCTGTGGTGTCTGCTCAGTGACTGGGTGGGTCTCAGGCCTCCTCCTGTTCATCCAGGCCTCTCTGGAGTCACCATGATCCACAGCTGGTTCAGCTCAGTGTCTTCCAGCATACCCTGAGGGCCCCTGGCCAGGAGCCGCGGGCCCCTGACAGTCCTGAAGAAACAAGCAGAATGCAGAGGTGGGTCCCACCCAGTAGGCTGCTGAGGGCCTGGATCTCCTTCCCAGTGAAGGCCAGGCCTCCATCCCCTCCCGGAACCCACCCCCATTCTGGTGGGCAAATCTGCCCTTGGTAGCCCAGGGCCAAACCTGCTCACCCCCTAACACACACAGATTTCTGGGCCTGGCAAAGATGTGCTGCTGGGAACACGGCTCGGCTCCTGCCTGCGGTCCCGGCTCCAGTTCTGAGTCTCAGGGAGGGAATAAAAATGAAAATGTTAGTCGCTCAGTAGTGTCTTGACTTTTTGCGACCCTGTGGACTGTAGCCCATCAGGCTCTGTCCATGGAATTTTCCAGGCAAGAATATTGGAGTGGGTTGCCATTTCCTCCTCCAGGGGATCTTCCTGACCCAGGGTTCGAACCCAGGCGGGTCTCCTGAATCGCGGGCAGATTCTTTACCATCTGAGCCACCAGAGCAGCCAAATTGCCAGCAAGAATGGAACCCAGGTGCCCTAATTCCCCACACAGGGCTTTTGCTAATGTTTCTTTGGACTTAGGGTATCATCTTTGATGACCTCAGCCATGTGTGACCTCTCCCCCACAGACACCTGGTGCCCTTAAAAGCTCCCTTTCTCCCCACAGATTCCTAAGCACCCAAGTGGGGTCAGCCATCATCTCCTCTGAAGTGTGGGATGAAACTGGGGAGGCCAACACAGCTGTGACCTTTCACCTGCAACACCAGGCCCAGGTACTGTGTGGTGCTTCTGGGAAACAGCCACCTGGGACAGTTATCCTGGTTTGTTGAGCCGCCCCCGCCCCCCTCCACCACACACACACGCATCCCAATATTTGTTCACTGGAGAACCAAGGTCTAAAACTGTTCAAGAAAATACACATCCACAAGCCATCCCATTGTCTTTGAGTTGGGGGAGAGTAATGTATTGCATGCTTAATTTATGGCAGATGCATAATAATAAGCAGTGTTCATTTAATCTTCCAACTGTCCATTCAACAAACACGAGCTTAGGGAAGCTGGTGTGCCTGGTGCAGAGCTGGGATTTTGTTATAGTGTTTAAGTGGCAGAGCTGGGATTTTGTTATAGTTCTTCATGGCTCAAAATACTGGTGGTTCTCATCAGATCACACAAGGAGATGCGACAGCCCCACCTTGCAGTGTGCTTTGTAAGCACCAAAGTAACCTGAATGTCATCAACAGGGAACTACTTTAAAAGCCTTGTAGGGACTTTCCCAGATGTCCAGCAGCTGAGACTCAGAACTTCCACTTCAGGGGGCACAGGTTTCATCCCAGGCTGGGGAGCTAAGATCCTGCATGCCACATGGTGTGCCCTCTTCTCCAACAAAAAAGCCTTGTAGAGCTACATAATAGAATGTCAGCTGAAGTTAAGTAAGGAATGGGGTGTTTTGCTATAAACTGACATGGAAATATCAGCAGGACATGTCATTTAATTCATTACATGTAAACACAAATTCCTTCTTGCTTCTGAAACTTTAGAGCATTTCAGGGAAAGTTAGAGTCTACTTTCCCCAGTCCTGGACACATGTGCCCACACACTTTCACACACACACACACACACAAATACACTCATATACCACACTTTATGTCTTTTGTATATCATCTCAAGACTTCTTAAAAAATCAATCTGATTAAAGTACATAAATCTACATATACTAAACCATCCATTTTAAGTGCACAATGTGATCAGTTTTGACCAGTGTATATACTCATATACTACCGCCCCCAGTCAAGATACACAACTTGTCCACCTGTCCCAAAGGCTTCTTCAAGCTCCTTCCCCGTCAAAGTGTCTGTCTGTCTTTCCTAAAGTGTCATATAAAAGGAACCAAATAATGTGTACTGTAGTCTGGCTTCTTTTGCTCAAATGTTGGTTTTGAGTATCATCCATGTTGCTGCCTGTTGTTCATTATAATGGTTTTGTACTGACATCTCATTGTGGTTCTAAGTTGCAATTCCTTGAAGATCAATGATTTTGAGCATCATTTCATACATTTATCAGGCATTCATATATCTTCCTCTGTTAAATATAAGTTCAAATCTTTCCCCCAGTTTTCATTCATTTTTTTAATTAAAATTTTTTGAGATGTCATTGGGCTTTTTAAAAATAGGAAATATTCTTTATTTTTTTCCAAAAATGTTTACATTAGCCTGCTCTTTGCTTTTCTGATTACTGACATTTCTCCATGCAAACCACATAGATCCTCTCTCTTTTAATTTTATTGTTGTAGTCCCTTCACCCTTTTCTCCCTGCCCCTGCCCCACCTGCACTGGCAACCAATCTGTTCTCTGTATTTTATGATCCTGACTTTTTTTGTATAGAGTCCCCACATAAGTGAGATCATAAGGTATTTGTCTTTCTCTGTCTGACTTATTTCACTTAATATAATGGCCTCAAGGTCCATCATATGGTTGCAAATGGCAAGATTTCATTCTTTTTATGGCTGAATAATATTCTGTTTAATATATGTGTGCATGCAAGTAAGACCTAAATCGAATCCCTTATGATTATACAGTGGCAGTGACAAACAGACTCAAGGGATTAGATCTGATAGACGGAGTGCCTGAAGAACTATGGACGGAGGTTCATGACACTGTACAGGAGGCAGTGATCAAGACCATCCACAAGAAAAAGAAATGCAAAAAAGGCAAAGAAGAAGCAAGAGAGTTCCAGAAAAACATCCACTTCTGCTTAATTGACTACACCAAAGCCTTTGACTCTGTGGATCACAACAAACTGTGGAAAATTCTGAAGGAGATGGGAGTACCAGACCACCTGACCTGCCTCCTGAGAAATCTGTAGGCAGGTCAAGAAGCAACAGTTAGAACTGGACATGGAACAACAGACTGGTTCTAAATCAGGAAAGGAGTACATCAAAGCTATATATTGTCACTCTGCTTATTTAACTTATATGCAGAGTACATCAAGAGAAAAGCTGGGCTGGATGAAGCTCAAGCTGGAATCAAAGATGGCTGGGAGAAATATCAATAACCTCAGATATGCAGATGACACCACCCTTATGGCAGAAAGTGAAGAAACTAAAGAGCCTCTTGATGAAAGTGAAAGAGGAGAGTGAAAAAGTTGGCTTAAAACTTAACATTCAGAAAACTAAGATCATGGCATCTGGTCCCATCACTTCATGGCAAATAGATGGGGAAACAATGGAAACAGTGACAGACTTTATTTTGGGGGCTCCAAAATCACTGCAGATGGTGACTGCAGCCATGAAATAAAAGACACTTGCTCCTTGGAAGAAAAGTTATAGCCAATCTAGACAGCATATTAAAAAGCAGAGACATCATTTTGCCAACAAAGGTCCATCTAGTCAAAGCTTTGGTTTTTCCAGTAGTCATGTAAGGATGTGAGATTTGGACTATAAAGAAATCTGAGCACTGAAGAATTGATGCTTTTGAACTCTGGTGTTGGAGGAGACTCTTGAGAGTCCCTTGGACTGCAAGGACATCCAACCAGTCCATCCTAAAGGAGACCAGTCCTGTGTGTTCATTGAAAGGACCGATGCTGAAGCTGAAACTCCAATACTTTGGCTACCTGATGTGAAGAGCTGACTCATTTGAAAAGACCCTGCTGGGAAAGATTGAAGGCAGGAAAGAAGGGGACAAGAGGATGAGACGGGTGTTGAATGGCATCACCGACTTGGTTGACATGAGTTTGAGTCAGCTCCGGGAGTTGGTGACGGACAGGGAAGTCTGGCGCACTGCACTCCATGGGGTCACAAAGAGTTGGACACAACTAAGTACTTTCGCCACCTCATGCGAAGAGTTGACTCATTGGAAAAGACTTTGATGCTGGGAGGGATTGGGGGCAGGAGGAGAAGGGGACAACAGAGGATGAGATGACTGGATGGCATCACTGACTCGATGGACATGAATCTGAATGAACTCCAGGAGTTGGTGATAGACAGGGAGGCCTGGCGTGCTGCGATTTATTGGGTCGCAAAGAGTCGGACACGACCGAGCGACTGAACTGAACTGAAGCAACTGAACTTAACTGAATATTCTGTTTTATATATATATGCATGCGTGCATGCTAAGTCACTTTAGTCGTATCCAACTCTGTGTGACCCTATAGACTGTAGCATGCCAGGCTCCTCTGTCCATGGGGATTCTCTAGGCAAGAATACTGGAGTGGGTTGCCATGCCCTCCTTCAGGGGATCTTCCCAATCCAGGGATCAAATCTGGGCCTCCCGCATTGCAGGCAGATTCTTTATCAGCTGCTTTCAGGGAAGCCTATCTCTCTCTCTACACACGCCACAGTTCTTTATTCATTCATTCATCAATGGACACAGGTTGTTTCCGTATCTTTGCTCTAGAAAATAATGCTGCAGTGAACATGGAGATGCATATGTTAATATATTTTCTTTCTAAAAACTTTGATTTTGTGTTGAGGTATAGCTGATTAACAGTGTTGTGATTGTTTCAGGAGAACAGTGAAGGGGCTCAGCCATAGATATGCATGTATCCATTCCCCCAAACTGCTGCCACATAACACTGAGCAGTTTCATGTGCTGTACAGCAGGCCCCTGTTGCGTACCCACCCGAAATACAGCAGAGTCATATATAATTTCTGAGTTAATATTTTCATTTTCTTTGGATATATATAGGAGTGGAATTGCTGGGTCATAAGGCAGTTTTATTTTTAATTTTTAGAAGAACCACTATACTGCTTTCATAGTGGCTGCACCAATTTACATTCTCACCAACAGTGTACAAGGGTTCCCTTTTCTCCCTTTCCTCGCCAACATGTTATTTCTTGTGTTTTCGGTAATAGCCATCTTAACCGGTGTGAGGAGATATCTCATCGTAGCTTTGCATTTTCCTTATGATTAATGATGTCGAGCATCTTCTCGTGTACTCATCGTCAGTCTGTATGTCTTCTGCCTGTGTTTAACTGGATAGTTTAGGCTTTTAAATATTTTTGCTATGACAAGGAACTTACCACCTGTGTTTTTTTTTTTCTAGCAGTTTTATGGTTTCATGTCTTAAATTCAAGTCTAGTTCAGTGTTGAGTTAATTTTTGTGTATGGTATGAGACAGTAGTCAAGTTTTGTTCTTTTGCCTGAAGTGAAGTGAGAGTCACTCAGTCGTGTCCGACTCTTTGTAACCCCATGGACTGTACAGTCCATGGAATTCTCCAGGGCAGAATACTGGAGTGGGTAGTCTTTCCCTTCTCCAGGGGATCTTCTCAACCCAGGAATCGAAGCCAGGTCTCCCACATTGCAGACAGATTCTTTACCAACTGAGCCACAAGGGAAGCCCAAAATACTGAAATGGGTAGTATTCTTTTGCCTATGGCTGTTCAGTTTTCCCAACATCATTTATTGAAGAGACTGTTCTTTCCCCATTATATATCCATGCCTCCTTTGTCATAAACTAATTGACACAGAGGTTTATTTCTGAGCTCTCTCTTCTGTTCCATTGATCTATGTCTGTTTTTATGCCAATCTCATAATTTCTATATCTTTGTAATATTGTTTGAAATCAGTGAGCATGGTGCCTCCAGCTTTGTTCTTCTTCGATTTTTAAATTATTTGTATTACTGTTGAATTGTAAGAATACTTTATGTATTTTGGATATAAGTATTTTGTGCGCTATATGTTTTGTACATAATATCTCCTAGTCTGTGGATTGCTTTTCCTAACAGTGTTTTTGAAAGATAAGTTTTAAATATGATGAAGTCCAGCTTATCAATTTTTTTTTTTGCACGGCTTATGCTTTTTGCATCATGTCTTGGAAAACTTGCTTATTCCAAGGTCACAAAGATATTCTCAAAGGAGTTTATCACTTTAGCCTTTAGAGTTATAGCTTCATTTCAATTCTTTTATAGATATTATGTTAGGTAGGGGTTGAACTTCATATTTTCCCATATAGACATATTTTGCCATATCCCATTCCAACACCATTTGTTGAAAAGATTATTCTTTCTCCCTTGAATTATCCTGTCACCTTTTTTGCAAATCAATTGTTCATATATGTGTAAGTCTCTGTCTGGGCTGTCTATTCTATTCCCTAGACCTATACTCTAATCCTATATGTCCTGATTAATGTATCTGGATGGTAAGCCTTGAAATCAGTTAATGTAAGTCCTCCAACTTTGTACTTCCTTTTCAAAACTGCTTTGGCTGGCCTAGGGTCTTCACATTGCTGTATACCTTTTAGAATCAGGGGACTTCCCTAGCAATGGTTAAGAATACGCACTTCCACCGCAGAGGGCAAAGGGGTCTCTGGTTAGGGAAGTAAGGTCTTGCATGCCATGTGGCACAGCCAAAAAACTTTTTTTAGAATCAGCTTGTAAATGTCTATGGAAAAACCTGCTGGGATTTTGATTGGGATTGCACTGAATCTCCCAAATTGAAATAAGATGATGAAAGAGCATCTTAACAATGAGTCTCCAATCCTTGATCAAGGTGTGTCGCTGAGTTTATTTAGATTTTCTTGCATTTTTCTCAGAAGTGATATCTAGTTGTTAGGGTACAGGTCTTGAAGGTTTTTTGTTAGATATACTTAGACATACTTCTAGGTTGTATGGGCTTCCCAGGTGACTCAGTGGTAAAGTAACTGCCGGCAAATGCAGGAGACGTAGGTTCCATGCCTGGGTCAGGAATATCCCCTGGAGGAGGCAATGGCAACCTACTCTCGTATTCTTACCTGGAGAATCCCATGGACAGAGAAGCCTGGCGGCCTACAGTCCATGGCGTCGCAAAGAGTAGGACGTGACTTAAAGACTGAGCATGCATGCACCGCTAAGTGGTAGAGAGTTTCTGATGTTTTTGTAAATGGTATTGTTTTCTTAATTCTACTTTAAATTGTTCATTATAAGTTTATAGTAATGCAATTGATTTCTATATAAAGATACTGTATACTGCAGCTTTGCTAAACTCACAATACTCTCTTACAGAATCCCCAAAGGATGGACATTTAGTTCACGCCTAGGATTTTGGTATTAACCATAATGCCAGCCTGAGACTCTACCCACTTCACCTTCTTTGTGCCTTCCCACTGGCATTTTTCTCCAACCCCTGCACCCATGATTTATGCTGGGCAACCCCCAGCCCCTCAAACACAGGAGGTCACATCTCCCTGCGTCCACTGATCTCTCCCTTGCCCACGTGCGCTCACATACCTGCCATGTCCTTTTGGCTGTCCTTAGGCCTTCCCTCCGAAGCTGGTGGAGCCTGTCTGTGCTTTCTGGAACTTCAGTATCAGGTGAGTTTCCAAGTTCTTTAAATAAGGCATTAAAAAAATAAAAACAACATCCCTCCCACTTGAGGATGAGGCAGGACTCAAGCAGGTTTTTGGCCTCCATTCATCAACTTCCTTGTGGGGGTGGTTCCAGGCCCCACTCAGCCGGGGGATAAACTGGGGCAGGAGAACCTGTTACTCAGGAGGTAGTGAGCTCTCTGTCATAGGAGCTATGTAAGCCTACTCTATGGGCTTAGAGTAGGGAGAGACTCATCTGTGGAGTGGCTGTTAGAGTTGATGATATATTCAAAACCAGGGAATGAAAGTCAGTCACTGTTGCTTAGTAATTAATGCAGTTAATACTGATCACTGGTTTCAGCCCCATCCTCCCATTTCACAGATGGGAAACAGAGACCCAGGGAGGAGCAGTGACTTGCCCAAGGTCCTATAGCTGGATAGAGGCAGGGCACTGAGAGAGCCCAGGGTTTGTGGAAAGGCTTCCCCCTGCCCCCCACCCCCATGTGCAGCCCATCTCAAGAACCCTCTGTCCCCTACTCACCCCAAGCTCAGACTCAGGAGGCTCCTGGGCCACCACTGGCTGCTCCGTGACTGCCATGTACCAGGGCTCGACCTCCTGCTTTGCAACCACAGCACCAACTTTGCCGTCCTGTTGCAGGTGTATGACGTCCAGGTGAGTGCTGGGGAGGGGGGAGGGGGAAGGTGATGTCAGGACTGAGTTTTAAAGGATGAACAATAGTTGACTAGAAAGGCATGCCAAGCAGAGGGCCACCTGAGCAAAGGCAGAGTCAAAGTTACTCAGTCATGTCCGACTCTTTGCAACCCCTGGACTATACAGTCCATGGAATTTTCCAGGGCAGAATACTAGAGTGGTAGCCTTTCCCCTTCTCCAGGGGATCTTCTCAACCCAGGGATCGAACCCAGGTCTCCCACATTGCAGGCAGATTCTTTACTAGCTGAGCCACCAGGGAAGCACACGGGGCTAGAAATGGCAGACCAGTTATGTTCTAGAACTTCAATGAGTCTGGGGCTTTCAGTGCAATGTCTGTGGTGGGGGGTGGTAGGCAAGGTGGGCCTGGGTCAGATCACACAGACCTGGAACGCCAGGCTCATATGCTTGGATGGCAGTCCTGTTGCAGAGCATGTGTGGAAGGGGGGTGAAGCATGTTTGCACGAGGGAGCCTGGGGTGCCAGGAATGAGGCTAGGGTGGTGACAGAAGGGAAAGGAGAAGGGAGAGACCTAGGAGAGGGGCCTAGGAGAAGGGAGGGACCTGGACCAGGGAGCAGTGGGGAGACCAGGAGACTGGGCCAAGGGAGAGGGGGTCCAGGGCCACTAGAAGATGAGGGACTCATTTCTGCGGAGGCTCAGGTGGGCAGTAGATGTGGGGGACCACAGGTCTAGGGTCCGTGGGGCCTGTGACCTAGTGCTCAGGGCAGGAGGGTCTCAGCTGGAAACAAGAGCTGGTAGGTAAAGCCGTGGCTGAGATGCAGTTGGACTTGAAAGGAGCTTCGACCATGGCAGGCCTCTGGTAGGTCCCAGCATTTACAGACTGGGGTGGGGGGAAGCCAAATTCCAGGAGGAGGCCAAGGAGGTGGGCTGGCTGGAGCCAGAATGGGACTCAGTGGTCGCTCACCAAGAAGTTGAGTGAGGTGGGCCTGAGCCCAGGAATGCTGGGGTCATTTGGCGTGTTGGGGAGCACACTAGAAAACATGCCATCTGATGCAGTTTTCCTGTAAAAGCAGAGCGTGGACCTCCTCCCGCTCAGCACCTCCTCCCGCTCAGCAGGTGGTCGTCACATGCCGTCTCCTCCGCACGGGTGTGTCGGCCACTTCCCATCCAGTGCTGAGAAATCGGTGAAAGCCAGCCCCTGCCCCCCACCCCCCGTTTAGGGAGAGCCAGCAGAGGACAGGCCAATGCTCATTATTAAGTGCCCACTGTGTGCAGGCCTGTGGGTTGGAGGTGGGCCTGGGGCGGTGGGTGTTGCTCTGGAAGTGGCCGGCGGGGCGGGTGAGGCCTGGTCCCGCCAGCACAGGGTGGTGGCGGGCTCCTGCCTCCGAGGGCTCTGGTCCCTCCTCAGAGAGGCCCTGAGGAGGAGTCGCTGCTGAGGACGCTCTCGTTTGTGGGCTGTGGCGTGTCCTTCTGTACCCTCTCAACCACCTTCCTGCTCTTCCTGGCGGCTGGGTAAGGCGAGCTCACCACCTGCTGTGGCACCCTGGGCCCACCCCACCCCTTGCCAGCCAGCCTCCACATCCCCTCCTTGGGAGGGCATCCACCCTTGGTCCAGGGAGACCCCACTCCAGGCCCCTCCCGTGGGGCTGTGGGCTCCTGCGGAGCCGCCCTCTCAGCCTTCATCAGCCAGCTCACCTGGACGCAGGTGGGGCTAGGGCTGATGGGGGTGGGAGTTGGTGGTAGTGTCCCCATTAGCACCTCCCCTGTCTGTCCAGAGTGCCCAGGTCAGAGCGGGCCACGGTCCACAAGAACCTCACCTTCTCCCTGGCCTCCGCCGAGGGCTTCCTCATGGCCAGCGAGTGGGCAAAGGCCAACAAGGTGGGCAACCAGCAAGGGTGAGGAGGGGCTTTTGAGCTCAGGGATGGCTGGGAAAACACCTTCAGCCTTTTCTGGGTTGGCCTCTCCCCTGCTCCCCCGCCCCATGTCTGCACCCCGCTCCCTTTCCAGGGAGGAGTAAGACCTAGAGAGGAAAAACCGAATGTTGGAGCTGGGCCCAGGGCGCTTCCCGGGGACCTCACCCACACAAACTGCTTTGGGTTGGCAATGCCAGGTGTGGACAGGGGACCCAGGGCGGACCACACCCATAGCTGGCCTCGGTGGGGATCGCCCACCCTCCCGTCCAGGTGGCTCGCGTGGCCGTCACAGCTGTGATGCACCTGCTCTTTCTGGCCGCCTTCTTCTGGATGTTGGTGGAGGGGCTGCTGCTGTGGAGCAAGGCGGTGGCTGTCAGCATGCGCCCCGGCCCCCGGATGCCGCTCTACTATGCCACAGGCTGGGGGTGAGGTCCCTCTGCCCCTCACTCCTGTTCTGTTCCCCTCAACCCTGCCTTGCATGGCCTCCGTTATGTCCAACACCCACCACCCCATGCCCACCACCATCCCACACTCACCTTCTGCACCAGCACCCAGCCCCACCTGGTGCCCAGCCCCACCCGGCACCCAGCTCCCGTGTCTTGACACAAACTCAGCTCCATCAACCTCCAACTCTACCCAACTCCAGTTCTTAATCCTCTTCCACTTCAACCACCTCCTGGCCTCCAGCACCACCTCCCTAATCTGAAACCAGCTAAGCCCATGACAGTCACCAGCCTCCAGCTCTGCTGATTCTCAGCCCTAAGGCCTTGACTGTCTCAGCTCTTCCACTTCCCAACCACTCAGGGCTCCAGTGCCACCCACAAGTATCAAGCCCACCCAACCCCACTCCTGGATCGCCCAGTGCCGCCAGCACACCCGCTACTGTGGGGGCGGCTGGGGGCTGCAGCTCGGGACGGGGGCTGGCTCCCAGGGAGGACAAAATGGGTGGCGTGGTCCTGAGGTCACTTCCTGTTCCCCTAGGCGTGCCTGTGGCCATCGTGGCTGTCACCCTGGCCATGTCCCCGCATGACTACGTGGCCGCTGGGCACTGCTGGCTCAACGTGCACACAGACACCATCTGGGCCTTTGTGGGGCCTGTGCTCTTCGTGCTGACCGTGAGCGGAGAGGCCTGGGGTCCTGCCGGGGAGGGACAGGTTGGGGGAGGGGGAGCCCCTTCTGCACTCTGACACCAGATCTCCAGGCCAACACCTGCATCCTGGTCCGTGTGGTGATTGTCACCGTGTCCAGTGCCCGCCGCCACGCCCGCATGCGGAGCCCACAGCCCTGCATGCAACAGCAGCTCAGGATCCAGATGTGGTGAGACTCCAGCCTGGGGGAGTCAGAAAGAGGTGGGGGAGCCAGGTGTGAGCACGTCTGAGTCCAGGGTGGGTGTATGTGTGGCCACGAGCGCTCATGAGTGCAAGGCTATAGATGGGTGTGTGTGTGTAACATGTCCGTGCTGTGTGTGCACACATGCTCATGTGTGTGGATGGTAATGGAGCCTGTGTATGAGGGGGGGTGTAGATACCAGCCACTGTCCTGGGGACTCGTCATCCACAGAAGGCACTGCCTCTGGTGGAGACAGGTGGAGGCGACCCCTAAATGAGGCAGGCTCTAGAAGTTCAGGTTCAGAGTGAGAGTCTAGGTCTCAGCTCCCGCTGGAACCCCATCACTCTATGGGACCATATCCTGCTGGAGGGCCACCCCCTCACACCCAAGGCCTTCCTCTTTGCCACTCAACCCTCTGCCAAGGGAAGGGCAACCCAAGCCAGTGGGGCCTTGAGAAGCATGGTCACCCCCGGGGGGCCTTGAAGAGGGGGAAGAGGAAGCCCTTCCAGATCCATGCCCCCTGGACCCACTGTCCAGGCCTCAGCCCTCCCCTGGACAGCTGCCACTCCCTTCCCTTGAGCCAGGCTTGGGATGAGCCAGGCTTGGAACTGGGATCCCACCTTCCTAGCTCCACACCCCTACTCCCTACCACTCTGGATGTCTGAGCTTTCCAGCTACACCCAAGTCCTGAACCACGGTCCCCGGTCTGCAGCTCCAGCCCATCTCCAGATGCTTGCCAGGGACTGCCCTCCCCAGAACCCCTGTGGGGACCCACCCCCGGTCCCTGGCCTCCCCCAGCCCAGCCTCTGTCCTGCAGGGCCACGGTGAAGCCGGTGTTGGTCCTGCTGCCCGTCCTGGGCCTGACCTGGCTGGTGGGCGTGCTGGTGCACCTCAGCCCGGCCTGGGCCTACGCCGCCGTGGGCCTCAATTCCCTGCAGGTACCTCCGGGCCCCGGGCCACACACAAGCTCCGTGGGCGTGGCATGCTGGCCAGGGGGCTGGGGAGGGAGTGTCCTCTCTCTCGTGGTTGTCACCAAGGCAGTGGGGACACTGCTGAGGGGAGGACGGGCAAGGGGGGACTGGGTCAAACCTCCAGTCAAACAGCAGAACCTCAGTGAGGATTTTGTGGCCCATTAGACAGTTGAGGAGGCTGAGGCCCAGGAGGGGCCTCAAGGGCGCAGCAGAAGTCCCAGCCTCCAGGCTGTGCTCAAGCCACTTCAGGCCTTGGCAGGAAGCTGAGGAGGGGGGGAGGAGGGGGCCTCTCCCTTGGGGTCTGCGGGTGGCCTACGTGGGGTAGCTCGAGCTACTCCATCGGTGAAAACAGCGTTTAGAAAAGGTGTTGCTTGGAAGGACATGACCCACTAAAGGAAGGGAGTGCCGTGGGACTGCATAAACCCCACTGTGTGCCCTTCCGGTCGCGTGTCCTGGAGCCGCAGAAGTGGGTCAGACCTGTCCTCAGGAGTCTGCAGATCTATGGGGACGCGGGCATGGACGCAAACAGCCACCACCCAGGGGATGAGTAAGCGCCGGGAGAGAGGTCAGTCCAAGGAGAGCCCACCCTGCCGCTCGGCCGCCCTGATGCCTCCAGCACCTCTTCCTGTGGGCCGCGCCAAGTGCTCCAGGGTCCTGGTCCATGCTATCATCTCCCTCTGGACCTTGGGGGCTCGCTGCCCTCTGCCAACAGGCGTGGGACTGGAGAAAGGCGAAACAGAGGTGGTGGGAGAGCCAGGAGACAGCTCGGGAAGGGTGGGGGTCGCGCCTGGAGTGGAGCCGGGCGAGGGAAGAAAGCCTGGGGCTCCCACGCTCTTCGCAAAGAGCACAGCTCCCGCAGACGTGGCGAGGCTGAGCAGCTGGGGACACAGACGGACACGGAGAAGCCCTTCTTCCAAGCCCCGCACTCCCAGAGCTCCACGGGCTGGAATCCTAGCTCGGCCCACTTAACAGAGAGACCCTGCCCAGGTCTCTCCACCCTGCCTCAGACTGGGGAGGGCAGCAGCTTCCTGTTGCTATGGCAACTACTCCAGCTCCATCCCTGCCCTCGGGTGGGCAGACCTGCAGCCACAGGGCCAGAGCCGCCCTCACAGCCCTCTCCGCCTGCCTCTCAGGGCAGGTCCCTTCCTCTCTCTCATTACTTCGTCTCTGAGTTTGACCTGAGATTCCTTCTCTGTCTCGCAGGCTGTCTTTGCCACAGACTCCTCTCCCTGTCCCCTTTTCCTCTGGTGTGCATCTTACCTGGCTCTTCCTGGACCTCTCTCTACATCTCCCCTTCCGTTGGGCTCTGACCCCATCTCTTGGTCCCTTCCCCTGCCTCTCCCTCTCTCTGAGGGTCACCCTCTTGCCTCCTGCCCCCAGCCAGCCTCAGACCTTCAGGTCTGGTGAAAGGAGAGGAAAAAGGCTGTCTCAGGAGAGGTCAGAAGGCATGAGACCTGAGCCCGCTCTGATGTTCCCGTGACTATCTCAGGGCAGCACCCAAGTCGGCTCAGAGCCACATTCTCTGAGTCCTTCCTGGATGCTTCCCTCTCCAGGCCTGGCCTTTCCCTCTCCTCTCTCTTCCGTCATACCTGCTGTTTCTCCATGTCGTACTCTCCTGCTCCACCTCCAGCCTCATCGCTTTCTCATCTGTCTTGGGGCATAAACTGGGCAGGACCTGCCCCAGGTGACCGGGGAGCAGGGATGGGGCTGGAGGGATAGAAATCTGCCCAGACTCATTTATTTGCTCTTGAGGGTGACTTGTTTCTGTCTGGCCTCTCTGCCAGGTTTTGTGCTAGAAGAGCAGAGCCTCAGTCCTGTGACAGTTTGGGGCTCACACCTTCCCTGCCAGAGGGTCTTGTTGGGAGGCCTAGACAAGTGGAGACAGGCCTCAGTTTCTACATCTGTATAAAGGGAATCATAATCTCCACCTCATGAGATCACTGTTGGGTTCCACTGATGATATTTGCAAAGGGCAAAGCATAACCTGGTGCTAGATGGTTTCATTCAGCCATTCAGCATGTTCTTCCCCAGCGCCTCTGCTGTGCCCGAGCTGGGCTGCATGCTGAGACCGTGCTGGGGCACAGGATCAAAGAAATCACCCTTGGAGGTCTCAGCCTGGGGGTGCAGACAGACACCAAAGCCACACAACTGCAGGATGGTGCGATTGAGACTGAGAGGCACAGGGGCAGTCGGGGTCGTATAGGGAGGCAGGGTGGGCATTCCCTGGAGGCAGTGGTGCTCAGCGAATGCCTGAATGCTGCATGGAGAGAGGGGAATAAAGTTTTAAGTTCGGGGAGCACAGTGGAATCAGATGGAGACAGGGGGTCGGGGGAGCTGGTGAGAAATGGGGCAGGAGGGGAACACGGGGGCCAGACCATGCAGGGTCCCCAGAGCTGGTGTGAGGATCTCAGACTTCCACCCAGGCCTTGGAGGATGTAGACAGGTTGGTGGTGTGGTTGGATTGGTGTGCATGTTGGGGTGTGAGGAGTGGCGCTAGTGGTAAAGAACCTGTCTGCCAATGCAGGAGACATGGGTTCGACCCCTGGGTTGGGAAGATTCCCTAGAGGAAGGCACGGCAACCCACTCTAGTATTCTTGCCTGGAGAATCCCATGGACAGAGGAGCCTGGGGGCTACAGTCCATGGGCTCTGCAAAGCAACTTAGCACAAGGACTGAGTCAAAGGAGATGGGACGCGGGCGCTGTGCGGAGAGCTGCAGGGAGAGCACCGGCCGGTGTGTGGGGCTGCGAGCCTCCATAGTCTGGCTTAGGGGCAGCGCTGGGGCTGGTAGCAACCCCATTGGTGCCTGGGAGCCATGGAGAGTAGTAGGGCTCTGGGGCTCCAGTTGGCAGCCCTGGGAAGCTAGAGGGCCTCAAGGAACCCCACATCCCCTCACCTGTGTCCCCTGGTCTGAGCCGCAGGGGAGGAACTGTTGCCTTTGCATTGTCCAGGTGGAAGGTGAGGGAGTCCTAAGCTCCACCAGCCACCTGCGGGTGGGAGGCCCACACTTAGGCCTGGGACACATCGCTCTGTCCCCACCCCCAGCCCCAGGACCCTCTCCATCAAATGGGGGAGAATGAACCTCCCTCCAACCCACGCCATGGAGCTGCTGTGAGGGTCAAGCACGCTGACCCTGCTTGGTGAGGGGCCAGGGCTTTGTAGTCCTCAAGTGTGTGGGGAGGAGCCGGCTGTGACTCAGCCTTCACACACAGCAGGAGGCAAGTCCTGGTCGCATCCCGACTTCCCAGATGAAGAAACAGAGGCTCAGAGAGGCATTCAGCTAGAGGAAAGCTGAGCACCAAAGAACTGATGCTTTTAAACTGTGGTGTTGGAGAAGACTCTTGAGAGTCCCTTGGACTGCAAGGAGATCCAACCAGTCCATCCTAGAGGAGATCAGTCCTGGGTATTCATTGGAAGGACTGATGTTGAAGCTGAAACTCCAGTACTTTGGCCACCTGATGAGAAGAGCTGACTCATTTGAAAAGACCCTGATGCTGGGAGGGATTGAGGGCAGGAGGAGAAGGGGATGACAGAGGATGAGATGGCTGGATGGCATCACCGACTCAATGGACATGAGTTCGAGTGAACTCCAGGAGTTGGTGATGGACAGGGAGGCCTGGCGTGCTGAAGTCCATGGGGTTGCAAAGAGTCGGACACAACTGAGCTGAACGCAACAGTCAGAATGCACTGGGGTCCCTGTCCCGGTCTGCTGTCCTGGACCTCACTTAGCCTTGGAGCTTAAGGTGGTGGTGAGGCCGTGAGGACAGGGCAGGTCAGGGTGGGGCGTGGTGGGATAGAGGGCAGAGAGGCTGCCTGAAGGCTTGGGATCCGGCAGGGCCGGGCTCTCCTGGTTCTCTCTACCATGGAATGCCACAACTGCCCGCTCGCCATTGCGGGTTGGTGGACAGGGCAGGCTTGTGTTCACTGGCCAGTGTCTCTCAGTGTCTCCGAGGCTGCCTGTGCTGTGGTGCCAGGCCAGGAGGTGGGAGATGGGGGCCTCCCAGGCAGTCACCCACCCTCACCCTGGGTCTGTCCCCAGGGCCCGTACATCTTCTTGGTCTATGCCGCCTACAACGGAGAGGTGAGTCCGGGGGACCCTGGCTGCTGCTGGGGTGGGATGTGGATGGGGGCGGGTAGAGCTTACTTGTAGGGGCCTCTGCACCCAGCCCGTGGAGGTTGGGGAAGGGTCCCAGCCCTGCCTCTGCTCCATCCTCCAGGTCCGGAGCGCCCTGCAGAGGATGACTGAGAAGAAGGCAGCAGAGGCATTCACGGTGGGCAGGCCTGGGGACCAAGGGGCGGGAGGTCCCACCTCTGGCAGGGATCCCAGCATTGATGCCCCTTCTTTTCAGGCTCGCTCCAGTCCCACGGGCCCAGGGTTCCACTCTAGACCCTCATGTCCCTGGGAAGTGGCCAGGGACAACCCCAGAGTCTTGGCTCCACCCCAGAGACACCTGGCTCTTAGGAGGTAAGACCACACCACCCTCCAGTCCAAGTGCCACCCGGTGCCCCAGTCTCCCCAGTGCTCAGGCCAAGCATCTGAAAGACAAGGAGACAGGCCCAGGGAATTCTGTGACTGCAGGGCCTGGGGGTGGCTTATAAAAGGCTCCTTACCTCCTACCACTCCACCACCAGGCAACAGGGGTCCCTGGTGCCCAGCCCAAAGGCAGAGCTTGCCAGAGTCGCCCTCTCTGGGTCTCCATGCAGAAGAGGTGTAGGGGTTCCTGAAGGCAGGTAGATGGATGGGGTTTGGCGCCCTGAGACGGGGCGTGGGTTGAATGACTTCAGATAGGGCGTCAGGCCAGGAATTGGTGTCCCAGCTCCTACTTCCCCTGCTGTGCGCCTTGGGCAAGTTACTTTCCCCTCTCTGGGTCCTGGTTTCTTCAGCGCTAATCTACAAGGTGAATTTTTGAGTGGATTCTTAATAAATAAGGTCCCTGTTCAGGGTAGGGGAGCAGAGAGAGACAGCCTCCTGCCTCAGTCTCCTACAGGTTCGCCTGCTCAAATGTCTTCCCGCTTCTAGGAACCCACGGCCCCAGGATCCCCACAACCTTCTCCTCCATTGCAGAACATGAGAGACCGGTGAGGCTGGGTCAGCGGTGGCAGGGCTCAACCAAGGGGCTGTCAGCTGTGACCGGAAGGGTTAGGGAAACCACAGGGACCAGCATGGGGCTGGGACGGGGGCTTCTCCTGGGGATCCAGGGGGCCTCCTCCGTCAACTACTAGACTGAAGAGTGCTCGGAGCAGCCAGCAGAACCTGAGTGCCAAGGCCCCTAGGGGTGGAGGAGTCATCTCCAAGGTAGCCAAGGGCCCCCAGAGCCAGAGGAGCAGAAGGGAGAGGGGGGCCACCCGCTGATAGACCACCTCTGTCCTCAGGCGGTGGAGCTGACAGCATTCAAGGCTTCAGGTACAGCTCCCACACCCCGGGTGGGGTGTCCCCCTTGTTCCCTTGGTGCCCCGACAGTCCCTCAGCCCCACTGTTCGGAAACAGAAGTGATTTGAGAAGCAACCCCACCCGGCCTCCCACAGTTTGAGAGGCTCTTCCTGTCTTATTCTGCTCCTTGTTGGTGCCTAAAATTCCCCACTGGTGCCCGGTGGGCTCGGTCAGTGCTCTGGGGAGAGGCTTTGTTAGGGAGTAAGGTTGGGACCCTTTCCCAGGCCAGTGCTGCCAGGGGGCAGGGAACCGCAGACCTGCCTTCCTCTGTGCGCCCCTCGCCCGCCGCCCCACCTCACCCACTCAGCGCTCTGGCCAGATTCCTGGTGGTCTGAGAGTTCTTCCAAGCCCAGTGAAGAGCAAGTGCTTTCCCCCAAGGCCTCAGTTTCCCCAGGACAGCTGATGGGGACGTGATGGCGTGGGGGTGGGGGCCTGTGGGTAGCACGGCAGGGCAGGGGCCACCTGCTCAAGGAGCACTCATCCCGGCCCGAGGGAAGCCCCCGGGACCGCGGTCCCTGGCAGCCTCTCTGAGCCCGAGTTCCCACAGTCTTGAACCGGAGACAAGCCTCTGAGGGGCCGACTCAGCATTGGTTGGCCTCCGAAGGCTCGGAGTTCTTTCCAGCCAGGACCAGAGGCAGGTCTGTGGAGCTCTCGGCGGGGGCTGAGCTCTGTGCTTAACCTGGGCATCTGGTGGCTCCTTTCATGAGGTGACTGGGGGAAACAGGGGTGTGGTCACCCTCCCTCTGTGCCGCTCAGAACGCTGAGGCACAGGGAGGAGCCCTTGACCAGCCAGGGGAGGACACTGAGGCAGCAGGAGTCACGTGGGGTAAGCCTAGGCACATCTGAGCCTGGGTCTGTATGACCCCAAACTCCCAGCCGACCCGCGTCCAGGCGGATGTCCCAGTCCTCCCGTGTCTCAGCTTCCCCCTTCTGCAAAATGGGCTGGAGGCGCCCCCTGCAGGCCTGCTGGGAGGGCGCAGGCGTCCTGCAGAGGGGGGACGTGCCGAGCAGGCAGAAAGGCACCCCCCACTCTACCCTCCCCACCCATCACCCCGCTACACACCTCGGCTCCCAGCCCCCCAGCACCCGCCCCCGCAGGCGCAGCGTCTGTGGGAACAAGAGAGCGGCAGAGGCGCCTCTGCGCTCAAGTGACAGCGCCTTTGTCTCCGCTGAATGGGTGCGTTGCTAAGGCCCCTCATAGCAACGGAGCCACTTCCACCTCGGCCTCGGAGGGACCCCCATCCCCGCTCGCCCTCCAGATGCCCTAGGGTCCCCCACCCCACCACACGACCCACTCAGGTGGCCCGATCAAGAGGTGCAGGGAAGTGAAGGCTGCCTGCTGGATGTCCTTCCCAGGCCTGCCCCCGCCCCCCCAAAGCGCCTGCCGCCCCCCGCCACACACACACCCCCGCACCCCGGCATTGCAGGTGTTCTCCGGAAGAAGAAACTGAGGCTCGGAGAGAGGCTGAGGGAGACTGCCAGGGTCACTCTGGCCAGAATCCCACCCAAAGTCTCCCCCCAGCCTCAGTTCCCAGCCCTCTCCCCATCTTGGAAGGGTGGGTCCCCATCTTGGTTCTCTGCCAGCCCAACCCACAGGGTACACTTGCCTCCCTAGGTTTCTAGAGACAGTGCATGGGGACTTTCCTGCAAACTCCTCCTGGGGACCTCTGAAAGCCCACTGGGGGCTCCTGCCCACCTGCGTGTGGACCACCACCCTCTCCAGGGCCTCAGCCTCTCCCTTCTGCCAGGGGAAGCCCTGGCCCCGGAGCTCCCGCTTACCCTGCCAGGTCCCACAGCTCTGTCCCCAGCTTTCTGTCCATGACTGCCCCTCCCCTCTACCCCGCCCTTCCTGCCCCGAAGTTCTGACAGCCCGTGGTGTCTCTGGTAATAAATTGTACTGTAGTGACCTTTCCTTCTTGGGGGGTCACCCTGGCCTGGGGAGGCAGACGGGACGCCAGGCTCCCTGGGAGGAGGGAGGAACAAGCTACTGCTTTGACTTTGGGACTCAAGATGGACCCAATTTCACCATCAGGGTAGGTGTGGCCAACACTAATTAGCACCTACTGTGTACCTGGCTGGTGCTGAGCCTCAAACCACCTCAGAGTTACAGGTTCTTACCGTAGCCCTGAGACCACCATCACCCCTATTGTACAGAGAAGAACTCTGATGCTCAGGGAAGATCTCCATGACTCATACCTGGGTCTCCTAGGCTGGGTGACATACAGGTGAGGGATGGCAGTCGCTGTGAGTGGGAGCCATCCAGGCAGCCTGCTCAGAGGAGGCACCAGGGCAGGTTGGGTGGCTTCAGGTCAGATGTATCAGGGCTGCAAGAGGACCAACTCGGAATCTGGCTACGGGACTAGTCTTGGCATCACTGATTCTGTGGCCTCGGGCAAGATTCTCTTCTGAGGCCCAGTCTCCTCATGGACAGAGCCAGTTTCAGAGCGAAGGTGAGCCGGAATGGTGAGGGCTTGGCACCTGGGTGGGCCCCAAGGTAGGGACCAGGTGAAGGAGGGGCCCAGGGTCTGGTCTTGGGGTGCAAGGCTGTTAACAGCATCCTGCTGACCTCAGCTTGACTCCAGCACTTCTTGGGCCAGAGGCCATGGCGCAGCTGAGGGCCATCAGAGCATCCACTGGGTGGAAGCGGGGAGGCAGCCACTCCTGATGCAGGTCAGTGGAGATGGGGCAGGGCTGCATGAGAAGCCCGAGACCCAGCAAGGCACAAGCTGCACCCAGTTCCCTCTGTGACCTCAGGGTCACTTTCATTCTGGGCCCTGCCTGCATTGAGTCTGAGATAAAAATCTACTCAGGGTGTAGTTAACCCACTGCACGACACGGGGGTCTGGGTATTTCATTCTGGGGCTGGGGGGTTGAACTCCTGGAAGCCTAGTCCATCATCTGCAGAATGGGGGACATCAGACCCACCCTGCAGGGACATGGAGCCATCCTGTGTGTTAGTCCCAGTGCCCGGCACGCAAGGCACTCAGGAAAAGTTGGCCATTGCCAAAGAAGGATGTGATGGAGAACGTGGGCACACACACCCTGCAGCCTAGGGGCGGCGATGTCTAAGGTCCTGAAGGTCCCAGGCAGAGAGAGAAGACAGCAGCCTCGGTGGGGAGGAGTGTAGTTCCTGCCTGCCCAGGGAGGATCCAGCAGGACCCCAGGAGGAGTGGCGGGCCGGGCATCATTGCTGAGGTTCACCACCAGGGCACTCAGCCCTGGCCTGTTAGGCAGAGCCTGCTGCCCACTACTGTGAGAAAGAAGTGAAGGGGCCAGACCCTGGAGGGGCAGCAAGAGGGTGGCACTGAACTGGACGGGGCACTTGGTAGCCCCTACTGCCTGTATTTGCAGTATCCTGACTCTTCACTCACCTCCAGAGGGCCTCTGCCTCCCCACAAACTAATCGAATGGGTTGGGGTGGGAGGGTGGGGGCGGTCATGGCTGGGGACCAAGGAGTCTCCCCACCCTCACCCCTCAACACATTGTCTTCACTCTTTAGCCAAAATAACCTCTTAAGTCTTCAAGGGCTTCCCTCATAGATCAGTTGGTAAGGAATCTGCCTGCAATGCAGGAGACCCTGGTTCGATTCCTGGGTTGGGAAGATCTGCTGGAGAAGGGATAGGCCACCCACTCCAGTATTCTTGGGCTTCTCTTACGGCCCAGCTATTTAAGAATCTGCCCGCAGTGCAGGCAGGTAACCTTTGCAGGGTGGAACTGGGTTCGATCCCTGGGTTGGGAAGATCCCC
Organism: Nanger dama; assembly: GCA_917880005.1. NCBI lineage: Eukaryota > Metazoa > Chordata > Mammalia > Artiodactyla > Bovidae > Nanger > Nanger dama. Next base: position 11,497,826 of record CAKJTW010000018.1, on the reverse strand, counting down.
TGGAGAAAAGAAAGACTACCCACTTCACTTAGGTCCCCAGACACTGCTGGTTGACACCCCTCCATCCTTATGCTCACACTGTTACTTCTGCCTGGACTGCTCCCAACTCCTGTTGAGCTGGCAAACCCCTGGACATCCTTCAAAACCCAGTTTGGAGGACACCTTTGCTGTGAAGACTTCCTGTCCCCCAGGAGCAGAATCAACCATTTTGTTATCTTGTGCAGTTACAAGTATCACATCAGATTATCTGATTAAGACAGTCTCCCCTACAAGACTGAACATTCCCCAGAGGCAGGAACCAGGGTATCTACTTCAGGGTATCTGAAGGTGCTACTGCCAAGGTGTCTGCCTCAGGCTGCCTCGCCCCTAAAAGAAGTGCTTTTTCCTAATCTGTCCAGGGGCATGGGTGGAGCAGGAGTGACTCTGGGAGTAAATTAGGTTGGTCAAGGTGGGTCAAGGATGGAAGCTTGCATCTGTGGTTGACCTTTCTCAGTGTGTGACCTTGAAGAGGACAACTCATCCTAGTTTCCTCGTCTGTAATCTGGGGCTGCCACCTACCAAAGTGACTGCGAAGAGTGGATGGGACCGGACCAATGGACCAGGCAGGTGAAGTCCTGGAAGGGCACTTGGAGCAGACCAGAGGAAGCAGTCCTCAGAGGGGGCCTTGCTCACTGCTGCCACCGGGTGGCTTGGGTTGGGGGAGTCGGGGAATCAGTGAGAGGGGCCAGGCCCAGGGCCTGTGGGCGGCCGCTGGCAGACAGAAAGAGCCAGCGCCCTGAAGGCAGGTGGGCTCAGCAGGGGGCCGGCTAAAGTCCCTTGCCCTCTTCTGGATTATAACCCCTGCCTCACGCGGCTCCTGGAGGAACAGTGAAATGACGGGTGGCACACAGTAGATGCTCACGAAATGACTGTTCCATCCTGCCCAGGATGGCAGCTGAGATGCATACCAGGGTGGAACTGAGGCTGAGGCTCTGGAAAGCCCAAGCCTCTCCTAGGCCTCCCAGGGTTAGCAGGGACCCAGGGATGAGGTGGGGCCCCAGTAGTGCCTGGTATTCCCCCTCCCCAGCCCCCTAAACCCCATCTTGCCTCCCCCAGGTTTTGAACCAAAGGTTACCTGGGTATCACCTTCATCCCATTTGGAGCACGGCCCTGCCCTAGATAACCCAAGCCTCTTTGGGAGGCTCTGCTTTGGCCCCAGAATGTAAATAGGCAAAAGTAGCTGGAAACTAATTGCAAAATTTATTCCAGGGCTGCGAGGGTTGGGGGTTCTTAAGGGCACTTCTCATTTGGGGGCTGGGGATCGCCAGCCTGGCCAGGGGCACATGTTTCAGAAGAGAGGGGCAGCGACTGAGACAGGGTGCTGGAAGGCGGGGACAGGGATGCCCAGCGATCTGCAACTGGGCAAGCTCAGCACAAGCTGCAACAGCATCGTGAAAGCAGGACAGACCATGGACGCCCGGCCTGGAGACAGAGGACACCGAGGCTTCTCCCTGGTGCCTGGCCCTGGAGAGGGTCTTTCGGGTTGTAGGAGAGGAGTTGAGGTCCAGCTTCAAAGGTGTGCAGCAAGGAACCCAATGGGATGGGGCCAGTGAAGGATGGTTCATTAGCAATGTCCCTGATCTGAAGCCCTGTACACTCTCCCCCCAAGATCACCCCCGATTCCCATCCACAGAGACTCTGAGCTCCCCACAGGCCATGTTGCTGTCCACCTAGTGGGGTAGGGGGACAGTCTCTTCTCTGGATTAGAGTGGGGGCTCAGGAATAATGACCCAGCACCACCCCTGGGGTACTTGGTATGAGGGTGTCTGGAGAGAAACCATGGGCTGTCCTTGGTGCTAGTACCCCCAGTCTCAGACCTCAGATCTGTCCCCTGCCCCTCCACATACATACCTTTCAAGGAGCATCTAACTTAAAATCAAATAACAAAACAAAACAAAGTTCTTGACTACAGCCTTGCAGATAAATACCAGCCAGGAGGGCCAACTGTGAACAGGGCTAGAATGCCGTATTGTGCCAAACCAAACTTCTCCTCTGGCGGGAGAGGATTAGAAAGATGATTGTAGCAAAATGCTTTTCAGATAACAACGTGTCAAAGTTCTCCCCTGCAGATGTCAGATGGGGCAGAGGGTTTAGGGAGGAGGTCTTTTTGTCCTAACCAGTCTCCCAGTGTCCTCCAGGGCCCAACAGTCCCTTGCCTAAGTTTGCAAACTCTGTTATCCTTAGTTTATAAAACAGAGGGCTTCCCTCCTGGTCTCCAGGAGGGGGTCTGGAGACCCTCTCCTCTCCCGCCCACTGATGTCCACTGATCTCTCTCTGCCTCTGCTCCCAGGAGAGGACGAAGGGATGACCTCTGACTCAAGGGACGTTGAGGCCCACCAGGGAATCCGAACCTCCTCCCTGAGCCTGGGATCCAGACTCCAGGACAGACAGCTGGGAGCAGGGGGGAGGGAAGGAGTGGCTAGCAGCCACCTCCTTGGGGCACTCTGAGTGGCAGGCCAGTGCCAGTGGTGAGTGGGGACCACCTGCCCTCAGCCAGGCCCTGCTCACCCTCGCCCACCTTTCCAAACATGGGGCTTCCGAGAGCTGAGGGGCAGCGGCCTCACGTGGTGGGGTCCTGGGTCAGCGTAATAAAAGTAGACCACCTGGAGGCCGCGGGGTGCTGCACCCCGCCCCTGGCCCTGGCCCGGTCCCCTCCCCTGCGCTGGCCTGGGCTCAAGTCTGCTTGGCTTGCAGCATCTCGATGAGCAGGTTGTTTCGGGCATCTCGTTGCCCAGGTGTTTGTGGTACAGGTACTCCTTGGCCTGCATGCTCAGCGCCCGCACCTCCACCAGGCACAGCAGCAGCTGCTGGAACTTGTCCCCGCAGTGGGGGTAGTGGCACAGGGTGTAGTCGAGCAGGGGCGGCGTTGGCCTTCTCCTGAGCTTCCTTCACCAGGCTGTGATTGTTCAGGAACTTCACATCTGCAGAGGGAGGGGCCGGCCACCAGTCCCGTCACATCACCAACCCGTCGCTGGCTTCACCCACACCAGTGTCCCTGCGATCACCAGAAAGGTGGGCACTGCCACCATCAACCGCGAACCCCAGTCTCCCCATCGCTGCCATGGCGCCATGCCCGCAGTTGGCAGACACCGGCACCAGCATCCCTGGTTTTCACCCACATGGTCCCTGCCACTGTCAACTACCAAACCGCGGTCGTTCCTGCCACCACCAGGGTCGCCATCCCCACCGACACCTTGGTTGAACGCCACCACCACCAGCAGTCACCGCCGCTGACACCCCTGTGGTTGCCACACGCTAGGCCGCCGCCGGCCACCCGGCCACCCGGCCACAAGCACCCGTCACCACGGCTGCCGCCACTGTCACCGCGCCTACCAGGACCATCGCCAACCTCTCCTGGTACATCCTCGGACCTGTTTTTGAGCCTCTCAGTTTCTTCACTGGCAAAGCAGAGCAACAATAGCCTCTACTTGACAAGATGGTTGTGAGAGTCCAGGGAGCCGATATCCAGAGAGTGCTCAGAGGAACAAACGTCTGGCGCTCTCCCAAGGCTCCTGGGTTACTGTCACTGTTCCTCCTCCTCTCCCCATGTCCATGGCCAACACCATCCCCCAAGGTCAAAGCCATCCTGTTGCCATTGTCTCCAGGGAGTGACCATCCGCATCAGCAACCCCCCACCATCATCACTGTCGCCCATCAGCACCATCCCGAGAGGCAAGCTGTGAGTGGAGGGGTCCCACCCACTGTTCCAGAGACTGGCAGGCACTCTTTTGATCCACCTTCAGACCAATCAAAAGGCTCTAGCACCCCAAGGAAATTCTCTCAAGGGGCCATGGGGAGGGGGGCCTTGGATGCTCACTGCAACAGTATTCACAGTGATGGGGAGGTGGCCTGGATGGCCGGGCGGGGGCTGCACCCCCAGGAGTCCTGCACAGTAGAGCAAATGGACAAACCCTTAAAAGCCTGGGGCTGAGTGGAGCAGGGTCGGGCGGGGGGGGGACAATAAAAACAAAAAAGGAGATTCAGAATGAGATCTATAAGGGAACACCATCTTTCCTGTTGTTGTTTAGTCGCTAAGTCGTGTCTGATTCTTTTGTGACCCCATGGACTATATTCCGCCAGGCTCCTCTGTCCACGGTATTTTCCAGGCAAGAATACTGGAGTGGTTGCCATTTCCTTTTCCAAGGGATCTTCCTGACCCCAGAGGTCAAACCCGTCTCTCCTGCATTAGCAGGTGGGTTCTTTACTGCTGAGCCACGGGAGAAGCCCAAAAGCCATCTACATAACTTAAAAATGCTTGCAAAGGACTTCCCCAGTGGCCCAGTGGTTAAAACTCTGAGCTACCAATGCGGAGGCATGAGTTCGATCCCTGGTTGGGGAACTAAGAGCCCACATGCCGCCCAGTGCAGCCAAAAACAACAGCAAAAACCAAAACAATAAAAAATGCTTGCACAGAAAACACGAACATTGTGTAGGAACAGGGACAAAACATAAAGGGACAATCGCCAATGGGAGGGAGAGGGGGTGGCTGGGTAGCTCTGTGTGGACCAGGGACAAAGGAGTGTGGTCAGAGCATCCTCTGCCCAGAGGCCCAGTGAGGAGACAAAAACTAAGTATCTCCAGTGTGAAATGGATGCTGGTTGAAATCCCAGCCCCACTGCTTAGAACTGGTGGCCCGTGCCCTAACCTCTCCTGATCTGAAGGCCTTCGTCCTCTATGAAAGGGGCCACGTCCTCCTGGAGGCAGGAGAAGCTGCACAGGCACCTGGCCCCCAGGGTGCCCACAGAGGGCCAGTTTCCTATCACAGGAGCCCCCCTCAGCTCCTAGGCAGCATCTTCAGCTGGTGCCCTGCCTAGGGGCTACCGGTCAGCAGGAACCCACAGACCCTGTCTGCATCCCTGACTCCTAGCCCCATCTGGCCTGGGATGCGGTGGCCTATGTTTCAGAAAACAGTCGTCCATCCACTTCCCCTCGGCTCCCACTGCTCGCAGCCCTGCCGCTTCAGGGGAGTCTGGAGCCCAGCATGTGCAGCCCTTGGCCCTTCTAATCCCTCTTAACACCCGCTGCGCCAGGAGGGCTGGATGCTCCTGGCAACCCTGATCCCCAGCCGCCCCCAGCGTGCCCGTCGAGGCCTGTGTTGTCCAAAGTCGGATTTAGGGAAATCCGAGCTGGACTTCAGGCGTATGGCAGGATCTGGGCACTCCCCCGCTCCGATCTTTCCCCCATGATATTCCCCTCCCTTCATACATTAAGTGAGCCAGGGTCATGTTCTTCCTGGCCTCCCAGAATTACCATTAGCCCATAAGGCACCTTTGTGCCAGTTATACAAAAGGTCCCCTGTACCCACAGAAAGACAGCGTGGTGAGGGGCATGCAGGCTGGGTTTCAGGCTCTACCTTTCCCCTGTCTAGGTGCCCTTGTTCAGTTAAACAACCTGTCCAACTGTACATAACTGTTCCCTAGCCTGGTCCTCTCCAGGCTCACTCAAAGGTCATGGGAAGTCTCCCCACCTAACTAGCCTCCCTGGGGGCAAGAGGTGCCTACCAGTCCCATCCATTTCCCAATCTCTTTCCAATCCCATCTACCTTCAATCCCTACCATCCCCTGGGCTGGCCAATTCTCCAGTTTGTCTTCTGACAATTTACAATAGGAGGCTGGGGGTCCAGAGAAGGGTAGGGACCAGCTCAAGGCCACACAGAAGGCAAGGGGCCCAGAGGAAGCAGGGGAGGGTGTGGGAAGGACTGGCCAAGATGCTGCAGTAGAGGCAGGAGTGGGAGGGGGCTGGGAGGACTGGAGCCTGGCTTTACCAGGATTTACTGTTCCCAGCAGCAGTGTGACAGGGACAGCAGGGCGGAGCACAGGTGGGGAGCTGCAGACAAGGACAGCTTTCAGGGACACACCCCTGTTGGCAGCTCTCAGCGGGCTGGAGACACCCACTGCCCCCTCTCCCTCCCCCCTCCCCGAGGTGGACTGCAGGACTTGGGGAGGAATGCACGGCCACTAATTGGGCCCCAGCCACCACAGTGCAAGACAGGAAAGTCGTTTTCCCAGCACCCGCCGCACCTTCCCTGCCCACCTCCATCAGCTAATCCCTACAGACAGGAAGGCAGGCAGGAAAGGCTGTCCTTCACGCAGGAGTTCACAGTGGATACCAGAGTCGGGACTCGAATCCAGATCTCTCTGGCTCCAAAGCACTATGGGTAAGCAGGGGTGGGGTCGGGCCTGGACACGGGTTCCTGGGGGATTAGATGACATGATGCCCTCATGTTCCATCCAACCCAGGAGTCCGGTCCAAGGACCACCCAGCCTGGGGTCCTTGGTTTCCCCAGGGAGACTTCTGGACTCCCCCTTGGAGGGGGAGCACAGCCGCCCTCTAAAGGGGCTGCTGTGAAGATTCTCTGGGATGACCACGTGACAGAGCCTACATCCCCTGGGACAACACACCCTTCCTCCCTTAGACGCAGGAGTCACAGAAACCTGAAGGTGTCCCCCTGTGTCGGGGGCTCAAATCCCAGCTCACCGGCTGGGTGACCGGGGGCAAGTCTCTTCCCCAGTCTGAGCCTCAGTTTCCTATCATCTGCACAATGGGGGCAAATTCAACTCTGCGTCTCAGGGCACCCAAGAGCTGGACCTCATCTGTTGCCCAGCTATGGGCCCTGAGCCGCTGAAGGTTGGAGATGGGCCTGCTCAGCAGTCCCGGGGGTGGGTGGGTGGGGGGTGGAGCTGGGAGATAGCACCCCCACCTCCAAGAGCAGCCCGCTAGCTCTGTGGAGCCGGGGGCCCCAGGTTCTCAGAAAAGCCCCCCTTTCACGGTTTAATTGAATATTTGAATAATCCTTTCATTCCAGCAAGGCATAAAGAATGTTGTCCCAATAGCGGTGACTCAGGCAGGCGCCCCCGCGCACAATGGCCCCTCGAGTGGGGCTGCTATTCAGGCCGCCTTTTGTTGGCGCGAGCAGTGGGTAAATTGCAAACGCTTAAGGGAATGCTGCTGCCGCCGCCTCAATGCGAGTCAGGAAATCGAATGTTAGGTCAATCCATTAAGCTTCGATTAAGTCCTCTGCAGAACAATGCCAGCCGGGCCCATCTTCATAAACACCGTGATTGCCAGGAGAGAGGCACTAATTTTAATTAAACCTCCTTACCTGCCTTCGTGCCTGCCTGAGTCGGCTATTTAGTCACCAAATGGCACCCTTCTGTGGAGGCAGGCGAGAAGGGGCTGCCGGGCGGAGGGGGCAGGGTGGGAGGGCGGGGTGGCTGGGGTGAGGGGACAGTCATCACACGGGTTCAAGCTGAGCAGCTCAGGGAGGCGCTGCCCCGGGTGACGCTCAGCACGCCAGCTGAAGGGCGATGGGCAAGTGGCCACCCCTCTCTTGGGCCCCATTTCCCTTGGGGACCCCGGTCTGGCGGTGTGGGTGGGATCTTGGGAGCAGCCCCTCCCACCTTCCAAACTCAGGGCAAATCGTGCCCCTCACCTTGCCCAGATTGTATCCGCTTCTCCTAGCCCCACGTCCAACCTCTGGCAGGGTTCTGGGTTGCCACAGGCAATCCTTTTCCCACGCTGCAGTCAGAAGGACCTTTCCAAAATGCAAACTAGATCATGATTCTCCCTGCTGCAGATCCTTTCCAAGGGAAGCTTCAAGGTACTAGCCTGGCCTTCAAGGCCTTACACAGCTCAGCCCCTGCCCACCTCTCCAGCCTCCTCTTCACTCTCTCCCTGCCCCACAGCTACAACCGAGCTGTTAGGATTCCTCCCATCCCTCTGCACCAGCTATTCCTTCAGTCTGGAATGCCCTTGCTGCTGCTTGTTTTGTTTCTCCCAGAATACTCCCGCTCGTACAGCAAGGCCCAGCGCAGAGGGCCCTTCTCCAGGCAGATTTCCCCAATATCCCAGCTGTCGTTGGTTTCTCCTCTTGGGCCTAGTCCTGCTCACGCTGGACTGCTCAGACTCCTCTCCTAACCTGGAACCTGTCAGCCAGCAGCCTCTGTGGCTCCCCTGGCTTCCTCTCACTGTATGCCCAGGAGCTCAGAAAAGCCTGGGTCATAGGTCTTCCCTCACAGCCCCAACATTCTGGCCCCCACCCGGAGGGTCACTGTCATGACCCAGGTCACTCCCCCAAAGACAAGGCACAGTGTGAGATAAAGATGGAGAGAGACTTGTTCATGCATTCACTTCCTTCCCTAGCTTGCACTGTTAGAGGCAAGATCCTGCCCCCACCCTCTGCCATGGTTGTCTCCTACCAAGCTCTGCAGCCCTGCAGACAAGCCCCGCCAGCTACCAACCTGTTGTGCCAGAGTCAGGAAATCCAGCCTAGGCACTCAGGCCCATGACCACAGTCTGAGCACAGGGCTTCCCCCAGTCAGTACTCCACTAATCACCCCACTCCCAGCCATTATCTTACCTTCTGCTTCCCCAGCTGCCCGGACTCTTGGGCAGGCACACACTTGCCAGACTGTGACTATGATGTCATTTCCCACAAAGACAACATCTCCATCCTGCCCTCTCTCCAGGTGACAAAGCATTCACTTCCCTCTCTTCCAACCTTCCATCCCATCTATACCTCTGCTAAAAGATGTATTCCCTTAGCAAACTCCACTCATCCTCCAAGTCCCTGCTCAGATGTCCCCCTTCCAGGAAGCCTTCCAGGCAGATCCCTTGCTCCCCATCCCGGATTCCCCATCTGTTTGTCTCAGCCCTGATGGTGCTGTGCAAAGGCCTCTCCCAAACTGGGAGATACCTGAGAGCAGGGGCGTAGCATCTCTGGGCACAAGGAGGGCACTGGACATAGCTTGCTGGGTGAAGGAGGACAGAGGGAGGCTGACCTGATGAGAACCCAGAAGGAGGGTGGAGATGTCAGTGGCACAGGCTGGGCCAGGATCAGGAGGGCACAAGGAGACAGACACCAGACACTTGTGGAGCTGGAAGAGCAGGTGGCCTGGGCTGCCCTCTGACCCTGCTCGGCATTTTTTTTTTCCTCCTTGGCACTTACCAGTCTTCCAGGTGACACATTTTACTAGTCATTTCACTAATTTGTATAGTTTACTAATCATATTATGCTTATTGTCTCGTCTTCCCTTGAAGACAAGGATTTGTGTTTGTTTGTTTGAGTGAATGAAAGAATGAATGAATGGGCAAAGGGGTCTGGGCCTCAAAGACACCCCTGGAGCAGGGAATTAGGAAAAACAGGGAACCTCAGGATGGGAACCAGGGATCAGAAGCTCCTGAAATCACATGGGCATTTTCTGGGGTTTGGCCTGGGCACTTCCTTAAGGCTTTCAGCCAAGAATTTACCAAATTCTCAGGAGACGTCCTTATCCCATAAAGGGCAAGTCTTAGACCTCATCCTGGCCCTCTGTCCTCCTACACAGAGAAACTCAGGCCCAGAGAGGAAGCAGGCCCTGGACCAGGTCCCCTCAGAGCTTTCTTCAGGAAGGGAGGGGTCCTGGCCTCTCCGAGGACGCCCATCAGAGAACCGCCCCCACCTTGGGGTCTCTTTGCCAGCCGCACCTCCACCCTACCACCTGCCATCCACCCGACCCCCAGGCCAGGCCTCGCTCAGCCCACTCACCGAGGCTGAAGAGAATGAGGAACTTGAGGCAGACGAACTCCTGGCGATCCAGCTGCAGCGCGTGCAGCTGCAGAACCAACTCCTGCGCCCGAAGCACCAGGCTGTGCAGCAGGGAGCCCGCCTGGGCGGCCACCGTGGCCAGCTCCACCTGCGCGGCACAGGGCAGGGTCAGCGCCGCGAGGGGAGCGCGTGCAGGGCAGGCACTGGTCTCAGGGTGGGGGTCGGGGCGCCCCGCCTAGGGGCGGAGCCAGGTGGGAAGGCCTCTCCTCGAGTTCCCGCCCCCACCCCCACCCCTCCCAGGCTCCCGGCTCTGCTCCCCGCATGGGGCCAACCCCTCCACCCCACGCAGCAGAGCTGACATCAGGCAGGTGGGTGCAAGGGAGAGCTGAAGGGTCCTTCATGCAGAGAGCGGCCGCAGATCCCGTGGCGCAGGGAGTGCCACCTTGTGCTGGGTGTGGGGGCGGGGGCAGGACGGCTCTGCCCGGAAACACGTGGATGCGGCCCCATGACTGCCCCGGGGCCGCACGTGGACACCAGGACGGGGGATGTGGCCACACGTCAGCTCTCGTTCACACACATGCAGGGACACACTCACAGGGCGTGGAACACACACACACACACACCCTCCTCTGGTCGCATCACAGGGTAACACATACACGTCCACACGGTCGGTGTATATGTTCCCACTGACATGGTGACGGGCAGGTCTCAACATCCACCCACTTATGTGTGTGGAGATGTCTGCACAATAAAATACAGGTGCAGGGCGCTTACACACAGTCCCATGGCCTCAGAGCCGTCCACCCACCTGTTGGTAGGGGCCAACACTCCTGCCTCACATTTACTTCACGTGCACTCACAGGTGGCCGCAAATTGACCCCTTACGACCAGCTTTCTGCTGGCCACGGATGGCCTGAGGCACTCAGGTGAGACAGAGGATGAAGACAAAGGGCTTGGGGTGAGGTAGGGGTTGGGAGCAGGGCGGTAGTCTCTGATCACCCCACCCCCACTCCAAACACCTGTTAAACCCACTCCCCCTCTTGTATCCATGCCCCCACACACACCAGGAGTGATGCTTCCTCCATAGGGTAGACCCTGGGCATCAGCCTCCCTTTCCTTCCTTCTCCTTCCCTCCATTTTCCCCTCCACCCTGTCTCAGCCCCGCTTTGAGTCGTGCCCTCCCAGGTCCCAAGTGTTCTGAGCAGTGAGTGGGTGGCTACCTTCGTTTCCTCTTCACCACCCATCCTGCCATTTCCTCAAATACAACCTGGCTGTGAACTTCCCCACTTAAAACTCTTCTGATGCTCCCTGTTTGATTTCAGGAGCCAACCCAACCCCACCATGTCTCTCATCCTGGGGTCCCTATTTTTCCCACTCTACGAGTGCCCAAATTCTGACTCTGAGTTCTTTGGGGCCCAGACTCCTTTGCCCATCCATCCATCCATTCAGGATTTAGAACCTGCAAGCCCCTAGCCAGCGCTCCAGCTTTATCTCATACCTCATCTCAGCCCCACCGGGTGCACTCCCCTCCAGACCCTCCTCCCAGCGGCCCCTGAAGCTCCACAGTCCTAACCTGCCTCTCTGAGCTCGGCTCAGGCCATCTCCCTCTGCATGTGTGGAGGTGGGGACTGTCGCTGCCCAATCAGCCCTCATTCACTCTCTCACTGCTCAGTGCCACTGCCACCTCCTCCCAGAGCCTTCCAGACCTTCCCCACAGCTCTGAGCTGCTCCCCCAGAAAGGGGCTCCCAGGGGCTGGCTCCTCTCCAGGTCAAAGCTAGGGCTGGTCAGGAAGGAGGTCGGGCTGGTGGGCATCCCGTGAAGCTGGAGAGAGCGCTGATATTCAGCAGTGTCTAGGGTCAGCCCTGGAGAGGCCTGGGATCTCTTCTGGGCCCAGAATTCTGGAAGGGCATGGTTGGTGGGGGGAGTGGGCGGGGGGCACAGCAGGGTCTGGTCACCTCCTGCCCTGTGACCAGCAGGATGCTGCTCTCCTTGCCGTGCTGAATCTGACGGTAGATGTGGTCAAAAACCAGCAGCTCACTCCAGCAGTTCTGCAGCAGTGCCATCTGGTCGGCCACCTGCAAGGAAGGGGGCACACTGGGGCCAGAGTCCAGTCCTGCTGGGGACCTTCCCCTCACCCTCTCCCCCCGTTCAGACGCTCAACGGCGCACACGACCCGGGCAAGTTGCCCAGCCTCTGTGTCCAGTCTGCCCATCTGTCTTCCTCAGCAAAGTAAAGTACAGCTCTGGCAAAATAATAAGAGGGTCCAGTGGAGGCCCGCTAGACTTGGCTGGGCATGGCTACAGGCCGTGGCTCTGCCTCTTACAAGCTGTATGACCTTAAGCAAATTCTGTCACCTTTGTGAGCCTCAGTTTTCTCATCTGGAAAGTAGGCGAAGTATTAGAAGGTGGTCTGGCACATATTAAGCCCTCAGTAAATGTTAGCGAATAATGTCCACCGAAACAATTTGTGAAGGATTCCTTCAAATGCAAGGGGAAATTAGTGTTAATTTTTCATTGCGCCCATTTGGCTTGTGGTCACATCTCTAGCAGCCTCAACCACTCCAAAAGGAGCCGTGTCAGAGGGCTTCCCCTGGGTCTTGTGCAGAACCTTCAAGCTCAAACCTTCAGCCCAGCCCAGGAAATGAGCAGGTGGCTGGCAAGGGTCTACATGGGAAGGGGGAACAAAAGGGTGCACAGGGCTGATTCTAGCCCCTAGGCTGTACTCGGGGGCATCAGTGTGAGGGCAGGGACAGTCTCCCAGCATGGCAGTTGCCACACTCTAGCCTGACAGTGACAAGTGGGACTCAGGACCATGGGATGCCAGAGCCAGAAGGGCCCTCAGCGCACCCCCGGCCTAAACTATTTCCAGATGAAGAATCTGCCACTCAGAGAGGGCAAGGGACTCTCCAGGAATCAGAGAGAAACAGAGCCAGGCCAGGGCCACAGCCGGCATTCTCAGTCCACAGCTCACAGCAGTGACAACAATTGAACCCTTCTGGGTGTTCAGAACCGTGCTGGGTGCAGTGTGTCATCCTGGGAGCACACAGGGCAGACTCCAGTCCTTCTCAGCATCTGTGGCTCATGGACCAGCCACCGTCTACCCAGCGGGCACTCCCCGGGCACCTTCGTGGGCCGTGCCCTGCAGTGAATGCAAACTACAACATCTAGTCATGTTGTTACAGCTCCACAAGTGTTTGTGGTAAGTACTGCTGTTATCCCCAGTCTACAGAAAAAAGGGGGATTCGCTGGTGGTTCAGATGGTAAACAATCTGCCTGCAATACGGGAGACCTGGGTTTAATCCCTGGGTCGGGACGATCCCCTGGGGGAAGGGAATGGCTACCCACTCCAGTATTCTTGCCTGGAGAATTTCATGTATAGAGAAGCCTGGAGGGCTACAGTCCATGGGGTCACAAAGAATCGGACACCAAGGAGAAAGGATACTGAGTTCAGAGAGATCAACTAACTTACCCAAGGTCACACAGCTCTTCCTGGTTCATTTGTGCTTTTAACCACTAAGTATGGAGGAAGCCCCACCCTTGCCACCGCAGAGTTCAGGGCATATTCACTACCGCCCCCAGAAAGCCTCCCCCTCCTCCCAACTTGGCAACTGCAACATCTGAGGGTACTGTTCATGTCTCTCCTCCATATCTTCCCTGATAACCTGTGGGGTCTGCAATGGCAGGATTGGTATCCAGCTCATCTCTGGGCCCCCAGAAGAGGGGGGTCAGTTTTGGCTTGATAAACAAATATGTGTTCCTCGAGACATACACAGGCAGCCCAGAGGAACCACCCTCAACCTGGAGGCCAGAGGCGTCCAGGCAGCCCCCCGGCCTGTGGGGGACCTGGCCCAGACCTGACCAACAGCTCGGGGGGGGCGGGTAAAAGCCCCTCTTCCCCTCTGCTCTTCTCTTCTCCTGGGGGTGGTCCTGGAGCCAGTCCTCAGACAGACAGGAGGAGAGGAAAGTGGACAAAGAGCAAAGCAAGCTGCCGGACACACAGACAGGTTCCTCCGGGACTCGCCTGCCCAGCCCTTCCCAGCCCGCACGGCTGAGAATAAGAGGAAAGGTCTGTCTTTATCCTGCTCTGCCTTCCCATCCTCCTGCCCCCTCTCACCTCCATGTCAAGAACCCACCACTCCCCCTCCTCTCCCAGCAGAAAGTCCACCCTAGAGCCTCATAACTGAACAAAAAAAAAAAACCGGGCTGGGGGAAACCCAGGCTCAGGCAGAAGTAGCTCTGAATGGAGAGGCCAGGAGAGACAGCAGGCAGGGGGCACCCCGCCTCATCTCACCTCAGGAAGTGGCCAGCCCCCAGAGAGCCTGCCCACCCCCTTCCAAGGAGGAAGGCAAGGCTCAGCAAGCACCTGGGCCAGGCCCTGCTCCCCGTCACCTCCTGCTCGGGGAGTCACACTGGAACGCTTTGGCCAACCCAGATGGGGACAGAGGGTGTGCAGGGATGGGCTCTGCCCGCCGCCCCCCCGCCGCCCCCGACCCACTGGGGCCCTCGGGAGCAGACACCCTTGTGCCTGAATTAAGGGAACAGGGGGTGGGGAGATGGAAGCACATGAGATAAGGGGGAGAATTAGAAGATAAGCTGGCTGAGCTTCGGGCAGAAAGCAGAAGGGGTCACAGTGACCTGGCTGGCCGAGCCCCGGGAGCAGACTCTGTACCCAGACCTCGAACCCGGGAGTGGGGCAGCCCCGCCACAGGGGTGGAAGGAGCGCAGGCAGAGAGACGCACCTTGGAGGCTGGGCTTCGGCGCCCTGTGCATTCTAGCTCCCACTTAGCCACATACCCGGCCCTGGTTTCCTATTCTGAGAGATGGGAAAAATAAATCCTTCCTCTTTTGCTTACAGAAAACAGCGGTGTCAGTCGTGAGGGTTCCCGGGTGTTATTCCAGACACTGGCCCCCTCGCCTGGGTTCCCCTACCCATCAGCTAAGCAGTTGTGCCTTCCAGACGCTTCACTCTCACTTTGCCTAGATGGTCACACAAAGATACCAAACTCCAAACATTCTGCACACAGAGGAAAGCTCGCAGCGCACAAGGCGCGCACACACACACACACACACACACACACACACACACACACACACACACACACACACACACACACACACACACACACACACACACTCCCTTTTCATTAAAAGGGGAACCACAGGGCCAGTTCCTCTCCATAGGAAAGCATGTGGCAAAGAGGCTCACTTAACCAGAGGGCTGGTCTTCACCTTCCACGAGCTTCTCCCTAAGCAAAAGTTCTTCCTCTACCTTCACCCTGGCAATCAGGACATTGGCAGTCTCAGCTCTGGGGGCCTCTGTCAGCCGGGCCTGTCTGCGGGCCCATCAGCCACCCACCCCTCCTGCCGGTCCGCCACAAATCTTCCTGGAGCCTTGACACTCTGCAGCCTGCCTCAGAGACCGGGTATTTATGGGTGCTGAGATGACCTCCCTCCCAGCAGGCCCCCTCTGGAGTCCCCTGGGGTCTGATCGGTCTGGCGGTCGAAGGCCAGCAGGCTCTGTAATTCTCCAGTGGCTGACAAGCCATGGGCTGGCCATGGCGCTCTCCCGGCTGAGTGGTTGGCGGGCTGTCATTTGTCAGCCCAGGACTGACAGAGTTACTGTCACTTAAATGAAACCATATATCTAAGCAGTTAAATGTGTTGCCGATTGAGGGCCTCGGAGCTGGGCGTCGGGGGTGCACTGATGTCAAGATGGGTCATTAGGCGTTCTTGGCCCTTGCCTCCACCTCCCTGATTGCTATCTCACATCCTCCCAGCTGTCCCTCAGGGGGACCGTTCAGAGAGGCTGCCTGCCTGGGCCTACACCCCGCCTGCACCGGGCAGTGCGCACAGGTGAGTTTCTGCTACCTTGCAGGTACAAAGCTGCTTCGGAAGCACAGGGCAAAGTGGGCCCTGTCTTCTGTCAGAGCCCTAGCATGCTCAGAGGAACACGGACACGATATATCTTTTCTCCTTCTTCCTGTCCCGGCCTGTCTGCCACCTGGTTAGATTCAGTGGGACAGCAGCAGGGGGTGAGGGAGGGAGCTGAGCCTTGACTCACTGAACACTTCTTGTGCACTAAGCCCTTCCAACAACCCTATGAGGTGGCAATTATTTCCACTGCCCCCTTTTTACAGCTACAGAAAACTGAGGCCCAGAGGAGTAGTCACCAAAGGCACACAGCAGATGAGTGGCAATCTGGAAGCTGCACACAGGTCTCCTTGCTTCCAGTGTGTGTTTCTTATCTCTGTGCCACATCATATTTAGCACACCGTGATTACATGAGATGGAACATTATGTGGAGACAGAGGGACATCGAAGCTGGGAAAGAGGATGGAGGAGGGGAACCCCCAAAGGGCATCTGAGGCCCCCAATATCAGCTCAGCAATGACCTCATGCCTTGCCCTGGGCAGCGAGATGTCATCAGCATCGCGGGGGATTGAGTGGGTCTCTCTAGGGAGAGCTCCGGCTCTGTGGTGGGAGCCGGCCTTCCCTGGCTGTCCATCACCCACCACCGAAGGACCTACTCCTGGTTCAGGCTCTGCTTCCCGCCCTCCCTGCCTCTCCAGCCCTGCCTCACAGTACTGCCTGGGGTTCCCTGACGCATGATGCCTTTTGCATTTCTGAACCTGATGCTGCTCCCATTTCCTGGAACACCCTTAACCTTTTCAGACCACTTTCTGGAGAGGGGCAGATCAAAGAAACCTCTCCTAACTTTCTAAGATAGAACCATTTGCTCTCCTCCTGGGCTCCCTTGGCCCCTTTCTTCTGCTCTCAGAGACCTGGGCACCCTGTGCCCTGTGTTGGCATTATCTATGTGCATGTCTGTCTCCTCCTCTGGCCTGCAGCCCCGGGTCCCATCCATTTCACTGTCCCCATGCACAGGCCACGGGTGGCTCCACTCTCAGAGCACCCTCTCTGCTGGCTGCTAAGATGTGTCCTGCCCAGAGGTGAGAAATGAAGGGTCAAAGGGGAGAACAGAGTCACTCGGCTCCCCCTCCCACTTGTCAGCTTCCCTAGCTCTGGCTCTGCAAACACATCAGCCCAGGACTTATTGGACCGGTGGGAAAGAAGTTCCATGTGGTTGATGAGAGGCCCTCTAAGGGCTGGGCTAGTACTTATCTGCAAGTCTCCTTTACAGAGGTTGGTAACCTGGGCTTGATTCAGAGACTCTGGGAAGGGGAAGCAGGAAGGTTTGGACCACAGAGAAGCCAGAAGCAGGAAAAACACTCAGCAAAGCTGGGACAAAAGCCCTTCCCATCCTGCGTGAAAAACCCCCGAGAGACCAGGAAGGCGGCCAGAGGAAGTGCCCTGCCCCCGGATCCAGGGTTCTAGAAGGCCAGGAAGGCTCCGTTCCTCCTCCCCTCTGCACTGGGGGTTCATGGGAGGCTTGGAGGGAAAGCTGGCAACCAATCCAAGGGTCTTGGGACCCTCATCGACCACTCAGGGCCTCCAGGCATGAGTAGAAGGCAGATGGGACTGTTTGAGGCCCTGCCTCTTGTTCTGTCCATGAGGTCGGCCTAGCTCTAGAGGGGGCATGGGTGAGAAGTCCCACCCCACAACAGACACGCGGCACATCCCCAGACCTCAGCCATGACAGAGGCCCTCCACAGTAGAAGCAGAAGCCATCGCTGCCAACTCTTGACTCCCAGAGTAAACCCAGGCCCCCAGCCCCACAGTGCCTTGTGGGTTCACAATGCCCAGCCTTCATCTCACCCCCTCCCCACCCCATGTCCAGCCCAGCCTCGGCAGGCAGTGCCCCCGGCCCATCCGGCCGCAGGCCCCTGGAGGAAGCCCAGGCCTGCGTGGCGTCAGCACTGACAATGCGCTCAAGGCTGCGGCGGCTCCGCAGGGGAGGGCAACAGGCCCTGCTGTTTAGGGGGCAGACCTGAGAGCGGCAGACAGCGCCAGGCCTGGACTAGAGGCCTATCGTGTCTTGGTCTAAGCCTGGGAGGATGGGCTTTGGCCAGGCTTGGGGGCCTCTGAGGTTGGCAGGACACCCTGGTCAGAGGGAGCCAGGGCACTAGAGGGGCAGCTGTCAGCCTTTGAGCGCTTCAAACCACTGGGCGGGATGAGTGGGACGTTCTTCCATGTCTGGCCTTAGTTTCTCCTGCTGCTTTCCTGCTTATTTTAGCCACAGGTATCCCAGTCCAGGGGAATGGAAGACCTTGCAGCCAAAGTATCTGGAAGATGACAGGTGGGCCCTGCCATCCCCTACTTATCCTGGCACCTAGCTCTCCCTGTGCACACAGACACACACACATTTACACCTAGGACCAACCAGCATAGCGCTTCCCTCATAGCTTAGTCGGTAAAGAGTCTGACTGCAATGCAGGAGACCTGGGTTCAACCTCTGGGTCTGGACGATCCCCTGGAGAAGGAAATGGCAGCCCACTCCAGTATTCTTGCCTGGGGAATCCCGTAGAGCAGTCTGGCAAGGCTATAGTCTACGGGTCGCAAGAGTCGGACACGACTGAGTGACTCGGCACAAGCACACCAACCACCATGCATGAGAGATGCAGGGATAGTAAGATGTTTCACCTTAGGGAGGAAGGAGAAGCACCCGAAACTGAGATACTAACACCCCTTCCATGACATCTGAGGTTAGTGGGGAGTGGTGGCCTCCAAATGAGAGGACAGGAGGGCCTGGACTCTTCCTGATGCTGGGCTGGGACAGCCAGAGACAGCTTCCCAGGGACTCAGCTAGTCCTTTGGGAGAATCTAGATAAAGAGAAGTGTCCAGAGAGGCGCAGACTGGGAGAGAAAGAGACAGAGACTGAAGAGACTAGAGAGAGACAGGGAAACAGACAGATAGCACAGCAGGAAGAGAGGCAACAGAGAGAGGCAGAGATAAAAGAAGCAGAGGAAAACAGGGAAGAGGAAAGAGGAAGGGGTGAGTGGGGAGGAGGGAGAGGGGCAGGGCAGGCTGAGTTGCACCAGAAATACTCCTTGCTTCCCCAGGGTGGCCTCCCTGTCCCCTGACACAGCCTGAAGCCAGTGGGTAGGCTAGTCCCACCCAAGGGGTGGCCAAGACTGAGACTTAGGCAGCTGAGAGGACACCCCAGATCCAGCAGCCAGCCAGGTGGGAGGAGGGACTCACCTCCAGCTCCTTGAAGACCATGCACCTGCGTGCCCAGTCCACGATGGAGATGAAGGTCTGGTCGGCCATCCTGCACAGGAGGCTGAAGGGCGCAGGCTGGTCGGGGCGGCCTTTGGCCGGTTCCTGCAGGCAGCCCACGATGCGCGCCCGCACTCTGGTCCTCATCTGGCTCCAGCTGCAGCAGCTGGAGGATAAGCTCAGGCACGCCAGGCCCCCCCGAGAAGGGCTCTGGGTAGCCGTAGGGGCGGCCCGGCCTGTGGGGGGCTGGCATAGGGCTCTGGGTACTCAGACTTGATGGCGCGGCCAGGGAAGGCAGGGTAGAGGTAGCCAGCCAGTGGCCCGTGGGCGCTGGGCACAGCCATAGGCAACGCTGGGGCCCCAAAGTCACCCAGCGGCCCAGCTGGTGGACCGGGAGGCCAGGCCCTTGGGCTCAGATGCATGCAGGCCATGGGGCAGCATGTAGTCCGGTGGGGGAGGGGGTGGCGGGGGCACCCCCATTGGTGGGCCTGTCTCCAGCTTGAAGCCATTGGCTCGAATCTGTGCCTTCTTCTGCTGCTTCAGGGCCCGGTCCCGCTTGTACATGGGCCCAAACTTGTTCCGGCCACCTCGCATGCGGTCAGCGCGCACGGCTGTGGGCAGAGGCAGAGGAAGGCAGGCTCATCTCCTCCAGCCACCCTCCCTACCGCTCCACTCACAACTCTTTACCAAACAGATCTGATTGGGCCTCTCCCCAGCTCCCCACCTCTCATGGCTCCTCCAGTCCCCTTAACCTGGCATTCATAAGAGTCAGTCCCCTAACCTGGCATTCATAAGAGTCAGTCCCCTAACCTGGCATTCAAGGCCCTGGTCCCCTTGCCACGTTGTCTACCCCTCACGAGCCCCTGTTTTCTTTCCTCTCCACCTTACTATCTCTCTGCATCTCTGCTTGGCATGTCCCCAACCCTGCCTGTGATATTCCTTCTGTCTCAAAGCCTTTCCATCTCTCGTATTTTACTAAACACCCAAAGTGTTCTAGGTTCACGGGCAGCATCCTCTTCTTACCCAGATGTCTGGCATCTCTTCCCATTGAGTGCTATCATACCCAGGGTGAGAACTTCCAGGGGCCCAGCAATGGGGCAGGGAGGTGGTGACAGGAAGTAGGCTCTGGTCAGCCTCATTCCCAGGTGGGTTCCCAGGGTCCAGCTGCTTCTTGACTGTCTGCCTAACTCTGTGGAACCCCTGTTGCAAAATGACTCAGGCTTCCCCTGCTGCCTTCAAATTTGAAGCTGAGTTTAGGGCTGGGGGAAGGGACCTCCCTTGCTGGCCAGATGTCCCTCCACCTGGCCAAGAATGTGTCACCAGCTGGATCCAACAGGTGTATCTCTGCAGCCAAAGTGTGGCCCCTGCCCCTGCTCAGACAGGACCCCACCCTGAGTTCCAGGAGAAGGGAGAGGAGAGGAGAGAGAGGCCGGTGCTCAGCAAGGAGGGGTGTCCCAGGGCCCACTCGGCCAGTCTTCCTACCATGGGAGTGGGAGCTGGGGAGCTGGGCTCTGGGGGCAGAACAGGATATTCCCCTTCCAACGGGAGCCCTTCCTCTAGGTGGCAGGACTTAGGTCCCCGCAGCTTTCAGAGCCACCAGGGGCCTTCTACATTGTTTAAAAACTTTAACCAACAGCTGCCTGCTCGGGCGCACAGCCTGGCTAGGGCCAGCGGGTGGAAGCCTATGACTGTCCACCCTCAAATAGCGTGAGTCTTTCCTGCTGAAGCGTTTTTCCTCCCCCTCTGGACAGAGAGTTAGGGGTGGGTGGGGAGACAAGGATGGGCCTGGGTTCTCTGGGGGCACTTGGTCCCCACTCCCCAGCTCTCTAGGGCCTGGCTAGGGACCTGCTGAGTGAACGAACTGAGTGAACCTTCTGGCTGGATGGACGGACGAAGAGACGAGCGGTCTGGGTGAGTGAGGGCTGCACGGTGATGCTGGATGGATAATAACATCAGTAAGGATAACAATAACAGCTAACCTGTTGAGCATTTCAGGCACCATGCTAGGAGCTTTTCATACAATTCTCTCACTAACTCAAGGAGGAAGGTACTACTGAAAAGCCCCTTCCCTTGTGGTAAAGAATCCCCTGCAATGCAGGAGACCTGGGTTCAATCCCTGGGTTCCCCTGGAGAAGGGAAAGGCTATCCACTCCAGTATACTGGCCTGGAGAATTCCGTTAACTGTATAGTCCATGGGGTCACAAAGAGTTGGACAGGACTGAGCAACCTTCAGTTTCACTTCTGATGGGGAGTATGCAGCTCAGAGAGGTTAAGGGACTTGCCCAATGTCACCCAGCCTGTAAGTGATGGCACTGGGACTTGAACTCCAGTAAAGGTACTGAAAACCTTGGCTCTAGCTTGTGTTGGATGTCAGTGGGGTGTTACAGAACTCACAGAGGGAGGAGCTCTGTGGAGCTCTGCTCCCAAGGGCTGGGGAGAGGGTCCGCTTTCTGGGGTTCACTTTTGGATACTTCCCAACCCCACCCCAGGCTGGTCCTGTGCGCATCCCTTCAGCCAAACCGGAATGGTTCTCACCCCTCCCCCACAGGGATCGGCCCTAATTTCACGTGAAGGACTAACTGCCTGGCCTCAGAAACTTCCAGAAGACCTACGGCACCCTCCCCTCAGCCCTTCGCCCATCTCCACCCCCTACCCCTTCGCCGTCGGAGGCCAGGGGGTAGGCGGCGCGGCACGCGCACCTTCCAGGCGCATCCCCACCGTCAGGCACTTCTGGAAGCGGCAGAAGGGGCAGCGCTTGCGCTGTGTCTTGTCGATCTTGCAGCTCTGGCTCTCGGTGCACGTGTAGTGCTTGTTGTTCTGCACCGTGCGCTTGAAAAAGCCCTGGGGGAGAGGCGAGTCAGCGCAGGAGGGGGCAGGCTCGACCTCCCCCTTCCCCCGCACCTCCAGCCGGGCTCGTGGCTCGCCCGCCGCCGCCGTTCGCGCCTGTACCCTGCCGCCCAGCTGCCCGCTCACCTTGCAGCTCTCGCATGTGAGCAGCCCGTAGTGGTAGCCGGACACCTTGTCCCCACACACGGGGCACAGCTCGTCCAGGTCCTCGTCGTACGAATAGTCCATGCCCACGGCGTCCGCCTGTGGAGGGAGGAGAGGTTCATGGCAGGGCGGGACGGCCGCTGGTGGTGCAAGGGGACCTGGGCGCGGTGGGTCCTGCGCCCTCGGCCGCGCGACCCTCGGCGCCCTGCTTACTGGCAGGCCCCTGTGCCCCACCGCAGCGCCGGTGGTCGAGGACGCCTGTTTCAGGCCCCCCATGGGAGTGCCCTGAGCAGCCGACAGCAGCACATGTGTCCGGGGCAGCTCCCGTGCGCGCGGGGCCCTTGCTGGCCCTGTCCCCGCACTCCCGCCGCGCCCGCTCCCCACCCTCCTAGGGGCTCCTCCTGAGTGGCCCCCACCGCGGCCGATCTGGGACTGTCAGATTAAATGCGCTTTGATCCGGATTCGTTCATTTAAGAACAAAACCCCGATTCTGAGAAAACGCGATGAGCCTCGCCCGCCGGGAGATGCCATTGAACTCCGGGTGGAATGGGGCCCAAGCGTTCTGGGGATCGGATGGGGACGAGGGAGACAGAGGCAGAGTCTGGGAGACCCAGAGATGGGCAGAAAAGAGAGCTAGAGACACCGACCGGGGCCACTTAACTGAGAGAGCACCCCAGGGGCGACGGAGACAACGAAAATCCGAGAGTGACAGAGAGGCATTGATGCAGAGTCAGAAAACCTGAGGGAGACAAGAAAGGTGAAGAGACAGCGAGACAGAGGTAGAGACCGAGAGCAGTGGAGATAGAGAGATGAGAGAAGGACAGAGACACACACAGAGGGCAGAAAAAGACAGAGAGATCAGAGACACTGGGGAACAGAGGCCCAAAGAGAAAACCTCGGAGAGACAGCAGCAAAGCCAGAGACACAGTGGTAGACGAGAGATAGACCAAGACGCCGGAGAGGCAAGAGAGACCTGGGAGATACCCAGGCAGAGAGACAGAGACACTGAGAGAAAACCTGGAGAGACGGCGGAGCCCGGCCAGGGGCTCGGACGGGGAGACGCACGGAAAGCGGTCGGACCCCGGTCCCGAGCTCAGAGGCGTGGCCCGGCAGAGTCGGACCCGGACTGGCGCTCGAGCAGAGAGAGGCGGACAACGACGGCACCCGGGCAGAGAGCCCGAAATCGCGGAGCTGCCGGGCCCCCAGGCCAGGAGAGACAAAGCCCGTGGGCGGCAGCCACCGACACCGGACCGAGGCCGTGCCACCGAGACGGGGACGTCGGGCAGGGACCGGCTAGGAGGGCGCAGCGGGGACAGCGGGCGCCGGGCGTGGAGCTGCAAGCCGGGCGCGAGGCACAGAGACCTCGGACGGAGACCCCGCGGGCCCTGAGAGAGGCCGAGCCCGAGGCGGGGGAGCGACCTCGGGCGGAGAGTCGAAGTCCGCAGGAGGGAAGCGCGCAGAGCCTAGATGGATCCGGGCAGCGCAAAGGGGCGCGACGGCGGCTGCAGCCCGCCCGGCGCCCACCTGGCGGCTCCTGCGAGCAGCAGCGCCCCGCGTCCGGCCACCGCGAGCCCCGCACCTCCTGGCCGCGCCGCCGCCGCCGGCGATGAGCCGCACCCGGGCGCAGCGCCGCCCGCCCGCGATGACGGCCGCTCGGGCCGGGGGCGGGGAGGCGGGGGCTCGGGGCTGGCGGCGCGGGGCCTCGGCGCTTCCCCACCCCGCCTCCCCCGCCCCCGCCGCCTCCAGGGCCGCTCCGAGGCGCACCTGGGACCCGGGCCCCTCCACTGCCAGTGCGCGCTGCGCGAACCCGCCGCGCAAGGACCAGGGGGCTGGCCCCTCTATATGGGCTCTTGCGGTATTCGGGGGCGGAGGCCCGGCCCGCGCCCTCCAACACCACCGAGACGGGTTCGTGTCTTTCCTCTCACCCTCTCGGACTCCCATTCCCATCCCGGCCCCCGGAGCACGGGCTCCCGGGAATCTGAGCAGGTGCTGGGCGCCTGGGAGCCTTGGGCCACCCTCCTGCGGTGAAAGGAGGCGAGTCTCTATTTGCAAATCCTGCTTAGTCTTGGTGAGGGCCACGCTGGGGGCGCTGGCCGTTTTGCAGCATGGAATTAGGTAGGGCAAATGTAGGGGAACCGTGGCCAAGATACCGGTTGAAGGCTAGAAACTGAGTCCCCACCCCCACCCCCACCCAGGCACGTTTCCTCAATGGAGATTTAAGCAAATCTCCCTCTGCAGCCCTCAGCTTCATCTGTAAAGTGGGAGTGATGACTAGACTTTAAGGGTGGCCGTGCGGATGAACGGAAGTAGTGTTGGCAAAACACATGCCTGGCAGTGCGGAATCGCCGAAAGCATCCAGTTGGGAGATCTGGGGCAAACTCTTCTCCTTGAGCTTCGGTTTGCTTGGCTGGAAATGGGAGTGGTAGTAATTCCACCCTGAGAGTTTTCTGAGGTCTGGTGAGGACTCAAAACCACCGAGGGCATGGGAGCTAGGAGAATAGAACCCAGGGGCAGGAGAAATCCCTCTCCAGTCCACTTTTACTTGGGCTGGGGGCAGGGCAAGAGAGTGCCCAGCAGCCCTAGGAACAAAAGTGTCCTGGGGACATCGAGCCAAAGGGCTGAGCCATTGCTCTGAGCTAAGGGGGAGGGGGGCACATCTATTCAGTCACTCTCATTTTTCAAATGTAAAAAGTTGAGACCGGAGAGAGGAAGGCACCTGCTCGAATCTTGCCCCTGCCTCCTCGGGGCACCTAGGGTCCAAGAGAGTGTTGCGAACGACAAAGCCAAAAAGGCATGATCTTCAAGTGGGCAAATACCACAGTCAGGCATTCGCAGCTTCGCGGCCGCCCAAAAGGCTCAAATCTGAAGGCTCAGACCCTCGGCTGCAGTCAGCTTCATCTGGGCCTGTGCCCCGAGGCCTCTGGCTTTAGCTGGAGCAGGTGCCTTGGTCCCGAGAGCCCGAGGCCTCAAGACTCCACGCAGACCACCTCCCGTCTCGCTCACCCAGCTAATGAAGGACAGACGCAGTGGCTGACTTGCAAGGCAAGCTCAGACAGGTTACTTGGCTTCTCTGAACCTCAATTTCTCTGTATGTAAAATGGAAAAGGTTGGCCCTACAGAACAGAATCTGTGGTTTCAGTGGGAGTCCACGGACCAGTCTTGGTGAGGAGGGAGGAAAGAGTGTTATTGCAGACCTCTCCATCCACTACCCCAAACCCCTGAGAAACCAGAGTGTCTGCAGGAGCTGGGGCGTGGGGGCCGCTGCCACTCAACAGTCAGGGAGGGGCCCTCAGAAAGTGGCAACCAGGAGCAGCAGAGAGGGAAGGGGGTTGAGGGGGAGGACAGGGCTGGGGAATCCCCAGTCAGCTCCTCTGGGATGGAGCCCATGGGGGTCTCCTAGACCTTGTTGAGGAGGAGTCAGGCAGTGTAAGCAAGTCTGGGTGGGGCCTGGGCTTTGAGCCAGTTCTCTCCTTCCCTTTCAACTTAGAGCCCCTCTCCCAGAGGTTCCACGGTCACCGGCTAGGAGCCCTTGGGTTGACCCTCCAGGCTTCATTGCACCCACTCCTCACAGCCCCAGGTTCTAGGTCAACATATGGGGACTCACAGCCCCTCACCCACCTACCCAGGGAAGCAAACTCAGACCTGGCCCGGCCACAGAACCGGGACTGACAGTTGGATACTAGAGACAGACGTCTGAATCCACACAGAGACTCAGAGACATCTGCAGAGACAGCACAGAGTTGCAGGCAGGGAGATGCAGAGACCCAAAGACAGACCCAGGGACCATGGACGTACATCCAGGCTACGAGGCTCGAGCCAACGCAGTCCTGGGAACACCCGGCCACCGGGAGACAGCAGGACACCCCCACAGACCCCTGTAGGGCCTGTCCCCATAGGCCTAGCTCCTCCCAACAGCCAGCCAGGGAAAAGAAGGGGTAGCATGGTAGGAGGGCAGGTCTGGGGAGATCCCCGGCCCCTTTCCTGCCCAGAGGAGTGGGCACCAGTCACTCAGCGGAGCAGGCAGTGGCCGCCCAGGCCGCAGGGGAGGCACTGAGGAGGGAGGCTGGCCATTAGGAGGCCTGGGCCCAGGCCCTCACTTACGGAGCGGAAGGCGAGCTCGCACGCTGGATGAGGGTGGCCAGTGGGCAGCGGGGGGTCCGAGGGAAGCTCCAGTGGCCCAGGTGGGGCGGTGGTGACCGTGGGCACACGGGAACTTCTTTACGCCACGGCGGGCGGCGGGCGGACAGTAGGCTGGCCCTGTCCGTCCGTCCTCCTCCTCCTCCTCCCCGCCCTGGGTGGGGGGGCCACCGGAGGCCCAATTGGTCTCTGCCCCCACGTGACTCTGCAGGCCTCTCTCCTTCTTTGTTGGTGTTTCTCTTCATTTAGGTCTATTTTTTTTCTTCTCCTAAAAGAAAAAAAAAAATACTCCTATCTATCTCGGGGCCGCGGATGGGGGGCGGAGGCCAAGGCACTCTGGAGGCCTTGGCCAGCTGGCTGTTCCAGGCCGCTGTGGCAGCGCAGAGGCAGGGACCCCACGTAGGCGGGTAGGCAGCCCCGCTTGTTAGCGACTGGGTGGGAGCGGGGCCTGATTTATGGGCAGCTCCCCCACCCGGCCTGCAGCCAGGCCTCTCTCCCCTTGAATGGCTACCTCCCTGGGGCCTGGCCCAGCGGGGTCCAGCCTGGCCCAGACATGTGAGGGGAGTCAGGTCGGGCTGGCGTGGAGGCAGGGTCGCGGATGACTCGACCAGGTGGCCCTGCTGCTTTGGCCTGGTCTTTTCACTCTTTCAGAAGATGAAGAAAGGAAGAGGGGGATGAAAGGCAAGCAGGTGAGCTGACTGAACACCTCTCATGTGTGCAGTTTAGTCCACTTTGGCTTCTCTGGATGTCACCATCCACAGAGGACTGCTAATGCTCCTGGTCAACAGCTGGGGAAGTTGAGGTTGGGCTGAGACTGCCTGCAGGGCCAGGTGGTTGGTTACAGTGGCTCCAGGGTAGGACAAGCGGGTAACTAGACCAGGATAAATAGGGCAGAGCAGAGAGAAGGGATTTTTTTTAAGAAGGTCAGGCCTCCCATGCAGCCGAGGGTGTCCCTGTCCAATCTCCAGACCCAGACAGGTCCTAGTCCCAGAGGTCCCAGTTGGTCTGCTCTGTGCCCCTCCCATGCGTGCCTCACTCTTTTGTGTATTCCTTCATTCGGTTCACATTCACTGAGGGCACACTAGGCGCCAAGCACTGGTCTAGGCACTGGAGGAAAGGGAAAGAAGGAAGTCTCTGTCCTCAGAGAATTTACCTCCCAGCCTTTTGTCTTAGGGGTGGGGAAGGGGCGCAGGGGACCATGGAGCAATCACAGGGGAATCCACACACAACCCTTTTCATTTGAAGAAACAGACAAATCACATAGAACACTCATCTGGCTTGGAGTGAGAAGTGTTTTTTTGTATGACTAAAGCCAACTATATATATATATTTTTTTTTGACACACCCCATGTCACGTGGTATCTTAGTTCACTGACCAGGGATCAAACCACCGCCACCTGCAGGGGAAGCACCGTGTCTTAACCACTGGACCACCAGTGATGGTTTAGTCGCTAAGTTGTATCCAACTCTTGTGACCCCATGGACTGTAGTCTGCCAGGCTCCTCTGTCCATGGGATTCTCCAGGCAAGAATACTGGAGTGGGTTGTCATTTTCTTCTCCAGGGGATCTTCCTGACCCAGGAATCGAACCTGGGTCTCCTGCACTGCAGGCAGATTCTTTACCAACTGAGCTACAAGGGAAGTCCTTAAAGCCAACTATATTTAAAACCTAATGTGTCTTCCTCAATATGCCATTTAAAACATTGTCCCCCAGTTTTATTGAGAAATAATTAACACACACCACTGTATAAGTTTAAGGCATACAGCACGATGATCTGATTTACATATTGCGTTAATCATATTATGAAATGATCAGTGCGATAAGACGTTTTTATTGTGAAAATGTACACAGGACAAAACGTTTACCAACAATCATAACTAACTGATTCTGTTGATCCAATATATTCTAATTGTACTGTGATATAATTCGCAACTTATTCTCCAATGTGTATGACCTCATAATTATGCCTTTTTTACCCACAGAAGTTCTTACAGGATACACTTCTCTTGTATATGACTGAATCCAACTAGTGTCTCCATTTTAATGTGATTTTGTTTCTAGATTGCTACCACTCATCCTCTGAATTTAAATAATAAATATTCCAGCAGATATCCTGTTATCACCAATATATTGCTCACATGTGACAACAATGAAAAAACAGGTGCAAAGTCTTCTGCACGTCTTTTGATGGGATATTTTGTGAAGATTTGGGGATGAAGTTAAAATATTTTTAGTTTTTACAAATCATGGAGTCATTCTAAAACTACTTGACAAAGTATCTACTACTTGACAAAATATGACAAGAGGGGCAAATGCGCTCTCTCCACCTTCTTACATAGGACAAACAGAGTCTTTCAATGTCACAGCACCATGGAAAGAACCATCCTGGCTTTGCCAGTCTCCTCACGAGGCCTTGAGTCTAGAGAAGAATTGCCAAGGTGCTAGCAGCAGAGACTCCATCAAATCCCAGCTCTTCTGTGTTCTCGCTGTGGGACCTGGGACCTCTCTCTGGGTCTCATATCCTCTCCCATAAAATGAGGGCAACATGAGGCAACACACTCAACATGCACAGTGGCTGCCTGGCATGTCATATATGCTCAGTAAATATTAGCAAAACACAACCAAACCGACCGAAGGACTGGCGGGTCTGTCCTCAGGGGCCCTTTCTGCGTGGAGTTTGAGATTGCAACATCATCCTGAGCACTGTTTGCCCTTCTGTGATAGAATGATTCACCCCAGCTTGGGGAACCCTCAAGGAAAGGCTCAGGGCTGATTTATGTCTGAGTCCACAGCAGCCAGCACAGAGCCAGCAGCAGCAAGTGTTTGTCGAATGACTGCTTGCCGCTGCACCCTCAGGCTGGCTGTGAGTGCAGAGTCGCTGCCTGTTTCCCTACTTGCCCTCCTTCTCTACGTGCAGTCAGCTGTCACTTTCCACCACTCGGGCTGGATGTGCCTCACCCTAATCATGCTGGATATTTACTGACATCCTCTTCCTCTATGCCACCTCCTCTACCCTCAGCCTTACTGGATGAGGGCCTGCTGGCAGTGGCAAGGCCCTAACACAAAAGGGCCTCCTTGGTTCCCTTCTAACCATTTCACACCTGTAGTCAGTCTCAGACCCTCTCTACCATCCTGGAGGTAGTTAGTGTTATATTTTTCCCCCTCACCTCCGATCAGTAACACTTGAGAGATAAGGAAACTCAGGCTCAGAGAGATGAGGTGTCTTCCCAAAGTCACAGAACAGGATGTGATGGAATTAGGATTCAAATTTAGGCAGGAGGAGCTGGGAACCTGGGCTTGCAGACAGAGTCCTCTTCACTCTGTGGGAGCCCTTGGGGGGCCTATTTGTCCTTTCCTTCCGTTCCTGCCTAGTGGTCTCAGGCCATGAGACCCACCCAGAGGGGAAGGAGAAGGAGGGTAGTCCTGAACTAGGCTCCCTCCCTCTGTCCCCAAGTAAACAAAGCCCAGGGTCTCTCTCCTAAGTGGGGACTTTCCCAAAGTGCCAGGCCTATTTCCTGGAGGTGGGACAAGGAACAAACAAACTAGAGACCCAGAAACTGAAATGGAGAAGAGAAAGAATCACTAGGCTGAGTTTGGGGGTACAATGTAGAAAGACAGAAAGAAACCACAGAAAGAGAGAGACAGAAAATGAGAGGAGAGAAAAGGAGACCTCCTGACAGTGTAACAGACACAGAGATGGCCAGATAGAAGGAGGGAGAGATAGACAGAGACAGCGAGAAGAGGGGAATGCGGGGTTGGGGGTGTTGAGAAGGAATGAGCGCAGAAATGGGAGAGGGAGGGGGAAAGAGAAAGAGAGGAGAGAGGGAGACTGGCTGAAGCAGAGTGTGAGAAAAGAGAGAGGAGCAGGGGCCCTGAGCTGGAAGGAGAAAGTGTGGATGTGAAGACCCTTGCAGGGCAGTGGAGGGGGTGGGGCTGCTGGCAGCAGGAGACTATTTCCGCTGCACCCCTTATCAGCCTGCTGCCAGATGTTCAGATCCGATGCCAATGTCAGAGAAGTCCATAGTGCGGGGTCAAGGCCGTGGCCAGCGGGAGCCTCAGCTGCAGTGTGGGGAGGAGGACGGGGGACGGCAGTAGACTTGCTTGCTCTTCCCCCTCTGCCTTGTGGCTCTTGGGGCTGGACCACCTGGTCAGGGTGGGAGAGACCAGGTGTCTCTGGGGGCTACTTCTCTAGTCTGAGAGCAAGGACTTGTGGAGGCAGAGTGGGGCTCCTGACAACACATGGAAATGTACATCCCTGCACATCCCTGTAAGCAAGGAAGCACGTGGACACAGACTCACACACATGCACGTGAGTGTACAAAGCCACACGGGGGACAAGTCACAGTCCTGCTCATCTCTGCTTCACCACAGCACCCCTCTGCTGGAGCCCTGCTCTGCATGGAGAGCTTAGAGACCACCGCCCTCCACCCCAGGCCCTGTCCCTGACCCCCCAACCCCTCACCTGAGCCAGACCTGGAGAAGTGACTCTGTGGCTGGCTGGGTTGCCAGGGCACTCCTTCCTCTATGAATGGGAATCTGCATGCCCTCAGGACTGGGCTATGGGTCCTGAGACTTTCTAGACTGTGAGGCCTGGTGGAAACTCCCAGGAGGAGATGCAGGAACTGGGCGTCTGGCAGCGCTGGGGCTCCAACCTTGGGCCCAGGCCTCTCCGCCATGCTCCTGGAGTGTGCAGCCGCAGCTGGGGCCCCCCTTCCTGGGGTAGTTTATCTCACACTGCACACGCTTGGCCCTCAAGGGTGACCCAGCCTTGCTCCCCACATTCCTCTTTAGCCATGCAGCCAGTGGGCCCCACACAGCCCTGAGACAGGGCCTGTACTTGGGGGTGGTCAGAAGCAACCACTCAGAGACACCCCACTGCCCTCTTGGCCCCAGCCCTGTGCAGCTGTGTCTTTATTTCTCTCTGTTTTTGCCTCTGAACATCTCTCTGCTTTTGTCTCTGTCACAGTGAGTCTATCTGTGTTTGCCTCCATCTTTCTCTGGGAATGTCCCAGCCTCTAAGACCCTTGAGTGGGACCAAATCTGGGGATACTCTGCTCTTCTGGCTCATGGTGGCCAGCCTCTATGGGAATGTGTAGAAGTCAGGCTGCGGGCAAGGGGACAAAGATCTTGGGCAAGTGGATGTCTAGACTTGCAATGGGTGAATTGGGGTGGCCTGAGCAGCAGAAATCCAGACCCCCTTCCACCCACCTGCCAGGAGACAGCCCAGATGATGGACACTGGTCAGGGCCTGGAACTGGTGTGCTCCCCCATGTATTAGTGAAGACTGAGGGGGTGAGGGGCAGGAGGAGGAAGCTGGGGCTGG
Source organism: Nanger dama (assembly GCA_917880005.1). Lineage (NCBI taxonomy): Eukaryota > Metazoa > Chordata > Mammalia > Artiodactyla > Bovidae > Nanger > Nanger dama. The sequence continues at coordinate 11,466,692 of CAKJTW010000018.1, read as the reverse complement.
AGGTCTCTCGGCCTGAGAGCCTCCTTCCTGTTTGTAGGGAAGTGACTGCCTCAGAAAGCTGCTCAGGGGAGAGGAGGGAGGCCATGGCGACTTCCGGGAAGCTGGCCAAGGGCCTGAGGCCACCCTCCCTGTGCCCACATGGGGCCTACTGGCCCTGGCTTAAAATAGTGCAGTTCCTCCACTGCTGCTGCCATTGAAGCCCAGCCCAGAACTCAAAAGGGGCTGCTATCTGCTGCTCATGCTACCAGCAGAGGCCTAGAGCTGAAGGGATTCATTCACCCAGCTTTCTAACCCTCCCCAGATTGAGGCTGGAGGCTGTTGTCTTGACAATGTGTGTGTGTAGGGGAGGAGGGGGATTCAGAAAAAGCAGGCGTTGCTAGGTCAGAAACCCTGTATTCAAGTCCTGCTCCAAGAATGACCATCAGCTTTAAGACTGGTCTGCCTGGTCTTTTTGAGCCTCAGGTTCCGCTGATGTAAAATAGGGTGAGTGCCTGGCTTTTAACCTAATGAAGCCACATAGATAGACTCCTCAGAACCTTGCCAGTCATACAGTAGACACAAAAAATGGGAGTTCATTTTGCCTCTCTTGCTGACTGTGCCTTAACCTCCTCAGCCTGAGGAAGGGCCGCCTCCTTGAAGCTTTCCTTGGTTCCTACACTGCTCCCAGGACTAGGTGTTGAACAGGGAAGGTCTATGGAGAGGGAGTTTGCAGGGAGGGCAAGGATGGGGCTGTGGTCTCCATGGTGAGACTTGTTGCCAAGGGAACAAGACTCCAAGAGCCCTGGGTCTGACAGTTGGGCACTTTTGCCATAGGATCTCAGAGAAGCTGATTACCACTATGGGCCTAAAAACCTGGTGGGCAGCCAGGCCAAGTGAGAGGAGGCGGCTTCTAGATTTCCTGGGTTTCTGCTATTGGGAGTATGAGGGGCTGCAGCTCCTTCCCCTTCCTTTTAGGGATTGACTTTCACAGAGCCTCTCCTTTGAACCAGCTACAGTGAATCCTCCTTAAACCTCCAAGACACAGACACTGTCATCTCCATTTATCTGTCAGGGGCAGTGAGGATCAGAGAGGCATCTATCTGGGCCAAGGCCACAGAAGGTAAAGGGAGTGGAATTAGAACTTAGGTGGTGAGACCCCTGGTTGATGTGTATGCTGTCACACAAACTGCCTGAGGAAAATGACCCCTGGGGAGGGCTCCATGGAGTCACTTTCGACTTCATCCTAACACCCTCCCCTGCTCACCATTTCTGGGGGTTTCTGGCTCCAGACTCTGACAACCCAGAGCTGCCAGCATACCCTGTTTCCTCCTCAGTTAAATAGAGATGATATTACCTCAGAGGATTTGCATAAAAATGAATAAGGAAGGGTTTCTGCAGATCCTAATAGTGGGTTCAATCAGTGCTGGTTTTTATTCATTCCTAAGGTTACCTACAAGTTGTATAACCTTAAGCAAATTACTTACCTTTCTGGGTCTTGGTTTTCTTATCTGTAAAATGGGATCATTATAGCATCAACTTCATAGGATAGCCTTGAGGAATCAGTAATCAAATGCACAAAGAATATTTTTCTGTACAGCACATAGCTTTGCTCTATATATGTTAATTACTTTATTATTCTTTACTTCCTGGCACTCAAAAAAAAAAAAGTTCAGCATTAGTTAAGTAGCAATTTATAAACTTAGAGCAGTGTCCTCAATTTATTCTGTGGAACACTGTCCCAACAGAATTTTACCAGGAGCAAATAATGATCCATGATCAAATACTTTTGGTAGACCCTGGGAAACCAAATTAAAGGTTTCTTCAGGTAGGACTTCTCAGAGCCTTTAATATGCTATCAAATGTTGGGAACCAATAAGAGGAAGGTAGAACAAGAACAGTGTTTCCTGGACTTTTGGCAGAAGAACTCTTTTTTTTTTGCCCCTCCATGGAGCCACATATGGGTTATCTATGTTCTGAGAAACCATTTGGGACAGCAATGCTTTTCAGATCAATTTGGGTCTGTTCATTCATCTCTTATAGAAACTAATTCTTTATTAATTTAATAGTTTTGTTAAGAGCAAAAAGTTCAACCAAAGGCCATTCCTGAGCTTTGTTACAAACTCCAGACATTCACATTCAGCAGTATTTGAGCTGCTAAGGCCGAGCAGGGAGGAAGCTTATTGTAACTTTGGTATCAGATAGACCTGGATTCAAAAGCCAATTCTGTCACTTACTCATGTGTCGTTTGGTGCAAATGGCTGAACTTCCTCAAGCCTCAATTTGCTTATGAGTGAAATGGGGTTGAGATCTAAACCTTGAAAAATTGAAGATTACAGGAGACAGTGTATGTGAAACACCAATCCCAGTGCCTGGCACTCACTAGGCTTTCAGCAAATATGCTCTCTTTCTTGCACCTCTGTCTTATCTGTTCCCTCTTGTGGGGCAAGGAAGAATCTACTAATTAGTTCTGCGGCGTTTCCTTTATTCTAAAACCATCTCTTTCAAACCTCAAGGGCTCTCTGATTGCTTGTGCTAGAGGAGGCTGAGGTATGGGAAGGCAGCTGGACTTCCCCTCATTTCACACATGGGATATAATAGACTTTGACCAGACTCCTCAGCCTTTTAAGAAAACTTTTATTTCTGTATGAATTTTTGGCTGTGCTGGATCTTTGCTGCTGTGCGGTCCCGCTCTAGCTGCTGCCAGCAGGGGCTGCTCTCTAGTTGTGGCGCGTGGTTTCTCTTCTTGCAGAGCAAGGGCTCTAGGGCGCTCGGGTTTCAGCCGTCACGGTGCACAGGCTTAGTTGCTCTGTGGCATGTGAGATCTTCTCAGATCCTGGGTCAAATTTGTGTCTTTTGTGTTGGCAGGCGGATGGATTCTTTTATCAACTGAGGCACCAGGCCAAGCCCAGACTCCTCAGCCTTCATCTTTCCAAACTGAAGACCTTTCTCATCTGTCTTCATAAAACCCTCAAACCAAACACTGCCACTTCTCTGACTGTATGGACTGCAGGATTACAGGACAGTTGGGCAGATCTTGGTTCAAGTCAGGACCCTGACATTTCGTGTGTGACTTTGGGCACATACCTTGACCTCTCAAAGCTTCTGTTTTCTCAGCTCTAGGAAATTTACTTTCTGGAAAAACAAGTATGAACTGGTTGGACGAGAGTGACAGGCAGGCAGGCCACTCAACAGCACACTGTGGTCACTGAGGTTTAATTCTTTCCGGAGATGTAGCAGATGGCTTTCCTTCCTCCAACTCTTCAATGTGGCTTTCAAGGTTCCAAAGGGCTTCTCCAGCCTCAACTCTCACCAAAACTCCCACCTGCCCCCTTCCTGTCATGGCAGTCCCTTGTTATGTCTGGGTATTTTGTATGTTTCTGACTCACAGCTGGACCTTCCAACATGTTGTTGACCGCTCTACCTGGTCTGTCCTCCTCTTCCTGTCTGGTGACTTTCTTCAAGGCCTACCTTTAACACTCATCTGTGAAGCTATCCTGAGTCCAGGGACTTCTCAGAGCCTCTATTTTCTCAACTCTAGAAAACCTCATCTGTTTTCTGGAAAGACAGGGATTAACTGGTTGGACCACAGTGACATACAGGCCCATACACATCAGCATGTATCAATAAATCCTTAGTTACAATCATGATCCCACTGTGTTTGCCCCTCCCGCTAGACTCAGTTCCTCTAGTTGTGCCACTTTCTGGCAGGTTAGTGTCCCTTCGCCAGTATTTAACTTTCGTTTCTTCATTTACAAAGTAAAGGTAGTAATTCTTGAAGTTCAAGGAGGTTCAGGTTTGCGAAGAGTCCCAACAAAGTGCCGAGCACAGGTCTGAAGGCAGAGCCCACTCCTTAGATCAACTCATTGTCCCGCCTCAGAACCCCAGACATACTTCACAGACAAGATGCCGTGTGCAGGATTCACATTTATTGGTTCAAATACAGTACCTAACATTTGCTAAACATGCATTTCACACTAATTGGTCACATTTCCACAGGTAGTCAATTCACAGAAAAGGGCCCATTCCTTGCCAGATGGCAGGGTGGGAGGTAGCAGAGGGCCTGGGTAGAAGAGCCCGCCAACTATCACTTGGTCATGCAGGAATGATGGAGCCAGGTTGGCGGGCAGCCCTTGGCCGGCCCTTTGGGGACAAGGGCTCAGAGACATCCTGTTTACTCGACTCCTGTACAGGACTGTGGGTAGAGGCGGGCCTCGGGTAGGTAGCCCAGGGGAGGCTCATGGATGCACGTGCCATCGGAGCTCCTGAAGGTGGTGTCATGGGAGGTGGTGCTCCCTGTGCCTTGCATCATAGAAAGGAAAAGGAGGCCTCTTCAAGGTGATGGCTAGTCCCTGGCTGGGCAGGTGGGAAGGACTCCCAGACATGGCCCAGACATTACAATGTAGCCACAAGACCCTATCACAGGCCTGGGATGGCAACACAGACAAAAACACCCAACACCCCAGGGCAGGCAGGGTTTCTTTCTCCACAGAAACATGTAAACAGAGCAGGAGCTACAGTATTCTTTTCCCACAAGATTCCTCAGAGAGGAATAGACCAGGATGTCACTCAAGAGGTAGTTTTTTTGTTTTTTTTTTTCTTGGAAATTTGAGTCAACAACATTATCATCTAAGACATTTCAGAGAAAGAAAACAATGGTCACCAAAGGGCAAAAATGATCCTTTGGCTGGCAAGGCTGGCTCCAGGATTTGGAAGACTAGCCTCCACCAGTAAGACAAATTTTTCTTGGGCTTGAAGCAAGCTCTGGCCTGGTTCATGACTTCCCTTTGAGCCTGCAACTGATTCCTGAGCAGGCTGTAGCCCATTGAGGGCTGCAGGCCAAGAAGGGAGGCCAGATGGGTACTGGATTAGGCAGAGGGACCTGGTGTCATGTGAGCCAGTAGAGGCAGGGTCACTGTGGTTCATCTTACAGGACAGACTGAAGTCTTCCCAAGTCCCAAGGGAGTCCAGCTCTGGTCAAACAGGAAGCCCCAGCATGGTCTGTGGGGCCCTGCCTCTGAGGAAACAGTCCAGGTCTGGCTCCTAAGCCCAGAAAAGAAGCTGTTGCTTGTGGTAGCCAGGAGATGGGTTTCTGGGGACCCTGTAATTAAATACACATCCCTGAGCTGTGGCCCTAGAAACCCTTGCCTCAAGGCTAACAAGTTTCCAGCACCTGGTGGAATGATTGCCGTTTCTTATTCTGAGACACAGATAAACATCATTTCACAGACACTGGACATAGATGCATCAAGCTGAGGGAAAAGGGAGGACTGATCAGATGAAAAAGCAGAGAGGAGTGCAGGCGGACTCTCATGGATCAAATTGGGAAAGTAAGGGTGGTGGGTTTTTATGTAGGTTTTTTTTTTTTGCTTTTTAAAAAAACTTTAACTTTAAAAAATCAATAAAGAAAAATTTAAAGTTTAATAAAAGGGTTGGTCTAAAAATTGTATTTCTCAAAACAATTGCAGAATTTTAAAAAGCAACAAGAAAAGAAGACATAGACCAGGGGCCCAGAGCTAAAGACTTGGAACCACTGCTTCACTTCCTGCCCTGCCGGGAGGCCAGTCTTTTACTTTGGCCAACCTTGGACATGGCCTAGATGTTGCCAAATCTGGGTTTGTCTGTCTCTATCTGTCCCATTCCCCAGTAAACTGAGAGTAAAGAAACTAAGGTAAGAAAAGGGCAGCAGAGCAAGGCAGCTAGCTCAGAAAGCCCAGGGTTTTAAGGACTTGGTGACATACTGGCCATGGCAGGATTCCCTTCTCTAACAACAGGTGGCAGGTGTGAGGCAGGGTGCTGTGGAGTGGGTGACTGTCACGATGCCATGGAGACCCCTCAGTTGCCTCTACCCCTCCTCCTCTGGATCTGCTTTCCATCCCTGGAGGTTTGCCCACCTCACTATGCAATGGGCCTGGGGGATTGGGTATCCTCTGAGACAAGTGGAGTGCTTTGAGACAGGCTCTGGGAGTCTCTCCAGACTGAGGGTAAAGCCACCAAGCCTGTGAAAGACTCCAAAAGCCGACAAAGGAATTAGAGAGCGTGAGTTGTGGGTGAAGTTCCAAGATTCCAAAGTTTTGTCTTGGATCAAGAAAACATGCAAAGGGAAAGGAAGAGAAAAGCTTGTATGTTTCAATGCAGTGCAATGATTGGGATTCTCCTTTAACACACAGCTTTCAGGGTCATATTTTTATGGTGGAAAGGTTCTCACTCAAAGTGAGTGCTGTTGGTGGCAGGGGATCAGAGAGAGGACAGAAGAGAGGGGGAATTACAGACAAGATGCACAACTTTTTTCTTTTCCACTAGCAAAAAGGCTACCTGTTAACCAAACATCATGGGAAGAAAGGCAAAAAACAACACATCAAACCTCCCCTCCAACCTTTCTCTGTGTCCTTCAAACTGAATTCACAAATACATCTAGTGGCTGACCTAATGTCTCCACACTGCTAGCTACACTCCTACCTTCCTCTCATTAATACCTGAGTTTGCGACGCAACACAGTCACTTTACCCTGTTTAAAAAAAAGCCCACGTCATAAAAGGACTGGGTGCAGAAGACATTAAAGGCGGTCCACAGGTCAGGCTCCAGCTCGGAACACATGGCCACTTGGCTCAGAGATTCTGCAGGGCTCTCGGCAATGAATGGGCTCTTTGTTCTGTGGAATCTGTTGCAAACATTTGTAAAAATGGATTTGTACAATGGCAACTTGCAGAACCTTTCCTCACTCCACAAATTAACAACTTGCTCTGTTTAATGCTGCAGTATTAAAGAGACATGTTCCTGCCTCATCAGAGAGCAATTCCTTTCAGTACCCGGACCCAACCAGTAAAACACTTAAAGAGAAAAACAATTTCAAAAAATAATAATGATTTGACCGATGGAGGTCTAGCAAAGAAAGATAAGCACACAGGAGCTGTCTTGGAGAAGGGGTCTCTGACATGTGCATCCTTCCCTACTTTGAGGAAAGTGGCTCGGAGTCTGACCTGTAGCCAAAGGCTGTGATCTAGTTGGGTTAAATAAAAGATCAGAGAAACAAAAATACTGTGAAATAAACAGAAACATACAAATCTTCCCATTGACATGTGAAAAACATTCTGGTTGGAGCTTTTCCTGAGGAACATGTCTCTCCTTTCCTTTTTTTTCTCCTTCTCAGAGCAACTGGAGAAACAACATTCAGAAGAGATGCTCTGAGTTTTAGATCCATCAAAGGACAAAGTCTTCACTTTCTGTACCCGTAACAATTCACTGGAAAGAAAAAAATTACAATCTGACACAGACTACCTGATATGCACACAGTGTGGTGGCCCTCTGAGTAAGTGTGCTAGGCTGGGCCGGGAAGAGAGCAAACGGCCTTTGACTATAAACAGGCAAAAAAAGAGGTCCTATAGGCCCCTCAAGCCTACCCAGGGATGTACCCAGCTAAATGGCCTGTCTGCTGCACTGGCTGTGGGAGGGATCTGGGCTTAGGCAGGGACAACTGCTGCAGTAAGGCGGAGAAGAAAAAAGCCCCTGAAAGAATTCCACGACAGACCTGGTGTGGATGCTGGCCAAAGCCAAGAGGGTAAGGAACGTTTCCGGGACTAGGTGGGGCAGGTAGTGAAAGAATAAGGGGTCAAGGCCATACTTGCAGAGGGGGCAGCCAGGCCTTTAGGACCATGAGGTAGTTTAAAGCCCCCTTCCCTTCCAGGAGCTTTGGACTCTATCCCTCCAGACCTTGGTCAGCCAGGCCACTCATACTCTAAGGGGCAGCTGTGCCACTCTGGGTCTTGGGCTTATTATTCTGAGGAAACCTGATCTTATTTTGGGAGACATTAAGAGAACCTGGAGTAGAATGCAGGGGCAAAAATTCTGGTCAGCAGATGGGTGAATGGTCCTTCCAGCTGTTTGAGAGAGACTGCAGTTTCTGATTCAGATCTGGAGGTGGGATGGGATGGGAGTGGGGAGATAAACGGGACCTCCAAAAGGAGGGAGTGTTCATTCTGTTAGCAATCTGGCTTTTTGTCCCACTAACCTCTGAAGGTGAAAAGAGAATAAACCAGTAGTGGGCATCAGGATTTAGAACATGACATTTTGTTCAGCTGTTTTTTCAAAGGGTCAATAGGAAGTCACGTTTATAAGGGAGAGGCAATGAGTGTGAGGAGAGTAAGGAAACTAGGTAGCTATGAGTCCCAAGATAGCTTGTAGACTAGTCCCGAGGATCAGCTTATCACCAGGGCTTTGCCTAGGTGAAAAGGTGACAGCGGCAGAAATCAGTACTGGTGGTGTGGATGGTGGGGAGGGAGGCCCCAGGGTGTGATGTGAGAATAGAAACCCTCCTCCCTGAGGACCTGCTTGGACGGTGGAGGGTGGACATCTAACTTAGATTTGGTCACTGTGCCCAACTCTCACTTTCCAAAGAAAAGAGATGGTTAAATCCTCATCTCGTGATCTGTTCCCAATGTCTCACCCACTCTGCTTAGTAAACCTCCTAACACCGCTTCCCCTTTTATGGTGTGCTCTTTTACCTGGTAATTCTGTAGCTAGTAAAAGGCAATTTGCTCTCTGACAGACAAATATATGAGTCTGCTGAGAACGTGTGGAAAAAGTAGGGTTGTTGACACCCTTCCCTTTCCACTGAGGTAGTCATCTTTGTCAACATTATGGAAATAGTCATCTCAGCCCCATCCCACCCTCTCCCTCAAAATACAAAAAGAACTATCTCTAAACAATGACAACACTGTAACATTAAACATCTTCACATTCTGTAAACTGCAAGGAAATGCATTGGCTGCATTCACACAAAAGCATGTGCATCATGTTGAAGGCCATACATTCAACTCTGTCGTGAAATAAATATATAGAAAAATGAGGTTAAAAAACAAGACAAACAAACAAAAACTCTTCTTGCTGTGGAGGCAACTGGCAACACTGCTCCACAGCCTCCATCTTGGTCTCTCTGGCTCTTTCTTCCGGAGCCTGTCCTGCCCACCCCAGGCGTTAGGGTTGGCCTGAGGAGGGGTGCTGGGGACAGATCACTCCTTGCCCACACTTGTCTTGCAGGAATGCAGCACCACCTTAAAGAGGAGGGGCAGCTGCTCCAGGGGGAACATTCACCATCTTTCCTGGGAAAAGGTGGAAAAAGAAGAGTCAGCTTTGGCAGTCAGTGAAATGGTGTGTTTGCCTCCTCTTGGGCTGGGGAAAAGAGAACACAGCCCTTTTGAGTGACTGGGGTGAGGAAAGTGCCAAGACTATCACAAAGGTAAAACAGACTGGGCTAACATTCTAATATGTAGCCCCATTTCGGTGCCCTAGGGAGTCTAGTAATGGTGCAAGCTATAATTGTGGCTACTATCCAAAGAATACTGAACTCTGTGGTAGGTGTTTAAATACATTATCTCATTTAATTCTCACAATATTTCTGTATGATAGATATTACTTTTTATACCCATTTTACAAATGAGGATTCTGAAACTGAGAAGTATTCTTAGATGTCCTCTTAGAGAAACTTATATCCTGTTTCATTTCCTAGCAGAATCTTTAACTAGAATTCTATGAAACATTGCTCTTAAGAATGGTATAATGGGAATAAAATGTACTGAGGAGAGAGGTGGAGCTTACAGGGGAAGATAATTTGAGAAATTCAGGGTTAAAATAGGTTTGCTTGTTTTAAGTTGGACTTCTAAGAGTGTGCAGTGTGCTAATATACTTTGTAAATATCTGAGGCTCCAGTTCTCCCTGACAGAACCCTAGAGTTACTGGGGAGGTTTTTTTGTTTGTTTGTTTGTTTTTAAATACTGATGACCAGGCTCCACTCTGTTATCAATTAAGTCAGAATCTCTACAGGTGCAACCCAAGCATGGGTATTTATTAAAAGCTTCCCATGTAATTCAAAGGGCTGACAACTCTGCCAGTTCAGTGGGAGAGAACTTCTATTAACTTCTATTTCATAAAGCACCTGATTCATATCTCATTTGGAAGAACATAGTTTTGAAAATGCTCAGACATAAACTACCAAAACACTCCTAAGATTCTACCAGTTTATTTAGGTCCAGGTCATATCTCCTAGACTATTCTGTGGCCCAAAAGTTAAAAATTGATTTTACTAGATTGAACATTTTTCCCTTCAAAACTGTATTCCTTAGATGTCACAGTTCTTAGTTGCCCCTCAGTATATGCTAGATAACTGTAAACAAGATTCTTTACCAAATGAAGTAAAACAGCAACAGTAAGGGCCAGGACTTTGTGTTGAAATGGACCTATTTAAATGTCAAGAAGCTCAGAAGGGGGTCAAGATCACAACACAGCTACAACAGAAGTGCTTTGTGAACACAGGATCTTTGACAAGTATTTTAAAGACACCTCTTTAAGTGAAAGATCCTCAAAAACCTATAGGCAATTCTAATCAATAAAATTAATTTTAAAAATTGAGATACAGTTAGTTCATATGCTGTAAAACCCACCCTTTTAAGGTATGTAATTCAGGAAATGAAGTTAATCTGAAAAACTCTGGACCTGTTTCCCCATCCACAGAGTGGTCAGCCATAAGTCTTGCAGAAATTGTTCTGAATTGAATAACAGGCCAAGCACCCTGAACTTTACAGGAGCCTAGGAAATGTTAGATTCTCTTCCCTACAAAGAAAAAACAAACTTCTCATTATAATGTAAATTCTTCTGAAGGCAAGGCTAGTACTTCTTTTTTTCAGCTGGTGATGGGCCTGGCATCAGCATCCTGAAAACGCTGCTTTCCTCATTCCCTTCACAAGTTAAGAAAAGCAAGGAAGGACTGGAAGCCCAGGGCCCATTACCTGCAATATAGCGAATCTCAGGTAAGCACATCATGAGGTCAGGAAAACGGTTCGGCTGATGCGTATATTTATATTCAGTGAAATCCTGGCAGATGTACCAATATCGTTTGTTCAACTGTTCCAGCTGCGAGGCACTGGTCAGACCCCTGATATCTGTGAAAAAAAAGACCACAGGAAATGGGAGGGACTTCCGCCAGCTCCTTGAATATGTGTATCTTTCACTGAAAAGTTATTAAACATTGTCTCGACAGGATTTTTTTTTCTGACATGGAGGAATTAAAGCTCTGGGTAAGAGAAAAGAAATTAGATAAATGAAAAAAATTACCAAGGACAATCACTTAGACTGAGCCCCTTGAGGGCTAGGCTGACATCTTTCTCAACTTCATACTCAGCTCCCAGCACAGGGTTTGGCACAAAACAGGTACTAGCGGATGCTGAACAGGAGATTGAATAATTTCCCAATTTATCCTTCACAATAGCTTTAAATTTGCTCTTTGCTGGACTCAATCAAAAATCATGCTGACACCTATATTTTCATGCTTGTACATACACTCACACACGGTCTCTTGTGTGCTTCTACTCAGACTATTCTACCTGGGCCACTGGTATTCTACTGGGTCCCTCCAGTTTTTGTTTTTGTTTTCTTTATACAAGCATATCTTGTTTTATTGTGCTTTGCTTTACTGTACTTCACAGATACTGCATTTTTGATAAATCGAAGGTTTGTGGCAACTCTGTACCAAGCAAGTCTATTGGTGCCATTTTCCCCAACAGCATTTGCTCATTTCACGTTTCTCTGTCACATTAGGTAACTCTTGCAATATTTCAAACATTTTCATTATTATAAGATTTGTTATGTGAATCTATGGTTAGTGACTTCTGATGCTGCTGCTGCTGCTAAGTTGCTTCAGTCGTGTCCGACTCTGTGTGACCCTATAGTCGGCAGCCCACCAGGCTCCACCGTCCCTGGGACTCTCCAGGCAAGAACACTAGAGTGGGTTGCCATTTCCTTCTCCAATGCATGAAAGTGAAAAGTGAAAAGTGAAGTCGCTCAGTCGTGTCCGACTCTTAGCGACCCCATGGACTGCAGGCCCACCAGTCTCCTCTGTCCATGGGATTTGCCAAGCAAGAGTGCTGGAGCAGGGTGCCATTCCATTGTAATTGCTTTGGGGTGCCACAAACTGTGCTCATACAAGTTGGTGAACCTAATCAGTAAATGTTGTGTATTCTGACTGTTCCTTTGGCTATTCCCCTGTGTCTCTCTCTCTCCTTGGTCCTCCCAATTCCCTGAGAAACAACACTAGTGAAATTAGGCCAATTAATAACTGTACAATTGCCTGTAAGTGTTCAAGTGAAAGGAAAACTCATACATCTCTCATTTTAAATCATAAGCTAGAAATGATTAAGTTCAGTTGAAGAAGGCGTGTCAACAGTCAAGATAGGCTGAAAGCTAGGCCTCTTGTGAGTTAGCAAAGTTGTAAACGCAAAGGAAAATTTCTTGAAGGAAATTAAAAAGCACTACTCCAGTGAACACAAAAATAATAAGAAAGAAAGACAGCCTTATTGATAAGCTGATAAGGAGAAAGTTTGAGTGATCTAGATAGAAGATAAAACCATCCACAGTATTCACTTAGACCTAAGCCTCATCCAGAGAAAGGATAACTCCTTTCAATTCTATAAAGCCTAAGAGAGGTAAGGAAGCTGCAGAAGAAAAGTTTGAAGCTAGCAGAGAACTACTCAGAAAAAGAGATTTAAGGAAAGATGCTGTCTTCATAAAAGGGTGAGGTGAAGAAGCAAGTGCTGACATAGAAGCTGCAGCATTTTATTCAGATGATCTAGCTAATAAGATAATTAAACAAGATGGCTACAGTAAACAAAGATTTTCAATATAGACAAAATAGCCTTATGTTGGAAAGTGAAGTTGCTCAGTCGTGTCCGACTCTTTGCGACCCCGTGGATGGTAGCCCACTAGGCTCTTCTGTCCATGGGATTCTCCAGGCAAGAATACTGGAGTGGTTTGCCATTTCCTCCTCCAGGGGATCTTCCCAACCCAGGGATCGAACCCAGGTCTCCCACATTGCAGGCAGATGCTTTAACCTCTGAGCCACCAGGGAAGCCCAGAAGATGCTATCTAGGACTTTTCATAGCTAGAGAGGAGAAGTCAAATAAATGTCTGGCTTCAAAGGACAAGCAGACTCTCTTGTTAGGGGCTAATGCAGCTGATGACTTTAAGTGGAGGACAAAGCTCATTTACCATTCCAAAAATTCTAATGCCCTTAAGAATTACACTAAATCTACTCTGCTGTGTTCCATAAATGGAACATCAAAGCCTGGATGACAGCATATCTGTTTACAACGTGGCTTACTAAATATTTCAAGTCCACTGTGGAGAACTACTCCTCAGAAAGAGAAGATTCCTTTCAAAATATTACTGCTCACTGACAAAGTACCTGTTCACCCAAGAGCTCTGATGGAGATGTACAATGAGATTAACACATCCATTCTTCAGCCCATGGATCAAGGAGTCTTTTCAACATTCATATCTTACTATTTAAGAAATACATTTCCTAAGGCTAAAACTGCCCAGAGATAGTGATTCCTCTTATGGATCTGGACAAAATAAATCAAAAACTTTCTGGAAAGGATCCACCATTTCAGAGGCCATTCTGAGTCACTGAAAGAGGTCAACATATCAACATTAACAGGATTTTGAAACAAGTTGATTCCAGCCTTCATGGATGACTTTGAGGAGCTCAAGACTTCAGTGGAGAAAGTAACTGCAGATGTGGTAGACACAGCAAGAGAGCTAGAATGAGAAGTGAAGCCTGAAAATGAGACTGAATTGATGCAATCTCATGAAAAAATTTTAACAGATGAGTTGCTTCTTATGGATGAATGAAGAAACTGGTTCCTTGAGATGGAATCTACTCCTGGTGAAGAAGCTGTAAAGACTGTTGAAACAGTAACAAATGATTTATTTAGAGTATTACATAAACTTAGTTGATAAAGTAGCAGCAGGGTTTGAGAGTACTGACTCCAATTTTGGAAGAAGTTCTACTGGGGGTAAAATGTTCAAACAGCATTGCATGCTACACAGAATACACTGATGAAAGAAAAGTCAATTCATGTGGAAAAGTTCACTGCTATCTTATTTTAAGAAGTCACCACAGCTACCCCAATCTTCAACCACCACCACCCTGATCAATCAGAAGCCATCAACACTGAGGCAAGATCGTCCACCACCAAGGCTCAGATGATGGCTAGCATTTTTCAGCAATAAAGCTTTTTTTTGTGAGGTATATACTCTGTTTTTTAAGACAAAATGCTACTGTACACTTAACAGACCACAGTATAGTATAAATATAAATTTTACAGGCACTGGAAGTCAAGAAGCTCATGTGACTCACTCTATTGCAACACTCACTTTACTGTGGTGGTCGGGAACCAAACATGCAATATCTCCAAGGTATGCCTGTAGATGTCTTTCTCATATATGTGTATATATTAGTGTGTTCATATACATATAAACATATACAATCCCCCTTTTCATACACAGAATATATTAATAAATATTCTCTATAAAAATCCTACCCTGCCTTTGAAGCCCCACTATCAGATTTCTCATTCTCCAAGTAGTTGTTACTGATCTCTTACCATTTAAGTGGTAGAGGGTGTTTTTGGTAAGATTTTTTTTAAATGTGGACCATTTTTAAAGTCTTTATTGAATTTGTTACAATACTGCTTCTGTTTCACATTCTGATTTTTTGCCAGAAGGCATGCAGGATCTTAGTTCCTTCACCAGGGATCGAACCTGCACCCCCCTGCACTGGAAGGCGAAGTCTTAACCACTGGACCACCAGGGAAGTCCCTCTCCCCTCATTTGAGGCTCAAGCAATGTATCAAGTCCATCAGAATGTGTACTTCTTGAGGCCAGGAGCCTGGGATCTAACTTTTGCAATGTCTTTAATGCTCGACACAGGGCCTGGCCTAAGGGAGGCACACAGAACACCAGACAAAAGCATAAAAGGTGCGGAAGCAAGTGGAGGAGGTTTAGTTAGGACCAAGGGAGGAGTTGGCAAAGAGGAGGGGTCAGAGTCTGGACTAGGAAACTGAATACAGGAATAGACCACGGTCCATGTTATGGGCAGCAAAATAGCCCAGTTCCACTCTGAGAGCAACTCACTCACATGCTATTCTGCAAAAAGGGAGCACAAATTCTCTTGCATATTCTGGTTACCAGCAGCAGCTACACAATGCCACTTCATGAGGTAGTACTCCATGTAAATCATAATCACCACTCTTCTAACTAAAGCCATGCTTGACATGAGCGTGAGTTTTTGTGCACCTCCACTCTGCCCTGAAGGGGCCCGTCAGAACCACTGCCAGCTTGTCACAGATTCCTTATCTCCAATAGTCTCATCAGTCACTCTGCTCTTCTTCAGTCACTGGTAAACTTGTGCATATTTTAAATGACGCATGTACTGTCCTTGATGTCTGTGTTTAAATGCACTAAAACTGACTAAACAAAGCAAATCCTCTTCCTTCCTTTATGAGTTATAGAGGCTGTGGCATTTAAGTTTGAAGAAAAAAATCCAAACCATGCCCTGCACTACAGTGGGGCAGGGTGATGAGGAGGGCAGCACAGGACTTCCAAGATCAGTACCCACATGATGTGACAGGCCCGAGGGTAAAGGGGGGGACACGAGGGCAAATATTTGCTGGTCAAAGAAAACTAAGTCCTTTCTTCCTATTCTCAGTTACTCACCTTGATTTAGGAAGTTAATTGCTTTCATGCAAGCATACTCCTCATTGCTCACTTTTAGCTGATGAAATTTGTGATACAGGTAGATGAGCCGCTCAATCACCTCCATCCCTTCATCACTAAATCTGGAAAACAGACACAGGTGTTAATAGTGGGCTCTGACTACCAGTGGAGGTAATGGAAGGGAAACAGAAGTCTCCTACAGCTCCTTAAGGCAGCTAAGACAGGAAAGAGGTTGAGCTTGGGGGAAATGGAATCCAGAAGCACTTGTGAAGGACAGGTGAATTCATGGTTTCTCTAGAGGCCAAGGCAGCTGATACAAGCTGCTGTTCTCAAGGTCAATTAGGGTCAGTCAAATTCAAGTTCAAATCCTGCTCCATCACATACAAGCTATAAGACTTTGGGAAAGTCCTTTGACCCCTCTAAGTTTTGAGGATCTCTTCTGTAAACAACACTTGCCTGCTTGGGGTGCAAGGCTCAAAGGGTGCTTGAGATGTAAATATAGAGAAATACATCATTAAGATACTGCTGTTGTGATGCAGCCTTCAGTAACAATGGCAGCTACCACAAGTTGTGACTCTATGTGTGCAACTGCCACAATGAAGAAAAAAGGCTGCTGACTGTATTTAAGTTCACTGTTTCCAGCAGGGCTACTGGCAGGCCTGACCTCAGCTAGGGAGGGAGGGAAACATAAATTGAGCCTCCATGTTATGCCAGTCTCTGTGCTGGGTCCTTTATATGTATTATCTCATTTAATGTTCTCAGACCTATGGGCTAAGTGAGATTATAATTACCACTGTACAGATGAGACACTAAAGTTTCAAGGAACAGAGACGACTGGTCCATAAGCACATGGCTAGCTTGGAACAGACTGAGAACTCTAATCTGGGCCAGCTCCCTAAGATCTTGGTTTTCTCAAAATCCGAAGTGGCCTCCATTAGCAGAGAAGACTCAACGCTGACCATGCTGCATTCTTTGGATTGAGAAATTAGCTCCTTGAGGCAAAGACCAAGTTTTAGGCAAAGGAGCCCTAGGCTGGGGGACTAATATTCCAGGTCACAGTGGGGAATATCTTATACCAAAAATGGAGATACTCCCAAACCAAGAAGGCAAAGCCTTAGTGGGGCAATAGGAGTCCATAAAAGCTGGGGTCAGGCCCAGTGTCTAGTCTTCTTGTTCTAGACAGCTGAGTCACAGAGAAGGTGCTTAGCCTCAGAGCTGCTTCTTGACGACATGTTCAGATCTGGGTACTGTAGCCCCTTGCTAGGCAAGAAGGCCCTGTCTGGGTAGGGTCCAGAACTCCTGGGGATATTCTACTGATGTCTGGTTTCTATTGCTTTCTGTGCTGACTTTGAAGGCCTTGCAAGGGCTTGGCTTCCTGGCAAGCAGGACATTTTCTCTTCCCTGGGGAAAGTCTGGCTCTTGTTGGGGCCAGAGTCACCTGCACTTCTCAAGCAGCAGGGGGAGCTGCAGCAGCAGCTACTAACACTCCAGAGCCCCGGCCCTCTGCCTCAAGGCTTGGCTCCCAGTCAGTCCACTGATTTGAACCAGCATGGCTGACTCTGTTTCTCTCTGGCTTTTACAACTTTACTAATACTTTCCCAGATTGGTTGATAGATTTATACTTAATAATCACTATAATAACCATATCTACTCTTCTACCATTTGTTGAGTGTTTGCTACTTCCCAGAGAGTTAAGTATTTTACATACATTATTTCATTGGATACTCCCAATAAATTCACAAATTGGATATTATAATCCTCTTTATTCACACGTGGAAACAATAGCTCAGATTATTTACCATACTTTTATTGTGGTCTTATATTTTACCCTTTTGATAATTTGATAATCTGTGAGATCGTAATACCACCTTCATGTTAGGGATGAGGATGCAGAAGAGCTGTCTTCCCCAAAGTTGCAAGTGAATAACACAAGTAAGTGGTGGTGGGGCCAAGGTTGAATGTTTTCTCATCCCATCCCTGACCGTCTTGTTCTCAACTAGCAACTGGGAAAGGCTACCACAGGGGCCACTGCAGGAGGTCTGTGTTCCCAGAGCAACTCAGTTCAGCGCCCGACCCAGAGTGGGTGCTGGACTTGCTGCAGTGCACAGAACAGCCCCTCTGCTGCCTCCACGATGCTGAGACCTGCAGCAGGCAGTGTGCCTGGGGGTGAAGATCACTCCTCATCACAGTATTTTGCCAGCTACTTCTGTTCTTGAGACATAAAAGGTCTTTACTGAAAATACCCACTAGTATCTGTGTGGAGGCGTAGGGAGGAGATGGGATTGGGTAGGGTATGAAAGAGGAGGATGCAAGGAGAGCAGCAGTGTCAGCATCTGTCTGGTGGCCAAGCAGTGTAGCGAGCAAAGATAACGTGCTCTCCCCTCATCAGTAACCTCTTGCCCCAAGTGCTCACTCTGGCTCTGCAGACCCTGCAGGTGTGTGGCTAGCAGCCAGACCCCCAGACAGCAATGCCAAACCTGTTCCTAGTTGAGTCTTGACCTGAGGGACACAAAGGAACTCCCACATGCCTGGCTTGGATATATGACCCAGCTCTGCCCTCTCACTTGGGGAGAGCACATACCCGTTTTCACAAGTTTTCTAGGACAGGCAACCATCATGGACCCCTGGCAGTCATGGTGGGGGCTGGCAGCCAGCCCGGCAGCCCCCACTCAGTCTCCCCAGCCTGACTGGAAAGCTTTCCTCCACACCCCGCATCCCACCCCCTGATAAACAAATTGTTCTCTGTTCCATGGGCCTGCTTTCTCCTGCAGCCGTGCCTCCTCCACATCTGCCCACTCCACAGTTCTAACGCCCCTGTATTCCCTGTCTACAAATTATCAGCACTCAAAGGCAGAAAGTTGGACAAACACACCCATTCTTCTTCTAGGTTACCATTACATACGCATGCTGGGACAAGGAAAACATGCCTGCAAGGATCCCCCAAACCACTGGACCATTCAGTCAGCAATTGAAGCTGACACTGTGTAAGTTATGTCCCATTAAGGGAGCTGAAAGGCCCAGTTGTCTCTTTTTCATTCATCTAAATGCACCTACTCCCAGAGGCAGTCATCGGCCACAGCCTTAGAGGAACTGCCATCTCAGCACTCACATACAGACTCCAAGATGAGAAGACAGACTGTGGCTGCAGGACAAAAGTCATACTTTTGAGAAGGCTAAAAATGTAGTAATGGTAGAGTCTGGGCTTTGGAGCACAACAGATCAAGGTGATTCAACTCCATCTCTTTTAGCTTTGCAGCCTTGTGTTTTCACTCTCTGAACCTTTTGCTCCTCATGTGTAGAACAGGGATAATATCAATATGGCCCCTTAGGGAAGTGGTGAGGACTAAACAAATAATGTTTGCAGAGCACTTAAAATGGATTTTGGCACAATAAACAGTCTCTAATTGTTAGCTATTATTATTGACAGCAGCAGCAGTAGCATCACTTCTGTTATCACAACCAAAAGAAAAGACTGAGTTTCCTTGAATCTACAGCTAGGGTGTTAGCAAGGAAGCTAGGAGGCAACTTTCCAGAGATCTGGCAGAAATGCAGCTAGTGCTCACAAGATAGACATGCCCATTAAGGCCCATCTAGTGCAAGGCATCTTCTCCTAAGAGTGAAGGAGTCTTGATTAGGGCCAGGAGCAGTCACTGGCTGGTGCTACAATCTGCTTTAAATCAAATTCACCCAGCTCACTGTCTGATAACAGCCTGATTAAGGAAAATGGACACCATAAATTTGATTCAATATTTGAGAAGAGAAAAGGAGGTGGTCATGTATCATCTGAGAAAAGTCTTTTCGTGACAGCAGGAACTCACTTGCCTTCAGCAGTTGTGAAAAACTAAAGGCATTTTGGGGAGTGGGAGTAACGCTGGAGCAGGCAAGGTAGGAAAGAGCTATGGCCAATTACAGGCTCCACAGTCTGGGTTTCCAGCAGAGTGGGGACTGCCTTACAGTGATGAGCCCAATTCCAAAGGTTCTTGTACTTCTATTTCCTCTGGCCTCCTGGGCAGTTCCACATGTATCTCAGACTCTGAGTCAATCTCTTCCCAGGCTCCATTATCTTGGTTAACAGAACTGGTGCTCACTTGCCTGGCAGTATCCCAACTTCTTCACTCACTGAGGTTTACCTCCCACTGACTTTACCTCCTTGGCATCTCTTAACTCTGTCCTGCCCTCTCTAATCCCATTGTCACTGCTGCCTTGTCCAGGACTTGTTGATTTTTCCTGGGCTAGGGACCAGCTTCTTACACTGTATTCTAGCTTTATCCATGCAACCCATCCTGAACTTTATAGCCATAGCAATCTTTGTAAAATGCAACTTGACATGCAATTGCTTCACTTTAAAATGTCCTACGACTTAATACCACTGACACAATAAAATCCAAATCTTTTTAGATTAGCATTTAAGTACTAAGATTAAGAAAGATGACTGTCTTTCTCTCCTGTCATCCCTCCCCTCATTTCTCTCATTCCTCCCCTCATTTCTCTCACTCTCAGGTGTATTCTCTCTATACTCTAATCCACAGGATTGTATTTTGGTTACATGTTCAAACCACTCACTCAGAATCTCTATAATTTTTAGGGCTCTGTGCTATTTTCCTGCCTGCTTCCTATTCTCTCTAATCTGCTTACAAAAATTCCCCTACAAGATGTAGCTTAAATGTCTTCTCCTCTTTGGCAAGCATTCCCTGATCCTGCAAGTAGAGGTACTCGTTCCCTAGTCTATGCTTTCACAGTCCCTTGTACGCCCTCCTCAGTCTCCACTAGTATCACCCTGAAATGTAGATTCTATCTGCTTCTATTTGTCCCACAACCCCTAAATCAAGAATATGAGCTTTCATCTCAGAGTCAGAAACCATGTCTGCACCATCTGTTATCTCAACACCTCTCCTCCCAGCACACACAATAGGTGCTCAATAAATCAGCGTCACATCAGAAATGACATGCTGAAGTTTAACTTGTATTTTTCCACTGAAGGATTCCATAGTGGAGTGGGGAGTACTAACAACGAATCTATTTCTTATCCTCAGAATCACTTGAAAGCTCAGCTGCAACTCGTGTTTCAAAGTTAGCACTGTTCAACATAACTTTCTATGATGATGGAAATGTTCTATTGTATATCTGCAACTGTCTGATATAGCAGCCACTGGTCACATGTGGCTCCAGAGCTCATGAAATGTGGCTAGTGTAAATGAGGAAATAAATTTTTAATTTTAAGTAATGTAAATAGCCACTTGAGGCTAGCAGCCATTATGCTGGATAGTAGAGCTCTAGATTCTCTCTGATAAAGGCCCTTTATACAAAGTAAAACTTCCCTCACTAGGTTCAGCTGTTACTGGTCCCTGCCTTGTTCTTTCAGCTCAAGTGACTGGAAAGAGTGGGACAGGGTACTTTTTATGAAACATAAAGCCAGAGAACTCCACATAGTCAGTGATCCCTGCCTACCTGAAAAGGGTTTGAGAAAACTCATCCTCCCACAGAGGGCAGAACACACTTTTTAGACAGCCTCAGGCTGCACTGGTGGATTCAAGGCAAACAGGGAGGCCAAGCTCACTGGGCCAGTTCTGCAAACTCTGACAATATTAGAGCTGGCTTAGGCTATCCAAACACTCAGCTGGCCCAGAGTTACAGAGCAGGAGACAGGAGATTGATGGAAATAAGTGAATTAGAGGCTCAAGACAAGGGGTTAGGTTATCTGCAAAATCAGATAGCTATGTTTGAGGACAAATGTCAGCTGGGTTAAAACTCCTGTCATTTATAGATTACCATCAAGCCAGTAAGCATCATTAATAAGGAAATATTAGAAAACTGGTGGAGAAAGTACCCAGACTCTTCCCTCCCTCAGCTATGCAAAGGGCCCTTGAAGGTGTTGGAGCTTTGTTTCCAGCCTAAGTCTCAGCTTATTAATGATGATTAAGTGGCAGAGGGAGATGTGCAAGAGAAGTTTGGGGGCTGGTATTCCACCTTCTCCAGCTTCCTTCCATGGAAGTATCTTTTCTTCTCTTTCTTGGTGTTCTAGAATGTCACGACTTCCATTATTTTAAACTGTCTAGTAAAGGTGAAATATTAAAATATGATTTAAACTTTGTTTTTACATAAATAAGTCAGCAAGTCAAAAATGTATCAATGGATCATTTTTTCCCCTGATTTTGGGGTGTCACCTGTTCTAGGCAAGGAGGTTAGAAGGATCCTAGTCAGTGGAAAACATCAAGAAAGCAGAATTCAATATTTCAGTCCCATGATCTTATCTTACTGCATCTGAGATAGAATGAAAGAGCCTAAGATTTCAACTGGGCAGGCACAGATTCAAATATAGACACTGGATTCAAATCTAAAACCCTTAAGGGCAAGTCCCTCCAAACATCAGTTTTCTCATCTATAAAATGGGCATAACAACACCTATAGTGATATAGACTGTAAGAAAGACAGATAATAATGTAAAATACCAAGCCCAGTGCTTCGCGCACAGTAGGTATTACAATAACTCCAGGGTCCTGTTCTTGGATTGTAAATGATAGCTCACAGCCCTTCACTTTACAGGAAAATTTCAGATTTCTGTTTTTTTCCAGATACATTAACTCAGTAATCCAGATGTGATCAAAGTTAACAGCTTAGCACTTGCTAAATTTTGCTGCACATTATCATTTTTCCTCACAACTACGCTCTTGAGGCGGTTATTGTCACTACCCTACTTTATGAATTCAGAACTTGAGAATGAGAGATCTGAACAAAGTTACAAGTTAGTCAGTGTCTGAGTGAAGATTCGTGTCCATCCCTGGGTGGCTTTAATGCTCATCCTGTGGAGTGCCAGGCACCTTGGCTTGCAGAGATGACAATGGTCTGGTTGCCTGAGACTTCCTCCCCAGCAAGGAGCTCTCACCTGTGTAGTTCTTCATCTGAGGGTGAGTACTTAGCAGTGACATCAGCCAGCTCCCCGAAGATCTGCTTGCTGTAAACAGTGAGGGAGGAGAGCAGGATTAATTCCTGCCACGTAGAGCTCAGGAGACACGTGTAATCCTTGATTGAGAGCTCACAGAAGAAAGGCAGTTTCTTGATCCAGGCAATCTGCCTAAAAAGCAGCTCGTCAGCCAGGCGGCAAAGCAGGGCAAATAGCTCTGCTTGAGTCACAGCATATCTGGAGGGGGTATGGAGAGGGGAAAGTTACTTCTAGTGGCCAAAGCAGTGAAGATGGGGGCCAAGGAGGAGGATACTCCTAAGGGCACAAAGGGTCTCTGGCAGTGGGCTTCTTGCCCTTGACCATGGATCTCCAGCTCCATTCAATTCAGTCTTATGATAAAAGGATAGGACTGGGGCCCGCAGCAAGCTCAGGGCTGGAGGGGCAGAAAAGGTTACAAAGGGGAAAGGCGGCTTAGACATTTGAGCAGTTGTCAGGAGTATGACTTTTAATGTCGGTGTCCACTAATGCTTCACGTGTTACAAAAAATTCCCAGTCATTCGTGCACCAGTTTTGGCAATGAAAGCTCCATTAGGGTACATCTGGTGCCCACTCAATACACGGGATGATGTAAAACTGAGCCTCGGGGCGAGATAGCTGAAAGAGAATACAACACATTCAGAGGCTTTTCTTGCTCTCACTGCACCCCCTGGTGGTGAGAGTTTAGGAAACTAGAGTTGTTTGGCCCTTCTAAGCTACTGTGCAATAGAAAGAACAGGGCCTTCCTCATCTCTCAGCTGGAGCAAATAGGGTCCCAGTTCTCTTTTTCTCAAAGCCCTGTGGTGTGACTCTTCTCCACACCCCCACACCTGATATGTAAAGGTTTGATGATGGCTTCATGGGGTCGCAAAGAATCAGACATGACTGAGTGAGTGACTGACCTGACCTGACCTGAACTGAACTGAACTGATGATGTCTTCCCTATAGGAAGATAAGTCAATTTCCTCTTCTGAAACTGGAGACTAGCTTACGAAATCTCAGGGTATCTTGGGCAGGCGGGGCAAAGGAAGAAATCTAAGCTTAATAATACTGAAAGAGCCTATGGTCCAGGTCAAATGTAGGCCTAAATGGCCGAACTATTATCTACTCGGGCAGAGCTGACAGGATTGAGAGTATTTCTTCCACTCACTCAGGCCCGCACACAGGGCACACGGCACTAGGCTATCCCAGAGTATGTTGACTAGGGACACAGATGGGCCACAACTATGTTAAGAAGCCTAAACCTAAAGTATGATTATATCCAGAATTACAGCTCATCTCTGGCACAGAAGCACTCAAACCCATTCCAAGGTCTGGCTTACCTAAGCCCAACCAGAAACAAAAGCCCTTTAATCCCAGTTCCATAGGAAAAGATAAATAGCCCCAGTTTTATGAGAAAAGATGTTCAAGAGAAAAATGAAGAGTCCACTGACTTCAGTGATGAGCACAGATTTGTCCTCTGATGCCTGACTCATTTCAAAGCCTGGGGTAGAGAAGCCTGGGATGAAGGTGGGGGTGGGGAAGTGACCACATTGAAGCTGCAAGGCTACATACAGCAAGGCTCACTCACCCATCTTCAATCAACATGGGTGTGCCCAGTGGCTCCAGGTCCTCGGCTGACACCAGCTGATGAATCAGACTGTATGACTGGGGATCCAGGCTTCGAGCTTGTGGGGGCAGAAGTGGCGAGTGGGCAGAATAGCTAAAAAGGTGCGGTATATACTGATAGTGTGGAGGCACAGACATCCCCATGTACTGATCCCTGAACGCCACGAATCCATTTAGTTCCACAGACCTGCTGGAGAGAAAAGTCTCATGTCAAGCACAACCATCACAGGTCCACTGCCTCCTCAGAGGAAGGGAGCCAGGAGGTGGCTCAGGTGTTCTTCAGCTATGCTTTTGTCCTCAGTAAGCCAGGACCATAGTCAATGGTAACATGTATGTCACCCCTACTTGATGGGGACTCTGTGCGAGTGTGTATAGGCGTGGCTCACCTTTGGACACTCAGGACCTGGCAGAGTTGTACTGAATAAATATTGATTACATGATCTCTTTGCCACATTTGGGGAGTTTCACAGAATATTCATAGACTGTGTTGACAAAGGTGAGTGTTTGTATTTTTATACTGCTAGGACAACTAAGTCAGAGACAGGCTAAGTGTCTCACCAGACCACAAAACAAATCAGCACCAAGCAAAGAACCTGGCATGTGGCAACAACTCCCTGGACATTCAAAGGAAAGAACAAACTAGGGAACAAATGAATGAATAAAAATGATAATGAAATATCAAGAGAAAGGCACATTCTTATCTTCCCCCTTTTTGGAGAAATCTAACCATTTTCCTGTAACAGGGCTGGCAAACTATGGCCCATGGCCTGTTTTGGCAAATGAAGCTTTATTAGAATACAGCCATGCTCATTCATTTATCTATTGTCTCTGGCTGCTTCTGCATGACAATGGCAGAACTGAGTAGCTAAGACCTAGACTGTACGGCCAGCAAAGCCTAAAATATTTATTTGGCCTTTATAAAAATGTCCTATTGCAGAGATTTCTGGAGAAAAGAATCTTCCTTGGTGATAGTTGGTTATATTTCACAGCTAACTTAAGATATCATTCTAGAACCAAGAGTCTTCAAAAACTGTTATTTCATGATACCAGCAAATCTGACTAACTTGAAAAGTTTTCACTGTTTCTTAAAATTTATAATGTGAAAATCTTCATTCTTGCTGAGGCAGAGAAATGATACCTTAGTCCAATATTGTCAATTCCTACCCTCCCCCAAGTGAAAAAAATATACAAGAGAAAAGAGCTACAATTAAAATGTGATTCTGTTAGGTGAAGAAATATGGACACAAATAGTGGCTCCAGCACTTTAGCAGTCTGCAAGAGAATGTCAACATTTTCAGGTCTTTAGCTAAAATATGGCTGCAAAATGCTGCTTTGCATTATCCTGACTCCTACCCCAGAAGACTGAGGAAGCAAGAGTACAGTGGCCAAGACAGATGGGCAGGAATACCAGCCCAGCCCCGAGGCTGCTTGCTTATGAGTCCACTCTTTGAGTGATCCCCAGATGATGCTGGGTTTGCCTTGAAGCTCACCTGGAGGAGAGTGTAGAGCCGGGTGAGGGCTGGTTGCTCTCTGAAGCCCTGTTCCCAGGGGAACTGTGGTCGCTGTCACCATGGTTGCTCCAATGATTGGCTTCTTCCTCAAATTCTTGCCCAGACATAATCCTTTCGATCTCTTCCTCTGATATCTTTGACAAGGTATTGATACATGTTAGACTGAGTGCTCAGGATGCCCTCTGTTCCTTTTTTAGGACTGAGAACTTATTTAAACTTCATGGGGATTCCTAGAACTCTCTAGAGAGAAAACCAAATTTCCTCCCCTCCACCCCCCATACTTCAGGTCTTTCTCTCATAATCTTAGGACAGCTTGGTTGCTTGCCTACGAGCACTATGGCTCACCATAGCCTTCCTTTTGCCCATTTCCCCTCCTCTCAAGCCATAAAGCCTCTAGGTTCTTCCTCATTCCTCTTTGTCCTCTATCTAGTCTTTCCTACTGTTGAAACACCACTCTTCAATAACAAACTCCTACTTGCCCTTTAAGATCCAATTCAAATATCACCTTCGTTTTGAATCCTTCTATTATTAAGCACAGATAGATTTTTATGTCTTTCTTCTATCCACTCATATAATCCCGTGTATCTGAGACACAGAATAGCATAACAGTTAAGAGTTTGAATTTTACAGTCAAATCACCTTTGTTCTAATCCAGGTTCTGCCACTTTCTAGTTGTACCATCTTAGAGCAAGCCATATAATTACGTAAACCTAAGTTCCTTCATCTGTATAGTGTAGAGAATAATAGTATCATATAGGATTGTTGTGAGGATTAAATTAGTTAATATATTAACACATGTTTAGAAAAGAGCCTAGCAGATAGTAACTATTATAGAAGGTTGACAATGATATCTTCATTACCACTGGATAACGTATCACAAAAATATCCCCAATAAGACCTTAGGCTATGACAGAATCTAGAAGAAAGCAGTACTCAAATAAATGCATGATGGATAAATGAATAAATGTCCACTTATTAAGTACTGACTATATACCTTTACACAAGTTTTCTTAGTAAGAAAGACATTTCTAAGCCTATTGAATAAAAGAAATTATAGCTCCAACAAGCAAACTGACCTGCCCATGTCTGAGCAGGAGTTTGAGGAAGAGGCCAGAACAGCCATGTATGCAGTCTAATGCTCTAACTACAATGCCATACAGGGAGTGGATAAATACTTCTTCCATAAAGTGTTTAACCCAGGGTTGAGGCCAAGGTGGCTAAAGTCAGCACACAAAATGAGAGTGAGTGTTGAGTAGGAAGAATCAGATGAATTTTGGCTCTTTGTTCCTAAGAAAAGCCTGGGAGGACATTTTCTCCCAAGTTTATCTGACTCAAAATTGCGTACTTCTTTGTTGCACCGGCCTATGAGGGAACCTAGGGCTGCTCCAGTCATAAACACAGGAGACATTTAGAACTGGAAGTTAGCCAGCACAGAGGGCTCGGAGGGAAAACGAGAAATGTTTACCTGGTGCTCAAACTGAGTGATTGATTTTAAGTAGCTTGGACTGCATATTGAATTAAAGGGTTTCTCTTTTTTATTCAGTCACATGTAGCCAGAAAAAAACAAAACAAAACAAAAAAAACCAAAGCAACCCAAATCTTTTTTCTTAAAAGTCTGTAGAACACAGAGAACATTGTTTACATTTTATGAGACACGTGAAGACAAATGGTGCCATCAAATTACAAAATATCCACTGAGGCCCTGAATGTGTAGCCTCAGTGATGGTGGTGAAAGCAAGACCAGAGCATGGAGGGCATGACAGTACTTGAGTTTGGTGAGAAGGGCCAGTTATGGTAAAATCATGCTGATTCTGGTTAGACTCAGTTGGACGGTAGCAGTCCCTCCCTGTGGGTCCCCTGGGACACTAAACAACCACTAATGCATTGAACAGGAGATGGGGCATGTGGGAGTGCCTGAATCTGGGTTTAAATCTCATCCACATGTCCTATCTGGGTACTTATTGTTGAGCACATCACTCAAGTTCTCTGAACCTTAGCTCCCTCATCAGTAAAACAGAGATAATAACACTCCCTCTTAGCTCCTGGATCCCTCACTAGATGCTGGAGCAAACCTCACTATCTTACAGGTTTAAGTCAGATAGACTTGGAAGGTTAATCTAAGATAAAGTTAAAGTGCATGAGCACAACAGGTGCTCAATAAGTGGAAATTCTATTCCTTTTAAGTACAATTAAGGACTCGGAGATAATAGCTCTCTCTTCCTAACATACCACCTAGAAACAGAAAAAGACTAAAAGGAAAATTATATGCCCAGTATCAAAGCCACAAATGCAATGACAGATGAAACAGATTTTTCTGCGCATCAGCTTCCTCAATTTTGGAGAGAACAGAGTCTGTAGATGTAAATGACTGAAGATCCCTTAGCATGACAAAGGAACATTAGATAATACTGAGGAAGGTTTTTCATTGAGGAAATGCTTAAGAATTCTTCCCAATGGATAAACTTTCTATTGTATCTAAATATAAAAAGAACTAATACAAATAAAGACTGTATGTGAAAAGCCCATAGCTAGTATCATACCCAATGGTAAAAAATGGAAAGCTT
The DNA here is from genome assembly GCA_917880005.1 of Nanger dama. Lineage (NCBI taxonomy): Eukaryota > Metazoa > Chordata > Mammalia > Artiodactyla > Bovidae > Nanger > Nanger dama. The sequence goes on along the minus strand of CAKJTW010000018.1, from coordinate 11,438,550 downwards.
TTCCTCTAAGATCAGGATCAAGGCAAGGATGCCCACTCTTACCACATTTATTCTAGATATTACTGGAAGTCCTCGCAGAGCACTAGGCAAATTAAAAAAAAGAAAGAAGGAAAAGCCATTCAAGTTAGAAAGGAAGAAGTAAAACTATTTCTGTTCACAGAAGGCATATAGTCTTTCTATGTCTTAAAGATGTCACCAAAAAGCTATTAGAACTAATCGAAGAATTCAGCAAGGCTGTAGGATACAAAGCCAACATGGAAAATTTAGTTGCGTTTTTATATACTAACAATGCATTACCTGAAGAGAAAATTAAGAAAGCAATCTCATTTACAATAGCATTAAAAAGAATAAAATACTTAGGAATAAACTTAACTAAGGAGGTGAAAGAAATTAAAGACACAAATAAATGGAAAGACATACTGTGTCATAGATAAAAAGACTTAACATTGCTAAAAACTACATACTATCCAAAGTGTCCTATAGATTCAATGCAATCCCTATCAAAATTCCAGTGGCAGTTTTTCCTGCAGAAAAAAAATAAATCCTAAAGTTCATATGAAATCACAAAGAACCCCAAACAGCCAAAACAATCCTGAGAAAGAACAACAAAGCTAGAGGCCTTGCATTTTCTGATTTCAAAACATATTGCAGAGCTGCTAAGTCACTTCAGTTGTGTTCTACTCTGTGCAATCCCATAGACGGCAGCCTACCAGGCTCCCCCGTCCCTGGTATGCTCCAGGCGAGAACACTGGAGTGGGTTGCCATTTCCTTTTCCAATGCGTGAAAGTGAAGTCGCTCAGTCATGTCTGACCCTCAGCGGGTTGACCCCATGGACTGCAGCCTTCCAGGCTCCTCAGTCTATGGGATTTTCCAGGCAAGAGTACTGGAGTGGGGTGCCATTGCCTTCTCTAATTACAGAGCTAAAGTAATCAAAACAGTAAAGTGTTGGCACAGGACATACATACAGATCCCCCAAATAAGCCCAGACATACAGTCAAAATATCTTTGACAAAGTTGCCAAGACTACACAATGGGAAAAGGAGAGTCTCTTCAACAAGTGGTGCTGGGAAAACCAGCTATCCATATGCAAAAGAATGGAATTAGAGTTTTACCCACACTATATGCCAAAAGCAACTCAATGGATTAAAGACAAACATAAAATTTTAAAAATTCCTAAAAGCAAACATAGAGAAAAAAATTTCTTGACGCTAATTTTTTTTTTAATTGAAGTATAGTTGATTTACAATGTTGTGTTAGTTTCAGGTTTATAGCACAGTGATTCAGTATTTTTGCAGAGTCTATTCCATTATAGGTATAGGTGTAATTCCCTGTGCTACAAAGTATTATCCTGTTGCTTATCTATTTTATATATAGTAGCTCATATGTATTAATCCAATAACCCTAATTTATCAATGAATTTGTGACTATGACACCAAAGCAAAAACAGACAAATGGAATTACATTAAACTAAAGACTTCTGCAAAACAAAGTCAACAAAGTGAAGAGGCACCCTCCAGAAAATTTTTACAAATCATATATCTGATAAAGGTTAATATTCAAAATATATAAGGAGTTCCTACGTCAATTAAACTAATCAGCCTGATTAAAAAATAGCAAAATACTTAATAGACATTTCCCCAAGAAAACAAATGAATACCCAAAAGGCATATAAAAAGATGCTCAATGTCACCAATCATCAGGGAAATGTAAATCAAAGCTGTAATGAGAGATCACCTCATACCTATTTGGATGGCCAGAATCAAACAAACAACTACACAAACAAACAAAAACTCCCAAGAAAACAAGAAGTGCTGGAGAGGATGGGGAAAATTAGAACCCTGTGCACTTGGGTGGGAATATAAAATGGTGTGGTGACTATGTAAAAATAGTATGGAGGTTTCTCAAAAACTTAAAAACAGAATTACCATATGACCCAGTATATGACTCAGGTATTTATCCAAAAGAGTTGAAATTAGGATCTTGAAGAGATATTTGCACTCCCATGTTCATTGTAGCCAAGGCCACTGTTACTACAGCCAAGAGGTAGAAACAATTTAACTGTCCATCAATGGATGAATAAACAAAATGTGCTATATATTACTTAGAATAACTAGGCCGTGGAAGCAACCTAAATGTCCATCAGCAGAGGAATGGATAAAGGTGTGGTATACATATACATATACATATACATATACATATACATGGAAGAATATTATTCAGCCATAAAAAAGAATGAAATAATGCCATCTGCAGCAAGATGGATGGGACCCAGAGATTGTCATACCGAGTGAAAGTAAGCCAAAGAAAGGCAAATATCATATGATATGGCTTTTATGGGAATCTAAAAAAATAGTACAAATGAACTTATGTAGAAAACAAACTTATGGTTACCAGGGGGTAATGGGTGGGGGAAAAATTGGGAGACTGGGATTGAGAATCTCCTATACTAGTACTTATCTATAAAATAGGTAACTAAAAAGGGACCTATTCTACAGTACAGGGAACTCTACTCAACACTCAGTAATGGCCTATAATGGGAACAGAATCTAAAAAAGAGTGGATCAATTCACTTTGTTGTACAACAGAAACACAACACTGAAAATCAACTATACTCCAATAAAAATTAAAAGCAAAAACCACAGAGCAAAAACAAAAACCCAAAATGTGCTATATACAAAAATGGAGTATTACTCAGCTTTAAAGGGACATCCATGTGCTACAACATGGATGAATCTTAAGGACATTACGCTAAGTGAAATAAGGCGATCACAGAAGGACACAAGTACTGCATGATTCCATTTGTATGATGTATCAAAAGTTGTCAAACTCTTAGAAAGGGAAAGTAGAATGATGGTTGTCAGGGATTGGGGGGAGGGAGAAATACGGAATTACTATTAAAGTTTCAGTCACAAGCTTTAAAAAAGTTCTAGAGATTTGCTATACAAAATATGCATATAGTTGACACTACTGTATTGTTCACTTAATTTGTTAGGGAGATGTATTTCATGTTATATGCTTTTATCACACAAAATAGAGCAGATATGAATGGAGACTGAAATATATTCATTTGCAAGACATATACATGATTTGAATAAATGAATAAAAGTGTTTGATTAAAAAGAGACTCCAAAGTGCATATATATACCAGGCTCACATGACAGAAAACCCTCCCATCCATCATCAGTGTATGTCCTAAGACAACTCTGAATTCCTGTCTTTCTCTCATTCTCCCACATTCAACTGGACAACTCCTATCAATTTTACCTATTAAATATTTCTTAAATCTATTCCTTTCCTCAATCTACACTATTACTGCCCTACTTGAAACCACAGTCTGTATCTCTTGCCTCGACTTCTGTAACATTCTCCCCCGCTCTCCGCTTTTTTTTATTTGGTGGGGGGAGGGGGTTGGGGGTGGGAGGTCAGATGGTATGTGGGATCTTATCTCCCCAACTAGGGATAGAACCCACATTCCCTGCAATGGAAGCATGGAGCCTTACCCGCTGGATCATGAGGGAAGTCCTATAAAACCCTTTTAACTGCTTTTTCTTTGCCACCAGTTTCACCTACCTTTAACCCACCTCTCCAAAAACATGTCTTTCCCACTATACTGAGTTTACAGTACAGGGGGTCTGGTAAACAGTAAGTAATACTGAGTAAATGTTTGTGGGACTGAATGTGTATTACCTTCCTCACTTTACAAATAAGGCAATGAACTTTAGGCGGAAATACCTTTAACAACATTGAATAGCTAAGTAGTCTTGCTGATTTCTGCCAGACTAACTACAACCTACAACCTTAAGTGATTGACGTAAAAATCCTCTGGGAAATTCCCTGAAGTCCAGTGGTTAGAACTCCATGCTGTCACTGCTGAGGGCCTGGGTTCAATCCTTGGTCAGGGAAATAAGATCCCATAAGCCATGTGGCCAAAAAAGTTAACAAATAAATTATCCTCTGGTTGCTTTAGAACCACAGTTGGGTTCACCTTCTGTAAAAATCCTTTAAGCAAGTTGAGGGATCACAAGAACTTTAATCATTATCTTTTATATAGTTAAGATTTTCAAAACACATTCATACCCAGGTTCTAAAAGCAGTTTAACAGGAATGAAAATAAAGGTGGCTCCCCACCAGAAGTAGACAGGAGGATCAAGGTGAGCAGCTTCAGGAGCATCTGGAGGCTTTAGCTTCCAGGGTGCACCACACACAGTAAGACCCAGAACTCACCTGGACTGGCCCAATGCTCTTATTCCGGCCTCCGGGCATGCCATCTTCTCTGATTGCTGGAAGTAAATATAACATATTAAGAAGCATGCCCACAAGAGACTAGGTACAAAAAGAAAACTTATTTGGCCAAAAGCACAAGGTAGTAATTGGTGACGCTAAGATTAAAACACAGGTCTTTTTGGACCCGAAGCACATATTCTTTCCATCATAGGCAGCAGATACTTTTGGGCTTCCAAGGCACTGGATACACACACTGTATACATTCAATATGCTCAACAAACACGATGGCATTATTAGTAGTCCTACAGCTACAAATATCCCACCAGGATGATGAATTTGAAACCCTTGATAAATTCAAGAAGGTTCAGTTCAGTTCAGTCGCTCAGTTGTGTCCGACTCTTTGCGACCCCATGAATCGCAGCATGCCAGGGCTCCTTGTCCATCACCAACTCCTACAGTTTACCCAAACTCATGTCCATCGAGTTGGTGATGCCATCCAGCCATCTCATCCTCTGTCATCCCCTTCTCCTCCTGCCTTCAATCCCTCCCAGCATCAGTCTTTTCCAATGAGTCAACTCTTCGCTTGAGGTGGCTAAAGTACTGGAGTTTCACCTTCAGCATCAGTCCTTCCAATTAGGATGGACTGGTTGGACCTCCTTGCAGTTTAAGGGACTCTCAAGAGTCTTCTCCAACACCACAGTTCCAAAGCATCAATTCTTCGGCGCTCAGCCTTCTTCACAGTCCAACTCTCACATCCATACATGACCACTGGAAAAACCATAGCCTTGACTAGATGGACCTTTGTTGGCAAAGTAATGTTTCTGCTTTTGAATATACTATCTAGGTTGGTCATAACTTTTCTTCCAAGGAGTAAGCGTCTTTTAATTTCATGGCTGCAATCACCATCTGCAGTGATTTTGGAGGCTCCCCCACCAAAATATGACAATGTTTCCACTGTTTCCCCATCTATTTCTGGAGACAAAAAGAATATTGCCATTTTTAAGTACAATATTTTTACTTCCAGGTTAAGTTATCCAATCTATAAAGTCCTTAGGTCATGGTTGGTTGCCTGTAAGGTAAAGGCTCCAAGCCTAATAGTTACCTGGGATAATTGAAAGGCTGACAAGAAGTTCATTTTCCTTAAAGCAGAAATCATTCTTGGTCTTAGAAGAATACACATTCCAACTTAGACAAGCTTGAGTCTAAATCCTGTTTTTGCCAGGTCCGAGTAATTACAAACAAGTTTCTTCATCTCTCTGAATTTCAGTTTTACAGGAAAACAAAGAGGAATATTAGAACCTGTCTTATGGGGAATTTTAAGGGTTATACATAATTTAGCTACAGCTCCAAGAATAGGGCTTGGCATTTCCTGGTGGCTCAGAAGGCAAAGAATCTGCCTGCAATGCAGGAGACCTGGGTTTGATCCCTGGGTTGGGAAGATCCCCTGGAGAAGGAAATAGCAACCCCATTCCAGTATTCTTGCCTGGGAAGTCCCATGGACAGAGGAGCTTGGTGGGCTGCAGTCCATGGGGTTGCAAAGAGTTAGATACGATTGAGTGACTACTTTCCACTTACGCAGTAGGAGGTCTACTTTAAAAGGCTACTGTGAACTGGGGGCAAGAAACATATACAGCTAGATATATATTACCTGAAGACATGATGGTTGTTCTCTTTTAACCTAATTTCAAGTTCTAAACATCTTACAATTCCTTTGCTGCTGTTTCAGGGCCAATGACAGTCTTTAGACACTTCTATTTCCAATACTGATATCTCACACATACCTTTGCTTCAGCTCACAGGTACAGAACAAAAATCTATCATTGGCAGGTATAACACTGAATATTTCTCACTTGATATTTCATTCTCAATGTCTTGGAGGTGAGGAAGGAATTCAACATGCTTTCCTTCTTGTTTAAAGTGCCATAAATTTAAAAGATTTACATCTTACCAATTTCTTGCTCTGTTATTTAAAAACTTGTGTTGTCCCTCAACCCCACCTGGAGTAAGAAACTCATATACATGTTAGGTGTTGTCATGAGTAATGTATTATTAGTATTATCACTCCCACTGAACAAATAACTCTAATGCTCAGAAAAATATTTTCCTTTGGGTGATAGAAACTAAATATTGGAGTCCAGGCTATTAGGTTAAGACCATCTTTCTTTCCACCACTATAATTTCCCAAAATGTGTGTGCATCCCACTGGAGAAATATAATTTTAGGTTGTGCATAGATAATCTCTTAATTATACACTTATCCTAATGTGCATTAAAAAAAATACTGATTTTTCATTCACTGAAGTGCTAAAAAGTACTTGAAAATTCACTTTGATTTTTTTCAAGAAGATAATTTAAAGAACATAAAATAAACAATAGTACTGGTTTAATCAGAGATGGTATCATTTGTTAAAATGGCATGAAACTGCCTGAAGTGTGGGCAACATTATGTGTCATAGTGCCTCTGTTAAGACAAAAATTTGGCTTATACTTTAAAACTTATATCATACTCAGATCTATTGATCCTCACAACAACCTTAAAAGTATATATTAAAAGTTTGGTTTTTTTACATCTGTATCTCCTTTGCTACAGATGTAAAGAACGGACTTTTGGACTCAGTTGGAGAAGGAGAGGGTAGGATGATTTAAGAGAATAGCACTGAAACATGTACAATACCGTATGTAAAATAGATGGGCAGTGTAAGTTCGATGCATGAAGCAGGGCACCCAAGCTGATGCTCTGGGACAACCCAGAGGGATGGGGTGGGGAGGAAGGTGGGAAGGGAGGTAGGAGGGTGACTCAGGATGGGAGGGACACACGTGTATACTCGTCTGATTCATGTTGCTATATGGCAAAAACCATCTCAATACTGTAAAGCAATTATCCTCCAATTAAAATAAATAAATAAATTAAAAAATAAACAGCAGCACACGCACACACACAGTATACATTAATATCCTATGCAGTTTAAACAAAAAGGGACTTGGTCACGGTTACTCAGTTAAGAACTGATAGACCAGGGATTTCAATTTAGGTCTTCTTGTTCTAAAGCTGTACTTGTTCCTTGATGCTACATTGAGTTAAGAGCAAATTTTTCAGCAGGGCTGAGTCTTTCTGGTAGTGAACTTACTTAAAACAACAAAACAAAGGGCTTTTGGGGTAGGATCACAGAAAGAGTTCTGCTGCACCTCACATCTAAACCTAAGAGAATGGCATCAGCTATGGTTCTTCTATCTGCTCAGAAGAAGCACAAATATTTTTCCTGCTCTAGAATGCATTCCTCACCTGGTTAGGTGTTGGCAGCCAGCCATACCCAGAAACCAGAAAGACAGATACAAAGCTAACTATATCAAACTCCTGCTCAAAATCCACTGGGTTCATTGTGGTCTATGGGTTAATTAAATTCAAGTTCCCTGGCTTGGCATTCAAGATTCTCTGGCATCTGGTTCTTATGGGACTCTCCATTCTCATCTTATGCCATAAATGTTACATTGTACCTATAGAGCACTGTTAGTTCCTGAATATGCCAGCTGTTTTACAAGACAGTTTTGCCTCTGCACATATTGTTGCCTCTATTTAGAAAGAAACTTGTTATAGTAGAAAATCTGATGACATCACCTTACCCAAGTGAGACCACCTGAACTAAGTGGTCCAAGTTAACATGACCAATAATAATAGGACAAACTTATATCATGTACTCTTTTTAACATTTAAATTTATATTATTTAATTTTGGCTGTGCTGGGTCACTGCACAGGCTTTTTCTGAGCACAGGCTCAATAGCTGTGGCACATGAGCTTCACTGCTCTGTGGTATGTGGGATCCTCCTGGATCAGGGATCAAACTTCTGTGTCCTGTATTGGCAGGTGGATTCTTTACCAATGAGCCACCAGGGAAGCCCATCATGGACTCCTGATAGGACGTACTAAAAGGACACAACACTGCATTTGTGGCTTTCTCACCAAAACTGCATCAAGAGCAACCTAATTGTGAGAAAACTGACAAACCCAAACGAAGGGACATTCTAGAGAATAAATGATTTTAGATGAGAAAAGAATGAGGAACCACTTCAGACTAAAGATGATTAAAGAGACCTATGAACTAAATACAGTGTGTGATTTTGCACTGGCTCCTGGATTAGAAAATAGAAATTGCTACAAGGGACATTGGGATAACTAGTGAAAGTTAAATACGTCAGGCAATTAATCAATAGTACTGTTGTTGTTGTTCAGTTGCTAAGTCATTCCCGACTCTCTGAGACACCACAAACTGCAGCATGCCAGGCTTCCCTGTCCTTCACTATCTCCCTGAGTTTGCTCAAACTTACATCCATTGAGTTAGTGATACCATCCAACTATCTGTCGTCCCCTTCTCCTCTTGCTCTCAATCTTTTCCAACATGAGAGTCTTTTCCAATGAGTTGGCTCTTCATAGCAGGTGCCCAAAGTATTGGAGCTTTGGTTTTAGCACCAGTTTTTTTCAGTGAAAATTTAGGGTTGATTTCCTTTAGGATGGACTGGATTGATCCCCTTGCAGTCCAAGGGACTCTCAAAGAGTCTTCTCCAGCATCACAGTTCCAAGGCATCAATTCTTCAGCGCTCAGCCTTCTTTATGGTCCAGCTCTCATATCCACACATAACTACTAAAAAAACCCATAGCTTTGACTATATGGATGACTTGTCAGCAAGTGATGTCTCTGCTTTTAAACCCACCGTGCAGATTTGTCATAGCTTTTCTTCCAAGGAGCAAGCATCTTTTAATTTCATATTAATAGTATTATGTCATGTTAAATTTCCTCATTTTGATAACAGTGCTGTAATTATGTGAGAAGCGAAGGGGAATGAATCTTAAACTTACTCTCAAATAGTTAATAATACACATTAAGGTAGAGTGACCAAAGCAGGAGTCATTTTTACAAAGCTCTTTAAGTTTCTAAGGAGTCTGAGCTACTTTTCCTTCAAGATTTCTGCTCAAATATTTTCTCTCCCTCACAGTACTCCACATTTCTCCTGGTCCAGTGACATGGCAATGCCACAGAATCACTATCTCACAATGTCCTTCTACAAACACCAACCTCCTCCAAGAAGGTTGACTTAGAGGACTTTTGAACTAGTTATCTAGCAAGTTATGAGACAACAAAGCTAAGGGAATTTTATATTTCCACAAAACTACTTAATTGATTTGAATTTCCCATGCGGCTCAGTGTAGTTTCCTCTTGCCTCTAATGATTTTAACAATATTCCCCTCACCCAACTTCCTATCTGGTCTCCCCTATCCCTGACCAACCACATTCAATTCGTCAAACCAGGAAGCATCCTACACCAAAAGGGATATAAGAGAAAAGTAAGACTTGGTCACAGCCCTTGAAAGGACCATTCAGTAATGGGGGGAACAGACAAAGAGCACAAGGTGATCAGTACTATGCAGAGGGCAAAAATGGGTTACAGAAGTTCAAGAGGTCATCGGATGAGTGGGGGGTGGTGTCAGAGAAGGCTTCTTAGAAGATGTTACAAATAAAAATTGAGTGAATAAGTCAGGTGAAGAAAAAGGGGTAGAATATTCCAGGAAGATAAAACCAAATGTGCAAAGCTGCCAAAACATGAAACATCCTCCAGTTCTTAAAGAGAACTGCATATGTGGGAAGAGCACATAATTCTTCCCCCTATATGGAGGGGAGGAAAGGGAGGCCAGAGGAGTCTTGAAAATTATTCTGAAGACTCCTGACTTTACCTAAAGACTGTAAGATGTGTGAGGAGAATGTGTACTGGGGGCACTCAGGTAGTAGTGGGGATGAAAAGAAAGGATCCAGCCTCTACTTCCCACCATTATTTAAATCTCCCTCATTGACTTGTTAATTAATTTCCTGACCAGCCAATTTTGAGTTCTGAAAAGATATCTGTGTCAAGGATGGGGAGACAGACTGAGGGTACACATGGCAGCTGTATTTTTTAATAGCTAATCTTTAAAATTTGAGGCCAATTTAGATTTATAGAACAATGGTAAAAATAATACAGAGAATTTCCATATACTCCTCACCCAGCTTTCCCTTCTGTAAACTAAGCTTACATAGCCACAGACCATTCATCAGAACTAGAAAATTAACTTTGGCACAACACTATTCACCAAAGACTTTATTCAGATTTTCCTAGTTCTACTAATATCCTTTTCCTGTTCCAGAATCCAACCCAGGATCTCACAATGCATGTAGCTGTCATGTTTCCATAGTCTCCTCCAGTCTTTGACAGCTTCTTAGTCTTTATCTTTTATGACCTTGACACTTTTGGAGACTTTTGTAGAATGCCAGTTATTTTGAAGAATATTGCTCGATTTGGGCTTTGGGGAATGAATTTCTTCATCCCTGTGTGTGTACATGTGCACGTGCGCCCTTCTTAATGATCATATTGGGGATACATGATGTCCATGTAAACATACTCATGTTACTCTTGATCTCTTGGCTAAAGGATATCTGTCAGAATTCTCTACTGAAAAGTACTATTTTTCTCTTTGTAATTACTAAATATTCTGAGACTTCTAAATATTCTGTTTAAATCTATGGCCTTTTATTTTAGCATCCATCAGCAGATCTTGCCTATAGCAATTACTGTGGTGCTCTAATGGTGACTGTCCATCTCTCTTATTTTCTCTACACTTACTAATTAGAATTCTTCATCATTCCTCTATTTACTCAATACGTTTTATCAGTATGAACTCATGGATATTTTATTCTTTGGGTTATAATCTAACATATATCTATATCTATAGCACATTCTAACTTTTGGCACCACAAGATGCTCCAGACTCATCTTATATATTCCTTGCCTCAGTCCTAAAATCAACCAGGGAGTCCTGATTCCTTTTACTGATATTAGGAAACCAAGGCGTGGATACTAGATATGCTCATTACTCTTGGGGTTGTAACTGCTTCTAGCCCTTCACAATGCCTAGAGTTAGGCAATATATGTATATATATAAAATTCATGTATCTACATACACAACTATTTTTTAAAAATCTATCTAAACATGAATCCATGTTACAACCACCTCTGAGTCTAAACTAGCATCTGAGGTTTCATTCTAGCCTTCCTCTTTCCTGATTTATAACTTCTTTCCCTGCTGTGAGAAACTCAACTCTCATTATCAACAATGTATTTACTTATGTGTTCAACCCTAGTATACAAAGTAGTGAAAGAATTCCTGAACCATAACCTTGAGAGAATCAAATTTATAAATCAGAATGCTGTGTTTGTATACAGTTCTTTTTGTCTTTAATTTTACTAGTATACAGTCAAAATGCTATTTTCCAAGGCTAGCTCTTTTCTTCTTCATTCTCTTCAATGAGTCTTTGTGATTTATTTTTATTATTAGTTAGATTTATTTGCCATAGCCTACAGTTTATTTCCTCCCCCTTCAATAATGGTTGCTCAAAAAAATTATATATAGTAAAAATCACTTCTATTGCGGTGTTCAGTTCTATAGGTTTTGACAAGATACATAAAATTTATGTGTCAAATACCATAGTTCTATTACCCTCAAAATACTCCAATGGCAACTGCAATTTTAATTCTGCTTTCTCAGCACAAACCAGTAGGTGGCAGGGTTTCTCTCTGAGACAAAGCCTTCTCTGTGCAACTGAGCCTGCCTGCTTGGCATGCAAATAAACCTAGGAAGGCAGCTTTACATCCCTCACACCTCCTGTGTCATTTTCTCCTAGATATGGTTAGACGATTTCTGTGGGTAAGCTTCTTCTCTGAAACAGGCAAATTTGGCTGGAAGCCTCAGAATCTTAACACGCTGAATAAACAGGATGGTTCATCAGAAAACAGTCAAGAAGGCAACCCATAAACATGCTTTGATAAAACTCAATGATGGCATGGCTTCCCTGGTGGCTCAGATGATAAAGAATCTGCCTGCAATGCAGGAGACTCAGGTTCAATCGAAGATCCCCTGGAGAAGAGTATGGCAACCCACTCTAGTATTCTTGCCTGGGAAATCCTACAGAGGAGTCTGGCGGGCTACAGTCCATGGGGTTGCAAAGAGTCGGACATGACTGAGCAACTAATAGTCCCACTCTCTCTCTCAATGACAGCAACAAAGGAAGACAAGAAAACTGGAGACCAAAATCAAATTAGATAAATATGAGACAGATGAATGACCAGACTCTCTTTTCAAGACATTACTTGTTTGGTATTGGGGAATTTCTATAGGAGTAAACTGACAGTGGGGACAGGAGGGGATTTTCCGGGAGAGGAAGGACCCCATGGACCAGCGTTTCCTGCATTAGCCAGTGAATTCTTCACCACTGAGCTACCTGGGAAGCCCGTATCGCTCACCTTTCTTCGTAATAGGCAAGTTTACAATTTTAAAAACATACACAATTTAAAAAACCAGTCTGAAGGATATCTGAGTGTATATACAAAAGCAAAAGTTGAACAATTCATTAAATCTAATCCCCACCCCATACTACTACTATGAGCTCCTAATACTTTGCTGAGTATTTTATATACACTGTCATATTTAACCCTAGAGAGCTCTGAAAGTTTTATCATATCATTATAAAGGTAAAGATTATTGAGCATTAGAGACATAAAACAAACTGTCCAAGGTCACAGATCTAGTCTGTCACCAACCTCTGCCTCCTGAGTCTGGGCTCTTTTACTGAACTACATTGCACCACTCTCCACCCTCCATAAGAATACTCCTGGAGTTCTAACACTGGCTCTCTCTTCTATATCCAAGTTCTCTCTCTGGGTGATTTCTACCCACTAACAAAACTTTACTACCTCTATGCCAACAGCTCCACAAACTTCTACTTGTAGGCAGGGCTTGTCACCTCAGTTCCAATCCAATTTATATATCCAACTTCCTTAGTGGACGTCTATGGGTATCCTTCTCAGGTACTTCAAATGTAGCACCTACAAAGGTCAACATTTTGCCCCACTCTTTATTAATTAATTTACTATTAATTTGAATCTTCAGTTTCAATTTCTGGTGAGGCCAAATACTCAGTATGTCACCAACTCCTACGAGGTGAGCTTCTCCCACGTCTCCCCATCCATGCCATCACTTTCCCCTTTCCTTTCTTCTTGACCCTTCTAAAAACTTTCTAGGTGGTATTTCTGCTTCCATCAGCCCAATTCATTCTTCAAAGATGCCCTCCAAGCCAACTCCCTTAGAATAGTGGTTTATTTGTGTCATTTTAGGCTAATGGCTCTTGGAAAACTTGCCAATAAATCCCAAATTCTTCACCAACTTGGATGCACATTTCTGGGCATGTCTAACCTGAGTATGCCATGATTCTACCAAACAGAATGATAACACATTCAGGGGACCTACAGCCTTCTTGTCTTTTCACATAAAATTCCTACTTCTTTTCATTATGCCTTGAAAAACTAGTGGAGTATATTAATCCTAGTTATTAGTGCCTGATTGTTGATTGGGGTCTTGCCATATGGAGCCTGTGTATTCCTTTTCACAGGATCCTTAATGCCTCATCAGTCTTTTACCCACCTAATCTGGGAGATCCTTGTAGGCAGATTCATTTTTGGATTATGAGTACATACACAGTACAAGGCCTGGTATATAGTGTAGGCGTAGGGAAATGTCTAACTCCAAGGCTTACTAGCTGACACTGAAGATAAAGTGATGGCTAAAGGGTGGGCAGTAGAGCTGCAAGCACCACTTACCCTTCCGGTTCATCCCCATCTGGAGGCATTTGAGCAGGCGGCAGTACTGGCATCTGTTCCTCTGCTTCCGAGACATGACACAGTTCTTGTCACGACTGCACCGGTATACCCGCTTGTTGCAAATGCTCCGCTTGAAAAACCCTTTGCAGCCCTCACAGGAGATGATTCCATAGTGTAAGCCTGTGGCGCGGTCTCCACAAATAAGACAGGTTCGTTGTTCAGCGCGATCATCTGGAACAGAAACTGAACACATGAAAGTCAGAACATAGTGGAAATGATGACTTTAAGCCTGCAGTTCTAAAAGAAGCAACCCTGGGTAGATCCTGAACATAACCTTCTCCAGGCTAACTGGCAGAGGTGGTATCTTTCTGTAGGAACAAACTCCTTCATCTACCTGTAGATTCCACAAACAAAGTCTAACTGAAAAAGAACTCATGTTCTCTGAGTTTCATCATCACTTAGAGTATCCAAATCAGAAATGTGGAAGGCTTCTCCCTCTCCCTTACTCTCTTTAGCGGTAGCCTACCACTTCTACCCTGTAGGAAGGTGGTAAGGATTACTTATCATGTATCTAAGTGTCCAGCATATGGTATACACCCAATAAATGACAGTTATAATTATTAACCAGTGGAGAAGCTTCCATGCTCAACCATACCTCAATTAAAACAAAAAACAGAAAAAAAGAAACCTCCTGGAAAGATTCTGATCAGAGGCCAAGGCAGAAGACCAGAGATTTGAACCGCACTCAGTAACAAGCAAGGTATAAGGACACAGCCCTCAAAAAAAGGTCCTTAGTTGTACCCTAGTTCCAGCACTTAGCCGAGGGTGAACTTGGGCAAATTAAGTTACTTCACCTCTCTGAGCTGAGTTTCTCTCATCTGTAAAATGGGGATTTTACTGTCATATATATAACATAGATAAAATACTAAAGCACAGTTATTTTATAAAATACTGTGCATTTTTTAATACTTGCGTATATATTTATATATATTGAGTTTATACTATATAAAATACTCAAGCACAGTATATGGTGCCTGGGCTACTACAGACAGTTAATAAATGATAGCTATTATTTTCATTATCATCCAAACAGGTTCACACTTAAAGTGATAGTAACATTTCAGAAAAGTATGTGAAGGGACTGTTAAAGAAGGGCATAGATATAGAGAAAGAAGGAAGCTAGCATTTATACAGCCTTTATTATTTGCCAAATTTGAGATACGTCTTTATGATCCCCATTTGTAGTAGGCTAGATAAAGGCCATTCAAAGATATCAGGTCCTAATACCTGGAACCTGTAAATGTTATAAGAAAAAAAAAGTCTTTGTAGATATGATCACACTAAGGGCAGATTATAAAAGTGGGCCCTACTTGCAATTACTTTTTTGTTTGTTTTTTTCCCGCACAAGGCATGTGGAATCTTCATTCCACAACCAGAGATCAAATCCACATCCCTTGCACTGCAAGTGCAGACAGTCTTAACCACTGCATCACGGAGAAGTCCCCACATGGTTTTTTAAAATTTATTTTACTGAAGTATAGTTGATCAATTTTGTGTTAATTTCTGCTGTACAGCAAAGTGACTCAGTTATACAGATGTACAGTCTTTTTCACATTCCTTTCTACTGTGATTTGTCACAGGATATTGAACATAGCTCCTTGTGCTGTGCAGTAGGACCTTGTTTACCCATTCTATATGTAGTAGTTTGCATCTGCTAATCTCAAATACCCAATCCATTCTTCCCCTACCCTCCAACCACATGTGTCTTCTCTATGCCTATCACATACGTTTTTATAAGTGAGACTAGAGGGAGACTTGGTACTGATAGCAGAGGACGTGCACATGCAGGAGCACACACACATGTGTACAGGGGAAGGCAATGTAAAGACAGAGGGAAACACTGGCCACAAGCCAAGGACTAACCAGCAGCCGCTACAAGCTCAAAGAGGCAAAGAATGGATTTTCCCTCAGAACCTCTAAAGAAAGTGTGGCTCTGCCCACACCTTCATTTCAGCTTACTGACTCTGGATTTCTGGCTTCTAGAATTGTGAAAGAATAAATTTTTGTCATTTTAAGCCACCCAGTTTCTGGTAATTTTTAACAGCAATACAGGAAACTAATACATTTTTTTTTCATACAAGGACACAGATCTATTAAGATTCTTGCTCAGAGTCACACAGCAAATAGCAGGTATGCAGAGAAAAGCAAACATATGAGACCACACAGCTAGGGAAATAGGGAAAGACATACAAAAAGGGGAATTGCCTAGGTTTTTTGAACAGTTCTAGTTATAGACCTTTCTAAGTCTTTCTGAGACCTGTATTCACTTCCTAACTTTGGTCAAATTGATTAACATGGGAATATCAGTTTCTATAACACAATCCTTCCTTAAGCTAACTTAAATGTGTTTATATTATTTGCAGCTAAAAGAAACTTGGCTAAGATTTCCTATAAAGTGTTCCTGGTATAATAAGCATTCCTTTTCTTTTCCTTTAAAAATGCAATGTAAGCTCAAGGAAAACATTAGAGCAAATTTACAACAGCAAATAAAAAAAACTAAACCAGGCAAGGCCAAACAGGCCAATGAATGGCATGACAACAGCACTATCTGTGAGATGACACCTTTTTTTTTTTTGAGATGAAACCTCTTAAGAGTGCTGGGCTTGAGCTGCTGAAGGGGCTTAGAAATAGGCCATGGAATACTATCAGGAAATTGGCTATGGAGAATCTAAATTTTCTAATTTTAAAGTTGTCAATATTCTATTATATGCATACATTAAAATACATACAAGAACTCTGCAAGAACTGACTTTAAAATGGTTATAATTAATCAATATCTACAAGAACTACACCTCATGGATATGATTTCACTGAACACCTACAACTAGGCAGTATGCTTTCTTTGTGTTGTGTCATGTACTTCTCATAATCCCAAAGATGAGTACAATTGTTATCACTATTTTGTAAATGAATACATTTAGAGATCTCCAAAAAGTTAAGTAGTCCATTTAGGAAGTGGCTGAGCTTAATCTGCCAGTC
Organism: Nanger dama; assembly: GCA_917880005.1. Lineage (NCBI taxonomy): Eukaryota > Metazoa > Chordata > Mammalia > Artiodactyla > Bovidae > Nanger > Nanger dama. The sequence goes on along the minus strand of CAKJTW010000018.1, from coordinate 11,421,609 downwards.
TCAGGACTGGGGATCAATAATGTTTTCATAAAGCACTTGCAGGCATTCTGTGCAGCATCTGGTGGATCCAGGAGCAAAGGCCCCCAGAACAATCAAATACAGACCTTTTAAGAATCTGCTCATGTCTTGTAACATGCTTGTTCTTTTCATAAGCGTTAAAAAGGCCACACTGACATCAAAGACTAAAGGGAGATATTTCTCCACTGATGGGTGCAGTGACTAGATTCTCTTGGGGTCCTCTGACTGCTTTCTCTGGTCATAGCTATTCTTATTGCCATGTTTTGCTTCTATAAACCCTTGTCTATGCCACAGACTAGGAAACCAACTCAGATGGAAGCTTCTCAAACATAAAAAAGGCCCTCTTCCAATCAAACTCGTAGCCCTTCAAAGAAGCATTTGGCAAATTTCTCTCATAGCACGTTGGGAAAGATCATAACAACAGAAGAGTGAGTGTTACTTCCTCAGTCCTGTCTGAGCCCATGGACTATAGCTCACCAGGCCCCTCTGTCCATAGAATTCTCCAGCAAGAATACTGGAGTGGATAGCCATTTCCTTCTTCAGGGGATCTTCCCAACAAAGGGTCTGAACCTGGGTCTCCAGCATTGTGGGCAGATTCTTTATGGTCTGAGCCACTAGGGAAGCGGGCAATAACAGAAGAAGCTATTGTTAACTGAGCACTTGGGTGTTGGCTCTCAGCTAAGCACATAACACATGTTATTGTGCTGAATCACCACCACAGACCAAATGAGGTACCCTACTTTATAGATGAAGAAACTCATGAAGCTCATGAGGTGATATCATTTTAATAGTCACCCAGCCAGTAAGAAAGGGAGCTAGAGCTGGGACCCCTAAAGTCTATGCACCTAACATACTCTGTGGCCAAAGCAAGTCAAATTTATTCAGTCTATGAAAGTAAGTCAGGCCTTTCTCCTCTTGAAAAACAAACACACAAAAGCTAAAAAGCCAATGTTTTACTTTGTAAATGAACAAACATAAGCAAAATGTCCCTAAATGGTTCTTGGCCAGATGTCAGATAGGTTTTTGCAACTCTTACACTTATAAAGGACTTGAAGGGTATTTAAAGCATGTTTACATTGCTTATCTCACCTATACCAAGACCAGGGCAAGGATTATTTTTATCTTGTAGATATGGGAAAAAAAAATTCGGTCGTATACCATGCAATGTTCAAGAAGTTTTTACATGTACTATTTATTCATCACAATGACTGTGAGCGGTATCATTATATTCATATAACCAGGAATCTTGGAGGTAGAAGGGGCCTTTCAAGTTGTCTTGAACAAGTTGACCTGAGGCATGCATTCCCTCTATGATATTCCTAGACAAGGGGTTAGTTACCCCATACTCTACTTGCACATCTCCAGTGGCTCAATAAGGTACTTCATTCCATTCATTCCATTTTAGATGGTTTTAACGGTTCAAAAGTTTTACTTTACATTGAGCCAAAGTCTGTAAACCTGAAGCCTTCCTCATTGCCTTGAGTCGTGCTTGTGGGCAAAAAATGTAGCCTAATTCACAGACCAATCATTCACTTAAAGATAAATGGAGTTCCTAACTGAATTCTTCTATTTCTTAGTCTTAATCATACAGTATCAAGATTTCTCATAAAACCAAGTAACCAGAACTGAATGGTTTGTTCTCCTTAATTTAAGGCTCAATTAGTCTTATATATCTGCAGCTATCAGCAAACATCAGTAAACACATACTATTTTATAATTATTGATGATATAATGCTATAAAAATGATACAAATTTTATAATGGGAAAAATGAAGCTTAAAGAGGTGAATGAGTGAGTGAGTGAGTGAGTCATTCAGTTATGTCCGACTCTTTTATGACCCCATGGACTATACAGTCCATGCATTCTCCAGGTCAGAATATTGGAATGGGTAGCCTTTTTCTTCTCCAGGGGATCTTCCCAACCCAGGGAGGAACACAGTTCTCCCGCATTGCAGGTGGATTCTTTACCAGCTGAGCCACAAGGGCAGCCCGGCTTAAAGAGGTATGGAAATTTAATTGGTTCTATATAGCCAGGAGTGAAACTGAAATCAGAATTCAAAACTTCTGAGACTGCTATATTTCCAATCCCCCTATACTTAATTCACATCTGGTTTACAGACATCTAAATCCTGAAGTATGTATCAAGTATACCATTAATATATGTCTTTCATAGTTCTTTCCTGAGAAAAGTAGGATTCCTTGAACCCAAGAGTTGGATTTTTACATTTGTCTTTGATCAATTTTATCTTTATATAAGAAATTCCAAATATCATTCTGGTCTGTGGAACTCTGGGGATCTGGCCACCTGGTATATTAGTTATTTTACCCTCCTCCTTTTTACCTTGTATGGTTAATACTAGATAATATTCATTCCTAACTTTAAAACAATATTCAACAGAAAGTGGCCTCAGGCAAGTTTTTGGAGCCTCTTTTCTATGTGACTTAAGCAAATTAACCAACTGGAAACAGTTGTTCAACTAGTTCTCTCTGTTAATTAGCCAGACACCCTAGTCTTGCCTGCATTTCTCTGTCTTATACATAATGATACCATGAATGACTGCTAGATGCCTCACTGAAATTTCAGATTCATTATATCTACAGTATTCTTTCACTAGTGAGCTACCATAAAGCAGATGGTTCACAAACATTTAGCACTCTTAACCTAGTAATTCAATGTTCTTAACCTGTGTTAGTCTACCTGAAAATACAATGGGAAGAAAATCAGCCAAATAAGCACTTCAAAATGGAGACTATGGGAACATAACCAGTATTTTACAGTAATTTTAAATCGAGTATAATCTACAAAAATATTGAATCACTCACTGTGTTATATATGTGAAACTAATACTGGAAATCAACTATACTTCAATAAATAAATAAATAAATAAAAGCAACAAAAACAACAGCACCAAAGAAGAAAGGATGGTGCTTGCTAACTATAGTGCTCAATAAGATAAGAGACAGAGTTGCTGATGAAAATCTGAAGGTTTAAAATATGATAGGTATTCGAAACTCTGACAAGGGAGTTTGCTATCTACACAAATAACAATGGGTTAAATAATAGTGTAGGAAAGAGAAGACTCTTATTAACTTACAGGGAAATGGAATGTTTGCCTTGATCAGGAATACTAGAAGGTGGAAGGGCTCAGTCTGTGCACTCTAAAAATACCACTTCATGTGAACAGGAGCCAGGACTCCTAAGAAAAACAGCTGGTTTCAGGTTTGAGGCAGAATATATAAAAGATGCCTTTCATACTGTTGATGGGGTTCTCAAGGCAAAAATACTGGAGTGGCATGAGCAGACCTTACAATTAGCTGACAAAAGAAGGGAAGTGAAAGGAAAAGGAGAAAGGGAAAGATACATCCAATTGAATTTAGAGTTCCAGACAAGAGCAAGGAGAGATAAGAAAGCCTTAAGTGAACAATGCAAAGAAATAGAGGAAAACAATAGAATGGGAAAAGACTAGGTATCTCAAGAAAATTAAGAGATACCAAGGAAACATTTCATGCAAAGATAGGCACAATAAAGGACAGAAATGGCAAGGACCTAACAGAAGCAGAAGAGATTAGAAAAAGGTGGCAAAAAAAAAAAAAAGTAAAGAAGAAAAGAAGAGGTGGCAAGAATACACAGAAAAACTATACAAAGATCCTCATGATCCAGATAACCACAATGGTGAGGTCACTCACCTAAAGCCAGACATCTTGGAATGTGAAGTCAAGTGGGCCTTAGGAAGCACTACTATACAAAGTTAGTGAAGGTGATGGAATTTCAGCTGAGTTACTTCAAATCCTAAGAGGATGCTGTTAAAGTGCTACACTCAATATGCCAACAAATTTGGAAAACTCAGCAGTTGCCACGGGACTGGAAAAAGTCAGTTCTTATTCCAATCCTAAAGAAGGGCAATGCCAAAGAATGTTCAAACTATCATACAATTGAGCTCATTTCACATGCTAGCCTGGTAATGCCCAGAATCCTTCAAGCAGTACATGAACTGAGAACTTCCAGATGTTCAAGGTGGATTTAGAAAAGGAAGAGGATCAAAATTGCCAACATCTGCTGGATCACAGAAAAAGCAAGGGAATTCCAGATAAATATCTAGTTCTGTTTCGATGACTATGCTAAAGCCTTTGACTGTGGATCACAACAAATGGTGGGAAATTCTTAAAGAGATGGTAGTACCAGACCACCTTACCTGTCTCCTGAGAAACCTGTATGCAAGTCAAGAAGCAACAGAATCAGACATGGAACAATGTACTGGTTCAAAATTGGGAAAGGAGTACATCAAGGCTGTATATTGTCACCTTGCTTATTTAACTTAAATGCAGAATATGTTATGAGAAATGCCAGGCTGGATGAAGCACAAGCTGGAAGCAAGATTGCAGTGAGAAATATCAATAACCTCAGGTATGCAGATGACACCACCCTTATGGCAGAATGTGAAGAGGTACTAAAGAACCTTTTGATGAAGGTAAAAGAGGAGAGTGAAAACATTAAGATCACAGTATCCAGTCCCATCATTCATGGCAAATAGATGGGGAAAATGTGGAAACAGTGACAGAGTTCACTTTCTTGGGCTCCAAAATAATTGCAGACAGTGATTGCGGCCATGAATTTAAAAGACACTTGCTCCTTAGAAGAAAAGTTATGACAAACCTAGGCAGCATATTCAAAAGCAAAGACATTACTTTGCCAACAAAGGTCCGTACAGTCAAAGCTATAGTTTTTCCAGTAGTCAGGTATAGATGTGACAGCTGGACCATAAAGAAGGCTAAGTGCCAAAGAACTGATGCTTTTCAATTATGGTGATGGAGAAGACTCTCAAGAGTCCCTTGGACAGCAAAAAAAAAAAAAAAAAAAAAAAAATCAAACCTAAAGGAAATCAACCCTGAATATTCACTGGAAGGACTGATGCTGAAGCTGACACTCCAATACTCTGGCCACCTGATACCAAGGGTCAACTCACTGGAAAAGACCCTGATGCTGGGAAAGCTTGAAGGCAGGTGGAGAATCAGGCTACAGAAGATGAGATGGTTGGATGGCATCACTGATTCAATGGATATAAGTTTGAGCAAATTCTGGGAGATAGTGAAGGACAGGGAAGTCTGGCGTGGTGCAGTCCATGGGGTTTCAGAGAGTCAAACATGACTTAGCGACTGAACAAGAACAATACAAAAGCTGAGTCTTGTACTACTCAAGACTAACAATGGGGTCACATCAAAAGGATACAGGGAGCAATATAAAAGCCTCCCACTGGCCTAAAAGGAAGACTATCATCAAAAATAATGACGATGGCAATGGATTAAAATACTTCAAATATCAAAATCAATTCATTTATAATAATATTACAACAGAAAATCTCATTAGTTACCACTGGAGGATGCTATGACACCAACTCCTTATTCTGAAAATTGATGAATAAAGGGAAAAAATCAAACAGTGAAGTAAAAACTGTTGGAATCTTCCTCTGTTGCTCCTTTTGCCAAGAGTAAGAGAAGAGAGGAGGGTGGAAACTACGAGTTTTTAGGAAACTTTATGCTTTAATTGAGAAGACTGGTATTAGGTAAACAGATTTGCCTGGTGTCAAGGGATCAAGCTTTGGGTGGGGAGGTAGAGTTGAGCTTAAGGCCCATGGCAAGGTAAGTCTCAACTCAAAGATGGAAAGGAAAGAGACAACTGTCAGCTCTACAAAATCTTCTAAGCAGAGGCAGTAGAATATAGAGATTAAGAACTTGGTCTGTAGAGTCAGAATCCTTGGGCTTGAATAATCTAGGGTCTGTGACTTGCTAGCTGTGTGACTTTGGAAAGCTTCTTAAACCTCGCCAGAGGTGCCTCAGTTTCTTTTCTATAAAATGTGGATCAGATTCCCTTCGTCAAGGAATTGTTGTGAGAATCAATGAATTAACAGATTACCTATAAATAACATGGAGCTCTAGCTTCCTCATGGTCTGTATTAGAATGAAACAGCTTTACAAACTGACAATATTGTTGACTGTCTTTTTCTTTTTAACTTAAAATTCCACTAGCACAAAGGAAGAGTATTCAGTCAGTCTGGTGGCAAAGTAAGAAAATAACAGATTTCATAGAGGAGCAAGTTCTAATGTAGGACTCTCAGTTAGACAAGTGAAAGCAGAAGAGGGCATAAGCAGAAGAAACAATTGGTATATAATGTCTTAACTTTGGTGCTAGACACCTGTAACTTGGGTTTTCCTCAAAACAATCTCATTCGCTTTTAAAATAGCCAGTATAGTCCACTAAGCTTCGGCAAGACTATCAAGTTACCCACAAATATCTGCAGATAAATCAATTTATGTCCTACCCTTCTTTATGTAAAACAGTGAAAATCTGCCCACAATTTTTCCTGCAAAATGTTCTCAAGGAGGCTTGCTGGTTACTTATGAGAAATAAATGCAACCAGTCTTTCAGTCACTAAGTTGTGCCTGACTCTTTATGACCCCATTGACTGCAGCACACCAGGCTCCTCTGTACTCTACTATCTCCCAGAATTCGCACAAATTCATGTCCACTGAGTCAGTGATGCTATCTAACCATCTCATCCTCTGCTGCCCCCTTCTTTTGCCTTCAATCTCTCCCAGCATCAGAGCCTTTTCCAGTGAATTGGCTGTTAGCACATTACCAAAGTACTAGAGTTTCAGAAACAGTCCTTCCAATGAATATTCAGGGTTGATTTTCTTTAGAATTGACTGGTTTGACCTCCTTGCTGTCCAAGGTACTCTCAAAGAGTCTTCTACAGCACCACAATTTGAAAGCATCATTTCTTTGGTGCTCAGCTTTCTTTATGATCCCCTCTCACATTCATATGTGACTACTGGAAAAACCGTGTGTGTGTATCTGTCTGTCTACTGGAAAAACCGTGTGTGTGTATGTGTGTGTGTGTGTATGTGACTACTGGAAAAACCGTGTGTGTGTGTATGTGACTACTAGAAAAATCGTGTGTGTGTGTGTGTGTGTGTGTGTGTGTGTGTGTGACTACTGGAAAAACCGTGTGTGTGTGTGACTACTGGAAAAACCGTGTGTGTGTGCTACTGGAAAAACCGTGTGTGTGTGACTACTGGAAAAACCGTGTGTGACCTACTAGAAAAACCGTGTGTGTGTGTGTGTGTGTGTGTGACTAGTGGAAAAACCATTTTATGTGTGTGACTAGTGGAAAAACCGTGTGTGTGTGTGTGTGTGTGTGTGTGACTACTGGAAAAACCATGTGTGACTACTGGAAAAACCGTGTGTGACTATTGGAAAAACCGTGTGTGTGTGTGTGTGTGTGTGTGTGTGTGTGTGTATTCTTTAAAGACCTTTGTTGGCAAAGTGCCATTGTTGGCAAAGTGCCATCTCTGCTTTTTAATAAGCTATCTAGGTTTGTCACAGCTTTCCTTCCAAGGAACATGTGTCTTTTACTGTCATGGCTACAGTCAGCATCTGCAGTGATTTTAGAGCCAAAGAAAATAAAATATCTCATTGCTTCCATTTTTCCCCTTCCATTTGTATGAAGTGAAAGGACGGATGCCATGATCTTAATTTTTAATGCTGAGTTTCAAGCCAGCTTTTTCACTCTTTCACCCTCATCAAGAGGTTCTTTAGTTCCTCTTCACTTTCTGCCATTAGACTGGTATCATCTGCATATCTGAGGCTGTTGATATTTCTCCTGGCAATCTTGACTCCAGCTTGTGATGCATCCAGCCTGGCATTTCTCATGATGTACTCTGCCTATAAGTTTAAACAAGCAGTGACAATACCTGCCTTGTTGAACTCCTTTCCCAGTTTGGAATCAGTTTGTTGTTTCATGTCCAGTTCTAACTGTTATTTAATGACTTGCATACAGGTTTCTCAGGAGGCAGCTAAGGTGGTCTGGTATTCCCATCTCTTTAAGAATTGTCCACAGTTTGTTGTGATCCACAGTCAAAGGCTTTAGCACAGTCAATGAAGCAGAGTTGATATTTTTCTGGCTTTGAAAAGTGAAAGTGAAGTCGCTTAGCTGTGTCCGACTCTTTGCAACCCCATGGACTGTAGCCTACGAGGTTCCTCCATCCATGGAATTTTCCAGGCAAGAGTACTGGAGTAGGTTGCCATTTCCTTCTCCAAGGGATCTTTCCCACCCAGGGACTGAACCTGGGTCTCCCAAATTGCAAGCAGATGCTTTTACCATCTAAGCCACCAGGTAAGTTCTTTGGTTGCACCTAAATATTGTATTTTGGACTCTTTTTGTTGACTATGGGGGCTAATCCATTTCTTCTAAGGGATTCTTGTCCATTAGATATAATAGTCATCTCTGTTGTATTTGCCCATTTGTCCATTTTAGTTCACTAATTCCCAAGATGTCGATGTTCAATCTTGCCATTTCCTGCTTGACCACGTGCAGTTTACCTTGATTCACGGATCTAGTATTTCCTGTTCCTATGCAGTATTGTTCTTTATAGCATCAGAGTTTACTTTCGCCACCAGACACATTCACAACTGAGCATCGTTTCTGCTTTGGCCCAGCCACTTCACTCTTTTGGGAGCTATTAGTAATTGTCCTCCACTCTTCCCCAGTAGCATACTGGACAACTTCCAACGTGGGAGGGCTCAACTTCCAGTAGTCATATCCTTTTGCCTTTTCATACTGCTTATGGTGTTCCTGATACAAGAATACTGGAGTCGGTTGCCATTTCCTCTTCCAGTGGAGCATGACTTCTCAGAACTCTTCACTACGACCCATCCATCTTGGATGGCCCTGCATTGCATGGCTTGTAGCTTCACTGAGTTATGCAAGACTCTTCACCATGACAAGGCTCTAAGATTCATGAAGGGGAAATATAACCACACATGGGCATTATTACCAAGAAAGGTAACATGCTTTTCTTTGCTATAGTCTTCCAAAATTTAGATATAATCTTAAGAATTTATTTTTAATCAGAAATTATTCTGGAGCAGGAAACAGGAACTATCATATTAAATCTCATTTCTTCACATGTTAAATAACACTCTGGCATAGAGAGGGAAGGGCTGATGGAGAGTTCAGTTAGGGTCTCTATGGACACCGATTAATCTTTAGAAGTAGAAATGTCAAATTCCAGATCCATAAAGAGATCTACAAAATAAAGCCATCTTTGTTGTTGTTGTTTAGTTGCTAAGTCACATCTGACTCTTTTGTGACCCCAAGGACGATAGCCAGACAGGCTCCTTTGTCACTGGAATTTTTCAGGCAAGAACACTGGAGTAGGTTGCCATTTCTTCCTCCAGGGAATCTTCCCAGGCCAGGGATAGAACCTGGGTTTTGTGTCTCCTGCATTGGCAAGCAGGTTCTTTACCTCTAGGCCACCTGGGAAGCCTCTATCTAAAGAAACCTATACCAAATATCATACTTAATGGTGAAAAGCTTTAAAAAAAAAAACACAACAAACCTTTTCTTTGAGATTTTAAGACAAGGATGGTCCATTATCAAAACTTACATTCAACACTGTACTGGAGGCTCTAATCAGCACAGTAAAATAAGAAACACACAAAAACTAACTATATTTCTATCCTAGTCACAAACAGAAATGAAATTTCAAAAGATACCATTTATAACAGCATCAAAAAATATAAAATACCTAGGATGTAAATCTAATAAAGACATAAGATCTCTACAGAAAAATTTTAATGTACTTATTTAATAAACTATTTCTAAGAAAAATTGAAAAAGATTCCAGTAAATAGAGAGGTATACTATGCTAACAGATTGGAAGAGTTATTATTAAGATCTACAGATTCAGTAAAATTCCATTCAGCATCCCAAGCTGAAGCTCCAATACTTTGGCCAAAGAACAGACTCATCAGAAAAGACTCTGATGCTGGGAAAGACTGAAGGCTGGAGGAGAAGGGGATGACAGAGGACGAGATGGTTGGGTAGTATCATCAACTCAATGGACAGGAGTTTGAGCAAGCTCCAGGTGACGGGGAAGGATAGGGAAGCCTGGTGTGCTGTAGTCCATGGGGTCGCAAAGAGTCGGACACGACTGAGCAACTGAACAACAACAACATCTCAACTCTGTGTGTGTATAACCTGACAAGCAAATTCTAAAATGTGCATGGATATGCAAAAGAACAAAAACAGTGCAAATATTTAAGAAAAATAAGATGATTTGACCCACCATATTCATTTTAAAGCTGTAATAATTAAGATATGTTTTACTGGCTCATAAGTAGACAAACAGACCGAAAGAACTGAATGGAGAATCCTACAATATAATCATAAACATATGGATATTTAACCTATTAGTGGCACTGCAGAGCAGGAAGGAAAATACAGTTTTCAATGAACAATGTTGGAACAATTAAATGTCTATGTGGGGAAAAAAATGAGACATGATCCTACCTCATACTGTAAAATACTGAATTCCAAGGAGAAAGCAAACCCAAATATCAAAAGCAAAATCATACATCACTAAGATAAAGCACTGTACAAAAAGATCTTCACGACCCAGATAATCATGATGATGTGATCACTCATCTAGAGCCAGACATCTTGGAATGTGAAGTCAAGTGGGCCTTAGAAAGCATCACTACGAACAAAGCTAGTGGAGGTGATGGAATTCCAGTTGAGCTGTTTCAAATCCTGAATGATGATGCTGTGAAAGTGCTGCACTCAATATGCCAGCAAATTTGGAAAACTCAGCAGTGGCCACAGGACTGGAAAAGGTCAGTTTTCATTCCAATCCCAAAGAAAGGTAATGCCAAAGAATGCTCAAACTACTGCACAATTGCACTCATCTCACATGCTAGTAAAGTAATGCTCAAAATTCTCCAAGCCAGGCTTCAGCAATACATGAACTGTAAACTCCTGATGTTCAAGCTGGTTTTAGAAAAGGAGAAAAGGCAGAGGAACCAGAGATCAAATTGCCAACGTCCTCTGGATCATAGAAAAAGCAAGAGCGTTCCAGAAAAACATCTATTTCTGCTTTATTGACTATGCCAAAGCCTTTGACTGTGTGGATCACAATAAACTGTGGAAAATTCTTCAAGAGATGGGAATACCAGATCACCTAAACTGCCTCTTGAGAAATCTGTATGCAGGTCAGGAAGTAACAGTTAGAACTGGACATGGAACAACAGACTGGTTCCAAACAGGAAAAGGAGTACGTCAAGGCTATATATTGTCACCCTGCTTATTTAACTTCTATGCAGAGTACATCATGAGAAAAGCTGGACTGGAAGAAACACAAGCTGGAATCACAAGCTGGGAGAAATATCAATCACCTCAGATATGCAGATGACACTGCCCTTATGGCAGAAAGTGAAGAGGAGCTAAAAGCCTCTTGATGAAAGTTGGCTTAAAGCTCAACATTCAGAAAACGAAGATCATGGCATCCAGTCCCATCACTTCATGGGAAATAGATGGGGAAACAGTGGAAACAGTGTCAGACTTTATTTTTTGGGGCTCCAAAATCACTGCAGATGGTGACTGCAGCCATGAAATTAAAAGACGCTTATTCCTTGGAAGAAAAGTTATGACCAACCTAGATAGTATATTCAAAAGCGAGACGTTACTTTGCCGACTAAGGTCCGTCTAGTCAAAACTATGGTTTTTCCAGTGGTCATGTATAAATGTGAGAGTTGGACTGTGAAGAAGGCTGAGCGCCCAAGAATTGATGCTTTTGAACTGTGGTGTTGGAGAAGGCTCTTGAGAGTTCCTTGGACTGCAAGGAGATCCTACCAGTCCATTCTGAAGGAGATCAACCCTGGGATTTCTTTGGAAGGAATGATGCTAAAGCTGAAACTCCAGTACTTCGGCCACCTCATTGGAAAAGACTCTGATGCTGGGAGGGATCGGGGGCAGGAAGAGAAGGGGGACGACTGAGGATGAGATGGCTGGATGGCATCACGGACTCGATGGATGTGAGTCTGAGTGAACTCCGGGAGACGGTGATGAACAGGGAGGCCTGGTGTGCTGCGATTCATGGTGTCGCAAAGAGTCAGACATGACTGAACGACTGAACTGAACTGAAGATAAAGCACTAATATAAAGGAAAAACATTGGTAAAATCAGACTACAGTAAAATGAAGAACTTCAAGAGAGTGATAAGCTAAGTCACGGTATGAAAATAGACATATGTAGTACATACAACCTACAGAGAACTTACATTCAAAATATATAAAAACTCCTATACATCAATAAGAAAGAAGCAATGCAGGAGAAAGCTCAACAAGAGATGTGACCAGATATTTTCACAAAGAAGGCTACAGAGATTTTAAAATAAAGCAATGTCTGGGTCAAAGCACTATTTTAGAAATATTAATTTCACAATGATGTGCAGATTGCCATAAGATGGACGGCATGAGCATCTAGGTAACAGGAATGGTAACAATCAAATGGCCAGACTAAAGTTAAAAGAAAGCGCAGTGGCCCTAGAGATAGCTTGTTGACTGACTAGATTCCAGAGCTGGGATAAGGACAGGATGAGATAGCAAAGTGATTAAAAAATGAACTCAAGGTGTTAAACGAAGGTGGTTATGAGAAATGTGATATCACTAATTGAGTAAAGCACAAGCTGAGTGAGGGACAAAAATCAATGGTTTTAGTTTAAGAGAAGATGCTGGGAGAGAGTCAAGCAGAAGTTTTCTAAAGGCAATTATTTACAGGACAATGGTTAAGGCAAGAGTGAAGGATTGGGAGTCATCAATACATGGGAGAGTTGACGCTGTGCCAACAGATTAGAAATTTAAGGAGGAAGGGCGTGTGTGGAGAAGCAGCTGTGCTGTGTGCTACGTCACTTCACTCATGTCCAGCTCTTTGCAACCCTGTGGACTATAACCCGCCAGGCTCCTGTCCATGGGATTCTCCAGGCAAGAATACTGGAGTGGGTTGCCATTTCCTTCTCCAGGGATCTTCCCAACCCAGGAATCAAACCTGCATCTCTTATGTCTCCTGTACTGGCAGGCGAGTTTTCTACCACTAGCACCACCTGGCAAGCCAGAGAAGCAGCAGGAGGGTCAAATGAAGACATAGAGAGGGGAAGGTAAGTCAGGGAAAGAAAGTGAGACAACATGATCAAAGAAGAAAAAGGTAGACTATAGATCCATGATTATGAGAAATATAAAGGACAAAAAAGGTCTCACAAAGAAGAGAACACTGTCAAACACAATGCAGGTCAAAAGTGTGAGGAGAAAAGGCTCAAAAGTCACTGGTGAGTAGTTTCAGTAACTGGTTAGAACAAAAATCAGATTCAGTTAAAAACATGTGAGTGGTAAAGAAATAAAATAAGTAGTATCACTTTGTTCAAGAATGATGGGTCAGATGGTAAAGAGTTTGCCTGCAATGCCAGAGACGCGGGTTCTGTCCCTGGGTTGGGAAGATCCCCTGGAGGAGGGCATGCAACCCATTCCAGTATTCTTGCCTGGGCAGGCTACAATCCATGGGGCTGCAAAGACTCAGACACAACAGAGAGACTAAGCACAAGAATGATAGATAGAAAAAACTTTTGCAGGAAGAAGCAATAGATTTAAGCAGATGTTTATTTTTCTTTTTTAAAATTTATTTAATTGGAAGTTAACTGCTTTACAGGCTTCCCTGGTGGCTCAGAGGTTAAAGTGTCTGCCTGCAATGTGGGAGACTTGACTTCGATCCCTGGGTCAGGAAGATCCCCTGGAGAAGGAAATGGGAACCCATGCCAGTATTCTTGCCTGGAAAATCCCATGGACGGAGGAGCCTGGTGGGCTACAGTCCATGGGGTCACAAAGAGTCGGACACAACTGAGTGACTTTACTTCACTAACTGCTTTACAATGTTGTGCTGGTTTCTGCCATACATCAACATATTTTTTTAACTAGGAGAAATTCATATGCATTTAAAGAAGATAAACGTAAGAACAAAGCCTTTAAAAAAGGAGACTGTATGTCAGACATATTTTCAAAATAAAAAAAAAAAGTGAAATATAAAAAAATTTTAATTTTTCATAGGTATTTTAATTTTTGTTAAGAAAAAGATAAAGGTACATGTTTCAGGTCAGAAAAGAAAAGTGACTTACCCAAGATCACATATCCAGTCAGTGATGGATCTGAATCTCAACCTTATTACTTTTCCAAAGACAGACTTCCCATTACAGCTAACTGTGGGGGTGGGGTACAGAAAGAGAAGCATGGCACATATAAAAACAGCCTCAGTGCTGCCACTGCCTTTAAAAAAGAAAAAAAAAAAAAGAAAAACCACCAAAGAAGCAACGAGAGTCACAACAAAGTCTGTGCAACTAGATGTTTTCTTACCATGCTGTGAGTGAGCACTGAGTACCTTCATATTAGCAACAGGTCTACCTTAACTTGGTTAAACGCAGACCAAACACTGTTACCAAAATGCCTCTCACTCTCATGCGTCCACTCAGCCCTGCTTCTACACAAATACCTCCCCAACCTCACGAAGAGCATTTTACCCATTCCAGTGGCTCAGGTTACATAAATTACATTTGGAAACTGATTTTTATCAAAACCTGCTTTTCAGACTGTGATGAAGGCCAGATTCATGAAATGGAGAGTACAGCTGCTCACTAGACTGTGATCAGTTGTACAGACTAAGTACTGACTACACTCAGTGTTATAGGCTACCACTATCTGAAATGCAGGCTTCAGGTGATGTGGCAAAAATGAAACGGGGAACAGCTACCCTCAAAATTTAATCTGTGAATATACAATTTAAACAGAAATAAGTAAAAATCATAGGATTTCTCCTCTACTAATATACTCTGCCTCCTTTACACATACCACTATAAAAATCCATCTGAGGCCACAGATGTAGTTTCACAAAGGACATTTCTAAAAATTGACATCAGTTGAATGAAAACAAGTGAGCAATTTACAAGACTGGTATTAAGTGAATGGGAATTATCCTTCTACAAAAGATGGGAAAAGGTCTGGAAACAAAGATGAAATGGTTCACAAATTACAATTAACTGAATGCCACAGAAAATAATTTAAGGAAAATATTATATTACCCCATCACTCAACAGGTAGGGGGTAAGAACATAACATTTTAGACTAATGTCCCTAGTTCCATCCAGTGTCTTACATGTAGCAATTTTTGAGCTAGGAATCAAGTTTCTATTTGCAATGAAAACAGTTTTCATGTTCAGGCAAATTTAGATTTTCCACTTGGAGGAAAAAAAGCCTACAAGAGCTAGGTTTATCTTATTTGGACTGTTAATGGGACTTTTCTTTTTAAGGAATCCTTGCTTATTTAGGAAAAAAGAGATTGAGTCTGAGGCATCTTCTCTGAGGGGGAAAAACATATATAGATAGATATTTCATTAATAGACAACTCTGACCCACGCATTATAGCTCTACACAAATAAGTAATTTTAAAATTGGAAGTATAAAGTAGACACTGATTCACTATTCAATAATCATTACTTCTTGCTTCAAATCATCTCCTGATATTTATTCACTAAATAAATATTTGAGAACTCCTCTGTGCCTCTGAAACTGTGAATTCCAAAAAGATGGCCTTGTTTTATTTTTTTTTCATATTTTTATTTTTTTCAAATACTTTATTCTACATTACAGTACTGTATTTGTTTTGCCATACATTGACATGAATCAGCCACAGGTGTACACGATCTCCCAATCTCGAAGTCCCCTCCCACCTCCCACCCCATATCATCTCCCTGGATCATTCCGTGCACCAGCCCCAAGCATCCTGTATCCTGTATTGAACATAGACTGGCACTTTGTTTCTTACATGATAGTATACATGTTTCAATGCCATTCTCCCAAATCCTCTCCCTCTCCCTCAGAGTCCAAAAGTCCGTTCTATACCTCTGTGTCTCTTTTGTTGTCTCACATAGAGGGTCATCATTACTATCTTTCTAAATTCCATATATATGTGTCAGTATACTGTATTGGTGTTTTTCTTTCTGGCTTACTTCACTCTGTATAATCGGCTCCAATTTCATCCATCTCATTAGAACTGAATCAAATGTATTCTTTTAAGGGCTGAGTAATACTCCATTGTGTATATGTACCACAGCTTTCTTATCCATTCATCTGCTGATGGACATCTAGGTTGCTTCCATGTCCTGGCTATTATAAACAGTGCTGCAATGAACATTGGGGTACGGTGTGTCTCTTTCAATTCTGGTTTCTTCGGTGTGTATGCCCAGCAGGGGGATTGCTGGGTCATAAGGCAGTTCTATTTGCAATTTTTTAAGGAATCTCCACACTGTTGTCCATAGTGGCTGTACTAGTTTGCATTCCCACCAGCAGTGTAAGAGGGTTCCCTTTTCTCCACATCCTCTCCAGCATTTATTGCTTGTAGACTTTTGGATCCCAGCCATTCTGACTGGTGTGAAATGGTACCTCATTGTGGTCTTGATTTGCATTTCTCTGATAATGAGTGATGCTGAGCATCTTTTCATGTGTTTGTTAGCCAAGATGGCCTTGTTTTAGAAAAGCAGAAGCTGCTACTGCTCATCTATGTGATAGTGATAAGGGTTGCATATTAAGTGAAGCAGCGGTGTTATACCACATGGATTCATAAGGGTTGAGAGTAGTGACTACGGCTCCTGATGCTTAAATATGGCTCCCTGTAATAAAAATATATTGATCTTGGGAACTTCTTGGCAGTTCAGAAGTTAGGATTTGGTGCTTTCACTGAAGGGGCCCAGGTTCAATCCCTGGTAGGGAAACGAAGATCCTACCAGCTGTGTGGTACAGAACAACAACAAAAAAGGCAAACACAACCACCCGCAAACCAAAACAGACAAGCAAACAAAAAACACCATTCTCATCTTAATCAAGCTGTGGACACTGCCCAATCTGAACCAGCCTGCTCCCTCCCTATTTCTACGAAGAGTTTTGAGCCTTCAGAGTTTAATATTCCCAGTTTACAAAACTGACTTACACAGTACATGATTTCTACTGCCCTTACCACACTGCTCATCTGCCTTCTCCTCTGGACATGTTCCTGCCTGTAAGGGTCACATGAAAATCTGATGCTCACAACAACCTAGTGTGGCTTGACGAGTACATAACACAAGGGGTCTCTTTGCTCTACTCCCCTTTGTATATTTTTGGCTGTGCCACACAGCTTGTGGGATCTTAGTTTCCTGACCAGGGATTTAACCTGGGCCCAAGGCAGTGCTGTGGTGTCGAGTTTTAACCACTGGACCTGTATACTATGTTTTTAATGAGTACAAATTGTCACCTTTAGGGTAGCTGTAATGTATTTTATAACAGTATATATTACATCACTGTAAAAGATAATGGGTTAATATTATTGATCATTACAGTTCTGAGTATATAGTAACTCAAATCTCTCAGTCTTTTTTTTCATGTTTTGCTGGTAAGCTGCCTCATTCACATCCTGTAAATTGGGACTTGGTGCCAAATAAGACTGTTTATTGCCTTGTCTGAGTCACCCTCATGTTTCATGACATGAAACTTTCCCTCCTAGTTATATTTTTATGATTTTCCCTATTTTATTGATATAATCGACACACAGTATTCCTGAAACTAACATAACATTGTAAAATCAACTATACTTCAATATAAAGTAAAAAAATTTTTAAAGACTCTTTTTCTATTCATTAAAGAAATACAACAACAACAACAACAACAACAAAAAGAAATACAACAGACCCCATTTCTGTTTGGAACATTCCCCCAGAGCACAAATTGTACAACTTATTAGAACCATTTAACCAAGGCTTCTCCCTCTGTAGTATCTGGCAAGTGGTAACAAAGTTAAGTATGGTTACAGCAAGCACTCCCCTAAATTTCAGAAGCAGTCATGTCCAGCCCTCCAGCTCTGGAGTGGACCCGTGCCCTTTTCTAGCAAAGTAGATTAAGCTCTTCAACATATTTGCAAGAGGAACACTGAAGGGAATGTGAAGAGGGCTCTCTTCTGCTCATCAAGTGTGGGGATATCCAGTCACAGACTAAGGCTCTCTCTGGTTTCTCTTGCATCTCAAATCAAGCAATATTTCTGTATTATGTGGGCCTTGTATCACCCAGCACCCTGTCAGGTTGTTTTATACTCTCTTGCTTTTGCTTACACTGCTCCTTCTGCCTGGGAGACCCCTTTCCCAGTTCACCAGCCTGACAAACGCTTACCAGGCTGTCGTAATGCCTTTCTGGTTGAAGCCTAACCTGCTAGTCCAATTAGAAATAAGCACTCTTGGACTTCCCTGATGGTCCAGTCGTTAAGACTCAGCACTTGCACTGCAAGGAGCATGGGTTCAGTCCCTGTTGGGCAAAGTTCCATATGCTGCATGGTGTGGTCAAAAAGGAGGAGGGGAAAAAGAGCACTCTTTCCTCTGTACCTTCCAGGATTGCTATTATTGTGCCTCACTTTGTTGCACTTGGGATTCCCTGGTAGCTCAGCTGGTAAAGAATCTGCCTACAATGCAGGAAACTCCAGTTCAATTCCTGGGTCAGGAAGACCCAGTGGAGAAGGGATAGGCTACCCACTCCAGTATCCTTGGGCTTCCCTTGTGGCTCAGCTGGTAAAGAATCCACCTACAATGTGGGAGACCTGGGTTCAATCCCTGGATTGGGAAGATCTCTTGGAGAAGGGAAAGGCTACCCACTCCAGTATTCTGGCCTGAAGAATTCCATGAACTGTACAGTCCATGGGGTCACTAAGAGTGGGACATAACTGAGCGACTTTCACTTCCACTTTTTTGCACTTACCTATCTCGCTCCGCTAAACTGTAAGCTCTGCCGAGCAGGGAGAGAATCTTAATTTTCTGTATCCTTATATACACAGCTCAATAACTAAGCATAAGGAAACCACTAGTGAATGTCAGCTGAATGAATGGCACAGCTTCTCTACTTGCAAATCCAAGTGCACAGTTTATAAGAACTCTAGTTGACTAACTGGTGAGCCATCCCAAAACCTTATGCCAATGCTCAAAGCTCAGTACTTAGCTACCACGGTTGCTGCCCAGTTCTAAGGTCCTAGTGAGAGAGACAAACGAGCATGCTTTAAGTAAAACCACATGTGGAAAACGTAGTTGCCACACTGCCTTACCCAAAGGCTACTTTCATCAGAATTCTGACCAGATTTACCACGCAGGGCCAGAACACAGACATGTTGAACTATGAGATTCACACTCTAACTGTCAAGAAGTCTTTTGTAACTACCTTCAAAACACTGTTCAGAAAAAGTGCTACAGTCTCTCTGCACTCATTATTAAGACCATAAATTATGAAACTTAAATTATGTACATAAGCATTCTTTCACAATTACAGTCACATGATTTTACTAATGTAGCCATCAGAACCACAGGGTTCTGATTCCCTAAGGCCCTGGATCAGTACTTTCATAAAACTAACACTCCTTCTCCACCACCCCCAAGACTCCCTAGACATTCATCATTCTCTTCCTTCGGTAAGACTACTGGTTGGTGGAAAAAAAAGAATTAAGAAACTAAGTTCAAATATTTTTCAGCATATGACAATATGATGATCTTTCCCTACTAAAGCATATGCTGTGACTGGTAGTCTTTCTTTGGTATCAGATTTGTAACCCTTATGGTAAGTGTTTTAGCGTATATGACTCAAAGGCGTGTGAGGACAAGAGCAGAGGTGCTCAGGGAGAATTAATTTCCACACATTCAAAAGAGACCTAGAATCTTAATGGAACAATGTGATGGTCAGTTTCTTAAAGTACCATTTAAATATGTGATATGGTTAAAACAACTGCATGGACTATACCTAAAGACGAGGAAATAATTTAATTATAGCACACCATCACCAAATCCTTCTCCTGCCCCATCAATACAAGACATGAGGGTGGCAGATTTTCTTGCTGGTGGCAATCAACAACTATCTCGTGGCACACTTGAAAACCATGAGTGAGTTTTTCACACACTTGTCAGTGTGTGCATGTATACATACTCTTATAATAGTAACAACAGCCAAGACTTCATGACCAGCTACTGGGTGCCAACATTTTCATTTACACATTTCTCATTTGCACAGACTTAAGTATATGTGTTTAGGGATTAAACAGCCACTGGGATGGTAATTCTTTCTTTCTTTTTAAAGGTCCAAAACATGCATTTGCAGTTAGTTAAGAAACTTATTCTGTTCTGTCTGAGCCACCAGGGAAATCCTTAATTAAATATATCTGACATTTAATAAATTATCCATAACTTATCAGCTCCTTCGAAAAGCAAAGCTAGGTTGCTACAGTCATCACATCCACTTGCTGAAACTTGACAGAAGTAAAAAGTTTTGCTCACAATGAATAGAATGCTAACAGAGAAACAGAGAAAAAAGATTTCAGTCTCTCTCCACACTTTTACCAACTGCATTCCAGGACCTAAATTTTATTAAGAAAAATAGAAAAGTATTTGAATATTCTCTACTTTTCAATCATACATGTGTAACAGCAAAACACTTCAAGAAATGTCTAACTAGTCAAAAAACTAAAGAATATAAGGCCCCAAAGTACAAACAAAACTTACGGCCAGTTTTGAATAATGTTTTGGCAGCCAAATGTTCTTCCTCTCCCAGCAACTGCCTTGAAAACCTGTTTTTTCCCCTTATGTGTTAAATATTTTATACAAGCTTAAAGGTTGCTTTCCATTCATGTGCGTGTATGCGTGCCAACTCCTTTCAGTTGTGTCAAACTCTTTGAGATCCTATGGACTATAGCCTGCAAGGCTCCTCCGTTCATGGGACTCTCCAGGCAAGAGTATTAGAGTGGGTTGCCATGCCTTCCTCCAAGGGCTCTTTTCATCCCAGGGAGCAAACCTGCATCTTTTATGTCTCCTGCATTGGTAGGCAGATTCTTTACCACTAACAACCCCTGGGAAGCCCTATTACAAAATATAGGTTGTATTCCCACTGCTCTGTATTAATACATCCTGAGCCTACCTTATACCCAATAGTTTGTACCCCCACACACTGGAGATGGGATACCCAATAGTTTGTACCCCCACACACACTGGAGATGGGAATACCAGACCACTTGACCTACCTCTTGAGAAACCTGTATCCAGGTCAGGAAGCAACAGTTTAGAACAGGACATGGAACAACAGACTGGTTCCAAATAGGAAAAGGAGTACATCAAGGCTGTATACTGTCATCCTGCTTATTTAATTTATATGCAGAGTACATCATCAGAAATGCTGGGCTGAAGGAAGCACAAGCTGGAATCAAGATTGTCGGGAGAAATATCAATCACCTCAGATATGCAGATGACATCACCTTTATGGCAAAAAGTGAAGAACTAAAGATCCTCTTGATGAAAGTGAAAGTAGAGAGTGCAAAAGTTGGCTTAAAGCTCAACATTCAGAAAACGAAGATCATGGCATCCAGTCCCATCACTTCATGGCAAATAGATGGGGAAACAGTAGCTGACTTTATTTTTCTGGGCTCCAGAATCACCTCAGATGGTGACTACAGTCATGAAATTAAAAGACACTTACTCTTTGGAAAGAAAGTTATGACCAACCTAGACAGCATATTAAAAAGCAGAGATATTACTTTATCAATAAAGGTCCGTCTAGTCAAGGCTATGTTGTTTCCAGTAGTCATGTACGGATGTGAGAGCTGGACTGTGAAGAAGGCTGAGCACCAAAGAATTGATGCTTTTAAACTGTGGTGTTGGAGAAGACTCTTGAGAGTCCCTGGGGCTGCAGGGAGATCCAACCAGTCTATCCTAAAGGAGATTAGTCCTGGGTGTTCACTGGAAGGACTGATGCTGAAGCTGAAACTCCAATACTTTGGCCACCTGATGTGAAGAACTGACTCATTTTAAAGACCCTGATGCTGGGAAAGATTGAGGGCAGAAGGAGAAGGAGACAATAGAGGATGAGATGGTTGGATGGCATCACCAACTCAATGGACATGGGTTTGGGTGGTTTCCAGGAGTTGGTGATGGACAGGGAGGCCTGGCATGCTATGGTTCAAGGGGTCACAAAGAGTCAGACATGACTGAGCGACTGAACTGAACACACTGGTAACCACTATTTTGTTATCCGTAACTGTGAGTCTGCTTCTTTTGTACTTTTTAGATAAGTAATATCATATAGTATTTCTTTGTCTGACTTACCTCACTTAGCATAATACCCTCCAAGTCCAATCATGTTGCTGCAAATGGCAAAATTTCATTCCCTTTTATGGCTGAGTAGTATTCCACTGAGTTTATAAAAACTCTAAGTGAGGGATTTCCCTGGTAGCCCAGAGGTTAAGAGTCCACACTTCCACTGCAGGGGGCAAGTGCTTGACTCCTGGTCAAAGAACTAAGATCCTACATGTTGTGTGGCCAAAAATAAATAAAAATTAAAACTCTGATAATGTTAATATCTGTTAAATAACATTAAAATTATTTCCCCTCTTTGTAGCTGAAAAGGGGGAGCTGCAGTTCAGGTAAGGAATTATGTCTGATTCACCTGTGTTCCCAGGGCTCAATGAATGTTGGCTACATAAATTATAATTTTAAAAAGAGAGATAAGAAAATGAATCACTGATATAACCTCTCAACTACAAGGCAGAGAGACTGAAGACTCCAAAGTTAAACAGGGCAATGATAAGCATGTTAATAATATTCCCAACTATATTACCTCACCAAGTACGGCCATGGCAATCATCTTGGCAACTATTAACTTACATGATTATCCTTCCTTTCCTAATAATGACTTAATCTGCTCACTCAGAAGCCATCCCTTCTTCCCAACAAAACAACTGTTTAAAAAAAAACACAACACACCTCTCTTAGGGAAAAAGCTTCAAATTCTGCAGGGGAGCCCTTACTAATCATTTTTATTAGCTCAGTAATTGGATATGAGCACAGCAGCTGGATGTAGGAGAAAATTCAGTAGCTTGTCTCACTGGTTGTACAGAATTTTCCAGTTTCCAAAGGTTCCTCCCCTGATTGCTCCCTACTGAAAGGAGGCACTCCCTGAGGACTTTTCTGACAAATATAAACAGCACCAGCCACAGCCTCACCCAAGAATCCTCTCCTTTCTAATCACCCTAAATTCGCTACTATTTAAAATTCATTTCAATGTCAAGGCATGTTAAGCATGTGTTGGGCACTGTGACAGAGGTTCTCTTATTCAATTCCTGTAACAACCCTGTGGAGATTGGTATTACCATCCACTGTTGTACAAATGAGGAAACTGAGGCTCACAGAGGTCAAGTGACTTGGCCAAGTAACAGAGCAGGCTGCTGAGGTTCTTAACCCAACACTGGGAAGTCTGTAGCAAACCAATGGATGCAGTCAAGTTTTTATGAGCCATCTGGGCAGCACAGGACAGGCCCTTACCATTCAGGCCAAGGGATCTGCTCAGAGGCCATGGAAGCAACAGCAGGTTTTTTGTTCTTTCGTTTTTTGTTTTTGTTTTGGTTTGGTTTCAACGGCTAAAAATGCTATACGAATTCTGATTGGCCCCAACGACAAATCACCGAGGCCCACCAGTCAGTTGACTCCTGACCTTCCATGCTTTTCATCCTAATTAATGCAAGGTCCTTGGATCACAGTGTGAGCATCAAGACCCCGTTAGAGTTAGCAATGACCTTTACATCTATCAGGCTTTTCAAAATATGTAAAACAGCTGTGCACTGAGAATGGCCCCCAAACCCTCAACCTTGAAATATGAGTAGATGCATTTTTCCTAATTATGGTGTTTTTAACCAAGTCTTTGAGACATGACTTTTACCATAACTAAAAATATCTGAGAAACAGCTTGTTTTTCAAATGCCTAAGCAAACCACTGAGGCATGCAAAAAGAAGATTCTTATAAATGGACTAATTTTCTTGGCTTAGAAAGAGACTCAGTAGCAGAGGACACAAAAGAATGATCTGAAAAAATCTAGGGGAAGGGAGAATGTTTGGCTTTCATACTTGTGCCTCTGATATCCTTTTGTTCTCCCACCTCATTGTATTAAGGATGCTAAATCAAACATGATTGCAGTGATGTTTGTGTGTGAAAATGACAAAAGCGATGGCCTAAAATCCCAACCTCATCTTGAACCCTGAAGACTTTTATGGCTTTTCCTTCACTAAGCCCTCCCCCTAAAGCACATTAAAGACCACATTGTTCAAAGGGTCATGGTAGGTTTCATACCCTATTTTAATACAATGTAAATGTAACTGAACTTCCAGATTTTGTTAGTAATATTTGTATCTCTCTGGAAAATACCCATTAAAAGAATTGATCCCTTCTGCAATTCAGAATTACAACGCAGCAGAAAGGCAAAAACAATGTTATCAAGATTTGTGATGATTAAATTTTCTTTTCATATATCATTTTCCCCAGAAAAGATGTACAGGTTAAAGATGTGTTAAAAACACCCGAATGATCTTTTGAAGTATTGATATATTCTCTCAAGCCTCAAAACTGTCCAGGAGAATATGTCAGGTCTCAATTAAAGAAGCAAAAAATAAACTTGGGGCTCTTTTCAAATACAGGTCTTCCCCCTTCCCTTACTCCATTTGTATATTTGCCAGTCACATTATGGACCCCCAGTTAGCTTATGTATTTATTCCTGGGAGATTTTTAACTGGAAGAAGGACATTAGAAGTTCTTTATGATTCCATTTCCACAGCTGTTACCATCAGTTGTCAACAATAATTTGGGAGTTTAGCAGAAGAGAAGCAGCAAAGACTCCATTACTCTTTCCAACCGCCATAAAGAATTTGCATCATAAAAATACCTACTGAATTACTGTCTTGGTCCTCTGAAAAGGATACAGTAAAACAGGAATGTTACAGTTGGGCCTGAAAAATGGGAATTCGAAAAAAGAAAATGTGGGCTGAAGTAAAAGAACAAACTTGGTAGTGCTTTTAAAATCATAACTTCATCGGCAGAATTTGCTCACTTTCCCAGGTATTTCGGGTATTTCTGTTTAACATCCATATAATGTGCATTAGGATGTAGCATATCACAACTTCAGTGTATCTTAAAATAAGACCTATGATTTTAGTAGATTTCATGGCTACAAATCTGGCTTAAATGATCTCAAAGTAACACTTAAGAGCATCTGTTTAGCTCAGTTGAAGTTTCAAGAGCCAATACCAGCTGTTGGGGAGGGGGCAGGATTCCACACATGTGTTACTCAAATCCTAGCCAAATTTTTTCTAATTCTTTTAATGATGTCTCCAATATAAAGAAGGTATAACAAACGTTAGAATAAAAAAGAAAAAAAATAAGAAGAGGGGTAAAAAGACTACTTACTCAAAGCTTTGACGCACGTGACTAAGACCAAAATGATCACCCTCTCCAATTCAATACAATATTAGCATACAGACAAAAGGCATTTAAAAATCAATTTGGAGTTATTTCTAGTAGGGGTTGCCTGATCCCAGCAAGTAGAGGAATGAGAATATTCCCAACATTAAAAGGGCACTCAAGTACTTTTCCTCTTTTAAACAGCAATCTTATTTTCACAGGGAATTCATTCAGTGGCATTGTTTTGGTTTTAGGTGTCTGTCTTGCCAGGCAGGGGCCGTGCAAAAGGGCTACATCTATCTTGAAGTGTGCACAATGGCCTCTCTGCGGCTTGCTCTCTGTTATTGATCCTTACAGATGCTCCAAGGCCCTTCCCCCACCCACCTTTCTCCAAATCCCAACCCCCCATTCTGAAAGATAGCTTAAGAAATAAGACTTCCTGCCTAGCGACTGGCAGGGCTGAAAGACCAGATTGTATGACTCCACAGATCAGGCCTGCCACAGTGAAAGCTTGAATAGAGTTAACCCTCTGTGAACTAAAAACAAAACATTTGTATGCCCAGCTGTGACAAAGGTTAATTTAAATGGACAAGGGCCCAATATCTAAAACCAGGCAATGCTTTTTTACAGTAGCATTTTCACTGATTTCTTTTTGCTTTTTAAGCTTTCAAAGACCTCCTTCAGTAGGGTTAATTCATTATGCTTTATTAGAATTTTGTATGGATGATTCAGGTGACATTTTAAAAATTCACTTGGTTTATAAAAGTTCTTGTTTTAGTACCATAGTTATTTTCTGCCAATGAACAGCTAAGAAAAATTGAAGTTTCAATATTTAATTAAGAACTGAGGGAGAACCTTCTGTTCAAACATTTTTTCTCTTTCAGAATGGGTGGACTGCATATTGCTAACAGATTCAAACTGGTAGAAAAATATCCAAATCCTCCAGACCTATTCCTCCAAACTCATAACTATTGCTCTGGTATCTCTGCTTAGCCCTAAGCTTACTCCAAGGATTGAAAGCAAATCTTACTTTGTAAACTCTCCCTTCTGGAAAAGCTAGTATATCCAGATTAGTCTAACAAAGAATTTCTGTGCCTACTGGGGGAAAGAGGAAGTTGTTCAAGATAAAAAATATCAGATCGTGCATGTAATTGATAATTTCTGTAAACTTTATTGTTTCCACCAACTTATAATAAAAACCAATGAAGCAATGCTGGTAAAGTGTCGGGGGAGAATTTATAAGTGAGCATTACAATAAAGAAGAATTTTACTGTGAGATAAGTTCCCATTTCTCCAGCGTATGCATCCTCAGAGTAAGAATTAAACTGCAAAACTGCCTATGGCAGATGTTAGGCATGCTGCAAGGGGGTGGGAAGCTTTGCTAAGAAAGCATTTCATAGATGAATGTCATTCCTAGAAATATACCAAGTGCCTCAAAGAATCTGAAACTCTTTTGACTATAACTCAGTAATGCGTATGAGAAACCAAACTTTTAGTAGTCTTAGGCTCTGTATAAACACAGCGAACAAATACAGCAAATCTTTAATACTAAGATTCATTTTCTAGCTGTTTCTTTAGCTGCATATGTCTCTTCTAGCCCAAATAATAAAGTTGTGGCACAATGGGGTTTCTCACACAAGAGCCTATTCCAAACATACAAACCCAACACTACTTGCTATTAATGAGAGACAGCAAGAGAGATTGAGAGAGAGAATATATCCATTTTAAAATCAGTTCACTTAAAAAGAAATTAGCAGGGGGGTAAAAGAAAAAAAATAAAAAGAAATTAGCAATGACTTAGTCTTATACAGTAAAGTATCAAAGTTCCCCTAAAGGAAATGAGGTTGCCTTATCAAGGCCTCAAGACCCCAATACTATCTATAATTAACAGTACTAAATAAGGCTTTGGCAGATGGTGAACCGGATTAGGGAATTTAAAATATAAACAAAGTCTGTCAAGAAGTAAACAGAACAATTTTTTTTAATGTAAACTTTACCTAAGAACTGTGATGTAAAATAAAGTTTAAGATTTTTTTCAAGTCACTACAAAATTTCAATCCATTTTTTCTTTCCTTTCTTCTGCTCATTAAAAAAAAATCACAATAACCAATTTACTACAGTTCTCTCTTGCTTTTCTCTTATTTAAAAATATTTACAGTCAGTTGCTATTTACACAAAAACTTGTTGGCTGAATTCTGCCAAGACACACACAAAAAGAACTGGACTGCCTCTCTTCCCTCAAGGCTACTATCTGCTCCAAACCTTTAAAAAAAATTTCTAAACCTTAGATTTGAGCTCAGACCGAAACAGTCCGCTCCCTTACCTTCCCATGTCTCCATTTCATGCTTCTTGGAGTCTGTTGGGAAGTTCTATTGCAGCCATGAAGAAAAGGAGATTACAAGACAAGTCCAGCCTGATGACCACTCTTCCGACACTTGGCCAATTTCTCTCTCTTAGCCCGAACTACAACAGTCATCCTCACAGGTCAGTTTACAAGCCAGTCATGTGATTTAGAAAGTTCAGGCGCTAAGGTCACAACGTGTACAGAGTTCGTTTATTACCAAAGGTTATCTAAGTGGAACTGATAGACTTATTTGCTTTAGTTAACAATACTGCCTACCATGTCTCTGAAAACTATTATGGAAACATTTAGTAGGAAATACTCCTCCAGTCTTTTTAAAGCTGAGATCCTTAACTTAAAAGGCAGTATTCTAGAAGGACTTAGTTTTCATTTAAAAGAGTTCCAGTATGTAGGGTTTCTCTCTCCTTTCTTTCAAGAGCTATTTTATATTATATTCTTTTGTAACTTGAATTAAAAGTTTAGGAGTTAGAACCTTTGGGAGAAGAAAAAGAAAAACAAAGACTCCGTGTTACGCACGTGTTGGGAGGGGTAGGAGTGGCAGCCCCTGCTTTTTGTCATTATAATAAACAATGACAAGGCAAATTCTTCTGAGAAAATTAAAATGTGAAGCTCTGAGTTATTTGCAGGGTTCACTTTAACTCTGGCCCCTTCATGCTGTGGCTATACACACTAGTTTGAAATAATGTGGAAAGAGGGAACTAGGTCTGCAAAATCCTTTTGGAAAGTAAAGGTTAGAAATTTCATCCCCCATTTCTAGTCAAGAATGTAAATCTTTAAAGTAAGCTTCTTGCTTCATTCCTGTGAAACTCCTAAGACATTAAGCAATCATTATGCTATGCCTCCTTGATTTGTGAACCACACCAGTAACACATGGCAGAGTGCATCATACCAGGTGTGTGGATACTTGCTCAAACATTGCCACAGATCTGCAGAGGCTGGCAAATCAGAGCCATATGCTAATGACACATGATGTCAAACATTCAGCTATCCATTCAGATATCAGAACACAACATCAGGGCAAGTTCCACTGAGAAGGTGGGATGATCAAAGAGAGACCAGTTGCCAAGGATAGATGCTTTTAACTTTGCAGTGTTTCATCCTATTATCTCCCTCAATGTCTAGGCTAGCCTTGGAAATAACTTAAAGGCTAGGCACATTTTACAGCAGTATTCCATAAAAAGGAGACTTTTTGGGGGTGGGAGTGGAATATGTCACTGGCAGCCATATAATTGAATGGCAGATATTGCTACCACTATCACTAGAAGGATTTCCCAACCAAGAGAGAGCACACTAAATCACCTTACAATGTAGGGCCTAAAGGGAAAATGACCAATGATTTAGAGGAGAAAATGTTATAATTTGTCTACCTAACAATAAATTTTCTGCCACTGCCATCACACACCTCACTCCAACAGAAACACAACCAGCTTTCCCATTCCTATTATCACTCAGACAAGAGATTAATAAAGTGTAGTAAACCTCTGCTTTACTGCAACAACCTTTGGAGGAAAATATAAAATGGGGAGCTATTGGTTAACCTATTAATGTCAGGACTGAAGAAGCATTCTTGATTTTAAAGGGTGTGAAAGTTAGTCACTCAGTTGTGTCTGACTCTTAGCCACCCCATGGATTGTAGCCCACCAGGTTCCTCTGTCCATGAAATGCTCCAGGCAAGAATATTGGAATGGGTTGCCATTTCCTTCCTCAGGGGATCTTCCTGACCCAGGGACTGAACGTGGTAGTGCGTCTCAGTAATACTCCTTGATGTACCCATAAGCCTGAGAACAAATTTTTAACATAGTTTAAGGCAGGTAAGTTTTATCTTTAGATACAGAGTCATATTTCTTCAATATCTTCAGTCCCACAAGTTTTTGAGAGCCCTTTTAAGTTCTACTGAGAGGAAAAGGAAGAGAACATGAACATGCACCTTAGCCACCATGTGAATGCAAAAGACAAACCTTAAATCTAAACTTGAGCTCCCAAGATTGTTAAAAGAACCATAGTCAAGAAAAAATTAAATAGATTAAAAGGATTCATGGAATTTATCAGTGGGAAGGAGAGAAAAGAGTAAGAAATCAGCAACATTTTCTACTTGCTAATACTAGCTTTGTAATGTAGAAAAAAATTCTACATCCAACCAACACCTGCAATATTTGCATAATACCTATCTAACAGAATTCAAAAGCTGAGTTCAAATTATGAACGGTAGAACCTTAGTTAACCTTGCAAGAAACTGGTTCACTTTCATTTTAAAGATGGGGAAACTGAGGCCCAAGAAAAGGAAAAAGCAAGTCATCAGACCACTTGAGAAGAAATCCAAATATCCTAGGTCCCTCATTTCCTCCATAATGCCACATATCTTGGAAAGAAAACAACAAAGCCTCTTTTTAGATACCACTATTCAACATTATTTTCATGTTTGTTTATTCAAATGACAACTTTCAAAGATGGCAGATTTCTAAGCTAAAGGGGTAATCAAGATGTATTATGTTCAGTCCTTCAAAGTAAAACAAAAGATAGCAATTCCAGTGGCTACACAATCACTGGAATCATCTCAGCCTTATTTGCCTTCAAGAAGTTTCAATGATAGTCTGATGCAAAGTGAAAGCCACGTGACTACTGACAGAGAGGGACTAGTTAGAATATTTCTATCCATTTCAGAAAAACAAAATTATGCAGAAAACATTAAATTTCTTTTTAAACTTGAAAAACCACACACACAAAAACAAAAGCCCAAGGTCTCCAGTTTTCATCTGTCAGATGCTTGATTGCAGACATTTCTTATGGCAAGGACAGGAGTTTAATTCAACTAAACACGAATAATGAAACACAGCCAAATGAAGACCATACTAACTGAGACTAACAAGCAAAGCTCTCAAGTTCAGGAAAACAACAGGAGCAACCAAGAATATACTTAAATATGATTTCTACTTTTGCCATCTATTCCTGGAGTTGGCAAGAGGAGTCCATAGTTCAGGGGAAAAAAAAATCCAGAGCCACAAACTAAAAATATTTTAGAAACTAAGGACTAAGGGTTTTCATCCAATTCTACAAACATTCATTGAGTATCTCCTATGAACTAGGCACTATGCTGACTGAACTGACAGAAATGAATATTATGAGATTCTTACCTTAGATCTACGTGTCAGGGAAATGGATGAAGGAAAATTGATTAGATTGGAGTGGCATGCCACAGAGAGGGAGCTGAACCTTGGTGTTCAACATGTAGACAGGCAGGAAAGGTATTTCAGGACTTGAAGGAAAAAAGAATCACAAAAGGCTTTTTAATGCTTATGATACAAAATCAGGAACTAAACCTATATGAAGAAGAGTAACATGACTGGCTAGAAAAAAAGACTGCAGGGTGTAAGAATAATCTTGGACTTCCCAGGTGGTCCAGTGGTTAATAATATGCCTGTCAATGCAGAGGACATGGGTTTGATCCCTGGTCCAGAAAGATTCCACATGCCTTGGGACAACTAAACCCATGCGGCCACAACTACTAAGCCTGAGAGCCTAGAGCCTGTGCTCCACAACAAGAGAAGCCACCACAATGAGAAGCCTGCACACCACAACTAGAGAGGAGCCCTCTCTCGCTGCCACTAGACAAAGTCTACGAGAAGCAAAAAGCCCTGGTAATTTTTTTTTTTTAAATCAAGGGCAGTTTTTAAAAAGAACAGCCTTATAAGTATAAGCAAATGCAATGTATGTACCTTATACGTACTTTGACTGTGATTTGAACAAATCAATTGTAAAAAGACATTTCTGAAACAATCAAGTAAATTTAAATATGAGTTGAGTTTTTAATTAGATCAGTTTTCCACCCGCAAATTGAAGACTGGGAAAGAGTGAGCCCTCCTTTAAAAAAATCTCCATAATTCTCCAGTCAGGATATTGTACATAAATTTTAAAATATCACAGATCATAGTATGAATAAATCAGTCCTTTTGAAAAAAAAAGAAAAGAAACAGATATACAACATATAAACATAAACACAGACAACTATTCTGTCTCTTGAGAAGTCTAAACTAGTTGCGACTTATTCAACCCATATGGAACCTCTGCCTACCATCTTCACAATTAAGCCCAGAGTTTAATGCAAATAAAATACTGCAGCTCTGAATATAGCAACAACTCAAACTGCTGTTAAGCAACATAATAAGTAAAAAAGATCACAGCGGTAAAAGTAAGACTTGGGGGCTGGGCAACTGGCCAGACAGCCTTTCTTCTTTGGTACCCCTAAAAAGGAAGGCCACTTGAAACCCAGTAGTTTCTGGATAGACTCTGGCCTAGGCCCTGACTTCTCATTGTTGTTTCATTTGTCTATCCATGTATTTGCCTGATTGTATGAAAAAAAAATGGTCAGATGACACAGGAAGAGTTTTCTGCCTACGAGTAACTCACTTCTGTGTAAGTGAGGACTGTGAACAAAAGGTATGCAAGATAAAAACTGTAGCATGAGCTATAACTAGTCAACAGCTCCCAGGCTCCCTATAACATAAAAATCCACAATCCCAATGCCCTTTACAATCTAGCCCGGGCTGATCTCTCCAGCTTCATGTACCACTACTCCCTACAAATACCCATCACTCCTGCCATACTAATCCACTTGTAGTGCAAATATGCTAAGCTATAACATTTGCCTGGAGTAACTCCCTTGCTACTTTCTTATAGCTTCCGCTAGCAATTACTCATCTTTCTGGACTCAATTTAAATATCAGCTCCACTGTGAGGTATTTACACTCTGTTGCCATGCTGCCTGGATACCTGGGGCTTCCGTGGTGGCTCAGAGGATAAAGCGTTTCTACCTACAATGCCAGAGACCTGGGTTCGATCCCCTGGAGAAGGTGAAGGAAGGTGAAGGTGAAGTCGCTCAGTCATATCCAACTCTTTGCGACCCCGTGGACTGTAGCCTACCAGGCTCCTCCGTCCATGGGATTCTCCAGGCAAGAATACTGGAGTGGGCTGCCATTTCCTTCTCCAGGGGATCTTCCCAACCCAGGGATCGAACACAGGTCTCCCATGTTGAAGGCAGACGCTTTAACCTCTTTAACCCCTGGAGAAGGAAATGGCAACCCACTTCAGTACTCTTGCCTGGAAAATTCTGTGGATGGAGGAGTCTGGTAGGCTACAGTCCATGGGATTGCAAAGAGTCGCACATGACTGGATCCCTAAAATATATCATGATAATACAAACTACCTACTGTTTTTACTTCACAGTTCTATGGGGTTGGCCAAGAAGTTTATTCAGGTTTTTCTGTAAGGTATTTCAGAAAAACATGAGCTTCTTGGCCAACTCAATATCCTCATTATTAGTCTGAATATAACCCCAAAGAGTAAAGCTTTGGTAATTTCACAGCACAGTCTTGTGTTTAGCATGTATCATGTAGCAGGCAATTAGAAGGCTTTCGGTATGTACGTTGTGTAGATGAGCAGGTGGTGTGCAGCTTTTTTGTTAAATTAAACTTAAGAGTGCATTCACTGTTTACTTTTATTTTCACATTTTCTACCTCTTCCATCTTTCTTCAGAGGAGATTTTTTTTTCCCCTAAACAAACTTCATTTCAAAGGCCTTTTGTTTTAAATATGTTTTCTCATTTGTACACTTGACACCTTATCTTCCAATAAAGAAGATCCAGCACTGGTAAGAAAAGATTTCTGGCCAATATGGCCTATTTACTGAGTTCCTGTATTAGTATGGAAGGATATGTTGCTAATGATCTTCTGATTAACATACATAATATATACATGTATCTCCTAGATTCCAAGCTATATAAAGGCAAGGACTATGCCCCTTATTCTTGTTCACCATTGTATGCCCAGTGCCTGACACAAAGCAGGTACTCAATGAATATTTTGTTGATTAGAGGAAGGAAGAAAGGTGTTGCTTCAGAAAGCAGGAACATAGGAGAGGGAAATAAAATCCTTCAGGAATACAAATATTCACAAAAAGACTGCCCTAGGCTATTCCTGCAAAGCCAAAACCAGTTAACCCAGCCTCAATTCCAACTCCAGTAAATCCTACCCATACACAGAGCTCTCCTCTAATTGAGGGACTGGTTGTAATAAATCTGAAAACCAAAAGGACCGGTTGTAAACCGGACAAGCAGCAATCCTACCTACAACCAGTTCTGTCCTTTCTGATCTACTAGAGATTGAACCTGACTCTCCAAAGATAAGCACACAGAAAAGAGAAGGGCTTAATAATCTTACTTTGGCATACAGTGTGGTTTCAGCTGGCAGAGGGACAGATTTCTATCAAATAAGATATAACACACATAATCAAATGAGTCAATTCCACATAGCAATGGAGCTCTCTCCTGGGTCCAGGACTCACGGATTGCTCCCCTGAGCCTCACATCTTATTATCCTTCTGGGCATCTCCAAGATGCATCGATCACACGCACCTCAGACATGTCCAAATATGTCTGCCCTGTGAAACTTGCTCCTCTTTCTCAGCTGTTTCAGTGTGAACAGCCTCAACAACCCACGCCAAAACCTGGAACTCTGACTCCTTTCTCCTTTTTACCCCACTTACATTCAAAATCTATCATTCCTGTCTTTCCTGTCTCCTCAAAAGCTACTCAATCAGTCACTCTAACCAAACATGAAACAACCTGAATATCCTTTAAAAAGAATAACTACAATTAACTGAACAATGTCACCATTGAAGGATGCCAGGGAACTAACACAACCTTTTGAAAATTATTAAATATTAAAAAGGGAAAGAATCAAGTATTTACCTTGCTTTTCCTAAATGAAATACAGCATAGGGTAATCAACAGCAATGGAAAAATTTCTCTTTGTAGAAACATTCCAGCTAATAAGTGAACAACAAATACTGGAATTAGAATGCTATTATGAAATAATGAGTCCTAGATACTGATCATCAACAGCTACTAACATAACAAAAAAAGAGAACAAGAGGTATGTATCTTCTGATTGAAGAACTCAGTATCTTGCCCGGAAAGTAGAATCTGAAGATGACCAAGCCTCTATATCCAACTACTAAAAGTACTATAGACTTCAGAGAAACACACTCATCTACATCAGAAGGATGCCAATCAGCAAAATCTGGGTTGTGGTAAATTCAACAAGACAAATCACCCAACCTTGTAAACTTTAGAGAGGGGAAAAAGAGATTGAGGAGAAATCTATAGATTAAAAAAAAAATCTTCTAGAGATACATACTGAATGCTTATGGATGAGATGATACTTTGGAATGCTTCAAAGTAACATGGGGAGGTGAGGGAGATAAAGACATGGATGGGATAAGATTAGTCACTGGATGATGATTATTGTTGAGGCTGGGTACATGGGTTCATCATACTACTTTATGTATTTTCTGTGTATGCATAACAATATAAAGTTGCTGTTGTTCAGTCACTAAGTCATGTTCAACTCAGTGATCCCATGAACCACAGCACGCCAGGCTTCCCTGTCCTTCACCATCTCCAGGAGTTTGCTCAAACTCACGTCCATTGAGTTGGTGATGCTGTCAACCATCTTATCCTCCACTGTCTCCTCCTCCCCAACGCATACATTTATTTTCATCTCTACCATCCTATTCTTGGCCACCACTATTTCTCATCTGGCTTATTTTGAGAGCCTCCTTATAGGTCTGGCTTGTTAGCTATTTTTTCCTGCCTTTCCACTTTGTGTGC
The DNA here is from genome assembly GCA_917880005.1 of Nanger dama. Classification (NCBI taxonomy): domain Eukaryota; kingdom Metazoa; phylum Chordata; class Mammalia; order Artiodactyla; family Bovidae; genus Nanger; species Nanger dama. The sequence continues at coordinate 11,386,423 of CAKJTW010000018.1, read as the reverse complement.
ATGCAGGCGAAGTTGCTTCAGTCATGTCTGACTCTTTGCGACTCTATGGATTGTAGCCCGCCAGACTCCTCTCTCCAAGGGATTCTCCAGGCAAAAATACTGGAATAGGTTGCCATGCCCTCCTCTAGTGGATCTTCCCAACCCAGGGCTTGAATCCACGTCTGTCTCCTGCACTGGTAGGTGGTTTCTTTAACCACCAGTGCCAGCTGGGAAACCCTCCTTCCACCAGGCATGTGTGTGTTGTCACTTCAGTCGTGTCCAACTCTTCGCAACCGTTTGGACTGTAGCCCACCAGGCGCCTCTGTCCAAGGGGATTCCCAAGCAGAGTACTGGAGCGGGTATTCCACTGCTCTCCTGCACGCTCTCCTCCAGGGTATCTCCCAGGCCTAGGGATTGAATCCGCATCTCTTATGTCTCCTGAACCGGCAGGCAGGTTCTTTACCACTAGCGCCATCTCAGAAGGTCCTTTCCACCTCTCCCTCCCAAATTCATTCTCCACTCTGGCTGCTTTCTAAAACTCAAATCAAACCATACACTCCCATTTAAAAATCTGTAAATCTGTAATTTCTTTCAGAATAAATCACCTTCCCAAAGTTAAGAGAGCCTTCCTGATCAAACCTCTTGTCAACCTCTCCATTTTCCCTGCTCATGTTCCCAATGCTCTCAACGAACAGTGCTATTTGCAATTTCCCAAATGTGCCTTTGCATGCACTGTTTTCCTTCTGCCTGGCTAATTTCCATGAACTATTTAATTCTCAGCTAATTCATATATATCTTCCAAGAAATCTCCGATTCTTACCTGCCCTAAAGGTTCTAATCCTATGAATTTCTGTAGTTTCATCGCGTTGGATGCCTGCCTGCCCATGGATCTGTAACCATTCCAAGAACAGAGACATGATTTGATTCATCTCTACATTCCTGGTACCTCCTACAGAATCTAGCACAAAATGAGTACAGTCATCCATCCATAAGTGTCCACAGGGGACTGGTTCTCAGACCTTCACGGACACCAAAATCCAAAGATGCTCAAATCCCTCATATAAAATGGCATAGTGTTTACACATAACCTGTGTACATCCTTAATACTTGAAATCATCTCTAGTTTACTTCAGTTCAGTTGCTCAGTCATGTCCAACTATTTGCGACCCCATGAATTGCAGCATGCCAGGCCTCTCTGTCCATCACCAACCCCCAGAGCCCACCCAAACTCATGTCCATCGAGTCGGTGATGCCATCCAGCCATCTCATCCTCTGTTGTCCCCTTCTCCTCCTGTCCCCAATCCCTCCCAGCATCAGAGTCTTTTCCAATGAGTCAACTCTTTGCATAAGGTAGCCAAAATACTGGAGTTTCAGCTTTAGCATCATTCCTTCCAAAGAAATCCCAGGACTGATCTCCTTTAGAATGGACTGGTTGGATCTCCTTGCAGTCCAAGGGACTCTCAAGAGTCTTCTCCAACAACACAGTTCAAAAACATCAATTCTTCGGCGCTCAGCTTTCTTCACTGTCCAACTCTCACATCCATACATGACCACTGGAAAACCATAGTCTTGACTAGATGGACCTTTGTTGGCAAAGTAATGTTTCTGCTTTTTAATATGCTATCTGCTGCTGCTGCTACTAAGTCACTTCAGTTGTGTCCAACTCTGTGTGACCCCATAGACGGCAGCCCACCAGGCTCCCCCCGTCCCTGGGATTCTCCAGGCAAGAATATTGGAGTGGGTTGCCATTTCCTTCTCCAACGCATGAAAGTGAAAAGTCAAAGGAAGTTGCTCAGTCGTGTCCAACTCTTAGTGACCTCATGAACTGCAGCCTACCAGGCTCCTCCGTCCATGAGATTTTCCAGGCAAGAGTACTGGAGTGGGGTGCCATTGCCTTTTCCAAATATGCTATCTAGGTTGTTCATAACTTTCCTTCCAGGGAGTAAGCGTCTTTTAATTTCATGGCTGCAGTCACCATCTGCAGTGATTTTGGAGCCCCCAAAATAAAGTCTAACACTGTTTCCCTATCTGTTTGCCATGAAGTGATGGGACCAGATGCCATGATTTTAGTTTTCTGAATATTGAGCTTTAAGCCAACTTTTGCACTCTCCTCTTTCACTTTCATCAAGAGACTCTTTAGTTCCTCTTCACTTTCTGCCATAAGGGTGGTGTCATCTGCATATCTGAGGTGATTGATATTTCTCCTGGCAATCTTGATTCCAGCTTGTGTTTCTTCCAGCCCAGCGTTTCTCATGATGTACTCTGCAAGTAAGTTAAATAAGCAGGGTGACAATATACAGCCTTGACATACTCCTTTTCCTATTTGGAACCAGTCTGTTGTTCCATGTCCAGTTCTAACTGTTGCTTCTTGACCTGGATACAGGTTTCTCAAGAGGCAGGTCAGGTAGTCTGGTATTCCCATCTCTTTCAGAATTTTCCACAGTTTATTGTGATCCACACAGTAGTAGAAATAGATGTTTTTCTGGAACTCTCTTGCTTTTTCTATGGTCCAACGGATGTTGGCAATTTGATCTCTAGTTCCTCTACCTTTTCTAAACCAGCTTGAACATCTGGAAGTTCACGGTTCACGTATTGCTGAAGCCTGGCTTGGAGAATTTTGAGCATTACTTAACTAGTGTGTGAGACTTACAATACCAAATATGGACACAATGCAAATGCTAAGTAAATAGATGCTGGTATGCAGCAAATTCAAGTTTTGCTTTTTGGAACTTTCTGGAATTTAAAAATTTAATATTTTTAATCCATGATTGGACGAACCCATGGATGTGGAATCTGCAGGGCCAACAGTACTTGATTCGTATTTGATGAATCAAAAATAAAGTTAAAAGGCCTAAGACTTACGAGGAATCCTTAACTCTACAGAAACAGATAACTACAATAAAAGGCAGCCTGAAATTGGATTGTTTTACAGGTATATGTTTGTGAAAGTGTTGGTTGTTCAGTTGTGTCCAGTTCTTTGCAACCCCACAGACTGTAACCTTCCAGGCTCCTCTGTCTATGAGATTCTCCAGGCAAGAATACTAGAGTGGGTTGCCATGTCCTTCTCCAGGAGATCTTCCCAATCCAGTAATCAAACTCACATCTCTTTTGTCTCCTACACTGGCACGTAAGCTCTTTTCCATTGGGCCACCCGAGAAGCCCTTATAAGTATATATTTGTCTCTAAATTCATCAAGTTATATACATTTTTTCATACATCAATCATACCTCAATAAAGTGATTTTTTAAAGATCATTCTCCATTCTTTTGTCCAGAAGTAGAGACAAAGAATTAAGCATTCTGAGCAGGTCAACAATGAGCAATTCCTGTTCTGTGCCAAGCTAGATGTGAGTGAATCAAAACAAATGAGTCAAAGTTCTGTCCTTGAGGAGCTCAAGCCAGTGGAAAAGGAAGATAAATACATCTTAAAAGAGGGGCAAAATATACGGTGTGCTCAGAAAAGATGTACTTGTTTTTAGCTGGGGTGGGAGCAGCTTATCACTGTGTTCTTAATGCCCAGTATATATTTGATTACTTGATGAGGTGAACAGAAGGTTTGGAAGGGCTTCCTGAAGAGAGTAGTAACTGAGTTGTGTAGCTGTATTGTTCAGCTAATAGTATCACAGAGACTTTTGCTTTTTCATAGATTTTCAAATAAATCTAAACAAGAGATTAAAACCAGATGTCAGGTAAAGAGAAAGAACTTCCATTTGGTGAACTGGATCACTCACTCCTCTCTTCTATCCCCAACTTTCAAGAGTCCATCCTGATTCCAGGGAGTGGACCTTAATTTGGAGCAAAAGTAGTGAATTATGCAGAGCCTTCATTGACTTCAACACGGAAACAGCTGTATGAGGACAAACCAGTATAGAAAGCTGAGAAAGGATCACCCCCAGGCCCACAGAGAGACCAAAGACTTCAGGAAATGCTTTTCTGGTATTCGCCAAGCATCTTCTCTTGGTGCTTGGACCAAACACTAGCATCTTTGCAGGACTCAAGTGGCACTCTAGCCAAAAAGAACAGTATCAAGGCCATGGGTAGTGGGAGTCATATCTGAACACTTGCATTAGTAAACTCTGAGTTATTTAACTGGGTTAGCAGACAGATCTGTTTCAAATCACATCAATGTAAGAATTTGCCTGCCAAGAAATATCCTTAGAAATTACCCAATTCCAATTTCTTTATCCTATAAAAAAAAAAAAAAGCAAGTTTCTCCATGTATCCCATTAGTATTAATGCAAAGTAGTTTAGGTGATTTTTTTTTCACATCTTCCATCACACACTCATATATAAATTTGTACATTTTGCCAAATCAGTTTTGGCATTATTTATCAAAACTAAGTCTTTTCTTTAAAAGGCACATATCATTTTTTAAACTCTTTGTGACCCCATGGACTTGCTGCCCACCAAGCTCCTTTAACCATGAAATTTTCCAGGCAAGAACACTGGATTGGGTTGCCATTTCCTACTCCAGGGGATCCTGCTGACTCAGGGATCAAATCTGCATCTCTTGTGTCTCCTGCACTGGCAGGCAGACTCTATCGCTACGCCACCTGGGAAGCCCTTTTTTAAAAATAGCAATTTCAATTCTAGAAAAGTATCCTACAGATATACTTGTTCAGGGATGAGAAAACATTCACTGTAGTACTGTACATAATAAATAAAAAAGAAATTTTATAATCTAATAAAGCCACTAGATGTATGTAGCTATTACCAAAAATGAAGTTAAGTCTTCATAGTATTGGCATGTAAAAAGTTTGCAACTTACTGTTAATGAAAAGAGATCAGTTTGATCTCTTTTATGAAAACTTAAATATATTTAAAAATACATAAAAGTTACAAATGGACTTCTGCCTCCGGCCAAGATGGAATGATGGGAACTAGTTTGGCCTCCTGACTAGAGAAGATGGAACTAGACAAAGTATATAAAATACTGGTTTTCCTCTATTGATTTGAGATAACAAAGAACAGTGATTCCTAAGGGGAAACAAGGAGACTCCTGTGAACATCCCACATAACTACCTGATAAGTTTCAAGAATGAGCTTCATGAGAGCTCACACTGAGTCTAGCAATCTGTGGCTGGGAGTCCAGGTGAGGTGGCTGGAATTACCAGGGCAGAGGGCTGGAAGAGAGAGCACTACATAGAGAGAGCATGACTGAGATCTACAGAGAGTTCTCCCAAGTCTTCAGCTGAGGACAGATGATCACACATGTGTGAGCAAATTACCCAAAGCTAGGGAAAGAACCACCCAAAAGGCATAGGGGAAATTATTTTCAGGGCTCACAAAAAGCCAAGAATAGTTATTGTTTTCACCAGCTAGAGTAGAAAATGCTCAAAATTACTGAATTTATTGCCTGAAGATCCTGATTAGTATTTATATATCATCGACAACTGGCCTTCAAGTATCCCCCTAAAACCACTGATTGTCTTCTCAGGTTAGCTGCTGCTGTATTTAATTCATACAGGATAGAATCTAAGAGAGGTTGTGACCATTGCTTTGGGGAATGAGAAATCAATTATAAAGCTAAGAGGAGCCAAAGAAGTAAGTCCAATAACTGGAGAGAGCAGATCCTAAAAATAAACTTTGCCTCAAAACCCTGACTTTGACAAAATTCACGAATACAAACAGAAGTCCCCTCTGTAAATTTGGTTTAGTACAAAAATTACCATAAAGGTAACAATACCATAACCCCTTTTAAATGAGCTTAAATTTCATACTGAAATTCTCCCTTTTTCTTGGATGTTTTTCAAGCTTCTACAACTCTGCCCAAAGCTGGCCTGCCCATTCACCATGTCTTCTTTGCAAGAGACACCCAAATGCATTAACACAATCCTTTTGAGCATATTCCTGGAAAACAACTCTGTACAATAATACTTGTCCTTTTGGTATTACTGAAACAATTATGAATTTGAAATGTGAGATTGCCCTTTTAATGGTGTTTTCTCAGTCTTGGTGAAGTTTATTTTGCATGGAAATAATATACTTGAATTCCACTAAACATCTCTCTTTGGGTCAAGTTAACTCAAAATTGGGAAACTTATATGCTTTATCATGTAACACTGAGAACTCTCAAGATAAATGCAGCGTAAAAAGAATCTTCTGAACTTCTAGGCTAAGACACTGCAATGCCGTTATTTTAATGGCTAAAATGAGAAGTTAAAAAGAAAATGGGTAGGGTACTTTTACAATAAAGGATTCATTATAAGAGTCCCAGTAATCTAAAAGTCAACACCCAGCAGGATAGGCCCCACAGAAGTTGCCAGTGGCAGGCAGGTAGCTGGGGTTCTGGAATGAGAGCCACGGACAGAATCAGAGATGAAAGCCTGGTCTATGAAAGGCTCACTCAGCTCCCTTAAAACTCTCAATGTGTATATGGAGAATTCTACAAAGGCAAGGCACTGGAAACTGTGAAAGGCTATCAGGCTAGCAGCAACAGAGAGTTTATTCCAGCTTCAGGTAAGCTCTATTTCATTAAATTCTAGTTATCCCAACCGTCTGCCAACCCTCTCTGTCCTCTCAGAAAACACCCTAAAAACATTTGTGAGGCATACTGAGTTTCTTCTCTTTTTGTTTATTTCAGGAGGATGGAAATATTTCCACGCAGATACTGAACCATAAATCTTTTTAAGGAGATAAACAACAGACGAACGATACAGGTTAAGAGTCAGATGTTCTTAGAATTTGGGTAACTAAAAAGAACCATAACTAGAATAAATGGAGCTAGAAAATTCTCTGCAGCTTGTTGCTTATATAATCTCAGTTTCTTCACCCGTAAAATGGGGATAATTATATCTACTGTTCTAACTCAAAAGTGTTCTGAGGAACCAACCAGAATGTGTGTGGAAACATTTTATCAACAGAAGTGTCAAACAGTTATTATTTTTAGTAAAAATAACATGTACTTTAAAAAAAGATAGTTAAGAAAGGACAAACACAACTGGAGCAGAGCACCACTCCAGTACTCTTGCCTGGGAAACCCCATGGACGGAGGAGCCTGGTAGGCTGCAGTCCATGGGGTTGCTAGGAGTCGGACACAACTGAGCGACTTCACTTTCACTTTTCACTTTCATGCATTGGAGAAGGAAATGGCAACCCACTCCAGTGTTCTTGCCTGGAGAATCCCAGGGACGGGGAGGGTGGGGGGAGCCTGGTGGGGTGCCGTCTATGGGGTCACACAGAGTCTGACACGACTAAAGTGACTTAGCAGCAGCAGCAGCAGCAGCAGCAGAGAGGAGAAGGAAGGGCAGCCTGGTCCCAAGTCTATAATCCCAAAGTAATCATTACCAAAAGGGCATACATAGTGTTTTTGTTTTTATGATCTTTCTGAATTAAAACTTCATTATTTTTCCTTTGGCAGTAAAATGGGTTGACAGCTCATGAAACAAGAATTTCATGAGATATGTAAGAACTAATCACATATATAAAGTAAACTAGAATATTATTAAAATAAAAAGTGAGAATATTTTTTTTTTTTACTGTTGAGGGGAGGGAAAGTCTAAGCATAACATGAAACCCAGACATCATTAAGAAAAAGATGATTGTATTTACATTTATATAAATGTCTAACTTTTGAAAAGCAAAGCCAACCAAACACACATATTTATAAATATGAAGAAATCCTACAAATAAGGATTAAGAAAAAGGTAAGCAAACCTTCCAATGGGGAACTAATATGATGAAACAAAGATGTCCTAAAATGACTACAGTGTCAATAAATACTGAAAAGGTCAGTAATAATAACTCAAGTTAAAACAACTATTATATACTACTTCTTATCCATCAAATTAGCAAAAAATTTTAAATGCTGAGAATATTTCACTGGAAAAGGCTTGGGAAAATGAGTATGCTTATACATGTTGATAGTTGATACACAGCTTGAATATAGCTTATAGTATCTATTAACATTTAAACTTTGCACACTCTTTGATCCAAAGACCCTTACTACTCTATCTTACAGAAATACTTATGTTCACAAAGATATATGTATACAGATGATCAATGGAAAGTTACAATTTTTAAAAGCTGGAAGAAACTCAAATACTTTTCAATATAAAAGCCAAGAAACAGGGAAGTGATTAAGGAGATAAGAAACTTGACTATTTTAGGCCTTACTTGGTCATTTTGCAAGATTCATTCTGGATTTTAGACAGGCTGTCATTAGTGGGCTACCCCTCCTGGGCTAAACCAACAGCTAAAGTCAAGTGGTTGATCAAAATCTGCTCAACCAGACAGCTGCTTCCAGAGCGCAGGGGCCCTAGGCTCTAGGTCAAGGCTCAGACTAAGAAAGGATAATAAACAATCCATCACATCACATCAGGAATGATGTCTTCCCAAGAGCTGAGCAGGGTCTGACAGCGATTATTTGAGAAATAGGGCTGATCCTGAACTTGCATGACCCTGAGAGTGACTGCTGTCTTAAATTTTGTATCATAGGTATCTCATTTGCTTCACTCTAGTACTGCTGTTGAAAATAGCAATTCACGTGTTAAGTGACAAGGATCAAGATATATGAGCCAATACTTTTATTCTCATCCAAATGTTGTGAAATGAGGTGCTTAGTTTTAAAAAACGTAAGTGGGTTTCTCAAAAGGCTCCCTTCTCTCCTTACAATTCTTTAAAAAGAAAATTCTCAGAAATATCATAACCTGCAGTTGTCACCATCCTACTGGGGTGGGGGTGGGGGCATCATTTGAGGTAGAGACCTATACCAAAGAGGCAAGTCAGTCTCTCATCAAATCATACAAAGTAATATCTATACTCTATCTGATCTCCTCTATTATAAAGACAACATAGGTGAAAAGGCTGCCTAGGAACTTCCCGTCACAGCCAGGTGCCTGTTTTAGACAGTTGCTACATACGGCACCACCCTTATTGTCCTAGGAAATCAGGTCTGCAGGAGGACCACACATCACAGAAATGTTTTTCAGCAGGCTACTCAAATGTCAAGTATTTGTTTCAGGAGAAAATACAGATATACAACAATACTAAAGAAATACTAGGCACACTGTTTTACTAACTGTACTAATAAAATATCAAGAGAAATTATCCTAGCTTTGACAACTAGTCTTGAGGATTTCAGATTAGCCATTATATTACTTAAGAGAGATGTACCATGGCTGCAACTGGTACATTCTGCTTCATGTTTGTTGTCATTCTTTTATGTTGTCTTTTACACAGCCAATTTTAGCAGCTATAATTACAACCCAAGTGTTGGACATCTAGGTTTTATTCTTTTGCTACTACAGATGTTTGGGCTTCCCTGATGCCTCAGACAGTCAAGAATTGGCCTACAATGCAGGAGACCTAGGTTTGATCCCCTGGTTTGGGAAGATCCCCTGGAGAAGGGCATGACAACCCACTCCAGGATCCTTGCCTGGAGAATCCCAGGGACAGAGGAGCCTGGCAGACTATATAGTACATAGGCCCACAAAGAGTCAGACACTGACTGAGTGACTTACACTCAACCATAGATGTTATAATGAATATCTCTGTACTTGTATATTTTCCAGTGATTGATGAATTATTTTCATAGCGGAAAGTCTTAGGATTAGTTCATGAAACTGGAGACTAGAGAGCTTGATGACTCTGGCTCTATATAGCTTTGTCAGTTCCTCTAGTGGTCAGACCTATCTAAACTGCTCTGGGTAGCCTACAGTCCACCAGTAGAGGGCAGCATCTCCCAGAATAACAGGGCCAAGAGATGAACACATCAGCATGGAGAGTGAAGAGGAAAAGGACAGTCAGAAGACAACTGCAAAATCTACAAGAAAATGCTATTCATGGTTCCCAATGTCTGAAAGATGTAAGATGTGGCCTGGCTCCTGCAAGACAACTATCCAAAACTCTGTGTCCTCAATTCCTTTATTGGTACCAGGATGGAAAACTTACCTCCCCTTAAACAGGTATATATAGCTCTATACTGGTCACAGAGACCATGGCAATTTGGATCCTGCCAGTAACAGAGATGACAAGAGCCTTATCTTTGGAGAGACTGAAAAAGGATAGTATTAGGCTGTTGGTCTCACTTTGGTGGTTTTCACTGAAGGAAAGAATGGAAATGACAAGCACAAGTATCTATCCCAGCTGTCCAAGTTCTCACCTCCCTTTCTTGGCTTCACTTTAAAGTGAGTCAGGGGCAAGGCAAGGATAGTGTAGGCAGCAATGAGGTGAAAGGTCACCAGCAGGCCAGAGCAGTTAGCAAACAGGCCTAAGAAAGTGGAAATAGCTATGGCTGAATTGTCTTAAGTGTTCATCTTAAAACATCAAACAGATAAGCCAACCTAAGTTAACCTGAATTACAGTTTGGGTTACTCCAATACTGTACCTCTTGAGAGCCCAGATAAATGCCAAATCCTGACCTGTCAAAAGGCTAGAAACTACTTAAATTTACCAGCTCAACACTGCCCTTCCCTGATACGTTAACTTCTCTCTAGAACATTTATATGATTGATAACGTATAACCACATTACAAAGAAAATAATGCACCACTGAAATGGTTAGGGAAAATAGGCTCTCTTATATGCTTATTTAAATGGTGAAGAAGCTGCAGGGAGTTATTTGCCATCTTCAGTGGAGAGATATTTAACAGCACCAAAATTGAAATGTACAAAGCCTGTCATTGGGAAATTTCACTTCCAGGACCTAAGGCCACAAAAGTAATACCATCAGAAGGCATTGTATTATATACAAGGATATTTGCTATAGCCTTGTTCATAACAGGGGGCTTCCTTGGTGGCTTTAGCAGGAAAGAATCTGCCTGACAATGCAGGAGACACAGGTTCGATCCCTGGGTCGGGAAGATCCCCTGGAGAAGAAAATGGCAACCTACTCCAGTATTCTTACCTGGGAAATCTCATGGACAGAGGAGCCTGGTGGGCTACAGTCCATGGGGTCACAAGAAGTTGGACATGACCGAGCAAATAAGCAGCAACAATTCATAATAGAGGGGGAAAAAGGCAACCAAGGGTCTACTAAAAAGACGAATTAAACAAATTCTGGCATATCTATTCATACAATCATAAAAATAATGACAGATCTATAAATCCTATCATGGAATAATCTGTAAGACAAATTAAGTGAAATAAAACAAGCTACAGAATAAGATATTTTTGTTTTTAAAAACTGCATGTTTTGGAAAGTCTCAAAGAACATATACCAGAATGCCCAAGCTCAAATTCTGGCTCTGCCACTTATTAGAAGAGTGACTTAACATTTAGTTCTTAAACTTCAGTTTCCTCCTTCATAAAATAAAGAAAAATAGTATCAACTTCAATGGATTATTTCATATATATGCTATATGAAATAACTGAATTGAATTGAATATATCAGGTAGCACAATGCCTGGCATACAGTAAATGCTCAAAACACTCAGATGCTAACAATTATTATTACTACCATCACCACCCCCTGGAAAGTGTAATTATGGAGATGACTTACCAAGTGTCATACTTACCTATATAAAAAAATTTTCAGAACAAGCATGTATTACTTTTATAATTAAAAGATACATCTTTATACTCAAGAGAAAAGAAAACACATGTTCATAAAAAGACTTGTATGTGAATGTTTGGGGCAGCATTAATCATAATAAAAAACTGGAAATAATCCAAATGTCCATCAACTACTGAATGGATAAACAAAATGTATGTACGGTAGATCTGTATCATGGAGTGTTATTCAGAAACAGAACTATACTATGACATGAACAAACTTCCAAATCATCATGCTAAGTGAAAGAAGCAAGACATGGAGAACACACAGTGTATGACTCCATTTAGATGAAATGTCCAAAAGGGCAAAATCTAGAGAGAAAGATTACAGGGATCGCCCGGATCAGGAGTTGGGAATAGTATTAACAGTTAAGGGACACAAGAGACTTTATTGAGATGATGATGAAAATATTCCAAAAATGACAAAGTGAAAGTGAAGTCGCTCAGTCGTGTCCAACTCTTTGCGACCCCATGGACTGTACCCTACCAGGCTTCTCTGTCCATGGGATTTTCCAGGCCATAGTACTGGAGTGGATTGCCATTTCCTTCTTCAGGGGATCTTCCCAACCCAGGGATCAAACCCGGGTCTCCCTCATTGCAGACAGATGCTTAACCATCTGAGCCACCAGGGAAGTCTTAAAATGACTTAAGGTAATGGTAAACTTCCCTGGAGAAGGGAATGGCAACCCACTCCAGTATTCTTGCCTGAAGAATTCCATGGACAGAGGGGCCTGGTGGGCTACAACCCATGGAGTCACAAAGAGTCAGACACAACTGAGTGACTAACACAATGACACGACAAGAATGATAAATTTACTAAACATCACTATTTTACACAGTAAAATGTGTCTAAATGTAGTTTTAAAAAAAAGTTGGAAAAAGGTATCCTTATAAACCTTTAGTCTATGCTCATACAAAGCTTTGCCCCTTGGAAAAAATTTTCATATGCATTATTTCTACTTGACCTTCATAAGCAAGAGTAAAAATGATGCCCTTTGAAGAGAAAAGGAAAATAATGCTCACAAAAGTAACATAATTAGCCTACAGCCACTGTTAGCAAGGAAAGCTACTGGAGCCCAGCTACTGAATGTAACTAAATCAATAAACATGGTAGCAGACATGTACCAGGACTACAAGGTCCAGGTATCAGCACCAAACAGTGATCACACCTTAGCTGAATACTGAAGGGCAGAGATTTTTAATTTTTTTAAAAACTTTTTGAATAAGTGTATATTTAAATTTACAAAATCTTATATGAAAGTTGCTTTTCCTCCCTTATACACTCCACTAAAACTGAGATCATTACAGACTAATTCCCAGAAGCAACAAGACATATCCTTTTCTTTAGCTCATAAAATGCTCAGCACACAATTGGTTCAACATATGATTTTAACAACGATGAAAAATAATTATAAATTTTAAAAGGCTTAAATTGAACATTATTCTATTAAATGCATCCTGCACTTCATTTTGTATAGAAAAACCAGAGGCAAATGACAAGAGACAAAATTCAAACCATAAAGTACATGGAAGATTCCTTCTCCTCTCCCCCATCTCACTTTTTTTTGACAGATGGTTACTTCTCATTTTGCTTAAAAGTACAAAAGGCCACCTGCATCTGCAGTCTCCATTGGCCTTCCAAGCATCAGGCAAACAACTAAGAAAACAATGAAGGCCTAGTACAACCAACCAATAATCTCCCTATAGCTTTCTTTTACTGACTAGGTCCAGAGAACTACAATAGTCTAAGGTAGGAAGTTAGGCATGAGCAACAGGCGTGGCAGAGCCGAAAAGGATGCAAGCTGATCTCTAAACCCCATACCCAGAAATGCCCCAGAGAGCTCACAGATATGCTACAAAAATAGGCACAGAAACTTTTCCAACTCCTGCACATGTGCCCTAAGCACAGAGTGGATACAAACTAACCACAGAGGCTTCTCCAACTCTTTCACACGTCTTCAAGTAACCTTAGGCAGTTATGAGCCAATTAAGGGTTTGTGAATATTCTATACACAATACACTGATTGTAACAGATTAATTATGGGAAAGACATGCACAATAGAACCTGTTGTTATGAAACTTGCAACCGTCAATCGGCCTTAAGCATACACCTATCTGCATTCCCTTTTCACGCTGGTACTGTTGCTCAGTCTCTCAGTACTGTCCAACTCTTTGCAATGCCATGGGCTATCAGGCTTTCCTGTCCTTCACTATCTCCTGGATTTTACTCAAGAAAGGCAATGCCAAAGAATGCTCAAACTACTGCACAATTGCACTCATCTCACACGCTAGTAAAGTAATGCTCAAAATTCTCCAAGCCAGGCTTTAGCAATATGTGAACTGTGAACTTCCAGATGCTCAAGATGGTTTTAGAAAAGGCAGAGGAACCAGAGATCAAATGACCAGCATCCACTGGATCATCGAAAAGCAAGAGAGTTCCAGAAAAACATCTATTTCTGCTTTATTGACTATGCCAAAGCCTTTGACTATGTGGATGACAATAAACTGTGGAAAATTCTTCAAGAGATGGGAATACCAGACCACCTGACCTGCCTCTTGAGAAACCTGTATGCAGGTCAGGAAGCAATAGTTAGAACTGGACATGGAACAACAGACTGGTTCCAAATAGGAAAAGGAGTACGTCAAGGCTGTATACTGTCATCCTGCTTATTTAATTTATATGCAGAGTACATCATGAGAAACGCTGGTCTGGAAGAGGCACAAGCTGGCATCAAGATTGGCGAGAGAAATATCAATAACCTCAGATATGCAGATGACACCACCCTTATGGCAGAAAGTGAAGAGGAACTAAAAAGTCTCTTGATGAAAGTGAAAGAGGAGGGTGAAAAATTGGCTTAAAGCTCAACATTCAGAAAACTAAGATCATGGTATCCGGTCCATCACTTGATGGGAAATAGATGGGGAAACAGTGTCAGACTTTATTTTGGGGGCTCCAAAATCACTGCAGATGGTGACTGCAGCCATGAAATTAAAAGACGCTTACTCCCTGGAAGGAAAGTTATGACCAACCTAGACAGCATATTAAAAAAGCAGAGACATTACTTTGCCAACAAAGGTCCGTCTCGTCAAGGCTATGATTTTTCCAGTAGTAATGTAGGGATGTGAGAACTGGACTATATAGAAAGCTTAGCTCTGAAGAATTGGTGCTTTTGAACTGTGGTGTTGGGGAAGACTCTTGAGAGTCCCTTGGACTGCAAGGAGATCCAACCAGTCCATCCTAAAGGAGATCAGTCCTGGGTGTTCATTGGAAGGACTGATGTTGAAGCTGAAACACCAATATTTTGGCCACCTGGTGTGAAGAGCTGACTCATTTGAAAAGACCCTGATGTTGGGAAAGATTGAAGGCAGGAGGAGAAGGGGACAACAGAGGATGAATTGGTTAGATAGCATCAGCGACTCAATGGACATGAGTGTGGGTAAACTCCGGGGAGTTGGTGATGGACAGGGAGGCCTGGCATGCTGCAATTCATGGGGTCGCAAAGAGTCGGACACGACTGAGCAACTGAACTGAACTGAACATGTCCATTCAATCAATGATGCCATCCAATCATCTCATCCTCTGTTGCCCCCCTTCTCCTCCTGTCTTCAATCTTTCCCAGTATCAGGGTCTTTTACAGTGAGTCAGCTCTTTGCTTCAGGTGGCCAAAATACTGGAGCTTCAGCATCAGTCCTTCCAATGAATAGGACGGATTTCCTTTAGAATTGACTGGTTTGATCTCCTTGCTGTCCAAGGAATTCTGAAGAGTCTTCTCCAGCATCACAATTAAAAGCATCAGTTCCTTGGTGCTCAGCCTTCTTAATGGTCCACCTCTCACATTTGTATATGGCTACTGGAAAAACCATAGCTTTGACTATACAAACCTTTGTCGGCAAAGTGATGTCTTTGCTTTTTAATACACCGTCTAGGTTTGTTATAGCTTTTCTTCCAAAGAACAAACGTCTTTTAATTTCATGGCTGCAGTCATCGTCCACAGCAATTTTAGAGCCCAAGAAAATAAAAGTGTCACTTTCCACTTTTTCCCCATCTATTTGGAAGAGAATCCGCCTGGAATGCAGGAGACACCGGCTTGATTCCTGGGTCAGGAAGATCCCCTGGAGAAGGAAAAGGCTACCCACTTCAGTATTCTGGCCTGGAGAATTCCAGGGACCATGTAAGGCCATGGAGTGGCAAAGAGTCAGACACGACTGAATGATTTTCACTTTCACGCACCATGAAGTGACAGGACTGGATGGCATGATCTTAGCTTTTTATTTTTATTTATTTATTTTTAAATTTTGTTTTTATTTATTTTTGGCTGCTCTGGGTTCTCATCGCTGTTGCGTGGGCTTTCTCTAGTTGCGGCAAGCAGGGGCTACTCTCTAACTGCACTGCCTGGGCTTCTCTTGCTGCGGAGCACAGGCTCTAGGGTGCGCCAGTTTCAGTGGTTGTGGCACACGGGCTTAGTTGCCTCTCAGCACGTGGAATCTTCCCAGACCAGGGATCAAACCTGTGTTGCTGACACTGGCAGGTGGGTTCTTAACCACTGGACCACCAGGGAAGTCCCATCTTAGCTTTTTAAATGTTGTGTTTTAAGCCAGCTTTTTCACTCTCCTCATTCACCTTCATCAAGAGGTTCTTTAGTTCCTCTCTGCTTTCTGTCATAAAGGTGGTGTCATTTGCCTATCTGAGGTTATTGATATTTCTCCCAGTTATCTTGATTCCAGCTTGTGATTTATCCAGCTTGGCATTTTGCATAATGGTGGCCGGTACAAGTCCAATTTTGCACAGGGCAGAACCAAGAGGAGGTGACAGGGAGTATAAAAGAGAAGCCAGGAGGGATTGTTGCCACTCCTTCAGGGTCAGCCCACTCCCATATCTTGGGAGCATACTATCCTCTGTTTAACAAAAGACCTGTTTTGCTTGAGCTTTAACTAAGCTGTAAGCAATCTGCTGTTTCTAATCTTTGCTACAATAAGATAGGAGCCAAGAAATCCTGTCGGCTAGAGCCGTAATCAGTTCACTGTTCCAAATCTTTGTTATGATGCAACAAGAACCAAGGGAGAGAAATAAACTGAACAGTAGGAAATAATTGGTTCCATGTAAAAAATCCTGTGTCTGTACATTAAACAGAGTTGATAATATGATTGATTTTGCTCACTCCCATTTTAAAAATAGAAAAATAACTTTGGGCAGGCAAAATGTCAAAGTTTCTTTAGCATTTTCTGTTCATCACAACTAAAAAGAACAAGACTCCTTGAACCATTAACTAAAACACCTTGCACTAAACCTTGGCAGCTGTGATACTTTTACCTAATCAGTTTCTGAAAAGAAACACCCAGAGGCAACTGGTAAACTAGAAACAATATCATATCAGCAAATTATAAATCCTGGACCATTTAATATATTTGGGATTTAGTTTTGTCTTTACACCTGACATTATATTCTTTAGGATTTGGTAAGCTAAAAGAAGGTAAAGCTTATCAGAGAAAAAGCCACAAACAGGGTGTTTGAATTATGGACAGACCACAGAAAGCACTAGAAAACTTGACAAGGGGACAAAAACTGAGCTCAACTCTGGCTCCTGAGGTTTTCTCATGGAGACACAGGTTTGGAACAAGCAAGACACAATGTAAAAATGGGCTCAATTTTTACATGATTTTATTACGCACAGAGAAACGGACCTTAGAAAATCGTTCATAAATCCATGGTTGTTGGGATGCCCCAGAAGACTCACACTGAAATATAACCACAGAATCTTAACAAGGGGGCTATGAGCCCAACACCAAGACAGCATACTTCTAAAGGTCCAAAAATAGAATTCCTTTGCAACGTGCCAAATAAGAGGTCTGTCTCTACAGGCTATGATAGGATTCTCTTTGTCCCTGTTAGCAGCCAGCCCTCTTCAGACTGGGACATGGGGCCCTTTGCTGCAGTGCTATGATGCTTACAGCCAGACCTACCTCCCCTCAAGCAACAAAATAAAAATAAACTGTATGGCACTAAAAATACCTGCATGCCTACACAGTTGGGACAAATTCTGGACCAAAATGATACGGAGACAGAAACCCAACTGCCACTTTTACAGAGCATGGAACAAAAACAAGGTGTAAGGAGCAAAAGGAGGATACTGAGCATGTGCCCTGTGCACACCACCACCAAAGGGGTGGGCAAAAATATCCAAGCAACCCCTCAGGCCTGAGCCCTGGACACAGCCCTGCCCTCACTCCATAAAGGAGCATGCTTCCCTTCACCTCAGGAAGTGGAGCAAGGGAACCTGTTGTTTTTCTTGCTGTCCCCTGCTACAGCAGGACCCCAATTAAGCCTTGCCTAAATTTCTAATCTGGCCTCTAGTCAATTTCTATTGATTGGGGCTGGTCAAGAACCCTGGTTGGTAACAGCACGGTAAGAAAAAAAATTATCAAACTGAAGTGACTTGAAGACAGTTAAAAATATGATGGCAGAGTATTAAGACTTGATTTTTGGTCAGTTCTGAGTTGTCAGAGGATTTCAGAGTGGGAATGGGAACAGGGATGGGGGTAGGAGATGGCAAGTCAAGAGTCAGGAATGAAAGGTGAATCCCTTCAAATGACCAAGAGCAATAATCTACATCGTGAGTCTGAATACTTAGAATCATACCACTCTGCCTTAATTTCCCCTTCCCACTGAGTAGTAAGTAAAGAAATCCCAATTTAATTTTTTTAGTCTTACCTCAGCTATACTATCCAACCAGTCCATTCTGAAGGAGATCAGCCCTGGGATTTCTTTGGAAGGAATGATGCTAAAGCTGAAACTCTAATACTTTGGCCACCTCATGCGAAGAGTTGACTCATTGGAAAAGTCTCTGATGCTGGGAGGGATTGGGGGCAGGAGGAGAAGGGGATGACAAAGAATGAGATGGCTGGATGGCATCACTGACTCGATGGACGTGAGTCTGAGTGAACTCCAGGAGTTGGTGATGGACAGGGAGGCCTGGCATGCTGCGATTCATGGGGTCGCAAAGAGTCAGACACGACTGAGTGACTGAACTGATCTGAACAGCTATACTATGGGATCTTGAGGTATAACCATTTATCTCTGCTCAAACCAGAAATCTGAAGAACAGATGTCTAGCTCCCCACTGAGGCCTGTTGGATAGACAACTTCAGGCCAGCCACACCCCCCTATACACCCTCCCACTCCGTGCTTTATCTTCTACCCTCACCTTACCAAAATCTCAAAAGAAGTCTGGAAGTACACTTATTATCCTTATTTTAGAAATACAAACTTTGAGTCTCAGAGGTTAGGTAAATTGCCCAAGGTCAAACAGCTCATAAAGAACAGAGCTAGAAAACAAACCCAGGAATGTCTGAGTACTAAAAACACAAGCTCTTAAAGACACTGCCATAGAAGTGGCAGCAACTAGCAACAGACTTCAAAGGTATGGTGACTCACTGGGGAAAAAGTTGATCTACTTGTGCAGATGTCCTTGCAGGCAAATATGGAAATTCTATGTTTCTGGAGGGTCGTGGCAGTTTCCTCATACGTGGTGGCAGCAGTGGGATCATGGATACAGGTAATCTAGGCTAGTAAATCTGTCCTCAACAGATGAGAATATTACCGTCTGCCTCTCTCCAGGATGGCTTTCTAATACTAAGCTGGATTTTGATTAAGACTCTTTCTATTTCATTTTCTCTCCGAACAGGTAATACACTTCATATTTGGTATCTTCTCTTCCAAATTCCTGTTGGCATCATGTCCCTGCCTAGCCTAGAGATGTGCAGGGACAACATGCTGGGATGGGAGTTATCCTAGGACATCGACTACCTACATAAGACCTTGAGGCCATTTCCCAAAAGCCAAAATCAAGAAAGTAGGTCCCCTGACACAACAGTTTCTCCAAAGAACATGAAACAACTCTTTGAGATATCAAATACTGTTCAGTCAAACCTTGAGATTTGAGCTTTGCTATTGGCTGTGTCTCTGCAGTTTGCGCAATGCCCTGGGTTTTGCTCCAGATCCGTCACATTGCATTAGTGCCCTTCCTCCTCACTGCTTACAGAAATAACAATCTTGAACATGGCAGCACAATCCATTTGTCCTGCTCTAATTACTTTTTGACATTACTCTTTTGCTGCTAACGTTGTTCCTTCCTCTTTCTTTCTTCTTTTCTGCCTGAGGGCATCATCAGAATCATCTGAAAGGAAGATCTTTAGGTTCCACCAATATATATTTTGTTAACTTTTTATCACAAAATGGTTCCAAGGAGGAGTACAACAGTTCCAAAGAAAAGCTACCAGGCTCTCAAAAGCATTTCCAGAATTTTCCAGCTGGCACAGAGAGAATGGCCAAAAGGAAAATGTTCAGATTTGAAGTTAAAGGATCTAGACAAACTGTAGCTCTGCCACTCACTAACTATGTGACACTGTGGGCAAGTCCCTAATCTGTCTCAGAACTCTATTCAGACAAGTTGGGTTGTATCTGATAACCTAATAAGAGCTTCTATGGAGATCAACTGAGGCAGGTATGTGAAAGTACTATAGAAAGCACTACAGTTGTGTTAATATTAAGAGACATGAAAGTAATGATCAATGTTGATAGCAATCTCTGCGTCTTGTGTTTTTTATTAAACTTAGCGTGATGGTTAATTTTATATGTCAGCTTGGCTGGGCCATCAGATCAAACATTTGATCAAATATTACTCTGTGTATTTCCATGATGGATGGAATAAAATTTTTTGAATAAAATCAGCATTTAAATTTGTTAAGTTTTAATTTTGACTTCGAGTATAGTAGATTGCCCTTAATGATGTGGTTGGGCCTCATCGAATGAGTTGAAGGCCTAAAGAGAACATAAAGACCAGCCTCCACTGAGCGAGACAGAAATCTCCAGAAGAGGCTGTCTTTGGACTTGACTGGTACACTGGGTCTCTAGCCTGCCAGCCTTTGGACTGGAATTGCACCACTGACTTTCCTGGGTCTCCAGTCTGCTGGCCTACTCTGCCGATTCTGCACTTGAAAGCTTCCATAATTATGAGAGCCAAACCCTTATAATACATCTTTAGTTATCTACATGCACATACACAAAAAAAATACACACCCCATATTGCTTCAGTTGCTCTGGAGAATCCTGACTAATCTGAGCATGTGTGCACGCTCAGTCATGTCCAACTCTGTGTAACCCCAGGGACTACAGCTTGCCAGGCTCCTCTATCCATGGAATCTTCCAGGCAAGAATACTAGAGTAGGTTGCCATTTCCTACTCCAGGAATACATACCTAGGACCTAGTTTTGTTTAGGATTCACAAGAACCATCTTGGATACATTAAACCCAAAGGTTTATCTCCAGAGCTCTTTTTGCTTCAAGATGACAGATCCTGATCTATAAATTCATGTGCTCTCAAAGTCACTTTTAAGCCAGCTGCCTGGAGCTTAAAAGGCTTTCCTCAATAATAAAATGGAGTTTAAAGACAAAGGATTGACATGCTATCCTTATAGGAGAGATTAACACAGGGATTAATACGTTTGTTGGGTTAGTACAAGATTCAGTATTGTTCTATCTAGAAAATACTTTTAGAAGAAAAGAATACAACATTTATTAAACACTTCTCATGTATTAAGTAAGCACTACACTGGGTGTTTCACACATATTGTTATATTCAACCTTAATACCTGTAATACAAAGACATTTCCCATTTCTGCTAATGAAAAAAATTGAGCTCTGAGAGAAGTTTGGACATACGTCAAACACAACTATAATGTGGTAGACCTGGAATCAGACTGACTCCCCATCCACCCATTTCAGACTACAGGACAGACATACGGAACAGTCTCTATCCTAATATGGTTAAAAAAAAAAAAAGGGCAGGGGATGATGAACTTTGATAGACTTGCTTCCTTTTCTCCACTAATTCTTAGATGTGGGGTGACAAAAAGCTCAAAAGGTAGAAAACAAGAAGCACTGGGCTAAAGCAGGCTTTGGAAATTTACAGGCTGAGGGATTTTCAGCAGGATATCAAACCAAGCACTTTCATTATAGCAAAAGATTGGATATAAAGAGCAATGTCTTGGCAGACAAGAAGGTTGTGTTTTTGTTTTGTTTTGTTTTTTAAAGAAAGCAATAGAAAGTGCAATGGTCCCAGTCAACTAAATGTAGATGGGAGAAAGATGGTTTGTGAAGTGGGGAAGTGAAGTTTGTGAAGTGGTTTGTGAAGTTTGGTCTTTGTTGTTAACCTTAACAAGCCAACACAGCCTCTCTGTGTTGACCACCTCATGATCAAGTGATAAGTCAAGCCAAAGCCAAGCCAAAGAAATCTCTGTCTCCTGCAGCGCTTCCCTTTTCCCATCTCAAATGGCCTTTCAGGATCCAGCTTTAATTCACATTCTTCCTGCCATAAATGCATACACTTCACAGGGAAAACTAATTTTGCATTTTGTATTGTTATACAGAGCCTGCCAACCAAGGCCAGGAACTGGCAGAATGGTAAGTAATGGAACAACAATTGCTTGCTATTAAGCCAAATAAATTCAATTTCAACAACATTAACACAGGCCAAGTAGACCAGCTGCATGAGAAGGTATTTCTTTTTTCTTATAACAAAGTGAGACAGCAGGTTATTTAAATGTAGCTACTGTTGGAATTACATCACTGATAAAATGCTGCAACTCTAGTCATTTCAAAACATATTCCTTCACTGTGACTGTTAAAAATGACTTCAGAATAACTCTGTAATAAGGTCTCATTACCCCACTTTATCAGTGAAGAAACTGAGGTTCAGAGTGGCAGGGAAATGCTTAAATGGGTGGAACTAGGATCTGACTCTAAGTTTTGAATGTTTTTTCTTTTCTCAAGGCAATTTCCCAAAGTTATTAAGGTCTGGTCTGTTAGGCCTATCACTTTCCTGAGGTATCCTGCTTCTAAGGACAATGTCAGATCACCACTAGTTGTAGCATCTTAGACATTCCAATCTGAAGAACAGCAAAGTCATGCTGACCAAGTTCTAAATCATTTAGAATGATTTTCCTAGAGAGTGTAGGCATTGGAAAAGGTAAGATTTACCTTCAAAGATACTGATTTTTTCCTCCAAAAGTTAAGGCAATTTTATTTTATTAATCATTTGTTACATTGTAAATCTTTTGTGTACTAAAAGCAAGAGCCTTTTCCTGATGAACATTTGAGATGCTAAAGTAGTAACTTACATTTTCTAAATTTTTTCATTTATATAATCAAAAGAAAAAGTGACAGAACCTGTGAAATGACAGTTCTAAATCAAAATGAGTCTTTATGAACACATAAGATATATGTAAATTCTATTCTATGGTACAATACCTACATAACCCCTTCCAACTATATTTTGAATTATTATACCTTTCTGTACTTAGCCCTTCTAGTTTTACCAATCAGCTTCTTCTTAAAACTAGTAGAGGCTACCTGCTGAAAGGGAAAGCAGGATTCTGAGATCAGAAAGATCTGGGTTCCAATTCTTGCTTTACTACTTCTATACTTTTGGCAAGTTACTCAATTGCTTGGAGTCTCACAGCTTTCTTGTACAAAACAGGGATATTATCCTTTACCTTTAATGGTTATTGTAATATAAAAAATAAATGAACCACTATATTAGGCAAGCTCAGTTCCTGGGATACAGATGGCGTTCAATAAATGCTAACAGGTGCTTAATGAATGCAGCTATAAATTATTTTTAAACCCCTATAAGGAGTATGTCTATTGTTCTTTCTATGACCTAGAAAGGGAAACAAAGATCAGTGATATGACATAAAGTAAAAACTTATTTCCACTTCTAGTATTTCTAGTATTTATTTCTCCCAAATTAAGTTAGAATACTGTGGTAACTGTAAGTGGACATTAAGATGAAATACTTGGACAAAAGGATCTACATTAGTTAATTAAATTTAAAAATTTAAAGATAGTGTACTAAATAGTCTCCAAATTGCTACAAAGCAAATCCATTTTCTACACAGCTTGCATTTCTGCAGCATAGCTTTGAAAGAAATGAAACCACTCTGTAATCCCGTAGATTATGTCTAAAAATAGAATGACAGGCCAGCTGTCAGATGCATACGTTGTAGGGAAAATGGGGCCAAGAATCTCTCCCCTAAAATGACTGCAACTCTTTTTGCACTTGCTCCCATAAAAATTGAAATCTATTCAACTCTAGCAACTGCTACTTTCCTTGTGGACTGGGACAAAGGTTTGGAATTCTGAAGATTTATGGGACCTCTTTCAAAAATCTCTCCAAATTTGCAAAATGCTGCTCATAACAGGCTTATAACAGAAGTGTCATGTGTGATCTGGAATTACAGCTTTAACACAAGCTCATTTTTAAAAAAAAACTTTTGCTTTTTTATGAACTCTTCCTGTCACAGTTATTTAACCTTAAAAAATCAATAAAACAAAATAAAAAGATGCAATGATTGGGTGGGTTCAAGATTCTGCCATTACCTCGCTGGATAGCCTGAGGCATAGTAAGACCTTTGTGGGCCTCAGTTTTGTCATCCGTTTAATGACAAAGTTGACGGAGATGTGTGTGTAAGTCTATCTTTCAGCTATAATGTTCTAGGGATTTTCTGAGTCTCAGTATTTCCAGACAGGATGAACACAAAACAAATACCCTTTTGCAGCTAACCTGTGTTTTAAGCTGCTTCAGTCCCAATTCCATAAGCAAACCAAGAATTCAGCAACCCTAAAAGGTGAAAGAAGAAATTTCAGAATCTTTTCTACTGACTGTTAAAGAAGCATTGAGCAAATTATTATGGGAAAGGGTAGGAAGTGTCCTGGTGAGAAGGAAGGAAAGTGCCATCAAAAAAAAGTGGACACATGTTAAGGAAATACATACAGCGTGTGTGCTATGCAGGCCACAAATACATTCATTCTATTATACAACTGACAGTTTTCTATTTGCCAGGGATAGATTGTGAGACAGACAGACATTTAAGAGTCTCACTTTTAACATCTGCTCAAGGCAGGCATAGATCCTGCCCAGGTCGAATTCAAACCCCAACCCTTAACAGCCAAACAGAAAGACTATAAAAGGTATAGCCTCACATCTGGCACACTCAATACATGCTGGCTATACCTGGAGCTTACTCCAATGCCTGTGAAAGATGGGCGTTTCCAAGAAAAATATTTGCAGATTGAGTTTGAGAGAGGAGTTTTTAGGTGAGACACTGAGGATCAAAATACTATGTCAGCCATTTTGAGCATTCATTTCTTATTTTTGTGTGTGTGTGCTTTTCAGGGAATAGCGGTATCATTATTCAAACACCAACAGCAGAAAATGCAAGAGAAAGGAGGACTAATGTCAGAGTTGTTTACTCTGCACTGTAGAGCTCAGAACCCTAGGGATTTGTCTGTAAAGGACACAGGTTTGGCCACTTAACTACGTCACCACAAGGACAATAAATCTGATGTGAGATGTTTCTCCCACCAGATTATAGGCTTAATTTTTCCTAAATCTCATATACAATATATGTTGGGGAGACAATCTAAGGACTTGAGGAGTTCATAAGGATTCATTCATTCATTCAACAAATGTTTACTGTGTGCCTACAACCCTGGCACAGGATTGATACTGATAGGTATCACTGCAAACAAGACCAGCATGGTCACTGCCCTTACAGACTAGTAGAAAGGACAAGCATTAAACAATTATATAAAGAAATATTTAATTATAGCTGTGATAAGTATCGTAAGTACACAAGGTATGAGTAACAATGACAGGACCAAACTTGGTCTTGGAGAGGGAGAAAAACATTTAAGCAGTGGAATAAGAGAAGAGTAGGCAGAAGCCAAACTATACACCAGAAAACAATCAAACTCATGATTTCTTTCTAAAAAATGGTCTAGCCTTTCTGCTCCCCAAAGTCTCACATACATGTCTCTCCTCAGTGCTCTTAGCATCCTGTACTTCTTGTCACTAATGAGCTAATTTTACTCCTGTGTGACAACCAGTTTTATGATGCTATCTCCCTATGTTGTTGTTCAGTCACTATGTCATGTCCGACTCTTGCAGCGTGCTGGCCTGCAGCACGCCAGACTTCCTTGTCCTTTACCATCTCTCAGAGTTTGCTCAAATTCATGTCCATTGAGTCGGTGATGCTATCTATCTCATTCTCTGCCACCCCCCTTTTCCTTTTGCCTTCAATCTCTCCCTATCTCCCTTACTAGACTGCAAACTACTCCAGAATAGGGACCTCATCTGACCTACTTCTGCATCTCAAATACCTAGCATTGGGCTAGATATTCAGTAGGCCCTCAGAAAATGGTAATTGTTACTATTATGATTACTGCCTTTCATACTGGTCATTACACAAATTATACAGCTTTGTTTTATTAATTGAGATTGCTTCCCCCTTGGCAGAGAAACATCAACAAGTCAGTCCCAGGAATAGATCACCTACTACTGATCCCAACACATGCCATTGCTCTCAGCTCCTTTGTAGTGGTGATTTTTGCTTGTTTACATCGATGATTCAGAGGTATCTTCTCCACTCTTCTGCAGTGACTTCCAGTGCAAGACTATCAGCCAAGGATAGAAACGCCTTAAAAGGTAGTGATATGAAAATCACAAGGTAGGAACGGGATAGGGTGAAAAGAATTAGGACACAGCTGTAGTTTTCTGCAGGCTAAAACAGACTCAATGTGTCACAGAAAATTAAATCAGAGGCTGAATGTTTTCCCCAGTCTCCTGAATAAACACAAGTAAGGCCACAGTACTCCTGTCACTGGCGACACTGTGGCCATGTTAGGTCCTCAGGGACATCTAGTTTTATGTCCTGGGATCATTCTAAACTGGGGAGGCAAGGTCATTGCTCCTCCAGGCTAAACTCTACAAAGCTCCATTTGCCCCAGACAGAAAAAAAGAGGATGTCAACTGCTAAATCCATTTTGATAGCTAGAGGAGGATTAAAGAAACTGCACACATGGTGCTGTACAAATCTGAGCAATGAGATTAACCTCCACGTGGACTGCCTGCATCTCACAGAGGTTTAAAACAAAGAGATCTGTCATCACATTTTTCACATTCAGAATTCAAACTGAAAGGGAAGTCCCAAGTGAGATAGAGCAAATGCACTCTGCCGCCCCCAGAATTCCACAGAAACACTAAGACAGGGTCACTGCCCTCTAGAAAGTGTTGGGGGAGACAGACCAGGAAATTATCTACGGTGCCCAAGAAAAGTACAAACAAAGTGCTAAATGGGATCTCACAGGCAGGAGTGATAAATCTGTGGAGTAAGAGTAGATATGATGGAAATCTGACAATCCCAAGTAGCATTAGAGCTCAGTTTTGAAGGAGTATGCTCTCAATGGGCACAGAAGGGGGAAACAGAAAGCACATTCTAGGCAAAAGCAATAGCATGTACAAAGACATGGCAACATAAAAGCAGAGGTTGTTTTGAAAGTAAGAATACTTTTGTGTAGCTTGGGTTTAAGGAACATGACAGTGAGTGGCAGGAAAAGACAGGGATGTTGAGAGGAAAGCCAGATTTAGAAAGATCTTACATACCAGGCTAAATAGCTGGACTTTTTTCTGTAGGTGGGAACAACATACATTTAATATTAATACAGTTCTGGGATTTCCCTGGTGGTCCAGTGGCTAAGCCTCCACACTCCCAATGCAGGGGGCCTAGGGTCAATCCCTGGTCAGGGAACTAGCTCTCACATGCCACAGCTAAAGATCCTACATGCTGCAACCAAAACCCAGACAGTCAAATAAATATTTTAAAAGCATATTATTACAGTTTATTTTACTAAATACCTGCTATGAATGAGGCAAAATGGTTTACATACTTTACTGTATTTAATGTTAAAAACTCTGCCATATGGGTATTTTTCTCCTCATTGTACACACAAGAGACTAAAGAGAGGTCAGGCAACTCTAATCAGGTCTGTCTGACTTTAAAGACTATACAAAGTCTCCTCGAAAAGGATTCTTGGTATAAGAACTCCCAGACTTCCGATTCCAAATAATCTAGGGCTCCTTCCAACATACTATTGGTTATAATGTTAAGTCTCTGAATGATGTCACTTGGATGTATAGCAAACTGGATTGGTATAAAAATGTTCAAAGAACCTTGAAAACACTGGCATTAGACCAATGGAGGTTCATCTACTCATTCTTAGCAGTCTCTAAAACACAGGAATACTAAGAAATCTATGATCAATTTTTCCAATGGTCCTTGTCTGAAGGTTTCCTCTCTTGACATTACTGCAGTATTTTACATCAACAGCTATTTCAGGAGACAAGGTGACCAGATTCCTCAAAGCAGAAACAGGAACATAATGAGACCGTGGCTTAGATACCACCAAATCTGACACCTGGCCACAAAAAACTCGACACAACTCTGTGGAAATGTGTCGAGGCTCTGAAGCTCATTAGCTGATTGAATTTGATCATGCTACTTAAACTTTCTGAGCCTCAGGTCCCTTATATTTAAAATGTAGTAATAAATACTACCTTTCAGGATAGCTATGAAAGCCAAATAAGATAAATATGGTGAAGAAGGAAGGACTTAAAACCTAGAGCGTGGCAGACACCCAAACCTTTCCTACACAAACTTATATTTAGCTAGTATTTTGTCTGCCTGCCTCATATGATTTTTGTGAGGCTCAAATAGGGTGATGTCAGTGAAAGTCCTTAAGCAAGTAAAATATAACTACATCATTATAACTAAATTCAAAACAGTGCTCAGGGCTTCAAGGGGTTAATCCTCAGATAAGGAGTTACAAGTATACAAATGAGTTGAATAGAGGTTAAGAAGTAGTAAGCGCTAACAATGAGTTAAGTAGTAAGAGTGGTAATAACAGCTAATATAATTGAGCAGTTATGGGCCAGCCTAGTCTAGGTGCTTTACCTACACTGTAAATAAGCCCTAATGGAGCACATACTATTATGTGCATAGATGTGAAACTGAAGCACATGATAGCTAGGTAATTTGATTAAGTTTACATAACTAGTAAGTGATGATACCAGGATTTAAATGCATGAATTCTGACACTACAACTTACACTATTAGAGATGCAGAGGTGTGAATTAAAGAAGTGGAAAAATAATGCAGTAAAGAAATTCTATTAATGGACTTGTTTAACACTCATATTGTGCCAGGCACTTCATATGCGAGCTCTCACTGAATTTCGAAAACCCTCTGTGAGCTCAATACCACCTCAATTTTACAGATGAGCAATAGACTTAATGAGGTTGGGTTACTTGCTAGAGGTCTCACAGCTGTACTTATCAGAAAAAACAGATCTCAAACTTGACCCTATCAGTGTGTAAAAGCACATGCTCTTAACCTCTCTGCTCTCCAGATCAGTGGCAGACAGTAGTGTTCAGCCTGGGCCCTGGTGGCCAAAAGAATTTGAATTGCTGATAATGAATTGTGTGGGATTCCAAACAAAGGACACAGCATGAACGAAGGATTACACAGAGGAAGTCTGGGGGCTTTAAAAGAAAAATACAATCACTTTATTTTCTAATTCCTAAATCATCAGATGGGCTGGATTTTCTTTTCTGCCATTAAAAACATTTTAAATTACAACAGCAGTATATATGTTATGGAGTATTGGAAAATACATAAAGAAGCAAAAATAAGAAAGAAAAACATATCTGAAAAGAAGAGAGTTGTGGAAAATTAGATGGAAAGGTCGTTCAGGGACTGACTGCAGTAGCTCTGGCCTTAACTCCCAGGCTAGGGAACCAAAACTACATTCCCAATGCATTGGAAGACTGTGAGCAGAGAGGCAGTATAATTAGAGCCTTATGCCATGCTTAAGACAGACTTATATGGAGAGGCCGGAGGCAAGAGGATCAGGGAGGAACCCATTATAGTAGACCAGGTAGAAGTTAAAGGTCTGAGTTAAGAGCAGGCTATGTACCATGACCAATGTAAGCTCAGACTGAGTCAGACAAAGTTTGAACTTGGCTCCATTACTTACTAACTGTGTGACTCTGATTAACTTAAATCTTGTGAGCCTCAGTTTAATCATCTATAAAGTAGGAATAATAAAACACATGTAAAGAGTTATGAGGATTAAATCAGCTATGAAATGACGTGATTCAGATTTCTCCATTTCTACATTATTGACATTTTGGGCCTAATAATTCTTTTTTTGGAGGAGCTGTCCTGTGCTTTAAGAATATTTACGAGGATCCCTGGTCGCTACTTACCCACCCCCGACCACTGACCCCAGGTTCAGACAACCAAAAGTGCTCAACATCGTCAACTAAACTCCAATTGATACATACCTGGCATAGTTTCTGGTATATAAAGTATCAATATATACAAGCTTTAAAAAAATGATTGCAGGGAACAAACGGAAAAGGTGGTTGCTGCTGCTAAGTCGCTTCAGTCATGTCCAACTCTGCATGACCCCATAGACGGCAGCCCACCAGGCTCCGCCATCCCTGGGATTGTCCAGGCAAGAACACTGGAATGGGTTGCCATTTCCTTCTCCAATGCGTGAAGTGAAGTCGCTCAGTCATGTCTGACTCTTCGCGACCCCATGGACTGCAGCCTACCAGGCTCCTCCATCCATGGGATTTTCCAGGCAAGAGTACTGGAGTGGGGTGCCATCGCATGCAAAACAGAAAAGGTGGTTACTCAGTGATGAAAGCAGAAATGTGAAAGTTAAGACAGAGACAGATGAATTGTCT
Source organism: Nanger dama (assembly GCA_917880005.1). Lineage (NCBI taxonomy): Eukaryota > Metazoa > Chordata > Mammalia > Artiodactyla > Bovidae > Nanger > Nanger dama. The sequence goes on along the minus strand of CAKJTW010000018.1, from coordinate 11,356,306 downwards.
GGCTGACAGGTATGGAGGCCATGAAAGAAGAAGGTAGCAGAGGTGACCACAAGTTTAATTCTGTGTGATTCATCCCACCAAACAAAGGTAGAAAGGAGAATGTGCAGGTCTAAGGGATCAAGGGACATGCAAATAAAGATATTTGAAAGAATTAAGAATTTTGGGTCTGTAGCTAAGGAGAAGGATCACTGTAGGTTTACGAATCAAAATATTAAAATCACTGTTTATGTCTCTTGAGTTTTTAACGGTTTCAGTTATATCTAATAGTTCCAAAATGAATACTAGTCATATGCCTTAACTACAGAGCTCTCAGGAAAAATAAACTTAAAAGACATGTTTGACAATGAATATGAATAGCCATTAAGAAAAAAAAATGTATTCTAATTTCAAAAGGAAATATAATCAGAAAAAAATGTAAAGTAAACTGTTGTTCAGTCGCTCAGTCATGTCTGACGCTTGGCGACCCCATGGATTGCAGCATACCAGGTTTCCCTGTCCTTCACCATCTCCTGAAGGTGCTCAAACTCATGTCCATTGAGTCAGTGATGTCATCCAACCATCTCATCCTCTCCCATCCCCTTCTCCTCCTGCCTTCAATCTTTCCCATCACTGGAGTCTTTTCCATGAGTCAGCTCTTCACAGAGGGTGGCCAAAGTATTGGAGCTACAGCTTCAGTACCAGTCCTTCCAATGAATATTCAGGACTGATTTTCTTTAGGATTGACTGCTTTGGTCTCCTTGCTGTCTAAGGGGTTCTCAAGAGTCTTCTCCAACATCATAGTTTGAAAGCATCAATCCTTCAGTGCTCAGCCTTCTTTAGGGTCCAACTCTCACATCCATACATGACTACTGGAAAAAACACAGCTTTGACTATATGGACCCTTGTCAGCAAAGTAATGTCTCTGCTTTTTTAATATACTGTCTAGCTTTGTCATAGCTTTTCTTCCAAGGAACAAGGGCCTTTTAATTTCATGGCTGTAATCACCATCTGCAGTGATTTTGAAGACCAAGAAAATAAAGCTTGTCACTGTTACCACTTTTTCTGAATTTATTTGCCATAAAGTGATGGGACCAGATGCTATGATCTCAATTTTTGAATGCTGACTTTTAAGCCAGCTTTTTCACTCTCCTCTTTCACTTTCATCAAGAAGCTCTTTATAGTTCCTCTTTGCTTTCGGCCATCTAGGGTAGTGTCATCTGTATATCTAAGGTTATTGATATTTCTCCTGGCAATCTTGATTCCAGCTTGTGATTCATCCAGCCCAACATTTCACATGACGTACTCTGCACAGAAATTAAATAAGCAGGGTGACAACATACAGCCTTGACATACTCCTTTCCCAATTTTGAACCACTCCATTGTTCCATGTATGGTTCCAACTGTTGCTTCTTGACCTGCATACAGATTTCTCAGAAGGCAGGTAAGGTGATCTGGTAATCCCATCTCTTTTATGAATTTCCCACAGTTTGTTGTGATCCACACAAGGGTTTGGCATAGTCAATGAAGCAGAAGTAGATGTTTTTCTAGAACGCTCTTGTTTTTTCTATCCAACAGATGTTAGCAATTTGACCTCTGGTGCCTCTGCCTTTTCTTAATCTAACTCATATATTTAGCAGTTCTCAATTCATGTACTGTTGAAGCACAGCTTGAAGGATTTTGAGTATTGCCTTGCTAGCATGTGAAATGAGGGCAACTGTGCAATAGTCTGAACATCCTTTGACATTGTCCTTCTTTGGGACTGAAACGAAAACTGACCTTTTTCTCTCCTGTGACCAATCACTGCTGAGTTTTCCAAATTTGCTTTCATATTGAGTACAGCACTTTAACAGCATCATCTTTTAGGATCTGAAATAACTCAGCTGGAATTCCATCACTTCCATTAGCTTTGTTTGTAATGATGCTTCGTATTCCAAGACATCTGGCTCTAGGCGAGTGATCACACCATCGTGGTTATCCATGTCATTAAGATCTTTTTGTATAGTTCTTCTGTATATTCTTGCCACCTCTTCTTAATATTGTCTGCTTCAAAAATCACTACAACATAGTGACAGGCTTTTTTTAGTTTTCCATCCTTTCACCAGAAAACTGAAAAACTGGTCTTTATTGATCCTTCTGAATATTAAAGCAATTTCAAGAGCTTTTAACATGTGCCATATATTTTAGAAACATTGGTGAAAAAAAGGGTGACTCTAAACCAATGCATGTTCAAATTCCAATTGTTTGATACCTTTAGGGAAAGTCAGATCTATCTGACTCTACAGCCTCCAGGTCCCCAATAGCCCACCATGGAAACTCTTGCAATCTCTGCCAAGCCACCTGAAGCAAACAAAGACTGCATCTCTGCTTATCTGCTTAGATAGTCTATTCCAAGGCCCTTTCAAGCACTAGGTCAAAGCCGAAAAGCACTGAAACTGATCTGACTCATCTACATACAGTGCCTGCACTTGAATTTTCCAAGATAACAATATTCTGCAGTCTCTGTGAATCAAGTCCTATAAATTTCAATATTCAGGAATTCAAACTAAATCTCCATACAGAAAGACCATGACACATTTGCCAAAATCTACAGTATATAAAACATGAAGAGTGAACCTTCAGGTAAATTATGAATTTTGGGTGATAATACTGTATCAGTGTAGGTTCACTGATTATAACAAATGTACTCTTCTGGTATGGGATGTTGATGGGAAGAAGTTGTACAATATATGTGGAAGGTGGTATATGGAAACTCTCTGAACTTTCTGCTCAATATTGTTGTGAACCTAAAATAGTTCTTAAAAACTGTTTACTTAAAAGTGGGGGGGGCATCTCATATGAGATATGTTGTCCTAATTTTGAATTCAGAAAATGTAATCCTTATCAATGTACAACAGCAGATGCCAGAGAGAGGACTTATTCTAAGGGCCAGAGACAAGGTCTGAGAAAGCAAGCTCTAAACTCTTGAGACAGACACGAGGAAAGGTTAAAAGCAGGAAGAAATGATAGCCATATCTCAAGTTTTTAAAAAGCAATATCACTTTCAGTTTCCAGTCTGGCCATGTCAGGAGCCTAGAAGTTGCCACTCTGTCCCAATAGGAAAAAACTGAACAAAATGTAAAATCAACAACTCTTCTTAGATGTAGCAGAGAAATGATATCACATGGCAAACCACTATCCCCAAAATTGGAGACAGATACAGATAACAGAGGGGCTTCCCTGGTAACTCAGCTGGGAAAGAATCCACCTGCAATGCAGGAGACCCCGGTTCGATTCCTGGGTTGGGAAGATCCCTTGGAGAAGGGAAAGGCTACCCACTTCAGTATTCTGGCCTGGAGAATTCCATGGACTGTATAGTCTGTGGGCTTGCAAAGAGTTGGACACAACTGAGCAACTTTCACTATCACCAAAGCTGAAACTCATGAGCAGAAAATTTCATAGGAACCAGTGCCAGGATTAAGAACACATAAGCTGTAGTTGATGAACTGCTGGAGAATAAGTGTGGATAACTCTGAGAGTTAAACTTCAGGGAGACCCAGTCACAGGACAGCTCCACACTTTCGTGAGTTTTACCTCCAAGACCTCTACCAGGACCTCACAGTGATTGTCACAGAAAAATTCCTTCTTGCTTTTGGAATAGAGAGGGAGAAATGACCTCTGAAATATACCAGAGCATTCTGTTCTTAACATGGGCCACATCTGGGAAAAATTATTTTACCAGAGCCTACTAACTTGCTAGAGTTTTATCAGAGACTAACCAATTCAGAAGAAGGTAAATACCCAACTCTAGCCTCATCTAGCTTCCCATATGAAGGAAGAATACCCACTTCCAGACCACCCGGCCATCCTGATCCCCCAAGAGGGGAAAAAAAATGTGAATTTTAGTAAAATTCACTGTTCTGGGGTCCAGGCTCACCAGAGGACTGAGACCTAATCAAAGGACTACAGAATGCTTCCCCTTGCCCACATCTTACCACTACATTACTCAAGGCCTGTTTATAGCAGTTTTTACCTAGTATACTACATTCAATTTTTAACAACAACAACAAAAACCCACAAGGCATACTGACTGGCAAAACAAGCATCAGCTATTGGAGAAATGTTGGAATTATTAGAGCAGGACTTCAAAGAACTATGATTAATATGCTAAGGGCTTTAATGGGAAACAGACAACATGAAAGATAGATGAATAATTTAAGTAGAGAGAAATTCTAAGAAAATTAAATGAGATGCTAAAAATAAAAAATACTGTAATAGAAATGAAGAAGGCTTTGATAGGTTCATTAGACTGGGCATGGCTAAAGAAAGATCCCTGAGCATAGAGATAAGACAAATGAAACTCCTCAAACTGAAAAGCAAAGGGAAAAAAAGATTACAACAGAAGAACAGACTATCCAAGGACTGTGGGACAACAACAAAAGGTGTCAGATGTGTGTAAATGGGAATATTAGAAGAAGAAAGAAAGAAACAGAAGAAATATTTGTGGTAATAATGGCTGAGAATTCCCCCAAATTAATGTCAGATACCAAACCACAGGGCTTCCCAGATGGCGCTAGTGGTAAAGAATTTCCCTGAGAATGCAGGAGGCGTAAGAGATAAGGGTTCTAACTCTGGGTCAGAAAGAGCCCTTGGAGTAGAAAGTGATAACCAGTCGAACAGTCTTGCCCAGAAAATTACATGGACAGAGGAGCCTGGTGGGCTATAGTCCACGGGGCTGCAAAGAGTTCGACATGACTGAGAGACTCCACACCCATTCACTCACCAAACCACAGATTCACAGAAGTTCAGAGAACACCAGGCTCCTTATAAAACTGTTTAATAAAATTGCTTAAATTAATACTTGCCATGTTATGTTTTGTCAGTGGGCACTTAGGACTCTCATCAGAATGGTAAACATGTAAACTTCTAGAAAGCATGTAACTTCAGTGGCAGGTTATCTCCTGAACATGACCTCTCTATGTATCAGGCTAATAGCCCTGCCTGGAGAGACCTAGTTAGTAATTACAAATAGTAAGTCAGGCCAAAGCACTGGCCATCAATGGCCTGCCTCAGAAATATCCTTTGGGAGCTCTGGCACCAGCCTAGGTTCAGCTCTCCGTGACCTGAAATTTAGCTCTGGCTTCTTCCTGTAATATAATCTGACCCCACAAGGGGTCCAAAGCCAAGTACCTTTTGCTCTATCACCTTCTGCCTAGTAACCATGAGGCTCTGGATCAGCAGATATTCCAAATCTCAACAGCCCTAGGTCCCTCCATGTTGCAATCAGCTCCTGAAGATTTTGATAGCCTGAATTTGTAAATGATGTTGACAGCACCATAACACAACTCTGAACTGAATCTCTTTTTAAATTTAACATGCTCAAGAATGATTTTGATACTTTAGAGGAAAAAAGTCTGTCCTAAGGGGTACAATCACCACCACCATTCTCTGAACCCTGTCAACGCCCTTAAGAGGCACTGGAAGTGCTCTAGTGAATGCAGCAAATAAGATAATACAAAGAGACAGCACTGGAACAACACCAAAACAAAAACAAAACAAAATCCATACAGACCAAAAAACAAAACCCCATAAAAAACACCGGAGTGAGATTATTGGCTCTGTCTCAGGAATGATGAAGAAGAGACTAACCTCTCTGTATCTCAGGTTTCTTCATCTGTATAAGGAGGAAATGACAATGCCAATAAAGACATTATAAGAATTTAAAATAACAGTTTTGCAAAGCACCTACCATCTGGCTTGGCCCATTGTGGTTCTCAAATCTTTTTTTTTTTTGCCATCTTTACCCTTGGTGTGATCCAAGGGAAGACAAAATGGGGGAGGAAAAGTAATTTTATCATATACCTGAAGATCATCCAAAATTCCTGCTTTAATTATATAATCAATCACTAACATTAGACCAGTCTCTTAAAAAAAAATGAACACTTTCTTGGCAGCCACAAGAGTAATGTTTTATGGCTCATGCTTCAACCCAATCCTACCCATGTGATTTTACTCTGTTCCCTAGCAGACATTGAGGTACCTGACTATTTCTGTCTATTCAAGCAAGAAACAAACTGGTTCAGGAGCTTTGGAGAGTCAACTCCACTTAAGCTTGGCAAAAAAAACACCTATGTCCAAGTCATGGCAGAAGAAAGGAAAAACAAAAACAAGACCCAGCTGGTTAATAAAGGACATAAGTGGAAGATTAAACTTCTGTTTTTCATTGAAAAGCTACTCCATGAAGACAAAAACATGAATCTGTACTGATTAAGTGGTGGAGGTATATGGCAGACCCCACACTACACAGGAGTAAAAAGGAGCTCTATTTCCACAGTGTTGGGTTTTCAAAGGCTTCCATCCTATGACATAACCCTTTATTCTTTAAGCCTAGAAATGTCCACTTCTACAAAGTCTCATCAATTCAGAGCTCCAATTCAGCTCTGATGTGAAGGTATGATTTTCAAAGTTAGGTATAGTTTAGCTTCTGTCCCAGTCTCTGCCACTACCTGACTTTCTGCTGTTTAAGAATAATTTCCTCTCTCTGAGTCTCAATGTTTCTTCTCTGTAAAATAAGGGTAATATGCAAAATAGTTTTCGGGCAGGGAGCACTGTAACTGTTCTGTATCCTGATGGTAGAGGTAGTTACATAAATCACACGTGTTGAAATTCAAAAAAAAGATATAACCAACAATCAATTTTCCTTTATGCTAACTTGAGAAATAAATGGAAAAAGTTGGGAAAATAACTTTTCTCTCATGGAATTGTCAAGAGAATTAAATTAAAACCTATGTCAAAAGGCCCTAGAGTAAACCACGTAACTCACAGTAAACAACAAGCATTAATTCCCTTCTCTTCCCTTATCCTCCAGGGGAGAGGAGGACATGATTTCTCCTTTCTTTACAATTAACTCAACCAGTACTACCATAACCAGGTCAGAAAACAGAAGGGCTGGACTCAGACACTGGATATATCCTGTCTTGTAGCTGAGCGCTGACTACAAGTTATGTTGCAACAGCTCGCTTTTGAGAGGCCGTGTTCTCACTCTCAGAAGCTAGATCTCACACAGCTATTATTTTAAGAAGCCAAGATTAGCTCAGGGCTAGGCTGAGTAATGAGATACAAGTGCTTTGGGAATCTGCTGCTTCCCAGTACAACTAATGAGTAATATCAACAGAATACAACTCTAAGTGGCCAACAGCTCTTTGAAAAAGTCAGAGGACATGATCAGAAAAAGAATATTTCTGTCCCACCCTGCAGCCTCTGTTTTAGAAAATTTATATTTTATATAATCATTATTGAGCTTCTCCTGGTAAAGAACCCCCTGCCAAGGCAGGAGACAGAAGAGATGCAGGTTCGACCCTGGGTCGGGAAGATCCCCTAGAGGAGAGCATGGAAAACTACTCCAGTATTCTTCCCTGGAGAATCCCATGGACAGAGGAGCCTGATGGGCTACAGTCCACAGAGTTGCAAAGAGTCGGACATGACTGAAGTGACTGAGCACAGGCATGCATGTTATTATTAAAAATCATTATCAAAGGTCATTTATGGTGTTTTGTTTTGTTCAGATCAACTGAAGGTTATCATCACTTAAAAAGATTATACAATGTACCAAGTAAGGGCTTTAGAATCAAGGTATGGTTTAAGTACCAGTTCTGATATTTCCTTGCTATGTGACACTGGACAAATTATAACCTCTCTGAGCCTCAGATTTCTCCTCTATAATATTTTTCAAAGTTCAGAATGCCCCTCAAGTGGGCTTTAAAATCAATTTAGTGGTTTATAAATAACATTTTTAAGTAAAAAGAGAATCAAATAACTATAATTAATAAGTGAAGTCGCTCAGTCATGTCCAACTCTTTGCGATCCCATAAACTGTAGCCTACCAGGCTCCTCTGCCATGGGACTTTCCAGGCAACAGTACTGGAGTGGATTGCCATTTCCTTCTCCAGGGGATCTTCCCAACCCAGGGCTCGAACCCACGTCTCCCACATTGTAGACAGATGCTTTACTGTCTGAGCGACCAGGGAAGTCAAGGACAAGTATATCCTGGTTCAAGATGGCGAAGTAGAAGGAAATGCACTCATTGCCTCTTGCAAGAGCACCGAAATGCAAATAGCTATTAACTGTCAACAGAAGGATGCTGCAAACCACCAATAAAAGATAATCCACATCCAAAGACAAAGAAGAAGCTTCAGCAAGACGGTAGGAGGGGCGCAATCATGATTAAACTAAATCCCATACCCGTGGGTGACCCACAAACTGGAGAACAATAATACCAAAGAAGTTCTTCCATTCTTAGTGAAGGTTCTGAGCACCATGTCAGGCTTCCCAGCCCTGGGATCGGATAGAGAGACTGGGAATCTCCAGGGAATCTGACCTTGAAGGCTCAGATCAGTTCAGTTGCTCAGTCCAACTCTTTGTGACTCCATGGACTGCAGTACACCAGGCTTTGCTGTTCATCACCAACTCCTGGAGCTTGCTCAAATTCATGTCCATCAAGTCAGTGATGGAGTCCAACCATCCCATCATCTGTTGTCCCATTCTCTCCCCGCCTTCAATCTTTCCCAGAATCAGAGTCTTTTCAAATGAGTCAGTTCTTTGCATCAGGTGGCCAAAGTACTGGAGTTTCAGCTTCAGCATCAGTCCTGGCAATGAATATTCAGGACTGATTTCCTTTAGGGATGGACTGCTTGGATCTCCTTACAGTCCAAGGGACTCTCAAGTCTTCTCCAACACCACAGTTCAAAAGCATCAATTTTTGGCACTCACCTTACTTTACAGTCCAACTGTCATATCCATACATGACTACTGGAAAAACTATATCTTTGTCGAGATGGATCTTTGTCAGCAAAGTACTGTCTCTGCTTTTTAATATGCTGTCTAGGTTGGTTATAACTTTTCTTCTAAGGTGCAAGTGTCTTTTAATTTCATAGTTGTAGTCACCATCTGCAGTGACTCTGAAGACCGAGAAAATAGTCTCTCACTGTTCCCATTGTTTCCCCATCTATTAACCATGAAGTGATGGGATCAGATGCCATGATCTTAGTTTTCTGAATGTTGAGTTTTAAGCCAACTTTTTCACTTTCATCAAGAGGCTCTTTAGTTCTTTTTCTTTTTGCCATAAGGGTGCTAGCATCTGCATATCTGAGGTTACTGATATTTCTTCTGGCAATCTTGATTCCAGCTTGTGATTCATCAAGCCCGGCATTTCACTATTCTGCATATAAATTAAATAAGCAGGGTGACAATATACAGCCTTGACGTACTCCTTTCCCCATTTGGAACCAGTCTATTGTCCATGTCCAGTTCTAACTGCCGCTTCCTGACCTATATACAGATTTCTCAGGAAGCAGGTCAGGTGGTCTGGGATTCCCAACTCTTTAAGGATATTCCACAGTTTGTTGTGATCCACAGAGTCAAAGGCTTTGGCATAGTCAATAAAGCAGTAGTAGATGTTTTTCTGGAACTCTCTTGCTTTTTCTATGATCCAACGGATGCTGGCAATTTGATTTCTGGTTCCTCTGCCTTTTCTAAATCCAGCTTGAACATCTGGAAGTTCACGGTTCACATACTGTTGAAACCTGGCTTGGAGAATTTTGAGCATTACTTTCCTAGTGTATGAGACGAATGCAATTGTGTGATAATTTGAACATTCTTTGGCATTGCCTTCCTTTGGGATTGGAATGAAAACTGACCTTTTCCAGTCCTGTGGCCACTGCTGAGTTCCAAATTTGCTGGCATCAAAATTTCAAATTTGCTAGCACGTTAACAACATCATCTTTTAGGATATGAAACAGCTTAACTGGAATTCCATCACCTCCACTAGCTTTGTTCATAATGATGCTTCCTAAGGCCCACTTGACTTCACATTCCAAGATGTCTGGCTCTAGGTAAGTGATCACACCATCGTGGTTATCTGGGTTGTGAAGACCTTTTTGTACAGTTCTGTGTATTCTTGCCACCTTTTCTTAATATCTTCTGCTTCTGTTAGGTCCAGACCATTTCTGTCCTTTATCGAGCCCATCTTTGCATGAAATGTTCCCTTGGTATCTCTAATTTTCTTGAAGAGATCTCTAGTCTTTCCCATTCTGTTCTTTTCCTCTATTTCTTTGCATTTATCGCTGAAGAAGGCTTTCATATCTCTTCCTGCTATTCTTTGGAACTCTGCATTCAGATGCTTATATCTTTCCTTTTCTCCTTTGCATTTCGCTTCTCTTTTTTCACAGCTATTTGTAAGGCCTCCTCAGACAGCCATTTTGCTTTTTTGCATTTCTTTTCCATGGGGATGGTCTTGACTCCTGTCTCCTGTACAATGTCACGAACCTCCACCCATAGTTCATCAGGCACTCTGTCTACCAGATCTAGGCCCTTAAATCTATTTCTCACTTCCACTGTATAATCATAAAGGATTTGATTTAAGTCATACCTGAATGGTTAGTGGTTTTCCCTACTTTCTTCAATTTAAGTCTGTATTTGGCAATAAGGAGTTCATAACAACAGAATGATCTCTGTTCGTTTCCAAGGCAAACCATTCAATATCACGGTAATCCAAGCCTATGCCCCAACCAGTAACGCTGAAGAAGCTGAAGTTAAACCATTCTATGAAGACGTACAAGAACTTTTAGAACTAACACTCAAAAAAAAGATGTCCTTTTCATTATAGGGGACTGGAATGCCAAAGTAGAAAGTCAAGAAACACCTGGACTAACAGGCAAATTTGGCCTTGGGGTACGGAATGAAGCAGGGCAAAGGCTAATAGAGTTTTGCCAAGAGAATGCACTGGTCATAGCAAACACCCTCTTCTAACAACACAAGAGAAGACTCTACACATGGACATCACCAGATGGTCAACACCGAAACAGATTGATTATATTCTTTGCAGCCAAAGATGGAGAAGCTCTATACAGTCAGCAAAAAAAGTATTATTGAGCAAGGCCCAAACTAAAGAGCATCTTGATGAAAGAGAAAGAGGAGAGTGAAAAAGTTGGCTTAAAACTCAACATTCAGAAAACTAAGATCACGTCATCTGGTCCCATCACCTTATGGCAAATAGATGGGGAAACAGTGGGAAAAGTTACAGACTTTATTTTCTGGGGCTCCAAAATCACTGCAGATAGTGACTGAAGCCATGAAATTAAAAGACACTTACTCCTTGGAAGAAAAGTTATGACCAACCTGCTGCTAAGTCACTTCAGTTGTGTCCGACTCTGTGCGACCCGCAGCCCACCAGGCTCCCCCATCCCTGGGAATCTCTAGGCAAGAGTACTGGAGTGGGTTGCCATTTCCTTCTCCAATGACCAACCTAGATAGCATATTAAAAAGCAGACACATTACTTTGCCAACAAAGGTCCATTTAGTCAAAGCTATGGTTTTTCCAGTGGTCATGTATGGAGGTGAGAGTTGGACTGTGAAGAAAGCTGAGCGCTGAAGAATTGATGCTTTTGAACTGTGGTGTTGGAGAAGACTCTTGAGAGTCCCTTGGACTGAAAGGAGATCCAACCAGTCCACCCTAAAGGAAATCAGTCCTGAATATTCATTGGAAGGACTGATGCTGAAACCAAAACTCCAAAACTTTGGCCACCTGATGCAAAGAGCTGACTCATTTGAAAAGACTCTGATGCTGGGAAAGAGTGAAGGTGGGAGGAGAGGATGAGATGGTTGGATGGCATCACCGATTCGACGGACATGAGTTTGAGCAAGCTCCAGGAGTTGGTGATGGACAGGGAAGCCTGGCATGCTATAGTCCATGGGGTCACAAAGAGTCAGACATGACTGAGCAACTGAACTGAACTGACCTATGAGACCAGGTATGTGATGTTCAATATTTTTCAGAATATCTGAAAAAAATCAAGCAATATGGGAGAAATGTTAGCAATTAATTCTACCAGATTCAAAATATCTAATTACAACTTTATTTAAGAATACTGGAAAAGTTCCTGTTTATTTATCAATTTCAGATTCCTATCAATATGACTTTAAGTATATCACATAAATTAAACAATGAGTCATCAACATGTGTGAAGGAAATGTTTTTAAAATTATTGACACTGAAAGACCAAGTCTAATTAAAACTGAATTTTAGCCTAAATTAATACAAAAAAACCAGCATACAAAACCCTATCCAAACAACAGCAATGTTGTGAAAACAAGAGACTCTTGTTGATGTGGAAAGAGCAATGCAACCAATGGCAGCTCTAGCACTCTTCTAAACAGGTTATCATTCTGCTAGGGCAACTAGAGCAGGCCACTAACATAAAAAAGCCTTGGCAAAGTCTCCAGCCTGGGAAGGACTCCAGTTAAAGGTCTTGTCAGCAGAATTCACTGGTGTTCCAGTAGTTAGAACTCTGCATTTCCACTGCAGAGAGTACAGGAACAAAGATCCCACGTGCTTTGCAGTAGTGGCAGGAGGACTCTTCTGCTTAAAACCTTTCAATTTCCCAACATTTTGGAAAAAAAAAAATCAAATTTGGGAAAAATCCAAGTTACTTATCACAGCTTACAAGACCCTACATGATAGAGTCCCATCCCACCTCTTCAACATTACCTCCTCCCTGCATTCACTCCATTCCAGCTATCCTTTCTGCTCCTCAAACACACCACCCTCAATCCTATTAATATCTTACAGCTCTTATATCTCATTCTCATTTCCCAGATCACACTTCTTCAGGATTTTTATACTTAAGGATTGTTCTCGTCATCATTTGGCTCTCAGCTTGTATATTCACTTCCTCCGAGAAGCATTCAGCTTGTATATTCACTTCCTCCGAGAAGCTATCTTTTTTATTCCTGACTCTCCTTAGCACCTAGAATAGTACAATATAAATATATATATGTATATATATAGATATAGATAGATAGATCATCGACACGTTTGTTTTAGTGCATTCATTTAACTGCACTTTGAAAATAATGTAAGAAAGAGAATTTACATAAACAGGAATATCTGCAAACTGAGTTCAATAAGGGATTGTTCAGCCCTATAGAAGGTTCAGTTAGTTTACTGGCAAGCTTTCCTCCAAGTATCCACTCAGGAATCATATCTATCACAGGGCTATAGCTCCTGATGCCTAATGAAAGAATAACTGATTTTGAATCAATGCATAGGCTTAATCTGCTTTTAAACACACTGATCATCTCACTGTTAAGTTTCCATAATGGCTCAGGAGCCAAAAGAGACAAGGTTCAAATCCCAGTTTTATCTTTTAAATGCTGTGAAGCCTTGAACAACTTATCTTACTTATTAATATTAAGCAAAGATAATAGTACTTATCTCAGAGTTGTTTTGAAAGTTAAATAATGCATATAATAAACATCTGTTAGAGTCTTGCACATAATAAAAATCCAATAAAATCAGCTATTATTCTATTATTAATTCACACTCTTCCAATTAATTTTTATTGATATAAAAGGCACAATTCTAAAAAATTGACCATAGTCCCTGCCCAGGAAGAGCTCACAGTGCAAAAGGAAAAGAGAGTAAAAAGTGAAGTTGCTTAGTCGTGTTCGACTCTTTGCGACCCCATGGACTGTAGCCTATGGGGCTTCTCTGTCCATGGGATTTTCCAGGCAAGGGTACTGGAGTGGGTTGCCATCTCCTTCTCCAGAGGATTTTCCTGACCCAGGGATGGAACCCAGGTCTCCTGCATTGCAGGTAGACGCTTTACCCTCTGAGCCACTAGGGAAGTTCCAAAAAGGAAAAGATAAACCCATAAAAAAATAAGCATAGAAGAATTATGTATTAACTCTCATCCAAGAAGCCTGAAAAGAATCTGCCCTGTTCTAGTAAATTTGATATTAGGATCTAGTCAGTCAAGGGAAGGCAATGGCACCCCACTCTAGTACTCTTGCCTGGACAATCCCATGGACGGAGGAGTCTGGTGGGCTGCAGTCCACAGGGTTGTTAAGAGTCGGACACAACTGAGCGACTCCACTTTCACTTTTCACTTTCATGCATTGGAGAAGGAAATGGCAACCCACTCCAGTGTTCTTGCCTGGAGAATCACAGGGACGGCGGAGCCTGGTGGGCTGCCGTCTATGGGGTTGCACAGAGTCAGACACAACTGAAGCGACTTAGCAGCAGCAGCAGTCAGTCTAGAGTTAAAAGGCACACCAAAACCCTTCCAACTTATAAAAAGGAATAGCTTTTGTTGTTGTTGTCGTTTTTGTTTGTTTGTTTTGGCTATATATTTTTGGCCTACTTTTTTTCTATTTATTTATTTATTTTATTTTTACTTTATTCTACTTTACAATACTGTATTGGTTTTGCCATACATTGACATAAATCAGCCACAAAAATATGGAACGCTTCACGAATTTGCGTGTCATCCTTGCGCAGGGGCCATGCTAATCTTCTCTGTATCGTTCCAATTTTTAGTATATGTGCTGCCCAAGGGAGCACAAAGGAATAGCTTTTAAGATGGTCAGAATAGTTCTGTAAAGAAGCCCTCTTAAGATTACAAGAAGAATGGTCAAGAATGATTGTCTTTTTTAAAATGTATTTTTAAAAATTTGTTGTATTTATTTGGCTTTGTTGGATCTTAGCTGGGGCATGTGGGTTCTTCATTGTATCAAGTGGATCTTCAGTTGCAGAACATGGATTTTCTAGCTGTGGCGAAGGCTCAAAAGGGTATATGAGATCCTAGTTCTCCAACCAGGGACTGAACTTGAATTCCCTGTGCTGTAAAGCTGCAGATTCTTAAATCACTGTACCACCAGGGAAATCTGCAAAAATGACTGTTTTAACAGCCAAAAGGTGGAAGCAACTAAGTGTCCATCAATAGATGAAAGGATAAACAAAATGTGGTTTATACATACAACTGAATATTATTCACCCTTAAACAGGAAGGAAATTCTGACACATGCTACAACATGAATGACTCTAGAGGACACTAAGGTAAGTGAAGTAAGCCAGTCACAAAAAGATAAACACTGTATGATTCAACTTTCATGAGATATCTTGAGTACTCAAATTCATACAGACAGAAAGAATAGTGGTTGCCAGAGGCTGGGGGAGGAAGGAATAAGAAGTTAATGTTATGTTAGGTACAAAGTTTCAGTTTTGGGAAATGATGAAAATGCTCTGGAGAAAATGGCAGGGATGATTGCACAACAATGTGAATGTACCTAATGCTACAAAACTGTGGACTTAAAAATGGTAAAAATAATAAATATTGTTATGTGTATTTTACCACAATTTAAAGGAAAAAGGAATGACTGCTCTGTAGTTTACAGAGAGGATGCATCCCTTCTTCTTTGACTTTGATCACTGTTATATCCCATAGTGTATCAACCCAGCTTCTCCAGGTTAAGACAAGAGAATTCCTAGACAGTCGCCATATATAAGATACTGCATGACATCTAAGAAATAACAAGTCCTTACACACCCAAACCTAGAATTTACAGCAAAATTGACAGATGTTATACACTGCCCGTGGATTTATTTCTAAAAGTCTAAAAAGTGCAGAAAATAAACCAAAGTATTTTTATGTCTAAATACCAGTTTAGGATTATATATAAGCTAATTCCTAAAGAGATAAGAAAGTCCCTGGGGGGTAGGGGGATCAATTGGTCCATGTAGGGTAGATTTCCTATTATCAGTGCTAAGGTCCCATAAAACAACTTTATTCAATTTTTTTTAAATGTCAATTTACATTAAACAAAGCAACTTTCATACACTAAATAAAAATGTCACAACCAACAGTCCAAATAATGGCCTTGTTTCCTAGTGGCCCAGAAAGACAGAAAATAAATCCCAAGGACCCTAGTTCAGATAGACTAGAGAGAGTAGACTGTGGTTCTTGCATAATTAAAGACTATGTCATAGTTCAATGGGGTGAACACTTCAGTAGCTTCCCCTCAGCAGCTGCCTATGTGATTAAGGACTAGGATAAGAGTGACAGCTTCACAAAGGCAATAGTAAGAGATAAAGCTTCTTCCTAGCACATTCAAAGACTCCAGAATCCCAAACTTCTCCACTGTCCTTCCATCCAATTTTCATTAAGAACAATTTATATCATCTAGGATGCTTCAAAGTCAAATGCTACCGTTATTTTTACCTTATCAAACCCATAAAATCACAGCTGGGGTGTGGTCTAGACATAAGCCTTGGTTAAGATCACAAAAATTCTCAAATCAAATAATTGGGCTAAGTTAGAACAAAGTTCATCAACAAGAAGATGATACAGAATTCAGGCCAAGTTGGCTTCCTTCTGGCATTTCAGAAAGACTAGCATTGCTGCTAATACTAGTACATAGGTGTAAGTAGCCTCTGAGTGGGTAATGTCACCAAACAAAAGCAACACCTTCAAAGTCTCTCTCAGTGACTAGAGGCAACCAGACACTCAAACTGCCAGTCCTGAATTACGGCCTCTGAATGGTGAGGGCTTCACATTTCACTGATCAGGGCACAGCCCAATCAGAAGACAAACCCCAACACTGCCAGGGACCAGCAAATCCGCTTTCTTCCAGTGTGCACATGACTGAATGTGCTTCTGTCCATCATCTGGGTCATATATAGTTCAATGCAGGCTGAGCAGACAGGGCTGCAAGGAAATCTGGCGCGGTTCAATACCTCGTCTAGTCTGGGTTCCAGTACCTTTTTTTTTTTCCCAAACTGACAAACTCATTTCTCTACCGGGACAGGATGCTGTGCTGGCTGGGAGTTCCATTTCTGCAGCAAGAATCCTATCTGGAAACACAGAAGTTGTCCTCTAAGCCACAGCAGCTCGAACTTTTTGATTGTTGTTGCTGCTTTCTCCCATCACCCCCCACCCCCCTTTTGACAAAGATCCAACTGTAAAAAGTCTTACGTAACAGTTCAGGACTACTTCGGTTCTTTTACTGGGTAAGCACTTTCAATTTTTTTTTTTTTTAAACTAAAAACCATTTTAACATTGAATCTGTTGAGAGTCTTGACTAAAATCTTTTAAGTAATTTGTGTGGTGAAATACTGTCAGTGGATTTTTAGTCTCATTTCTGCACGTGCTCCTTTGTTCTCAGAACAGAAGCTTTTTATACATACCCCATAACGCAGCTGGAGAGAGTTATGAAGTCAGTTATTATAAGGAACACAAAGGTTGCTTTGCATTCTTTGCCTTTAGATAATTAATTTCATATTTGTTTTCATAAAATGAAGTATTAAAGAAGGGAGAAATTGAATAAACGAAAGAATAAACTGTTGGAAAATCTAGCGAAGTTTGAAGTTTTTACCACCTTTTCTATCTGTAGTTTTGTGTGGCCAAACACTTGTGCTGCCTGGGGCGGTGGGGGGTAGAGGCAAGCATAGACAGAGAGGAACTAAGCCAGACATGGACAAAGGCATGAGCCAAAACCAGACAGTCCTGGCCGTTCGATAGGCCAGCAGTGGGTGAGACAGGTCAGCCAGCTGCAGGGGCGGGAGAGGGGGGGAAAGGGGCATGGATGTGTGAGGTGCTCATGCGTGCGATCGTGACTAGATTCTAAAACTGCCAGCCATTTTCCCAGCTATGCTTTGTGCAATCTAAAGGAATGCATCTTCTCTGAAGCAGTCTTGCCAGGGCCCAGTGATAGCAAAGGAGTGTGATGAATACCACAACATATGGAATCAGAAAATACTGGGATCTGGGGTGGGCAAGAGGGAAACGCAGAGGGTGTGGAAATATTTTAGTGATCTGGAATGTGTTGAGTGACAGGAAGTGCCCCAAGCTCTCCCCGCCTCAACTCTTCTCAGTCGCGCCTGCTTTTGTCTAACTCTTGTAATCTACACACTACTGCTTACAAAGCTGTCTGAGTTTAAGACAAAAAAAAACATAAAAGGCTCTCTCGTTCCATAGTACCTATGATATGGAAGGAATGTAAAAAGCATGGCCCTTTAAGTCTGTGGACATTTTTTCAGGTATACAGGAGAAAGATAATATAACAATTTTCCAAGGGTAATGAGAATTATGAATTACAGTCAAGCTTCCAACCTAATTTAAAAATCCCGATTCTGCTATAGTTACAAGTGTTTACAATGGTTCCTAATTTGAAGGAGGTTTGCTTGTTTGGTTAATACATTGCATTTGAAGTTGTTTCTATTTTCTTTGTATAAATTTGTGCTTTGGGAGGAAAAAAAGCAAAGAAGTATTCAGAATGCACAGAAAAAAAGGAGATTTTCCCTTCAATAGTTAGAAAGCATTTTTGCTTGATTTCTCAGAGAAAGCCTCTCTCTCACTCTCTCTGTCATTTTTGCAAGTATGCTACGAAGATAACTTTATGTCATATAGATGTAAAGTAGGAAACTTTTCATGGAAAACAACAGTGCTCTAAGTTAAAAACAACTTAGCATTTTCCCAAACTTCCATATTACCAACAGAAACACTACCACTTGAGAGAAAAGTAGCCAAATAGTTGAATGGCTAACTCCACTTCTGGAAGATGAAATGGAAATAAGTGTGAATAAAATGATATTTGGGAATGTTTCTACCTCCTATCACAAAAATGTTAGTGGTCAGCCTAGGAGTTAATCTTTCCTAGTATGGGTCCGAGCCTTCATGTCGAGCAGACGTTATTCACATGACGATTCGAAAAGTCCATTCATATATCTCACTACCTGGATTTGAATAGAAACCAGACAGCAATTCTTTAGTTCCAGCCACCATTCGCCCCACTGGACAATAGCGATTTGTTAGCACAGAGTCACAGGCTGTGGGACACAAAGCTTGGAGCTGGAGAAAGATGGGGGATTCAGAGAACAGGAAATTACAGGCCCGATGCACTCCTGGCAGCTCTAAGAATACAGAAAGAAAAAAAAAGGGGGGGGGCAACACAGTGATGCCATGTTTAAGAGCTACTTCTAGCTTTTTTAACCACCTCCAATGTCATAAAAGCTCTATTGTTGGAGTACATAAAGTCACGAGTCCCATGTGCTCTCTTTTCTCACTACAGGGAACTTCATTCAATGCCCTGGCATAGTCAGAAAAATCAAAACCACCCAGAGTTGACTAGTTGTGAGCTCTGATAGAAAGGAGAGGGGTATTTTACAAATAAAATGACAGTAAAAAGATATACTAAGTACCACAAGTGACACATAACAAAATTAATAGGGTCTACAAATTATTTCATAAGACCAAGCAAGCAAAATGAAGCTGTATCTACCAAAACTCCAGAGAAACAAATGCCTTTTCAAGTTATCATATAAAATCTATTATTTAATTCCATCCAAAGTTTCTTTGGAAGACATCAATTTAAAAACTAATCTTAGGTAGAACATTTCTGAGTTCTGGGTCATATTTTCCAAAACAAAGAACTAAAATTAAAGCCCTGAGGATTTACTTTGAAATTATTGAAAGGAAAACTACATTTTCTTTTGTTGGCTATCAAACTATTATAGCTTGCTGGCTAAATATAGAAACCGTCTCTACTTTCTCTTTAGATATAAGAAATGACATTACTGGTAATTCTAGGTGAGGGAGAGGGATATTCTTTAATCTCAATGAGCAGGAGAGAACAGAACATGGGTTTCTCTGCAAGCTCTCATGCCGCAGCATGAGCACCAACGGGCCAGAATGATGTCCATTTCAAAAAGAGAGGACACGGCACAAGAAAGTTGTAAATGGTTCTGTTCTTCTTTCTTCTGTGATCCATTAGCAAACACAAGTCCCATATGATATCATACCTGAAATACTCATCAGATGAGATTGTGAATGATCAAAAAGTGCTTTGGAAATATGAACTGTTGTACTCTATTTGGTCCTATGGCTTTAGGATAAACACATACCAAATTTTATGTTGTTGGAAAACCAATATGCAACTTTTAAACTACTACTAATTATTGGATTTCTTCAAATTCTATCATTACTCATCAAACACAAGGATCAATTACAACCTCAAACTATGCTATATTTTTATTTAAATTTAAATAAAAATTAAATAAAATTTAAAATTTTGGTTGCTCAGTCACACTAGCTGCATGCATTTCTAGCACTCAATAGCCCCATGTATGTAACTAGTGACTATTATACTGGACAAAGCAAAAAATGGTATTTCCAGCTGCAGAAAGTTCTGTTGGAGAGTACTGATCTAGAGAGAGTGCTTGCTAAGTCACTACAGTCATGTCTAACTCTTTGCGACCCTATGAACCGTAGCCCACCAGGCTCCTATGCCCATGGGATTCTCCAGGCAAGAATACTGGAGTGGGTTGGATGCCCTCCTCCAGGGGATCTTCCCGATACAGGGATGGAACCCGTATCTCTTATGTCTCCTACATTGTCAGGCATGTTCTTTACCACTAACACCATAAGCGCAACTAGACCATGCTTATATCCAGACCACGTTTTCAACTGCACATCCAGCTCAACATGAAAGAAACTGATCTCTAAGCAAAACCACAATGACAAGGTAGTGAGTACCATGATACTTCAGAGATGTCTAAAACAGGCATTTTGAAACCAAAGATTTCATTTTTTTCCTTGGTCTATAATGAAGGTTATAAAGAATATTAAGACAGTAATGACAGACAAGCAGCAGTGGCCACAGTAAAATGTTCCAGAATGGCATTTAGTGTCATGACTACATGTCTTCACCATCAAATCTACCAACAAATAAAACAGACATGATAAACATGAATATGAGGTTCTTCAATTTGGATGCATTCTCAACCCATCCTATTCCTGCTTGGTGCAAGAAACTGGTTTTTAAGGTCAGGTGGACATTGGTTGGATTCCTGGCTCTGCCACTTATTTACTATGTGATCTTCAATAAGTCACTTCCTCTCTTTGTCTCAGATTCCTCATACATAAAACGCAAATATTAATGCCTTCCTGACAGTAATTTTAAGGTTCAAGGATCATATATATAAAAGATCTTGAACTCCTGGCACATTAGAAAATACTCTGGAAATGTCAATTCTGTGAAAATACAGTAAGGGCTTAAGGTTCAATTCACTGTCTGAGACTCTTCCCCAACACAGAGAATGGAAATAGAAGGGTCCAGGCTGATATACAGCACAGACAATACTCTGTTTAAATCTTAATAAAGATGAAAGCTGTCAACACTGCACAAAGAATTTCACAAAGTCTGAGAAATATTAAACGAACTGAATGAATATAAGAAAATTATCATTTGAAAAGTTAGGTGGAACAACAGATTTTAATATCATGAGGTGTTTTTAATACTAATTTAATGCTATTTAGTATATAAGAATCATTTCTTAAATTAAGAAATAATATTTCCTGGAGACATTTTTTGAATAACATTTCTACTAATTCTTGGTGATTAAAACAAAAACATGAAAATTCTAATATTGCCCATGACTAAGAAATTAAAATAGCTTCCTGCAGGTATGAGAAAAAAATTCACGTCCTTTAAAAATCAAAGCCATACATCTGAAACTAACACAACAATGTAAACCAACTATACTTCAATAAAAACTTTAAAAAGAAAATAAAACCAGTCATAGAAGGAATTCCTAGGCAAGAGCTGTACTATATCTGTAGACTCATTTTAATGTTGAAAATAATCTAGCAGAAACTAGAAATAGTAGGTGTTTCTTAATGATGATCCCAAATAACTGAAGAATGTTGAACATGTCACAAAACCTTTTTCACAGCATGAAAGGCAAGAGATTTTCAAAAGCAAACAGCAGAACTACATCTAGGGGAGATAATGTGCCATACTGTAAAATCCAAAAACCTAGGTTCACATCCAAAAAACTGGCTGGATTAGATATGGCATGAAATTTTAGCTCTGCCACTGTTTGGCTAGGTGACTTTTAACATGAATCTTTGTTACCAGTGGTGGTTCAAAAATACATCTATACTGGACGCTAAATTACAGAGCACTTGGAGGCGAAAAATTTTGATCTGCCAGAGACTATTCAAACATGTATCATGCACAGTGCTAGACCCAGGCTGAATGATGAACAAAACAGATACAGAAGTTGCCCTCATGGAGCTGCTAAGTTATTAACTGAGATAACAATTGCTAGGAGTCACCTCATTTAAAAAATAGTATGCATGTGAGTTTAGAAACTTTGAGAATGGATCCAATAATTTGGGGAAACTGCCCTGCCATCCTTTGAAGCTGAAGTTCATAAGAATATGAAAGAGGGTACACCCTTAGCTCCATTTGATTCAAGTAAAAAGAGATGCTAAACTATAAGATCTTAATGGATTTCAAGCAATTAAGGAAACAAAACACCTTCAGATACAGAGAGTGGTTTCACAGTGATCACTACTCAGATCTGTGGCAAACCACTATCTCAAACAAAAGCTCAGCTCCTTTTGACAGATGATGATGAAGAACAAGATAATTTCTGCAGGGGACAGCGTAAAGGGGGTCTGAGTTAGGACTGTCTAATTTGGGAACAGACCACGATACACTGGAGCATTACATGTGATACATATTTCCTTCACTCCCTCTCCTAAGACTATGCTCTTAGAACTTACCATTTCGATGGTGCATACTACAACCATCATGATTACACAGCTAACTGTTAGCAACCAAAAATATCTGAGACATGGATGACAAATATAAAGAGAAGGCATGGTTAGGGCTAGTCACAACTGGGCTTCTGTACAAATTAGAACCATGTCTATGAGGTAACTAAATATTAACTGGATTAACTCTCTTCCAATTGGAATTTAGTTATTGTTGTCATAGGACTGTATCAAGAGTTGTTGTTAACAATAGATAAAGTATATCCATATACTACTACAGCACAATGTTATTTCCACAGAATCTGAGGCTCCTGCTATCCAAATCCCAATCAAGAAATTACCATTCTAGTTTCTGAATACTTAGAGAACTTGGATTTCCAAACAGATTTTTCCCCCACCAGCAAGGATCCAATATCAGGTGGTCTTTTGCCTTTTCTTTGTTCACTGAATATCAAAGTCAAGTGGAAAAGAGATCTGGCGAATGTACTTAGAACAAATTTGACAGTTAAATCAAAAAATAGGTTCCCAATCTGTTACTGTGATCTAGATTTTGTTAGAAGTACCTCCATTTGGCTTTCTAATAGCATTACATTTTGTCAGGCTCACTTCTCTATATAATCCTGTATTACTGGAATAGACAGTCTCTTCTGCCTGGCCACTTAAAAGCTTCTAGGTATATAGTTGATTCTTTCAAAGGCTATCTGTTGAATGCTTAGTACAGGCTAAGCTTCATTCTAGGCACTGAACATACATACAACAGCAAACAAAACAAAGATCCTATCCTTGAGCATCATAGTCACAAAGACTTGAATCCAGTCTCAGCGTAAGCACTCACCAACTGCACAACCCTAGACAAATCTGCTTCTCTGGGGAAGGGCAGGTGCGGGGCAGGGTAGTGGGGGCACAACACTGAGGGAATACTACCAGAATACTACAAAGAACTACTGTGAAAAATAATTGTCAGTGCCTAGCATAGTATCTAGAATACCACAGATGCTTGACAAACATAGCTCAAGTTTTACAAATAGAAGATATTACTATTATTCATCCTGCTTTCACATCCATGCATCTGAGAATCACTCTAGTTTTTTTAATAATGAAAGGTTTCAATGGCATATATGTACCTAAAATACATATTTCAGGTGTTAAGAGATAAGCAGAGTAAGAGTCATTAATGGATGAACTGCTATTTCTGGTTATTAAAGTTTCTGGTTGGATATGCTAAACATAAGACAGCAAGAATATATGAGAAAAAAAATACTTTGAGGTTAGGATTTTAATGGTGAAATGGATCTTGCACTCACACAGATTTCAAAGGGTAGGACATTTCATTTCTAGTAGTACACTATTTCAGTCAATTTAATCAGACAAAACATAACTAAAAGATCTGGAGTCTCAAGTCTACCACAGACATGGAGCAGGGCAAAGAAAGTATATCTTTTCCTCTAAAGATCATTATAGATAAGCCTCATTGAGAAAGGAATGTCTCTGAAAGAAAATTCCTGGTCAACTATAGTGATATACTTTATAAAATAACTTATTTTTTCATCTTTATTTAGTAAATTTCCTTCTAGTGTTATTTGTAGTTATCTATTAGTGATTTTTAAAATACTATGAGTTTTTCTGTCACTATACATCTAACACCTTATCTATTCATATCATTTGGCTAATAAAAAATAAAGAGAATTTGTCACCTATAATCTCACTTACAGAGAAATATCTTGGTATAGTTCAAATACAATGGAATTAATTCTTTACATACAATTTTATATTCTAATTTGTTTACTTATAAACATTTCTTAAAGTCTGTAAAAATGACTTAAAAAAAGATATCCAGGTGGTGTCCAGTTGTTTTCTATTTAAATAACACTGTAGTGAACATATTTATACAGAAATCACTATCTTTCTGATAACTTTTTAAGTTCAATGTACATTCCTACTAACAGGAACTAAGAGCCCATGTCTCACCCTAACCACTGAGGATGTGCTATACATAATGAACTGGTACCTGGATATAATAAGGTTTCCATTTCTTCAATAATGAAAGCAGAAGAGTTTTAAAGGAGAAAACAAAGTGAAATAAGGACAAGAAAAATAGAAGAATCTCTCTAGTAAGATAACTTATACATACCTACAAATGTTAGGCAATTGACAGAAATCTTGAAAACCTTCCAATAAGATACAGAGAAGTTGAACATTAGACCCCCAAAATTTCAGAAGTAAACACAAATCAAATCAAAACAAAATCCTCTAGAGGATGTGTTCATTACTTGGAAACAATGACATGAATCAAGAATCAATTCCCACCTTTGGGAGAAAAATGACATGGAAAACTGTAATGATAATTTAGGATGCACAAAAATCAGTATTTTCACATCTGAATTAGTTTCAAATTTTAGGAGGAAGCAAACAGTATTAAACATGGATATAAATTTTTGGTTTCCCAAATGCAATAAAATACTATAAAGTCTTACCAAAGCAAGAAAATAACCAAGAATATCATTTATTCAACAAAGCTTTATTGAATGACACCTTTGTTTTAGGTATATGTATAAGAAGAGATCTGAAGTCCTTAAGACAAGTTCTTTCCTGGAAACAATAGCCTTTAGTATGCTTCCCAGTCTGGGCCTCTTACATCATTTAACATTTGCCCTGCCGAATTGTTGAAACATTAAATACTTCATACCATGGCTAAAAAAAAGAAAACCTTTCAGGACACACACTGTACTGAATGATCAACTTAAAAATCAAAATTCTTTAGGAAAAAGAAAAAAAGCCCAAATCCAATACAATCTAACTGAACAGATTCCACTTGCGTGACCACTTATCAGCACAAAATAATGTTTATCCAAGTACCTACAGTCAAGAGGAATTCATATAATGATAGGAAGAAAAAAAAGACTCACTTCCCATGGACTAATAAAATTACTACCATTTTTCATTTCTTCGTAATTTTCCCAGTAAATGCTTATTTTCAATCTGACAAGAGGGATTTCTCCTTAAGAGAAAATGATGATCCAGGTTTCCTCTAGATATTTTAGAGTATGTGTATGTAATAGAAGAGAAGTTGTCACAGTAACTGCCTGCTCCAAAAATGAAAGCTGATCAGCTCATGTGAAAGGACAGATTTCTGGCAAAGTTTTGCATCTGTTAGGACTCTGTTATCTATATATAACTACTACGTTTCAAAAACACACTCTTTCTAAATAATAACAAATAATTATTAAAGGTCTACTACGCATCATTTGAAAAGACCCTGATGTTGGGAAAGATTGAAGGCAGGAGGAGAAGGGACAACAGAGGATGAGATGGTTAGATGGCATCACCGAGTCCATGGACACTGAGTTTGAGTAAACTCCGGGAGTTGGTGATGGACAGGGAGGCCTGGCGTGCTGCAGCTCATGGGGTCACAAAGAGTCGGACATGACTGAGCGACTGAACTGAACTGAACGCATCAGAATCTGTGTAGTGTTTTTCTAAACATGCCATTTAATAATCAAAACCACCTCAAGAATAACCCAGTACTGTTATTAGCACCTATTTTATTGACAAGGATACTGCAGCTTGGAAAGCTTGTCCACTGTCAAAACTGCTAGGAAGAAGCAGAGTCCAGATGAGTGGTTCTTGGGAAATAGCTCCGTTGTCTTCAGCAGTTTGATTTTCTATGGTTTGCTGGCACATTTACTTCCCTTTAAAATTTTTCCTGTCAAAAACTAGGTAAATTTTTTTCTGCTTCTAACTTTGAAAAGAACTAGCTTCCAGGATCAAGAGAATATGGGACAGTACATTGCAATTTTACATATGATGAAAATAGATTCTTGAATGTCAGCAAGTATATAGTCTAAATTATGCATGGAACTTTTAAAATAACTAGATATCATTTATTTATTAGGTTTCAAGTCTCCAGAAAAAGTAGAAAGAACTATATGATTTCTCAAAAATTTGCTTAAGTATAAACAATATAGTCTAATACGGGAAACCCATTGTTTTCAAAAAATAGACTAGTGTCCACTGTACCAATGCTCATTATCATTAACATTATTTTAAAGTACTTGGCTTTAATAAGTTCCTAGAAATTCATATTTACTTTTTGATAACAGATAACTAGAATTCACGCAAACAGATTCTTAATTTTGGGCAGGTAGCAAAATATAGAGAAAAAAGCACAGACAGTATGACAACATGCCAAACCATCCCCAAGAAAAAGAAATGCAAAAAGGTAAAATGGTTGTCTGAGAGGGCCTTACATATAGCTGAGAAGAGCAGCAAAAAGCAAAGGAGAAAAGAACGATATATCCAGCTGAATGAAGAGTTCCAAAAATAGCAAGGAGAGATAAGAAAGCCTTCCTGAGTGATCCATGCAAAGAAATAGAGGAAAACAACAGACCGGGAAAGACTAGAAATCTCTTCAAGAAGATTAGAGTTATTAAGAAAACATTTCATGCAATGAAGGGCACAATAAAGGAAAGAAACAGTATGAACCTAACAGAAACAGAAGGTATTAAGAAGAGGTGGCAAGAATACACAGAGGAACTATACAAAAAGATCTCAATGACCCAGATAACCACGATGATTTGATCACTCACCTACAGCCAGACACATCCTGGAGTGTGAAGTCAAATGGGCCTTGGGGAACATCACTATGAACAAAGCTAGTGGACATGACAGAATTCCAGCTGAGCTACTTCAAATTCTAAAAGAGGATGCTGTTAAAATGCTGCACTCAATATAGCAGCAAATTTGGAAAATTCATCAGTGGCCACAGGACTGGAAAAGGTCAGTTTTCATTCCAATCCCAAAGAAAGGCAATGCCAAAGAATGTTTAAACTACTGCACAATTGCACTCATCTCAGACGCAAGCCAAGTAATGCTCAAAATTCTCCAAGCTAGGATTCAACAGTGTGTGAACCAAGAACTTCCAAATCTTCAAGCTGGATTTAGAAAAGGCAGAGGAACCAGAACAAGTTGCCAACATCTGCTGGATCATCAAAAAAGCAAGAGACTTGCAGAAAAACATCTATTTCTGCTTCACTGACTACACTAAAGCCTTTGACTGTGTGGATCACAATAAACTATGGGAAATTCTTAAATGGGGTGGGAATACTAGATCACCTTACCTGCCTCCTGAGAAATCTGTATGCAGGTCAAGACGCAACAGTTAGAAGTGGACATGGAACAACAGACTGGTTCCAAATCGGGAAAGGAATACATCAAGGCTATATATTGTCACCTTGCTTATTTAACTTATATGTAGAGTACATCATGAGAAACGCCAGGCTGGATGAAGCACAAGCTGGAATCAAGACTGCTGGGAGAAATATCAATTAACTCAGATATGCAGATGACACCACCTTTAGAGCAGAAAGCAAAGAGGAACCAAAGAGCCTCTTGATGAAAGTGTAAGAGGAGAGTGAAAAAGCCAGCTTAAAACTCAAAATTCAAAAAATGAAGATCATGGCATCTGATTTCATCATGTCATGACAAGCAGGTGGGGAAGCAATGGAAACAGTGACAAACTTTATTTTCCTGGGCTCCAAAATCACTGCCAAAGGTGACTGCAGCCATGAAAAGACATTTGTTCCTTAGAAGAAAAGCTATGACAAACCTAGACAGTATATTAAAAAACAGAGACATTACTTTGCTGACAAAGGTCCATACAGTCAAAGCTACGGTTTTCCAGTAGTCATGTATGGATGTGAAAGCTGAACCATAAAGAAAGCTTAGCACCAAAGAACTAATGTTTTTGAACTGTGGTGCTGGAGAAGACTCTTTTGAGAATCCCTTACACTGCAAGGACATCAAACCAGTCAATCCTAAAGGAAATCAGTCCTGAATATTCACTGCAAGGACTAATGCTGAAGCTAAAGCTCCAATCCTTTGGCCACCTGATGCAAAGAACTGACACACTGTAAAAGACCCTGATGCTGGGAAAGACTGAAGGTGGGAGAAGGGGACAAGAGAGGATCAGATGATTGGATGGCATCACCGACTCAATGGACATAAGTTTGAGCAAGCTCCAGGAGTTGGTGATACCAGGGAAGCCTGGTGTGCTGCAGTTCATGAGGTTGCAAAGAGTTGGACATGACCGAGCGACTGAACTGAACTGATGACAACATGGGTTTAATTAAAGCTTTACTACTAAATTGCTGACTAACATTCTCTCAGCCTCAGTGGCCTCAGCTGTAACATGGGAAAATACTAAAGTTCTTCATACAGCCTGTCTTAAATGACAAAGTGCCAAGTGCCCAACAGAGTAGTGTTCAATTATTAATAGTTTTCTTCCTTTAGGAAGTTTTTTTTTCTTTGAAAGAGCCAGACAGAGTTCCAAGTTTGCTGGTGGATATGATCTAAACAAAAATAGAATTGCACTGCTCAAAATTTGTGGCTGGAAGTCACAAATTTAAAGTTAAGTTTAAAGTTGGTCTTTTGTTATTCATTCAAATATTCGTATCAAACATTCAATAACAGTTCAATTTATTCATCCAAAGAGCCACTGAAAACTTACCCTATAGCAAGTTAAGCACAAAAATGCCTTAATTTTGCACAAATGGAGCTCACAATCTAGTAGCAGAGACAAACCTTAAACAGATAACATGGTGTTCTAAGTGCTATCTTAAAGGAAAATTGAGGATTATGGAAGCCCAAATTAAAAGCACTTAACCTGGTAAGGGAAAAGACAATTAGAAGGAACATCTGAGACACGTACTGAAAGATAAATGTAATGTGTAGAAAAACAGAGAAAAGAAAAAGGTGCTTTTCAGGCATAGGAAATAGTGTGGGCAAAAAGCACTGACATGAGAAACCAACCTGTGTATTCAAGAAACCACATGTACAATGTTGGTGGAGCTCAAGAGGAATAGAGACAACTGATAGGGTAGGCAGAGGCTGCTTCCGTCAGGTTCAAATAGTGAAATTCATTCCAACCCTATGTAGTAATTCACTAAACTTGTGTAAAAGGGTGACTTCAGTTCAGTTTTACAGCTTAATATGTTAACTGTCACTCAATCTGACTAGCTTTTAAATACACACACACACACACACACACACACACACCCACAATACACACACACTTGGTTTTGTGGTGGGTACATGCACTCCACACACTTGTCATTTTCCTTCTAGATCAGAAGACACTGTGAGAAAACAAAAAAGTTATGTGAATTGGGTAATTACTGAAGTATGTATAGTCATTCAAGATATACAGACTTCTCTGGACTTTTGTTGACTCACAAAATTGAATATACAACAGACCTTCAATACACACTTCATGGATTAAATTCCAGTGAGTGAGAGAGAAAACTTTCAGATATCCTATTTTAAAAAGCCAAGTGGAACAAAGACTTTAAAATAATTTCCCCATCTTTTCCCCCCGCCCCTAGCCTCCCTCACAGGAATCTGGTTAATATGTTTCTTAAGATTTTTGCTTGTTTGTTTTAGATCAGACTATTTTTAGTTGTCTAAAAGTCTAAAACCTAGGAAATGAGAAGTATTATTACTAAATTACATTCTGACATTAACACACTAGGTTAGCTCCATGCAGAAGCATCTGACAAACAGCCTCACTAAACCCCATTATTCATTCAGGATTCACTGTCAATAAATACAGACTGGGAATAGGAAATAATATGATTGAGAAAAAAATTAAGATGTATATCTAGTTTGGGAGCCAAGAGTGCACCTAGTTTAGGAGCAATGAGGAAATAGATGTGACTTAAGAATCAGTGTATTAGGGCCCCATAGTGAAAGCTTTTGTCAGGTTAAAGTATTTAGAGTTTATCTAAGTTGAGGCATCAAGATTTTAAGTGAAGTCAAATTTGCATTTAGCCACTGAGTTAAAGATGAATTAGAGGTAGGCAAGACTGGGTTTCCCTGGTGGCTCAGACAGTAAAGAATCTGCCTGCGGGGAAAAAAAAAAAAAAAAGAATCTGCCTGCGATGTGGAGACCTCAGTTCGATCCCTGGGTTCGGAAGATCCCTTGGAGGAGGGCATG
This sequence comes from Nanger dama, assembly GCA_917880005.1. Lineage (NCBI taxonomy): Eukaryota > Metazoa > Chordata > Mammalia > Artiodactyla > Bovidae > Nanger > Nanger dama. Next base: position 11,325,967 of record CAKJTW010000018.1, on the reverse strand, counting down.
GCACCCCACTCCAGTATTCTTGACTGGAGAATCCTCATGGACAGAAGAGCCTAGCGGGCTATACTCCATGGGGTCGCAAAGAGTCAGACACAACTGAGCAACTAAGCACAAGACTGGAGGCAAGGAGAATACTTGGGCTACTGCAATAATTCAGATGAATAGATGATGGCTTTGACTACAATGGTGGCAGAAAAGATGCAAAGGCTGTCACATGCTGTAACACGGAAGAACCGTAAGGGCATTATAAAATAAGAAGCCAGACAGAAAAAAACAAATACTGTATGCTTCCAATAATATGGTCTATCTAAAGTAGTCAAATTAATAGAAACAGAAAGCAAAATGGTGGTTACCATGGATGAGGTTGGAAGGGAAAATGGGAAGCTGTTTAACAAATACAGAGTTTCTGGTCTCCAAAAAGAAAAAGTTCTGGAGATCTGCTGATCAACAATGTGAAATTACTTAACATTACTGAACTGTATATTTTTAAAAGGTTAAGAAACAAATTTTACATTATGTGGGTTTTGCCACAATTTTTCTTTTTAAAGATGTAAACAAGACTAGGGCTTATTTTATTTTGACATTTTGCTCTGTTCAACCTCTGAACAATTCTCTTGCCGTTTTACTGAATTATAAAATAAACATGGCTAAATGAGATCTGATTTGCAAGGCACCAGAAGTTCCACATGACCTCAAGTATCTAAGATACTTTACCTGTCATGCTACTTACTTAACATTTCCTTCATTAAAGTTGCTTTTTAAAATATTGTTTAAAGCATGTTTAAAATATTATTGAAAAATAACTCAAAATGTGAGAAATGCTAACTGAATAAAAAGCAAAACCCCACCAATTCTCTCAAAACCCTACCCTTGATCCAAATATTATTGGTTTGGTATGATTCCTTCCAGCTTTCTACTGTAAATTTTTAAAAGGCATTATTTAAAGCCACTTTTAAGTGACTAACCCCAAGTCATTAACTAGAAATGATCTAACAAGTAAAGTCCTTGAGCCTTATGCTTCTCCTCAAACGTTTAAACCAAGCTTCTGCCTGTTTTTTAAAATTTTGTTTGTTCAAGAGGAGAAGTGGGTGACAGAAGATGAGATGGTTGGATGGTATCACCAACACAATGGACATGAGTTTGAGTGAACTACGGGAGATAGTGAAGGACTGGGAAGCCTGGCATGCTGCAGTCCATAGGATGGCAGAGTCGGACATGACTGAGCGAGTAAACAATAGCAAGTATAAAAATACAGGAAAGCACACTCATCTCAAATATACAGCTCAAAGAATTTTTACTAAGTGAACACACTTGCTTTTTAAAATTTTGTTTGTTCAAGAGGAGAAAGGGATGACAGAGAATGAGATGGTTGAATGGCATCACCAATGGACATGAATTTGAGTAAGCTCCAGGAGTTGGTAATGGACAGGGAAGCCTGGCATGCTGCAGTCCATGGGGTCAACAAAGAGTTGGACACGACTCAGCGGCTGAACTGAACACACTTGTGAAACCGACACTCAAATCAGGATACAGACTATTACTAACTTCTCAGAAAACTCTACTACTCCCCCTCACAGTAATTATATCCTCTCAGTAAAGGTACTATTATGACTTCTATCACCCAGATTAGTTTAGCCTATCTTTGAACTTTACACAAAGGTACTGTTGTTCGGTCGCTCAGTCATGTCTGACTTTGTGACCCCATGGACTGTAGCACAGCAGGTTTCCCTGTCCCTCGCCAACTCCCGGAGCTTGCTCAAACTCATGTCCACTGAGTCAGTGATACCATCCAACCATCTCATCCTCTGTCATCCCCTTCTCCTCCTGCCTTCAATCTTTCCCAGCATCAGAGTCTTTTCTAATGAGCTGGCTCTTCGCATCACTAGCCAAAGTACTGGGGCTTCAGTGTCAGCGTCAGCCCTTCTAATGAATAGTCAGGATTGATTTCCTTTAGGACTGACTGATTTGATCTCCTTGCAGTCCAAGAGTAATCACATATTATATAATCTTTTATGTCTGGCTTCTTTTGTTCAACATTTTGTATAGGAGATTCATCCATGCTGCTGCATACTGTCAGTCTGTCCATATCACTGCCATACAGTGTTCTACTTTGTAAATTATATAATTCATTTACCCGTTTTACTGGGTTGTTTATCTTTTGCTGCCCTGGGTCTTCATTTTTGTGTGTGAGCTTTCTCGAGTTGCAGTGAGAGGGGGCTACTCTCTAGCTACGATGCACAGGTTTCTCATTGTGGTGGCTTCTCTTATTGTGGAGCACAAGCTCTAAAGCTTCAGTAGTTGCAGCTCCAGGGCTCTAGAGCACACAGGCTAAGTAGCTGTGGCTCACAGGCTTAGTTGCTCCACAGCATGTGAGATCTTCCTGGACCAAGGATCAAACCCCTGGTCTCCTACATTGGCAGGCAAATTATTTACCACTGAACTACAAGGGAAGCCCCCATTCTACAGCTGATAGATATTCAACTGTCTCCAGCTTAGTTGTTGCCAGTTTGGGAATACTACAAATAATGTTATTATGAACATTCTCCTAAGTGTTCTTTCAGCATATATTTTATCCACTATTTGTTGGGTATATGTCAAGAAATGGAACTGCTTATGTTCAACTTCCAAAGATATTATTACCAAAGAGTTTCAAATGTTTGTACCAGTTTACACTCTACTTCTTCTAGCAAAGGGTGTTACAGCTGTTCTCTCCAACACTTTACATAGTCAGGGTTTTTTTGTTATTGTGATTTTAATTTTAGCTATTCTGGTGGCCATGTAGTAGCATATCAGTTTTAAATTTTTTTCATTTTTCTGATTTCTAGTGATGCTGAGGACCTTGAACCAGAGTTTGATGGGTATTTCAGAAGTAGATTTAATAAACAGCAGTGAAAAACTGACTGAAGATAAAGAAGAGAAAATCTAGAATGACAGGAAAGATGAAAGCTATTTAGGAAAGGAGGAAGGGGCAGAAAACACACTCCTTTTCTGAAATTATTAGTTCTGAGTTTGCTAATGGGAATGCGTGAATTTTGAGATTCAAGACTTGAATGCAGCTAAGATTCAATGACTATATAAAGGTTCTCATGTTAAAAAGTAATTTAAAACAAAAATCTCCAACACCACATGTTAGGTTGTAAAGAAAATAAATTTACAATCCAAAGGAAGCAAAATAAAGATACACTAAAATGCTATATTTAAAATCAGAGCCTCAAACATGCTTAAGATTCCCCCACTAAACTTCTAGGAATTCCTGTGAAGATAATGGAAAGAAATCTTCACAGAGATGAGCCCAACAAATGTAATTCAAGAAAAATTCGAAGCCTTAATAAAAGACAAATTCACTATATCAGTTAGATAAGGACCTCCTGTGTTCTTATAAGAAGGCCATCTCTGACACTTCAAGTTTCTCTGTTATGAGAACAAGAAGATGATGAAAAGCAAGGCTTACAACAAACTAAGTGAGAATTATAGATAAGAAACAGATTTGGAGCTAGGCTCTGTCTTCTGAGATTCTTCTCATCACCAGAACATCTATAGCTAATTATTGCTTCACATTATTATGTGGAATTGAGAGCTTGGGGTCTGGATACAGACCCTGTATTTAAATCCTAACTCTATCTCTCAGTAGCTATCTGTACATATTTGTACACAAATATGTACATACGTATGTGTGCATACATATATCTTAAATTTTTTTAATATTGGAATATAATTAACAATGCTGTGCTAGTTTCTAGTAGACAGCAAAAATGAGCAGGAGACCTCCTTAGCTATCTGACTCTAGGCAAATGCACATCTCCAGCTTCAGTTTTCTTGTATCCAGAATGAGAACAGTAATTATCCACAGCACTACTGTGAACATTAAATAAGATAATACAAAGTAAAGCAATTAAGTACAATGCCTGACCCATATTAAGTGCTCCATAAAATTTGATATTATTATCTGCAAAACGGGACCAATTCACACTTGCATTAAGACTGAAAAGAAGAAAAATGACATGTATAATGCCTGTACAGGAGGCACTCAAATGGTAGATATTATTATTACCTCCTACTTTTAGGAAACTGTGTCATTCAACATCAAACTGCATATGAAATGGTATAATGCACTGATTAAGAACATGATGGGTTTGAAACTCCTGAGTTCAAAGCCTGACTTTGCCACTTATTAGCTATGTGATCTTGGGCAAGTTACTTACCTTACTGTACCTTTCAGTTTTTACCTGTAAAATTGAAAACATAAGTATCTATCTCACTGGGCTGTTGTGAGGATAACTCTTTCAGTGCTTTATTTATAAAGCTCTAAAGACAAAACCTGGAACATAAATAGCATATAAGTATGCTGCTGCTAAGTCACTTCAGTCGTGTCCGACTCTGTGCGACCCCATAGACGGCAGCCCACCAGGCTCCCGCCGTCCCTGGGATTCTCCAGGCAAGAACACTGGACTGGGTTGCCATTTCCTTCTCCAATGCATGAAAGTGATAAGTGAAAGTGAAGTCGCTCAGTCGTGCCCGACTCTTAGTGAACCCATGGACTGCAGCCTACCAGGCTCCTTCGTCCATGGGATTTTCCAGGTGAGAGTACTGGAGTGGGTTGCCATTGCCTTCTCCAAGCATATAAGTATGCTGTTGCTACTGCTGCTAAGTCGCTTCAGTCGTGTCCGACTCTGTGCGACCCCATAGACGGCACCCCACCAGGCTCCCCCGTCCCTGGGATTCTCCAGGCAAGAACACTGGAGTGGGTTGCCATTTCCTTCTCCAATGCATGAAAGTGAAAAGTGAAAGTGAAGTCGCTCAGTCATGTCTGACTTCGCGACCCCATGGACTGCAGCCTACCAGGCTCCTCCATCCGTGGGATTTTCCAGGCAAGAGTACTGGAGTGGGTTGCCATTGCCTTCTCCGGCATATAAGTATAAACTTATTATTTCAATGGCAGCAGTATACATGTTTTGTCTGAAAGAAATAGGTAGGGAATTAGCTCAGTTGGTAAAGAATCCACCTGCAATGCAGGAGACTCGGAGTTCAATTCCTGGGTTGGGAAGATCTGCTGGAAAAGGGATAGGCTACCCACTCCAGTATTCTGGCCTGGAGAATTCCACAGACTGTATAGTCCATGGGGGTCGCAAAGAGTTGGATACGACTGAGTGACTTTCACTTTCAGGGAATTCCCTGGAAGTCCAATGACTGGAACTCTGCTTTCACTGCTGAGGGCCTGGATCTGTTCCTGGTTGGGGAGGTAGGATCCCATAATCTGTGCAACACAGCCACAAGAAAAGGAGGGAAGGTAATAAGTTTGGACATAGGCAATTTAATGTTCTTCTTAGATTAAGAGAGCCCAATGAAAATACTCATCTACTCAGCCTTAAAAATCGGGAGGAAGGCTGAAAGAATAACAAGTTAAACACAAGAACTGTATCACTATTAAGGAAATATGACCTCATCTGTCCAGAAATAGTTAGGGGGTAAATGTGCTTTCTGGCTCTGCCCTAACTGTGCAACAATTCAGATGAAGGAAGCCTACATTCCACAGAGAGAAGGAAATTACTTTTCCTACTTTCACCTTACAACAGTCTGATAACCTACACAGCAAGCTAGAGAGACTAGTGCATCCTCACATCTTTTTAGATAAGGGAAGACTGCTTACAACAGAATAATCAATCCTAGAAGCTGTCTCAAAAATGTCTTTCTGCATTATACTAATATTATCTTTCCACACTCCACAAATCTTCATTCCTGGGCAAGGCAGAAGAGGTATCTAAAGAGGCAAAAATGACAAGTAGCACATTTTAGAATTAAAAAGAAATCTCACGCTTGTTCTTATGAAGTCAGCCCTATTGTTAACTGGTTTTTGTAGCTGACTCACAAAATGAACAAAATACTGAACTGCGTCAACAAATAAAATCAGTGATTTGCAATTTATCTGTTTAAGAGTTTGTGCCTCCTACCAGACAGATCTTTGGAAAAAGATCTTATTCAACACCAGCAGAAGGTATTCAATAAATGATGACTGAATTTAGTCACTGAGCACCTCCCGCTTGTAAAAGGTACTATGGTAGATGCCAGACAGCCCAAAACAGTTCACTTATGTTTATGTCAAAACATTTTAGACTATTTAAAAAATTAAACAAGGCCCGATTTGATTAAGGAGTGTCAGCTGCAGTTGCACCTGCTCTCATCCCAGACCTAACCCCAAAAGCAAGGCTACCCTCCTCTTCATGCCTGCTGAAGCAAATCAAGTATTTCTCTCAAATGATAGAGAGCCTCTTCCCATGCAGCTCAAATGTGCAGTTCTTTCTGCTCAGCAAAGGCGGCAAACTCCAGAATCTCTGGTCATAAAAATGTGATGTTAGCAAGAACAGGTGCTGAGTAAGTCTGGTACACTTCCAATTAAAGTCTTGCCATCTAGAATTCTGAATTAAGGATGCCAGATTCAAGAACATCTGGATTTGCTCCCCTGGCTTTGAGCTTTCTCTAAGAGAGGCCAGGAAAAAGTATGCTGTTGCCAGTATGTGTAATTGCATACTCAAACACTGTACTTTGGATAAGAGTCCAAGACTTGGCAAACAGATGGAATGTAGCACATGAACCATGCAAGGGGATGGGTTTCCTTGCAAAACATAAATTAGGCAAGGTGTGAACTGCCCTTCTCTGTCACATTTTGGAAAAATTCACCCAGGAGAATAAATACTTGGGGAGGGGGTAGTTTAGGTGGGAGGGAAGTATGTGAGAAGTATGTGAGAGGCAAAACAGTACCATTACCTCAGAAAGCAGTAAGTTTATCAAACAGTAATTCTTTATTTTTCCTCCCCCAATGAGATAAATATATGTGATTATAAATTGGTACGTACAGAAAAAAAAATATCAAGCTGTGGGCGCTGGCAGACAGACGGTGTTGAAACTAAACAGTGTGAGCTTTGGCAGCTGCACTGTGTACTCTTTTCAGTTCTTACATCATTACTCTGGTAAGGGCCCTGTACCAAGTTGGCATGGGTTCTAATGTGGTTTAGAGAGAGAATTTCTGGCCTTTTAAGAAAAACGACCTACAAATAGCCTTTTTCATACAACAGAGAAATAAACACTTCCCTTTACCCTAGATTTTGTTTTAAAGAACAAAGCCATATTGCCAAGGTATTAAAAAGTGTTAGAAATTATTCTGAGATGTTAAAGGCCACTAAATACAAGCTCTAAAAGGGCATCTCAAACAGTACATGGATGTCTCCTAAACCAGTGATTATCCTTTGCGGCAACAGAGTCAGTTACAAAGGATGCTAATTATCTTCATATTTATACTCTAACATTGGCAGCTTAGGTATCCTTTGGAGGCCAAGAACGGGAAGCCCCCTCTACTTCAGCCATGAAAACTTGGAAAAGTTACTTGACCTCAGAGCTTCAAATGCTAAGTGAAATAGTAACATCACCCCCACAAGACAGTCCTCACAATATCAAGTACATGGCAAGTCCTCAGTAAGTATTAGATAGACTTATGAAAGACAGAGGCTTTAAAAGTGATGTTTAATTAGAACTTAATAGAGCTAAGTGGTCTTGACTTTTCTCTACTCAGATTCAAGAATAAAAGAAGAATTTACATATAAAATATTACATATAATAAAAAAGAATTTACATATAATCTGGTTTTACGATCAAGACTGGGTTTGTCCTCTTTCAACAAGTGATAGCACAAAAATAAGACCTCATTCTCCTCTCCAATAACACCCAATAAAACACAAAATTCCAAATATGAAAAATGATGACAGGTTAAAGAATAGAGAATAAAAAACCACCTATACCTTTCTTAAAGTAGATATAATTTTATTTGTTTAGTGATAGGATTTTTTATTTCGTTATGTTCAAGATTTTCCAACATTTGCTTCAGAAAAGATTACTATTTAGGTTACATACAGTAAGGTGAACAAACCTTAAGTTAAATAAGTCTGATTCTTACATATGTATACATACATGTATTCACCACCCAGAACAAAATTATGTAATATTTATAGCAGATCACAAATTCCCTTCTGACTTTTTTTCTCTTGATGTATCTATTATTCTGAATTCAGTTAGTATTATTCTTAACTTGTTAGGTTTTCCTTTCACCACTACTAATCTGATCTAGGCTTTACTTTTCTGTTTTCTTAAATAATTCACCAAAGTCTACCTCAATCAAACATATTTTGGCCACATTAAACATAGGAAATTTATGCAAGACTCAAAGTAGTAATAGTAGAAACAGGCAAAAGATGTAAAAAGTATAGTGGGAAAAAAGTCTACATATCTAGAACACCCGTAAGTCCCTTGGCATTTTAAAGGGGTCAGAAGCCTGAGAATGCTAGCATAAAAGTGACCAAAACGAAAAGTGGAATTCATTTTGATTTAAATAAATCCTGAAGAAAACACACTAGACAGTTTTCTAAATAAGAAAGTTTGTACATTTCTAAAGAGAATATTCAACTGAAATTTTAAACCTTTCATATGTTGATTTTTATTGCCTGTCAGCATCTGAATAAATCCCACTCCAATTACAATTATATATTCTTTAAAGTTCACAACCATTTTAAGGTCATGCTCTCACGCCTAGGAGCTGACATTCTTCCTAAATGGGCCAGATCCCTATATAATATTATACCTAATACACACAAATTTAGAGTGCCCTAAACAACAAGATTTTTCATCGAGTAAAGTCTTGTATTTGGTAAGTACATATCACCACCCTTCAGTTACTGTAGAATTTAGTATTTCAATCAAATGACACAACTGAGTTGATCTGATCTATTTTTACCAATAAGCATCACTGTTAAATTAATAGTCATGTGACTGGAGAACATGTATATTAAATTACTTTGGTACATGCAAACCAAGCAATTCTAGGGTCAGCTGGAAAACAGTGGAGTAGGACAGATATCTCAGTGCAGTGACCTTATCAGAAGTGTCGCTGGACGCATTAACTAAGACAACACAAAGAAAGGGTGTTACTTCTCTCACCTCCTCAGCACTCCTCACCTCCTTAGATGTACACTGACTAAGCTGTGATCTAACAAACGCCCTCTCCTCAGCTCAACATCCTAGAGCAGCACAAATATTCTACCTCAAATAGCCATAATTTTCAAGAATTCATTTTGTGATAAAATCCTTTAATCAGTTTGCTTTCATATATCTTAGTTAAGACTCCACTGTGGAAATAAAAACTTGAGCAGGTATTAAGAAAGCCCTAGAGCAAAGAAATAAAGCCCTAAGTACTTCCTAGAAACAAAAAGATAAGCTGAGGGTTTATTAGGAAGCAAAGACACAACTGCATGTGGTTTACAAGAACTGACAACTCGTCTCCCTCCTTTATCCATACCTCAAGTTTCCACTCATAAAGCTAGCTAAGCATTTATGGTTAGTCCTATACACAGATGTTACTATTTTTTATAGAGTGTACAAAAATAGAACAATTATCATACTGGCTGCTTCTGATCACTATTAATTTTGAAGACATAAATAACCCCTACCAGCTACTGGTTTTATCGTGACTAACATCTTATGGAGGGTGCTTTGATCTCCAAGTTGATTTATGAAGCTGCAAACTGACTATTTCTTATGTTAAAAGATTAGCAAGCTGGACTTTTACAACTTTTTCCATCTGCCTTCATCTGAAAAGTAAATATAGTATCTTGTATCAAAGAGTCTTCCCTGGTGGCTCAGATGGCAAAGCGTCTGCCTGCAATGCGGGAGACCTGGGTTTGATCCCTGGGTTGGGAAGATCTCCTGGAGAAGGAAGTGGCAACCCATTCCAGTACTCTTGCCTGGGGAATCCCACGGCCGGAGGAGCCTGGTAGGCTACAGTCTGTGGGGTCGCAAAGAGTCGGACACGACTGAGCGACTTCCCTTCCCTATCAACTCAAGTCAGCAACCTCTCTCCAATTATCTTATTATAGAACCATCCCTCAAGAGCCAAAAAGTATACTGCTTAATCAAAGGTAGCAATATGAACAAAAATGTTCATATTTTTCATTCTTCTTCAAACCTAGGAATTAAAAATAAAACATTTGAACACACCTCCTCCCATCAAAATAGATGCATACTTCAATTTTGAGAACAGACAGATTACAGGGTTATTAGTCACATCTCAGAAGGAAATACTGAGTACGTTTTTAAATTGACAATATATATTTGTGAATGTTGCTCAGTCATGTCCAACTCTTTGCGACCCCATAGACTATACAGTCCAAGGAATTCTCCAGGCCAGATTTACTGGAGTGGGTAGCCTATCCCTTCTCCAGGGGATCTTCCCAACCCAGGAATCACACTGGGGTCTCCTGCATTGCAGGCAGATTCTTCATCAACTGAGCTATTAGGGAAGCCAATTTACATTTAAATTATTTCATTTATATAGTGTTTAAATAAAAGTTTAATTCACTGTTAATGTTTATAAACATTTATCAAGTGCCTCACATATATCTGAACAAAATGTTTTTTACTGAGGTACATTATAGTAGAAAAGATAAGCCTTGCAAACAACTCCAGTAGAAGGCACACCATGACAAATATTATAGAACCAAAGAGGAAAAGAAGAGATCCTGGGGAGAAGTCTGGGAAAGATTAAGGAAAAATCTGGCAGTGGGAAAATAATTAGTTCTACCCAGTCCAGTCCGTACTCCTTTCATCACTCTAAGCAGGTATGCATTTACTAAAAGTTTGCACCAGACAGACCAAGATTCTGTGATTTTGAGAAAATCACACCCCCATTAGAGTCTCATGTGTAAAGGGTTAATACCAAATACTTGGTGGAACTGTCATGAAGATTAAATGTGAATGATTTACATATTTATATAAATTTATAACTATATATACATATATAATACATATTTATATACTGTGTCTATTCATACAAACTCAACTGTAAATATATACTTACATATATGTGTTATGTTGAATATATATATATATATATAAAATCACAACAGACGGTGAATGTTAATTAAATCTATTGTGGTAATCATTTCACAATACTTGTAAGTCACACTATTATGCTGTACATCTTAAACTAACATGGTGATGTATGTCAATTATTTCTCAGTAATGCTAGTGGGGAAAAAATAACAATGCCTAACACAGAAAGAAGGCTCAAGAAAAGGAGATATTTATTACAAATACCTTCTAAACACTGCATTCTATGCCAGGTACTATTAACCTCTTCATCTGAACAGTGCTTGGTATGTTGTTTAACTGCTTATTTTCCCCAAGAACACAAAAGAGTAAATCCCATGGGGATTACTTTTTATCCACCCAAAAAGGAAAAAAAAAAACAACACATATAGGACACATGTCCATCTCATAATCTGGTAAATAAATTTAACTTCATTATAAAAAGATAACTTTGAACAAACAGAAGACTCAGCAAGACTTAGAAAATGCATACTGTTTACCATGAGAACATTTAAAAACCAACATTTTAAGTACAACAGAAAAAGAAATTTCTAGAAATATTATTTAGGCAATCTATATTGATAGATCAACCTTTACTGAGATCCACTATGTATAAACTAAGCCCTCTGGGGATACCAAACGGTACGCCAAGGGTTGTCTACTCTACAGCAGCCCTCTAATTCTGAAGGGATGAAGGAGGTTTCCTCCACTTGCCTACACTTTCCTAATATTTGAAACTCCACAGTATTGGTTCTCAAAGTGTGGTTCACAGACGTCCCCAAGACCCTTTCACAGAGTCTGGAAGATCAAAACTATTTCTGTACTAATTTGCCTTTTTAAACTTGACATTTGCACTAATGGGATGAAGCCAATGTTAAGTTTAATTGCTTAACTGTAACACTCATCAAAGCAGTGGCATCAAAATACACTGACAGTCACTGTATTCATCACTGCCACACACGGGGCTGGGGAGGGAGGAGAGGACCTCCTCTAGCCACTCTAACTGAATGCCCTTGATGAAGCAGTAAGATTTATTGCTTATTAAATCTTGATGCATGAGTACACAACTTTTTGTATCTTGTGTACAAAACGCAAAGTACACATAAAGCAATTCTACTGCACACTGGTTGTCCCCAAGGAAACGCACTTTGAGCTATTGTTTGAACTGTACACTGAACTAGTCGATTTTTTCAAGCATCACCAATTTACCTGAAGGAACAACTAACAGAATATTATGATAATTCAGATGTGGATATTTGACAGATATTTTCTTGAAAATGAACAAAATGAGCATGTCATTTCAAGGAGAATCCTTGTTGCCAACGAAACAATTCAAGCCTTTAAACAAAAATTAAAATTGTGGCTAATTTATATCTGCCACTGTGTGCTTCACATGGCTTCCCAATATTTAAAAGTTTTTCAATGAGATTGGGCTTCCCTTGTGGCTCAGCTGGTAAAGAATCCACCTGCAATGCAGGAGACCTGGGTTCAATCCCTGGGTTGGGAAGATCCCCTGAAGAAGGGAAAGGCTACCCCCTCCAGTATTCTGGCCTGGAGAATTTCATGGACTATACAGTCCATGGGGTTGCAAAGAGTCGGACACAACTGAGTGACTTGCACTTTCAATAACATTAGTGGTGATACTAATGAAATTCATTTGATTTATATAATGAAATGTGTCATGTTCAGAAAATCTGCATAGATCAGTGAATTAATATTTTCCAAATGGTCAATGTATGATGTCACAAAATCATTTATGGGTATTCAAAGATCCATGCAAAGTGTAAGATGGACCAGCAGATTTGAACAGAATAGAGTATAAGAAGTTCATGTATGGTTTCAGATGCCAGTTCAGTTCAGTCGCTCAGTTGTGTCCGACTCTTTGTGACCCCAGGAATCACAGCACGCCAGGCCTCCCTATCCATCACCATCTCCCGGAGTTCACTCAGACTCACGTCCATCGAGTCCGTGATGCCATCCAGCCATCTCATCCTCGGTCGTCCCCTTCTCCTCCGGCCCCCAATCCCTCTCAGCAGCAGAGTCTTTTCCAATGAGTCAACTCTTCGCATGAGGTGGCCAAAGTACTGGAGTTTCAGCTTTAGCATCATTCCTTCCAAAGAAATCCCAGGGCTGATCTCCTTTAGAATGGACTGGTAGGATCTCCTTGCAGTCCAAGGGACTCTCAAGAGTCTTCTCCAACATCACAGTTCAAAAGCATCAATTCTTCGGCGCTCAGCCTTCTTCACAGTCCAACTCTCACATCCATACATGACCACTGGAAAAACCATAGCTTTGACTAGACGGACCTTAGTCGGCAAAGTAACGTCTCTGCTTTTGAATATACTATCTAGGTTGGTCATAACTTTTCTTCCAAGGAATAAGCGTCTTTTAATTTCACGGCTGCAGTCACCATCTGCAGTGATTTTGGAGCCCCCCAAAATAAAGTCTGACACTGTTTCCACTGTTTCCCCATCTATTTCCCATGAAGTGATGGGACCGGATGCCTTGATCTTCGTTTTCTGAATGTTGAGCTTTAAGCCAACTTTTTTGCTCTCCTCTTTCACTTTCATCAAGAGGCTTTTAGCTCCTCTTCACTTTCTGCCATAAGGGTGGTATCATCTGCATATCTGAGGTTATTCTATTTCTCCTGGCAATTTTGGTTCCAGCTTGTGTTTCTTCCAGTCCAGTGTTTCTCATGATGTATTCTGCATAGAAGTTAAATAAGCAGGGTGACAATATACAGCCTTGACGTACTCCTTTTCTTATTTGGAACCAGTCTGTTGTTCCATGTCCAGTTCTAACTGTTGCTTCCTGACCTGCATACAGATTTCTCGAGAGGCAGGTCAGGTGGTCTGGTATTCCCATCCCTTTCAGAATTTTCCAGTTTATTGTGATCCACATAGTCAAAGGCTTTGGCATAGTCAATAAAGCAGAAATAGATGTTTTTCTGGAACGCTCTTGCTTTTTCCATAATCCAGCGGATGTTGGCAATTTGATCTCCGGTTCCTCTGCCTTTTCTAAAACCAGCTTGAACATCAGGAGTTCACGGTTCACGTACTGCTGAAGCCTGGCTTGGAGAATTTTGAGCATTACTGTACTAGCATGTGAGACGAGTGCAATTGTGAGGTAGTTTGAGCATTCTTTGGCATTGCCTTTCTTTGGAACTGGAATGAAAACTGACCTTTTCCAGTCCTGTGGCCACTGCTGAGTTTTCCAAATTTCCTGCCATATTGAGTACAGCATTTTCACAGCATCATCTTTCAGGATTTGAAACAGCTCAACTGGAATTCCATCACCTCCACTAGCTTTGTTCGTAGTGATGCTTTCTAAGGCCCACTTGACTTCACATTCCAAGATGTCTGGCTCTAGATTAGTGATCACATCATCGTGATTATCTGGGTCATGAAGATCTTTTTGTACAGTTCTTCTGTGTATTCTTGACACCTCTTCTTAATATCTTCTGCTTCTGTTAGGTCCAGACCATTTCTGTCCTTTATCGAGCCCATCTTTGCATGAAATGTTCCCTTGGTATCTCTAATTTCTTGAAGAGATCTCTAGTCTTTCCCATTCTGTTCTTTTCCTCTAGTTCTTTGCATTGATCGCTGAAAAAGGCTTTCTTATGTCTTCTTGCTATTCTTTGGAACTCTGCATTCAGATAGTTATATCTTTCCTTTTCTCCTTTGCTTTTTGCCTCTCTTCTTTTCACAGCTATTTGTAAGGCCTCTCCAGGCAGCCATTTTGCTTTTTGCATTTCTTTTCCATGGGGATGATCTTGATCCCTGTCTCCTGCACAATGTCACGAACCTCATTCCATAGTTCATCAGGCACTCTATCTATCAGATCTAGGCCCTTAAATCTATTTCTCACTTCCACTGTATAATCATAAAGGATTTGATTTAGGTCATACCTGAATGGTCTAGCGGTTTTCTCTACTTTCTTCAATTTAAGTCTGAATTTGGCAATAAGGAGTTCATGATCTGAGCCGCAGTCAGCTCCTGGTCTTGTTTTTGTTGACTGTATAGAGCTTCTCCATCTTTGGCTGCATAGAATATAATCAATCTGATTTCGGTGTTGACCATCTGGTGATGTCTATGTGTAGAGTCTTCTCTTGTTTTGTTGGAAGAGGGTGTTTGCTATGACCAGTGCATTTTCTTGGCAAAACTCTCAGATGCCAAACTGGAACTAACTTTTAAGAAACTACCAACTACTAGATATAACATTATTAGATACTTTTAAGAACTACCAACTTTTAACTTTTAAGAAACTACCAACTACTAGATACAGTATCAAAGAATAGTTAAGTATAATTATCTGAAGAAACTACAAAAATTCCCCCTCCCTTTTCTATATATTTAGGGATTTTTGTTGTTATTGTTTAGTCACTAAGTCCTATCTGACTTCGTTGCGAACCCTGTGGACTCTAGCCCACCAGGCTCCTTTGTCCATGGGATTCTCCAGGCAAGAATACTGGAGTGGGTTGCCATCTCCTTCTCCAATATGTATGGACAGATGCCAGATTTTCTTCATATACCTCAGCCAAAATAACATATTGAAACAGATAGAAGGCAGATGCAGAAACATGCAGATATGAGAAATCAGTTAACTTACATAAAGCCATACATTAAAGAGAGCTGCAAAAATATAAAATAATCCCACAGTTCTCACTAAGCTTTCTGGGTAAAATATAACTGCTTTTAATACTTTTCTTATTTTAAACTGTTATTTCTGTTGATAAGTAATGGGTTGATTATTTTATTTCAAATTAATAAATACCAATTTTAATTTCTAATATAGTAAAAAATGACAGCTATAACCCAAATAAACAAAGGCCCCTGGAAACTTAAGTAATTTTTTAATTTTTACAAATGCAAAGATTTTTTGTATGGCAAGAGATCTTGAGAGATCTGATCTTGTGTTTGGTTGGTGTAATTTTTCTTAATGGAAAAAGTACGAAAACTGAAGTAAAATACAGCACAGTCAAGACTGGGTCTCCTGACTTCAATTTTACATTTATTCTAAACCACAATTCATGTATTCACTAAGACAATAATTTGAAACCCCTCATTCTATCATTCTCAGTAAGCAGAAAGTCTGACTAAATAATTACAATAATAAGAGAAACTGAAATTCAAGTGTTATGTCCTAGTTATTATATATTGCTGCTTTCATATAATTCTCCACAACCCTATGATGTAAGTATAATTAATTACTAACCTCTAGATGAGAGGTAGAAGTTAATACAGAAGTCACAGAGCTACTAAATGGCAGAGATGGGATGTGAAAATAACATTTCTAACAGAGAGATATACCAGCAAAAAGATTTCTCATAACTGTCAATCAAAACATTTGTGTGGTCATTGGTAGTGGCATTTAGGGAAAAAGAGGACCTGTGACTCTGGCCCAATACACCTTCAGATGTAGACAGAACAATACACTAGACTGGCATATGGACACACAAATTTAGTCCTACACTAAGTGGCAAGAAAACAAGCAAATTGGGAGCTGTGCCAGATACATGACCAAGTGCCTCTCTTCTTTGGCCACCCAGCAACTTTACTATCACCTATTAAAAAGAAGTGACAGGAGTCAAGGGTGAAGGATTTGTTACTGACACACAACTGAGGCACTGAAATCTCTTGGCAGGTGTTCTCTAAGCTATAACTCTTCTCTTATGCAAACTAACCCCTAAGCTGAGCCCTCCTGGCTTTATCACACTGAGCTTTGACAAGAGCCATCATTAGTGTCCAAGCTCCACTTTTTCCAGGCTGATGACATGTGTCAGACCTTGATTCCTGGTGCTACTTCTGCCTGCCAACTCAGGAAAGACTTCTGTAATGGCTTTGGGTTTTTGAAATACTAAAGTCACATGGCAGCAGCTGACACCAACTCCCTCCTGAGGATGGACACTTGGCCAGGAGCCCAAGCTGAAGTCGATTTGGAGGTTCTTGATCTTTTTAGAAATAATTCCTAACATCCTACTGGCAATTAAAATAAAATCCTCCCCAGAGAACAACCAGAGCTCAGGCAAGCCTCTTCCATCCGTAACAGTCACCTCTGATTAGAGAAAAGTGTTAAAGTATAGCAGCAACTGATAAATGTCAGAGCCTGGAGGGCCTTCACAGAGTTTTGATAACTTACAGCTATTTCTCATTTCATACCATGGACAGTTTTAACACCACCACTCAGCATTGCTTACTTAGTCAAATGGGGCAAGTCAGCATACCAAACTCAAATCAATGGTCCTGTTTGCACTAGTTCTGGGTTCA
The DNA here is from genome assembly GCA_917880005.1 of Nanger dama. Lineage (NCBI taxonomy): Eukaryota > Metazoa > Chordata > Mammalia > Artiodactyla > Bovidae > Nanger > Nanger dama. The sequence continues at coordinate 11,308,796 of CAKJTW010000018.1, read as the reverse complement.
TCCCCAAGGCTAAGACGTTTGACCTGTCAGGCAGATGACCTGAAGTACCCTGCAGATGCCCAAGAGGACATTAGGAAACGTCTGCAAAAAGCTGGCTTTTTCACGGTGCAGAAGTTGTGTGGAATAAATAAGCGAACACACACGTGCAAGCACACAGACAAAGGATTTCAATTTTGATCCACTGTGTGACTTGGGGTTGTTTCCCTTCTACATCTGCTTCCTTATTTGTTAAAGACAGATTGTGGCCTAAATCAGAGATTACCAAATGTCTATGAAATGGTTACATTAGACTGCTCTAGGGGCTTGATAAAACTATAGAACGCATCCCTAAGGATCTGATTTACTAAGTCCAGGGTGATACATAAGAGTCTGTATTTCTAGCAATGTATATTCCCTACCAACACCATTTTGAATTCTGATGCAAAGTCAGGTTTGAAAATCATTCAACTAAATGACCTCTAAGACACCTGATAGCTTTGAAAGTTATAAAACTATGGACCGGAATGTATTTTCTATTTCATCACAGAATTTTTCCTCTATCCACTATTAGCATTCCCACTCAAATATCAGGATTATCTAATTTCAGGTTAACAATGGAGACGTAAATTGTAAAAGTCATTTGTATAGCTTACCAAACATAGTACACTACAATTTTGTTTATGAAAGTAGATCTAATTAATAAGCACAGCTTTTCTAGACAATATACACTCAAAAATAAAACGTTTAAGACACCATATTTTAAAAGACTCAACTATTTGCTGGAAATAGTCAAGAAAAGCAACATTTAAAAAGCATTTTCCCTAAATGTTATGAATAACTTAAAAGCTATGGAATGAATACACTTAATTAGTATTTATATTAATAACTTATGATGCCTCAATATAAAGTTATAAAAATATATGTCAAGTTTTAAAAGCATAAAATACCATATGAATAAATTTTTATCCCAATAAATTAAAATAGGCTAGAGGAGAAATCAAAGTCTTATATTACTGATGTATCAACAGGATTTCATTATAAAAAGGATTTTGAGTCTTCTGATCACTGTTCTTGTTTATTTCACTAACTGGTTGTTGCAAAACACATGCTTGTTACTCTATATGACTTTTAAAAATCTCTGCCAACACTTTTCACACACTGAAATAAAATCCACTATCTCTCCAACCAATTCCTTAATTCCCATGAATATTAGCTACTACATGATTTGGGTTCCTACTTTTTTTTACAACTTTATAAGCCTAACTCATTTATGTACTCCACTATTTAGCTCAGCTAGACAACAAACCTTGGTACAGAATTACTTAGAAGAGTTCACTGATTACAGATAGCCTGTGAATTAATTTACCATGGAAAAACAAAGTCTTGTTTTCAGTGGATTTGCAAAATAATATAAAATAGTAATATCTCAAAACACATGAAATCACTGTAATAAGCTGATGGAGAATTCAAGTGGTCCTTATAATATTTTGATAAGCTTTGAAGTATGCATCCTATAATGCCTCTGGCACTTGGCCAATTTGCTATCTCAATGAGTTGGTCTCTTACCTCCTTATTTTCTAGACTCATCTGAAATAGCTGAAAAAACCTGTTCCTACATTTCAACTCCCTGGTAAAAAATTCAAGGAGGGCAAATACAATAAAGAGCAATAATTCCATATATATCCATCCACAATCCCTGGCACATTCTTTCCTCCATTTCCTGACACTGAAGTAAACACTCTGAATTCAGCAGGCTCCTTTATAACCTTTGCCTTGAAACAACACAATTTTTCAGCCTAATTTCAAGTCGGAATTAGTAGTCATAGTGCTAGAATCAGATCCAAGCCAAACGGTTGCTGGGGAAGTAAGGGGAAAGAAAGATGGGGAACCGTTGCAAGATAGTTAAATTCACTCAAATATTTGTGTTAACTTCTCACCCAGCAACTTCTTGCTAATTTTATAAGCACAGAATTACTAGTTAGTGATTCGTATCTGAAATTAGTACAAAACAATGAAGTCAAAATATCCACTTTCCCAGATGTAATATTCACGTTACATCTTTATAGTTATCACTGTCTCAGGTTACACTGCACAGGTTACACCACAGGGAAAGGTGTGACTAGATGATGGTGAGTCTACACTGCTGCTGCTGCTAAGTCGCTTCAGTCGTGTCTGACTCTGTGCGACCTCAGAGACAGCAGCCCACCAGGCTCCCCCATCCCTGGGATTCTCCAGGCAAGAACACTGGAGTGGGTTGCCATTTCCTTCTCCAATGCATGACAGTGAAAAGTGAAAGTGAAGTCGCTCAGTCGTGTCCGACTCTTAGCGATCCCATGGACTGCACCCACCAGGCTCATACACTAGCCATTCCTAATAAGATGGAGGCGGAGACTTCCCAAACTAGAGATATTATAGCAAAAAGATGACTAGACTGCAAAACCTTGGTCTAAAACTCTGGTCAAAATTTCTCAACCTGAAGTTCATAGTGAGTCTATGGATGTGTTCTTAGATTCCATAACTGAAACTTTTAATTTTTGTGTTTATATGCATGTATTTAGGTAAAGAATCCATAGCTTTCCAGAGAGGTTTAAATTATATTAATATATCTAACTTAATCCTCACAATCAATATGAGACAGGTACTAAACATTCTCATTTTTATAGATTAAAGAAATTGAAGTTTATAGATTAAAAACTTTACATAAGGTCAAAATGAAAATGGTACAGCACTGTTTTCAAAAATGTCTTTAAAACACACATACACATATGTATACTAATGTATTAGCTAGTCAGACATTATATTACTTATAAAAGAAGGTTTTTACATTAGTATATATGCACAGAAACCAAATTATGAGCAAAAAATGTAATTTTATTTAGTAACATGTAAATAACACTTGAAAATGATTTTTAACAATTTAAATCATTTTGCAATAACATAAAAATACATATGGTGTACCATGTGCTTTCACAGATCTGACATACATCATCTCATTTAGTCCTCAGAACAGTCCTAAGACATAGATACTATCATGATCTCCATTTTATAGATAAGGAAAGAGAAACAAAGTGGCTAGTAAGTTGCAAAGTCAAGATTCTGGCGCCAAAGTTTGTGCTTTTTTATATTGCTTCCCCAAACAATTAATATTTAAAAATGTAAACTATAGTCACTTTATGCAAAGATGGGCACAATAAAGGACAGAAACAGTTTGGACTTAACAGAAGCAGAAGATATTAAGAAGGGGTGGCAAGAATATACAGAGAACTATATAAAAAAGGTGTTAATGATCTAGATAATCATAATGGTGTGATCACTGACCTAGAGCCAGACATCCTGGAGTGTGAAGTCAAGGGGGCCTTAAGAAGCATCACTATGAACAAAGCTAGTGGAGGTGATGCAATTCAGCTGAGCCATTTCAAATCCTAAAAGAGGACGCTGCACTCCATACGGCAGCAAATTTGAAAAACTCAGCAGTGGTCAAGGGACTGGAAAAGGTCAGTTTTCACTTCAATCCCAAAGAAGGGCAATGCCAAAGAATGTTCAGACTACTGCACAACTGTACTCATTTTACATGCTAGCAAGGTCATGCTCAAAATCCTTCAAGTTAGGCTTCACCAATACTTGAACTGAGAATTTCCAGATGTACAAGCTGGATTTAGAAAAGGCAGAGGAACCAGAGAGCTGAAACTGTCAACCTCCATTGAATCATGAAAAAAGCAAGGGAATTCCAGAAAAACATCTACTTCAGTTTCATTGACTACGCTAAAGCCTTTGACTGTGTGGATCACAACAAACTGTGGAAAAGTCTTCAAGAGATGGGAATATCGGAATACCAGACAACCTTACTGGCCTTCTGAGAAACCTTTATGAAGATCAAGAAGCAACAGTTAGAAATGAAGATGGAACAATGAACTGGAAAGGAGTATGTCAAGGCTGTATACTGCCACTCTGCTTATTTAACTTACATACAGAGTACATCACGTGAAACGACAGACTGGGTGAAGCTGAAGCTGTAATCAAGACTGCTGGGAGAAATATCAATTTCAGATATGCAGATGATACCAACCTAATGACAAAAAGTGAAGAGGAACTAAAGAGCCTCTTGATGAAAGTGAAAGAGGAGAGTGAAAAAGCTGGCTTAAAACTCAACATTCAAAAAATGAAGATCATGGCATCCAGTCCCATCACTTTATGGCAAACAGAGGGGAAACAATGGCAATGGTGACAGACTTTATTTTCTTGGGCTCCAAAATCACTGCCAAAGGTGACTGTAGTCATAAAATTAAAAGATGCTTGCTCCTTGGAAGGAAAGCATAGAGAGCATATTAAAATGCAGAGACATCACTTTGCTGACAAAGGTCCATATAGTCAAAACTATGGTTTTTCCAGTAGTCATGTACGGGTGTGAGAGTTGAACCATAAAGAAGGCGGAGGGTCAAAGAATTGATGCTCTTGAACTGTGGTGTTAGAGATTCCTGAGAGTTCCTTGGATTGTAAGGAGATCAAACCAGTCCATCCTAAAGGAAGTCAGTCCTGAATATTCATTGGAAGGATGCTGAAGCTGAAGCTCCAATACTTTGGGCACCTAATCTGAAGAGCTGACTCATTGGAAAAGACCCTGATGCTGGGAAAGACTGAGGGCAGGGGAAGGGAGCAACAGAGGATGAGATGGTTAGACGGCATCATCAACTCAATGGACATGAGTTTGCGCAAACTCCAGGAGATAGTAAAGGACAGGGAAGCCTGGCGTGCTGCAGTTCACGGGGTCACAAAGAGTCAGGACACTACTGAACAAATAACATGGTCACTTTAAAGGGGGAACAAAAGAAAACCAAATAAAAATCCAATTGGAAAAGTCTATCATGATAAGGTACTTCCTTTATTCTATTTTAGCACAAGAGCAACGAGAAGACAGACCAAGCAATTTCATTTGCATGCTACTTTCAGATACATAAACTCCTGTGATTTTCACAGCTGTGTGCACAGCAAGAGCCAGTACTATTTGTCCTGCATCTTGCTGCTGCTGCTAAGTCACTTCAGTTGTGTCCGACTCTGTGCGACCCCATAGACGGCAGCCCACCAAGCTCCACTGTCCCTGGGATTCTCCAGGCAAGAACACTGGAGTGGGTTGCCATTTCCTTCTCCGATGCATGAAAGTGAAAAGTGAAAGTGAAGTTGCTCAGTCGTGTCCAACCCTCAGCAACCCCATGGACTGCAGCCTTCCAGGTTCTTCCATCCATGGGATTTTCTAGGCAGGAGTACTGGAGTGGGGTGCCATTGCCTTCTCCGTCCTGCATTCTAAAGGTGAGCTAACTGATGCTCTGAGGGGTTACTTTCAATACTATTCCACATTATCCGAACTGTCCTGCCTCTAGGATTTCCTGTGCAGAGTTTTCTCTCTATTAGACTATCCTTCCTTCTCTGTCTAGTAAAAGTTCTACTAAACTTTCATGGCCCAGATGAGACATGACCATTTAGTTATACCTTTCCTGGCACTCCTAGGCAGAATTAACTGTTCTTTTCTCTCTTTTCCCTTAACATATTCATACCATTTCGGCAACATATCTTGTCATCAGCTGTGTCTATGTCTAGTTCTCTGGGTAGACACTGGGCTCCATGATGGCAAAGGCTATATGTAGAGAAGGAATTCCTAGAAAAGATTCCACTGTTGAGTTAGTAAACGAATGAAACAGAACACTGGCACCTTGGCTAAGAGGAACATGGATTCATGCTGACATTTTGTTGTCATCTTTATAACTTAAGACTTTGTCCTCAAGAATAGCAACATTACCCTCAACACTTCTAAGACATATTCCCTGAATAGTGCTTGGGAAGTGTATGGGCAGAAAGCCATCTAACATAGTGACTCCTCTTCTATGCTACAAATCTCTCAAATATATATTGTTCTAACAAGTTTATGCTTCTTGTTTCTTTCAAGTATATCAAGAGGCCTCAAGAGGACTATGAAAACATTTACATCTCCAAGCCAAAGCATGTGGGTTTCACAATATTTCATAGTATCTCTGGAAAAGGAACGAAAGGAGGTAAGTCAAACACTAAAGGATGGCATAGTAGTTTTGACAAACTACTCAAAACCAGTCTAAATCAATTTATTAATTTGGACTAATCTATCAAATGTGTAGTATAAAAGTAAACTGTAAAAAGTATAGCTTCTATAACCTAATTTAACCCTTATCTGCTTTTAACCCCTAGACTTTATCCTCACACTGAGTATACACACCTCTTAGCCAAACTCATTTAAAAGATCCAATCTGTGCCTTAAACTTGCTTGATGATAAAAACTAAACATAAAGATTTAAAGTAAATTGAAGGAATGAAGATAATGAAGGCCTTTATTGCCCTGAAAATTAATTATCTCAATGGAAAACACCCGTATGTCACTTTAGAAACTTACCTTTTACTCTTCTCTAGTTTTTTAAGTCTATGAAAAGAATTCCTCTTAGGATGTCATGAATTTAAGAAATGGTATTTTGTAAACGTCTAATGGTTTGGGGGTAGCAGAGGTATTTTTTAAAATAAAGCCTGATTATTTATCAAAATGGAATAAGGCACTGACTTCATATTATCAGCCCAATGGGAAGACCATTAAAAATAAACCCATTAAAGAGTTTTTAAAATACTACACAGTAACAATTGCTTGATTTTTTTGTTGTCTCTTATATACAACTTACTGTCATAACACTGAGGACTCAATAAAGCTGGCTAACTGAAGTATTTTGACAGAGGGTGAAATAATTAAACTGATATAGAATGTAAATAGCTTATATTCAAACCAAATTCTCAGTGGTTGATATTTTTTAATGTCTACCATTTGGCTATTTAAAAGTGAATTTGAGAACACTCAGCCTTCAATATTTAAACTTAAAGCAAATGATAATAATTATTCCTGATTAAAGATTAACCTCAATTCAGTTGGCAGTTCTGTAAGCCCTCTTTTCTACAGGGCATGTCTGGATCCTTCCTGTTATAAATCCTATACTCTGAAAAATTCTATGTAACTAATTCATTTTCCAAGTTTTTCATCAAGGATATTCAACAGGTAATAAAAAATGACCAATATGTCTACAATGCACTGACAGCATTTCTGCCCAAAGCTAAGACACCTGACATTTTAGTTACTCTCTGTGACCTTACTAAGGAGAAATGCAGGCTTTCTACTAGGAAGCAGTGTTTATTTTGTTTTTTCATTATTGAAAATAACTTGAAGACTACCCCTGAACCTCTGTGATAACTTGGTGATTTAGGGTCAGCTAGAGATCATCAATTATAAAGGTCAATTTTTTTTTCATCTTCTTCTATGAAATATTTCACCTGCTATTACTATAAGCAAACAAGAAGAGGGATCCTTTCTTCAAGGGATCTTCCCAACCCAGAGACTGAATACAGGTCTCCTGCAGGCAGATTCTTTACTGTCTGAGCCACCAGGGAAGTGTTGGGAAAATTGAGAAAGGAGTCCATCAAGGCTGTCTCCTGTCACCCTGTTTATTTAACTTACATGCAGAATACATCATGAGAAATGTTGGGCTCAAGGTGAAATCAAGATTGCTGGGAACAATATCAACAACCTCAGAAATGCTGATACCACCACTCTACTGGCAGAATGTGAAGAGAATTAAAGAGCTTCTTGATGAAGGTAAAAGAAGAGAGTGAAAAATGCTGGCTTAAAACTCAACATTCAAAAAGCTAAGATTATGGCATCCAGTCCCATCACTTCATGGTGAAGAGATGGAGAAAAAGTGGAAATAGTGGCAGATTTCACTTTCTTAGGCTCCAAAATCCCTGTGAACAGTCACTGCAGCCATGAAGTTAAAAGATGCTTGTTCCTTGGAAGAAAAGCTATGACAAAGCTGGACAGCGAAGACATCACTTTGCCAACAAAGGTCCGTCTAGTCAAAGCTATGGTTTTTCCAGTTGTCATGTATGGATATGAGAGTTGGACCATAAAGAATGCTGAGCCCAAAGAATTGATGCCTTTGAACTATGGTGCTGGAGAAGACTCTTGAAAGTTCCTTGGACTGCAAGGAGATCAAACCAGTCAATCCTAAAGGAAATCAACTCTGCAATACTCACTGGAAGGACTGACGCTGAAGTTCCAATACTTTGGCCACCTGATGGAAAGAGCGACTGATGGGAAAAGATCCTGATGCTGGGAAAGATTGAGGGCAGGAAGAGAAGGGGGCAACAGAGGATGAGATGGTTGGATGGTATCACCCACTGAATGCATATGAGTCTGAGCAAATTCCAGGAGATCATGAAGGACAGGGAAGCCTGGCATGCTGCAGTCCATGGGATCACAATGAGTCAGACATGATTTAGCTACTGAACAACAAAAGAAGAGGATGTTTATTTGTTTGACTTAGACCTCACTGAAAGTACTGACCCCAAATATACAACAGCTAAGTTTTGAGGTGGTCAATGGAGTAAGCATCATGATAGTTTTCACTATCATAAAGTCCAATGTTCAAGTTCCAGCTTGTAACGTTGATTCCTTGCTATGTAACTTTGGACAAATTGCTTGATTTCTCTAAGACTCAGCTTTTTCAAAAGATCAAATTAGGTTGATAATTTAAAGAGGTTAAAAATATATAAATCCCAGTATACATTAAATCCTCAATATATATGTTAATTTCTTTATTATCTGTGCCCTTCAATAATTAAAGTACTGCTATAAAATGGGATATTTGCTATTTTCAGAATTACAAAATAATACTATTCAAAGTTTTTTCTCAGATATCCGTTTAGTCTGCTTATAAGTTAGTAACTGCAGCCTCACAATCCTGAAGTTCATTAGCTCTGGGGTGTACACAAAGATTTCTTAAATACTATCACCTTGGAATGTGAGAAGCTCCATCACCAGTGGTCTCTTGGCTCACTGGCTCTCGGAACATGGGTGCAGGCTGAAGAAGGGCTGCCAGGACAGGATCCAGTCTTCAGAGGATTTCAAGGAACATTCAACGCTGTCGGTGAGTTTGGGATTTGAAAAAACCACCGACCGTTGACTGTACCTTGGGTTCCTTACAGACAACACTATATTTCTTGAAGTAAAGAAGCACAGTGTACCTTCACATGTCAGGTGAGATCACCAAAACCAGTTCTGCTCCCTAATCCCCAAAGGTAGTCCAGTTAATTTTTTAAAAACTCTTCTCTTTCTCCTGCTCATTGTTCCTTGCTTTTTGTTGTGGTATTTCATTTCAACAAGATAAGAAAAGCCCAGTAATACTGTTTTTAAATGTCTCCTAAAAATAGGCCATTCTGATGAGAATAGCAAGAAGAGATTTATTAAAAACATGTATTTCATTTTGAAGTGAAATCCAATTAAGTACTTTACAGCCATTTCTCCCATGTTCCCTCAAAACCTTTAATTAGGAACAAGAGGAGGATTTAATAAGCAAAAATAGCACAAAACTGTCCAATGTCTGCACAGCTCTTAACACATTCCACCTCAATTATAGTTAATGTGGTTAAGTTTTGACAGCCCCATTAGAATACAAGCTGTTTGAAAGCAGTAACTGCCTCACCATTTCCATCCACACATGAGCTTACTTAAATGTTCATTAAAGTCAAGTAAAAAGGTCAGTCAGGAGTCAGAAGGATCTGGGATGAATCTTACTTCAACTCCCTAGCTGTGTGACCCTGGTGAGTGTCTGAGTCTCGATTTCCTCAGGCTCATAGGAGATAATAAGTATGCCTACCTTATTAAGAGTTTGAGATACAATAATATATATAGTGCTTTGTACCACTCCTAGCAAACAACAAATGCTCAGTATATGTAAGCTATTATTATTACTTAACCTAAAGTATAATCTGTGCTAATTTACCTTGAATGGCACTAGTATTTCTCAGTTCAAAACACAGAGGAAGAACCAAGTTCTCAACTCTTGTTACACCTACCAGTATGTAAGCACTGCCTGTGTGGTCACAGAGGTACCCACGAGCTTTTCTAGGAGCTCCTTCCATTCCCTGAACCATAGTTTCTCACAGCCCTACCATAGATGTCATCTATAATTATGTGGATTCTCAATCGCTGGTTACTAAGAGAGATATCAGACACACACCTCAAAAACCTAGAGCAGAAAAGAAGAGTCAGGAGTTGGGATGGGCCAAGGTAACCCCACCAACTGAAAACACTGATGGCTGCACTCAACATTCATTGCTGTCGGTGGGTTTGACTTTGAATCAACTCACTGATCAATGAATGCAAACTGCGGACCAAACAACCCAAGGGAAGCAAAAGGATGTGCAGAGAATCACCCAAGTGTAACTGCTACTGTGCTGGGTGGGAGGTGCTGCTATTTCCAATACACTGTCTAAAGGCTCTCTTTGATTCTAATATGGAATAAACCCTCTAAATTCCTAATACTTTTCTTCTATCCTTTTTCTTTAAAGATGTTCTGAGTTAAGGAAATATTTTATAGAAAGAATGAACATTACACCGCAATTTAAAAACAATGCTTTCATAGTTTTTAAATTAAAAAGAATCAATGCTCATTATTTAAGATTCAATACAGAAACATTAAAAACTGAAAATTCATTTTCTCATCATCTGTGATCTCTTTCCTTAATGGAAATCACTATAAATATAATAAATCAGTTTAATAATTTATTTTAAATAAAAATGCAATATAACAAATAAACAGTATTTACTTGTAGTATCTATTACTAAAATAATAAATATCATGAGCAAACTACTTAATTTCCTTGAAGACCTTTACCCATGAACATACAAACAACACAACTTTATGGTTTTTTGTAAGGTGGCTCGTAATAGAAACAACCTCATTTTATTTTAATTTTGGCCATGCTGCATGCCTTACAGGATCTCAGTCCCCTGACCAGGGAATGAAAGGAAGTAAAACCCTAGAATCCTAATGACTAGGCAACCCAATGAGTGAACAGTGAAGTCCTCAGTCGTGTCCTACTCTTTAGGACCCCATGGAGTGTAGCCTACCAGGCTCCTCTGTCCATGGGATTTTCCAAGCAATAGTCCTAGAGTGGATTGCCATTTCCTTCTCCAGGGGATCTTTCCAACCCAGGGATCAAACCCGGGTCTCCCGCACTGTAGACAGATGCTTTACCGTCTGCCACCAGGGAACCCAGGAGCTCCTCAAAACGACCTCATTTTACTCCCATGTTGTTGTTCAGTCGCTAAGTTGTGTCTGACTCTTTGTGACCCCTTGACTGCAGCATGCCAGGCTCCTCTGTCCTCCACTATCTCCCAGAGTTTGCTCAAATTCACATCCACTGAGTCAAACATCTAAACATCTCACTAAACATCTCATCCTCTGCTGCCCCCTTCTCCTTTTGCTTTCCATCTTTCCCAGCATCAGGGTTTTTCCAGTGAGTCGGCTCTCTGCATCAGGTGGCCAAAGAATTGCAGTTCAAGCATGAGTTCTTCCAGTGAATCTTCAGGGTTGATTTCCTTTAAGATTCACTGGTTTGATCTCCTTGCAGTCCAAGGAACTTTCAGGAGTCTTCTCTAGCACCACAGTTCAAAGGCATCAATATTCTAGGGCTCAGCCTTCTTTATGGTTCAACTCTCACATCCGTTTATGACTACTGGAGGAACTATAGCTTTGACTACACAGACCTTTGTTAACAAAGTGATGTCTCTCCTTTTAATACACTGACTAGGATTGTCATAGTTTTCCTTCCAAGGAGCAAATATCTTTTCATTTCATGGCTGCAGTCACTATCTTCAGTGATTCTGGAGCCCAAGAAAATAAAACCTATTCACTGCTTCCACTTTTTCCTTCTACTTGCCATGAAGTGATGGGACTGGATGCCATGATCTTAGTTTTTTCAATGTTGAGTTTCAAGTCAGCTTTTTCACTCTCTTCTTTCAAATTCATCAAGAGGCTCTTTCATTTCTCTTCACTTTCTGCCACTAGAGCTATATCATCTGCAAGTCTGAGGGGTTATTTCTCCTAGCAATCTTGATTCCAACTAGGGATTCATCCAGCATGGCATTCTCCATAATGTACTTTTTACAGAAGTTAAACAAGCAGGGTGACAATACATAGCCTTGTTGTACTCCTTTCCCAATTTTGAACCACTCAGTTTTTCTATGTCTGGATCTGTTGCTTCTTGCCAACAGGTAAGCTGGTCTGGTACTGCCATCTCTTTAAGAATTTTCCACAGTTTGTTATGGTCCACACAGTCAAAGACTTCAGCATGGTCAATGAAGCAGACGTTTTTCTAGAATTCCCTTTCTTTCCCCATGATCCATCGAATGTTGGCAGTCTGATCTCCTAGTTCCTCTACGTTTTCTAAATCCACCTTGACAATCTTGGAATTTCTCAGTTCACGCACTGCTGAAGCCTAGCTTGTAGGATTCTGAGCAGAACCTTGCTAGTGTGTGAAATGAGAGCAACTGCACAGTAGTTTAAACATCCTTTGGCACTGCTCTTCTTTGAGACTGGAATGCAAACTAACCTTTGCCAGACCTTTGGCCACTGCTGAATCTTCCAAATTTGCTGACATACTGAGTGCAGGAATTTAAAGCACCCTCTTTTAAGATCTGAAATAGCTCAGCTGCAATTCCATCACCTCCACTAGGATTGTTCATAACTTCAGTTCAGTTGCTCAGTCGTGTCCGACTCTTTGCGACCCCATGAATCGCAGGCCTCCCTGTCCATCACCAGCTCCTGGAGTTCACTCAGACTCATGTCCATCGAGTCCGTGATGCCATCCAGCCATCTCATCCTCTGTCATCCCCTTCTCCTCCTGCCCCCAATCCCTCCCAGCAGCAGAGTCTTTTCCAATGAGTTAACTCTTCGCATGAGGTGGCCAAAGTACTGGAGTTTCAGCTTTAGCATCATTCCTCCCAAAGAAATCCCAGGGTTGATCTCCTTCAGAATGGACTGGTTGGATCTCCTTGCAGTCCAAGGGACTCTCAAGAGTCTTCAACACCACAGTTCAAACGCATCAATTCTTCGGCACTCAGCTTTCTCCACAGTCCAACTCGCACATCCATACATGACCATTGGAAAAACCATAGCTTTGACTAGACGGACCTTAGTTGGCAAAGTAACGTCTCTGCTTTTCAATATGCTATCTAGGTTGGTCATAACTTTTCTTCCAAGGAGTAAGCGTCTTTTAATTTCATGGCTGCAGTCACCATCTGCAGTGATTTTGGAGCCCAAAACATAAAGTCTGACACTGTTTCCACAGTTTCCCCATCTATTTGCCATGAAGTGATGGGACCAGATGCCATGATCTTCTTTTTCTGAATGTTGAGCTTTAAGTCAACTTTTTCACTCTCCTCTTTCACTTTCATCAAGAGGCTTTTTAGTTCCTCTTCACTTTCTGCCGTAAGGGTGGTGTCATCTGCATATCTGAGGTTATTGATACTTCTCCAAGGCAATCTTGATTCCAGCTTGTGTTTCTTCCAGTCCAGCGTTTCTCATGATGTACTCTGCACATAAGTTAACTTACTCCCACATAATCTGCTTTATTCACTCAGCTATACAATATAGATAGCTTTCCAAAACAATCTTATTATACTGCATTCATTCTTTTAAATGACTATGTAGCATGCCTAAGTAGGAACACCTTGGTTATTATTGTTCAAATATATATTCTCTATTATTTTATTTATTATTTTTGGTTGTGCTGGGTCTTTGTTGCTGGATCTTTGTGCAAGGGTTCTTCTCTAGCTGTGGCAAGTGGGGACTACTCTCTGTCACAGTACTTGAGCTTCTCATTGCTGTGGCTTCTCTTGTTGCGGAGCACAGGCTCAGGAGCTGTGGCGCATGGCTTAGCTGTCCCACAGCATGTGGGATCTTCTCGGATCAGGGATCAAACCTGAGTCTCCTGCATTGGCAGGCAGATTCTCTACCACTGAGCTACCAGGGAAGCCGCAAATATATTTAAATATTCTCTTTTGACCAAAACTACAAGGTCCATTCATTCTGAATATTGCAAGCCACATTCCTCAAGTTAAGAGAAAAAAACAAGTGAGATGGGAGATTCACATTTCTCTTAACAAAAACTGAAATGTACTATCAACTCTGAATCCTTTAAAATGAGATGAGATGAGCCACTAAATCTTTCATGATAATGACAGGAAAACAAGCACTTTGGTCATGAATAATTTATCATACACTTAAGTCCGAGGTAGATTCTCATGGTAGTGGTGGTGGTCAAATAAAACAAGGCAGTAGGAGAAGAGGCTTGTCAACTCAGCCTTCTGAAATTTTCCCCCTATGGGTAGGAAGGAAGGAGAAATGCAGATGTATTGAGACAAGAACTAAAAGAAAAAACAAAGCCAAAAGAAAACTGGAAAAAATTCAGGAAAAATATGAGGCTCAAGCCAATGTTTCCTAAAATTGGCTGTATACCAAAATCATCTATAGTTTCTTTTAAAAATGCAAATTCCTAAGTTCTACGCCAGATCAGAAGTAGGGTCCTATAATCTGTATTTTATTATAACACGTTCACCAGGTATTTTGCCCCATAGAAAGCTGGTATGAAGCAAAGCCAAACCCACCAACTTAACATCGGCTTCCAACCACCACACTTCATGTCATCCACTTTTCAACTATTGCCCAGACTTCTATGCTGTCATTTGACATTGCCACTGGTCTTCTGAGTACAGGAAAAGTATACTTATGTTGCTATTGAGTATCTCTTTTCAGAGTAAATAAGACTTTGCACCATGTTATGGCAGCCAAACACATCAAATTGTGTCTGATATTTTATACAAATAAATACATTTATGAGCTCTCAAAAACTAAAACCTACCTAAAAACCTAATGAATGAACAAAGTTAAATTCAGATTTAACTGTCCCTCCCACGATGCCTTCATAGAAATCAAAGTTTTCTTTCTTTCATACTGATGGTCACATAAGAGGTAATTCACATACTGCTGTTTTTCAGGATGCCGTGCATTTTATAGGCATTTACTTTCAACCATCAATTATTTCCAAAGTTTCTGAAAATGTTAGATGGTCTGACGTGTTCTTTGAAAAATGCACAACTAAACAAGCATGCTATTTATTTACCCAGAGAATCAATTGTCTTTACATGTGCCAATGAAAAAATTGCATATTTTAGTCACTAAAATCCTCTATTAGTGTCTATTGGAGAAAACCAAGTGCTTCAGGAAGGGAGGGGCTTCCCAGGCGGCACTAGAAGTAAAGAACCCATCTTCCAATGCAGGAGACATGGGTTCAATCTTTGGGCCGGGAAGATCCCCTAGATAAGGGCATGGCAACCCACTCCAGTATTCTTGCCTAGAGAATCCCATGGAAAGAGGAGCCTGGCAGGCTGCAGCCCACAGATCATGAAGAAAATGAGCACACACACACATAATCATTATTAAAAGTTATTTAAGGTGTTTTATTTTTGTTCAGATTCACTGAACTTTATCATCACTAGAAAAGCTATATACAATGTAACAAGTTAGGGCTTTAGAATGCTTTAACTACCAGCTCTGATACTTCCTCGCTATGTGAAACTGGACAAATCATAACCTCTCTGAGCCTCAGATTTCTCTCCTATGTATCTTTCAAAGTTCAGGATGCCCCTTCAGTGGGTTTGGTTTTGAAGTCAATTTAGTGGCTTATAAATAACATTTTTAAGTTAAAAAAAAAATTAGATGACTACATGTAATAAGGACAAGTATCTTCTGGTTCAAGATGGCAGAGTAGAAGGCCATGAGAGTAGAAGGCCATGCGCTCATCTCCTCCTGCAACAGCACCAAAATAGCAACATAAAGAGCTGGACACAACTGAGCACACCCACACACAGGAAGAAAGACAATTATGTGAGTCTGAGGGTGTTTCCTGCAGATGAGACTTGTAAGTAAATATCTGCAACAGAGAAAAAACATGCAGCATATGTAGGGGACAAGAGGAAAATAGTTCAGAGACTATGTTAAGGTGTCATGAAGAGCAGCATTGAAAAAATAAAAGGATAAATTACAGACAGCCTTGTGAGCCAGGCAGAAAAGGTTAAAACTGGTGCTATAGGGAACCACTTTAAGTGTTGAGCTCTGAAAGGCAATAATGAAAGCATGACTTTGGGAAGATTCACTAAGCAGATGAAGTAGGAGAAAGGGAAAAGACTCTGAAAGAGAGAGAGAAGAAATAAAAATTTGTTGCACAAAAGAGCTAAGCTGAAAGTGAAGCAGCAGAAATAGACAGAATGAAAAGGATATCTCAAAAAGACATTTAAGTTGTTGGTTTAGGTTGCTTTTTGTTTTTCAAATAGGAATTTTTTTTTTTTTTGTCCTACAGTGTCACTGAAAATTCTACGAAAGAGAAAACTAAGGTCCACCAGTTGGCCCCCTCAATCATTCTACTCAGTGTATTATCTTTTCAGACGTCTCTGAGAGATTTAAAATACATGTATTTCTGTTTAGAGAAAATATCACAAGTTATATATAATTCTCTGTAACCTTCTTTCACTTAAAATGATATGGCTATCTTTCCAGTTCAAAGGACATGAGCCACCTTCCAAGGAACTGGCTCAAACAGAAAAAATTGTGAGGAGCCAAGAATGATGCCACACTTTCCTGACTATAATAGGAGCCTGGAGTACACTAAGAAATGAGCAATTTCAGACTAGAAGGAAGAGTAGTTCATTTTTTGAACAGAGGATTCAAATTTGTGACTTATAAGCATGGAGTTGAGAGTAAATGAGCCAAGCACAGAAAGAAAAACATCGGTAACAAATTTTTATTGGACATCTACCATGTACCTGGACTGCAAGAGAAGCCTGGAGACACAAAGAGAACAAAAGTACAGAGTGAAAGTGGCAAACCATGATCTAATGAACAAATCATTCCAATGGTGAGAAGTTCTGCAAATGATAAAAACAAAGTACTATGGGAGCAAATAAGAGACCAAGTCAGCCTTAGGGGTTAGAAAGGTCCAGAAAGTGACCTCAAGGAAATGATGTTTAAGTTAAGACTTGAAAGATAAGTATAATTACCTAGGTGAAATATAATTACCTGGGTACGGTGACCATTCTGAGCAGAGGGAACAGGTGGCGTATGTTCAGGAGCATAGGAGCATAGTGCTTTCAAGAAACAGCAAGTGTGGCTGATGCACACAGAAGAGGTCATGAGACAAGACTGGAGAAGAAGGCAGGAACTTTGAAAAATTACCAGTATTCTTGGAGCGTAGAATTTTAGAGTGACAGTCACGGATGAAAATAGATTACTGGAAAGGAGTGGTAAAGTCCTTAGGATAAATGAGAGGGAAAACTTCAGCTCCATTACTTATCAATTATGTGAACCTGAATAAGTCACTTACCCTCTTTAAATATATGTCATCTGTAACAGGGGTCAGATTCCCAAATGGCACTACTGGTAAAGAATCTGCCTGCCAATACAGGAGATGTAAAAGACACAGGTTCAATCCTTGGGTTGGGATGATCCCCTGGAGGAGGGTATGGCAACCCACTCCAGTATTCTTGCCTGGAGAATCCCATGGACCGAGGAGCCTGGCAGGCTACAGTCCATAGGTCACAAAGAGTCAGACATGACTGAAGTGACTTAGCATACATGCATGTAAACATGAGATATGGTAATAGTATTTACTTCAAAGGGCTACTTGAGCAATAAGAATATATATAAAACATTTCACACAGAGCCTACCACAAGAAAATGCTAACATCTTGTGTATGTATATGTGTGTGTGTTCATACTTGTGTGTATATGTGCAAGTGTGCACTGGTTCACAGGAAATAAATAGCTAGAAGGAAAAGGGTTAACAGTTGAAATCTCTTAAGCTGTAGAATAAAGGTGATTTTTATGTTTATTATTTATAACTTATCTATGTCTTCAAAATGTTTAACAATAAATATGCAATATTTCAATAATTAATAAAATTTACTTGAATGTCTTTTTTTAAAAGCACAGATTTCTTTTAGATCCAAGATCTACCTACATTTGGCTGAAAAGCATATGGAAGAATCCACAGTGGGAAAGGAAGAAAAGATGGACTATTTTATTAAGAAAGAGTACCTGCAGAAAGCACAGCTGCAGGGTTAGTAGAAAGTATAGGGCACCAGGTCCATGGCTTAAGTGGTCACCTTGGAGGGCAGACACATCAGCTTCAGAGAATGAAAATGACAAAGCACATTCCAGCCTGCTTCTGTATTCCTCTCCTACTGAGGCTGTATCTCAGTAGGATCTAACTGGACCTTGTGAGCTCAAATCTTCAAAGGGGCCTGTCATGGAATAAACACTCAATAAATGGATGCCAAATGAGTTCCTTTATGACTTATGGCACAATTAACATTTATAACTTAGGAAGCTCCCTGAAGTAAGCACAGGGTATCTTCAAGCATCTGTGCCACGAACTACAGTTTCAACACAGGTATAATTTTAGTATCCACCAGATATCAGCAAGATTATACTTGCTACAGAACCTCTGAATTTACACTATAGCCCACTTTCCCTCCTACTCTTCAGACTAACTAAATCTACTGAAAAATACATGCAATCAGTCAAAATCACATATCCCTTTTTCTTCTCTTCCCAGTACAGTGGGTCCTCCATATCTAAGATATGGAAGACCAACCATACTACACCATTTTCTAGAAGGGATTGGAGCATCCTCAGATTCTAGTGTTCAAGGAGGGTCCTGGAATCAACTCCCTGTGGATACTGAGGGACGACATTAAAGAGCTGAGGCAAAACAGGACAGTTAAAAAGAAATAGATGGTTTGGGATAGTGTGGAGTTAGAAAATCTGATTTTAATTCCAACTCTCTCGTGGTTATGTGTTCTTGGATAAGTGAATCACATCTTAAGCTGTACTTAAAGACTTGTACCTACAGAGACTAAATACACCTCTTCTACCTTCACAGGATTGCTGCGAGGCCTGAGAGGGAACATGGGGAAACGTGCTACAAACAGCACAGAGCAGTACCGCCCAATGCATCTGGGCTTTGATGGCTCTACCCCATGGGTTATCCCTACTTTCAGCAGATGAGAGTCCCTTACTCCCCAAACTCTCACGTACTTGTTAATCAGAAGCATATATTTGCAAGTTGTCTAGCTGAGGTTATTAACCTGTAACCTGGGTCTGAATGCAGGCATTTTTCTGTGTATTAAGTGTCACCAGCCTAGACAATCCATCAGAGACACACTCTGTTTGCATGCTCAGTCATGTCCGATTCCTTGCGATCCCATAGATTGTAGCCTGCCTGGCTCCTTTGTCCATGGGATTTTCCAGGCAAGAATACTGGAGTAGGTTGCCATTCCCTTCTCCAGGGGATCTTCCTTACCCAGAGATCAAACTGCATCTTCCGCACTGGCAGGTGGATTTACCACTGTGCCACCTGGGAAGCCTCTCTTATTTAGATCTTTTAAACCTCCCACAGAAATATTTTAGTTTTTAGTGTACATATTTTATACTTCTTTTGTTAAATTTATTCTTAAGTATTTTATTCTTTTGATGTGATCATAAATGGAATGATTTTCTCACTTTCATTTTTTAGATTGTTGATAGTTATGAAAATACAACAGATTTTGGTATATTGATCTGGTATCCTGTAACCTTGCTAAACTAAATTAACTCTATTTGTTTTGGGGCTTTTTTTGTGAATTGTTAAGGATTAAACATAGGATTATGTCATCTATGAACAAAAACAATTTTAATCCTTTCCAATTTAGATGCATTCCTCCCTAACCCTCACCTTACTGCACTAGCTAGAACCTCCAGCGAATGATGAAAAGAAGTAGTAAGAGCACATTGTTACCTACCTTATTCCCAATCTTAGGGGAAAGATATTTGTATTTCACCAATTAAGTATTATTAGCTTTAGGCTCTTCACAGATATCCCTAATGAAGCTGTGGAAGCTGCCTTCTACTACCAGTTTGTTGGGACATTTTATCATGAATGAGTATTGAATTTTGCCAAATGTTTTTCCCGTGTCTACTCAGATGATCAGGTAGGGCTTTTTAACCTTCACTTTTATCCGAATTATTTTATGGCCCAGGATACTCTTAGAAACAGCTCCATGTGTACTTGAAAACAATGTACATTCTGCAAGGCATATTCAATAAACATGACCTATGTTAAGTTGGCTGATTACTTCTCAATTCGTTATAAGCCTATGGTGGTGGTGGTTGTTGATAGCTTTATTCAGCTTTTTGGGGACAAGCTTCATTCACCTTTTCACTCACTTATGACAGAAATGAATCTCTTCCTATGTTTTCACAAATCTCACAAAGTGATAAAATCCTAATCTTGATGAAGCCAGTTAGCTTGAAATCAAGTCTATTTTCCTGGAATTAGACCCAAGTGCCATAACAAACTGCTCAAATATAACTCAATCCCAAAATACACTTGGGAGGAAAAACTTCCCTGAGGAAGACAGAGAAGGAAAGTCACTCTGGACTACTGGAATGGTTTTCAAATTCCAAAGGCAACAATACAGAAACTTGAATACCAAAGACTTATCTTCAGTTCCCACTTTGAAAAGCTGTACCTGTGGGAGTACCATCTCTGTGTATATACAATCTGAACCAGCCCCAGAGCCAATCATGGCGAAGGCAAGACAGCCTGGATAGCCTCAGCTCTTACCAGCAGGCAGGTACCAAACAGGTGTTATGTATGCAATGAGCCACACTGAGGGCTACAACCAGCCCTGGCCACTGCAATTACGTCCATCATGTTTACACTCCCAGCCAATACAGGGTGGTTTGAAAGTATCTTTTCTACTTGCCAAACTTCAAGCACAACCTAATGCCTGGGTTTTCACTGCAGTTCCCAGATCCCCATCCTCTCTCACCCCAGAGCTACCAAATTCCTAATAAACTATGCCCCTGAATTTGCCCTCTCTTTGCACTGTCCCTCAAATATTAATACCAGATTTAATGAGGAGTTTCCACAATCTCCATGCTATCTGTTTCCTGAATGAAGCTATCATATCAGAAATTTCATCTGCTCTATTAATATTTTCCTTTCAATGTACCAGCAATTTCTGCTGAATAGTCAATGGCCATAGTCCCAGGTAAACGGATACCTGGACTCAAAGCTGGGTTTAACCTCTTTCCTGAGTATTTAAGATATGAACACAAATGTCAGCCTGTGTTGAGCACGGATGCTAGAAAGACAAAAGACAAGTCAGGGCAGAGAAGGGGCAGCCATTTTTCATCATGGACACAGAAGCAAAGAGTTATCAGTCTGAAGGAGAAGAGAAATGTGAAACAGAAGTACCAGAGAAAGAGAAATAAGCCTCCACAGAGATATTTGAAAAGAATCCTGGTCTTGCTCCTTCAAGAAATCCAATTGAATGCTCCCTCCTTTGTCTCTAAGAGAAATCCTGTATTTTCCACCAATATCCTCATTTTAAACTAGCTTAAGAAGAGTGCCTTTTCTTGCAATTTAACTACTCCAGTCAACACCCCTAGTTTTCCTCCCTTGCTACCAGTCTATATTTCTCAGACACCAACAACTGTTTACACACATTAGTGTGTTACTTCGCCATAATACAGCTCCTTGTGTTCAACTCATGTTTTTCTGACTCTACCAAGTTTCTTTACAACCCCGTAAGATGAGATCATATTCTCTAAGCTCTAAAGTTTTCTTTGGTTATGATGAACAGGGCAATGAAAGGCAGTGTGATCTTAACCTTTTAGTCTTAGCTTCTCATCTGGGAACTACCATCTACTACATAAGGTTGTGATGGAACTTATATAAGGTGAGAATAAAAAGCTTAGTACAGAATCTGGCATATAGCAAGCCCCACTAAAGGAGCTCTTTTCTGTAATACCTTGATTGCACTTGTGCATACTGAACAATAGGTAAAAGTCATGTCACTAATAATGAGGATCTAAATGGCACCGAGCATATCAAGAATCGAGAGTGACTCTTGCTGGGCAGCATTCTTTTCATTGGACAGCACGATGTCGCTAACATGTGCGCAGCCAATCAGCCCCCATCAGCATCTGTTTCTTCCAGGTTTCCTTCCAGTCCCACTGTATTTTTGAAGCTTTTCAAATTAACCTGCTATCTTTCACCTGGATTCGTAGGATCATTTCCACTAATTTACAAATGGTGCTCATGAGGCTTGTTTTTTTAGTGGTATTTTTACCCAAGGTGTTTCAAAAGAGAAAACAAAGGTCAGAAGTTGAAACTAACTGGTCAGACTTAACTAATAAAGCTTAAGAGAATGTGATATATTTTGGTGAAAGATTAAGAGTCAAAATTATCATGACTATTAGGAAACAGGAATTAAAGCATTTTAAGTTTTTATGTAATAAAACCTCTCACACAGAGAAAGACAGAGAAACAAAGGGATAGAGACAGAGACTAAATTTCACAATTAAGATTATTTTGATGAAAATGATGTTTAGAGCTTAGCTTTTACTGCATCTTAGTTATGTTGAAAAATTCCTGAACAACAGAGATATTAAATAATGCAGACACCAAAAAGAATCAACAAAAATCTCAACACAAAATAATTTCATAAAGGATTTAACTTCCTTCTCAATTACAAAGGCCTACTCCATCCAATATACAGGAAAACATTCCTAGAAGAATCAGTTGTTGTTACTCATGTAACAAATAATTCTGTCAATAGGACTGATCACATGAGTAGTAATTCTATCAACAGTATTAGAGCTACTATTATAAACATCTGCACACACATAGTGAAGAGCCACATAACAGATTTTGCTTCAAGTCATAGAAGACACACTTTTTTTTATATTTCACATCTAGCTCCAAAGGCTATAGCACCGAGGCCTCGTCTTGCTAGCCTGTGGCTGTTTTCTACCTTCTCCTCTTCCTTCTCAATCTTGTAGGCTCATGATTCTCAAGGTATGAATTTAAAGAATCCTCTTGGTATATTAATCCAACTGTCATCCATCTTATGAGTGACTGACATCCCATTTATTTATACTTATGAATAAAGGCTATTAGTAACTTGTTAATGGACTGTCAACAAAATCTGGTGTTTATAAACTAAAAGTAACAAGAGATTCTTTAACATTCTGCTAATAAACCAGGATGCCACAAAATGGGTGACAATGTATCAAAGATCCTACTGCAAACACAAACATAAAATCACTTGGAAATCTTGCAGTTCTCTGAACCCCATTATCACTGCTAAGGGAATGTGGTAGTTTCCAATTACTGTTATTCTAACTTTTCAATCTTCATTACAGTTCATTCAGCATCCTCATTTTCAAATTAGTTCAATACATGTTGTATATGCTAGGTAGTACATTAACTGTATCCTTGCTTTAAAATTTTCTAGTACTATAATTAGACTGACATGTATATGCCATTTCAAATATGAACCATACCTCAACTGCTAATGCACACTTACCATCTTCCCTCCAAATTTATTTGTATGTAATAGTTCATTGTCAACGAATTATTTTTAACTGGAAAGCAGTTAAAAATAGAAAGGTTAAGTAGATAATGGGGTCCTGCCTAAGTCAGCTGTGTTCATAAGGTAACTAAGTCACTGAGGTCAAAAAAGTTGGCATCATCGCCATTATCAAGCAAGCTATGATAGGTCATATTGCTTTCAGCCTAGTTGTCCTCTCAAATCTCTTAACTACTTCAGGGAGCATTAGAAACTCACTCCACCTGTTACTTTTGATTTTCACAGCCTGATAATTCTACCTATGAGCTTCTTAGAATCTTAAATCCCTTTAAGCGACCTTGTTCTTTCACTACTACCTTAAACAAATCCTTGCCCAGGAAAATTTCTGTTCTCCCAATATCCATTTTTATAAAGAAAACCCACACCTTCAACTATAACATTCAAAAAAGTCTTTTCATAGCCTAAGAAAGACGTCTTAGACACAAGGGATGGCAGGGAGCTAATAACACCTCTTGTTGCAGCCTCCATGGAAGTAGATTGTCAGCTCTTGCATAAAGAAGCACATCCTTCTTACTCTGACTCCCCAAACTCAGATCCCTTTGCATTAATAGGCAGCTCTATCACATTCCTCTTCCTCTCCCAATATTGAAAAAGAAAAAAAAAAGCAACTGTATAGTTATTAAATAAGCTAAGATTTTGCAGTTTTAGAGGCAATGGAAGTCAGGCAGCAGAATGGATCCCCATGATACTAATTAAAGCGTTTCCACTCCAATTAGTTTCTTGGAATAAGCTAAAGGATCCACTCCTTCTCTCAGATCTTGAGGACTAGTAGTATTACTTTAAAGAAAATCTTGGTTTTCTGTTCTGTTTAACGAGTTCTACAAGCACTGTTTTCCATTTTCAGTCTCATGCCTTGCTCTTGGTTCTTCAGTTAGGACCTGTTGCCACCTAGTGGACAAAGTGGGAATAAATGCCAATATATTATGCCAGGTTCTCACCACTGGGCTTCCAGAAGAGACCACTAGGTGGAGACTTGAAATCTGAAGAAGAGTGCCTACACCAAAACCAGTTAGTTGGTTTAAGCCTACACAAAAAACTAGTATAAATTCACACAAATAAAAGCGACTGTGTTCAAAACAATGAGTTAAAAAAGATTAAAAAATGAGAATACATTATGACCATAAGAGGCTTATCCCAGTACTGCAAGGCTGGCTGAATTTTCAAAAATCAATCAGTATAATTTACCATATGAACAGTCTAAATATCTAAACAGATGCAGAAGTAGTATTTGAAAAATTTGACACCATTTGTGCTAAAAACCTTTTGAGAACTAGGAATACAAAGGAACTTCCTCAAGCTTATTATAAAGGGCATCTCAAAAAATGTGTAACTTCCAGATTTCAAAACTTACTATAAAGCTGCTGTATTCAAAACAATGTGGGATACAGACAGACACACAGACAAAAGAAACAGAATAGAAAGCCCTGAAATAAGCTCTCACATATAGACCATTCAATGAGGAAAGGACAGTCTTTTCAGCAGTGATGGAAAAAGTGAGTATCTACATGCAAAAGAATGACTATGAACATTACCATATTATACAAAAATCAACTCAAAACAGAACAAAGACCAAAATGTATAAAACTTTTATTAGAGGAAAACAAACAGGAAAAGATTCCTGGCATTGGACGGGGCAATGATTTCTTGGCTATGACACAGACAACAAAAGAAAAAATAAGTAAACTGTACATCAAAATTTAAATCTTCTTTATATGAAAGGACACAATCAACAGTGAAAAGTCAATCCATAAACTGGAAGAAAATATCTGCAAATAATATACTTGCTAAGGAATAATCCATAATATTTAAAGAACTTGTGGAACTAAAAAAACAAAATAACAAATGCAAATCGAAACCACAATGAGATACTCAAACCCGTAAGGTATGTGTGATACTATCAAAACCACAGAAAATAGGAGGATGCAGAAAAATTAGAACCTGTGGCACTTTACATGGTACAGCCACTATGGAAAAAAAGCAATATGGTGCTTCCTCAAAAGTAAAAATAGAATTATAATATCTTTTAGGCTATATACCTAAAAGAACTAAAAATATGGACTTGAGCTATTTGTACACTCAATATTCATAGCAGCATTATTCATAATATTCCCGATAGCTAGAAAGTATAATCAACCAAAGGATCCATCAACAGATGTATGGATAGACAAATGCGGTACATAACGAACAATGGAAGATCAGTCAGTCTTTAAAAGGAAGGAAATTTTGACATGCTACAACACGGATCAACCATGAAAATAATATGCTAAGTAAAGAACTCAGGCACAAAAGGACAAATACAGTATGATTCCATTTATATGCGATACCTAGATTAGACAAATTCACAGAGACAGAAAGTAGAACAGTAGATGCCAGGGTCTGGAGAGTGAGGAAATACTGTTAATAGTTACAGGTTCATTTTTGCAAGATAAAAAGAGACCTGTGTATGGATGGTGGTGATGATGGTTACATAACAGTATGAGTGCAGAAATGACTCTAAACTGTACATTTAAAAAACGGTTGACAGAAAACAACAAAATTCTGTAAAGCAATTCTCCTTCAATAAAAAGAAAAAAATGGTTAAGATAATAAATCTTTTGGTCTGTATGTTTCACCACAATTTAAAAAAAAAAAACAAACACTACAGCTAACATCATATGCAATAGTGAAACACTGAACTCTTTTCCTCAAAGATCAAAAACAAGACAAAAAGGTCATGCTCAACATTTTTATCTACTATTGGGCAAATCTCAGCCAATGCTATAAGGTAAGAAAAATAAAAGTCATAAACATCAAAAAGAAGTAAAACTGTCTTTATTCATAGTTACACACATAAAAGTCTCAAAGAATTTATTTTTAAAGTTATTAGAAGCAGTAAACAAATTTAACAATGTTGTATGATACAGTCTCGATATACAAAAATAAACTGCACTTCTATACACTAGCAACATACAAATGGAAAATAAAATTTCAAAATAAATTATTTACTACAGCATTAAAAAAATAATACTCAGGGATAGGTTTAAAGAAAGAGGTACAAGATCTCAACGCTAATCTTTTAAAACATCACTAAGAAAAAAAGTTCTGAATAAGTGGGAAAATATACTGAATTAACAAGACTAGAAGATTCAATTCTAAAATAACAAGTCTCTCCAAATTGGTAAGATCAATGAAATCCAAAATCTCAGCAGGCTTTGTTTAAAAAAAAATTTTGTTTTGATGAGCTGATTCTAAAATGTATAAGGAAATTAACACAAAACC
The DNA here is from genome assembly GCA_917880005.1 of Nanger dama. Classification (NCBI taxonomy): domain Eukaryota; kingdom Metazoa; phylum Chordata; class Mammalia; order Artiodactyla; family Bovidae; genus Nanger; species Nanger dama. The sequence continues at coordinate 11,282,182 of CAKJTW010000018.1, read as the reverse complement.
CTAGAATAGCTAAACAGCTAAAATATCTCTGAAAAGGAAGAATGGAGTGGAGAATTTTAAGGTTTATAACTACAGTATTCAAAATATTGTGGTATTATAAATAGAAGGAAATGGCAACCCACTCCAGTATTCTTGCCTGGGAATCCCAGGGACAGAGGAGCCGGGTGGGCTTTTGGCTACAGGGTCGCACAGAGTCGGGCATGACTGATGTGACCTAGCACGCAGCAGCAGCATAGATTATTGAAGAAAATAAGAGTCTACAAGTAGATCATACATAAGATCAAATTATTTTTCAGCAAGCATATCAAAAACTCAATGGGAAAGTCTTGTCAACAAAAAGTGCTGTAACATAAATATTCATATAAAAAGACTCTGATTCCTATCTTATACCATACCAAAAAAAAAAACCTAACTTGAATAAAGCTAAAACCATAAAGTTTCTAGTAAAAGCAGGATAATACCTTAGAAACCTCAGGTTAGGCCAAGATTTCTTAGGGAGGATACAGAAGGTATTCATTATAAAAAGAAAAAAATTAACAAACATAACTTCATAAAAATGTACAACGTTTATTAATCAAAAATCATGTTTAATAAAGTAAAAGAGAAAGCCACAGATTGGGAGAAAAATTCACAACATATACACTTGATGAAAGATTTGTATCATAATAAAAAATATCCACAATTCAGTAACAGTACAAAGAACATGATTCCTTAAATTATCAAAAGATTTTGAATAGAAATTCTAAAAAGGAAACACGAACGGCCAATAAAGGTGTGAAAAAGTGACCAACATAGTCATAAGGGAAATGCAAATTAAAAACACATCATTTTTGCTCACTAGAATAATTAAAATTTTAAAGTTTATAACACCAAACACCTGCAAGGATGTGGAACTATCAGAACTCATACTAATGGAATTGCAAAATGCATACACAATTTGAAAAACTGACACGTTTATAAAAAGTTTAACATAAAGCTACCATCAGACTCAACAATTCCTAGATATTTTTAAGATAAATAAAAATATATCCACAAAAACCATGTACACGAATATTCATAGCTGCTTTATTCCTAGTAGGCCAGACCCAGAAGGAGACTAGGTATCAACAGAGGAACAGATCAACTATGATATAGACAATGGAATACTACTCAGCAATAAAGAGAATAAGTAACACCTGCTACAACATGGATGAGTCTAAAACATTATGCTGAAAAACACTAGACACAAAAAAGCACATGTTGTATGATTCCACGTAAAAGACATGTTAGAACAGACAAACTAATCTATCATGACAGAAGTCAGAAGTTACTGCTTCTTGGGGGCAAAATCGTATGATCAACTGAAAAAAGCCTACAGGAATTTTCTGAAGGGATGGCAGTGTTCTACATCTAGATGGAACATAAATTTCAAGGGTACATACATTTGTGAAAACTGCTTGAATCTTACACTTAATATTTCACTGTAAGTATATCATACCACTATTTTAAAAATATAAAAAGTACATTGGCTTTGGAATCACACAGGCTTCAGTTTTGCTACTTAACTGCTCTGTGATCTTGGCAAAGTATTAAACTGTCAGTTTGCTTATCTATAAAATGAGGAGAACAAAAGTTGAGAACAACTTCACAGAGTTGAAAGAAAAAGGAGACAAAGTTTGAAAACCATAAGCATATAGTAAATGCTCACTAAATATTAGCCTATAAAGTTAGAAACTCTTCATATATTTCAGCAGTGAAGAAACATTCAAGAACAGCTGGAGCAGCTAAATGCTGGGCAATTCACTTGTATTATCGGACTTATTTTAAAAAAAAAAACAACCCCTAACAGGGATTATTACTGTTTTATGGATGAAGAAACTGATCTTCACAGGTTGCCTATGATCACCTAGCAAGAACTGGCAAAAGCCACGATGCAAACTCTCATATTTTTTCCACTACACCATGTCCATTAGGGTCACTTTTAGCAACATAACCCTGCAACCGCCAGAGCAGCACAATTCATATGAGAAGTTTACTTAAGGCTCCCTACATTCTTGACAGCAGGATAAAAAGTAGGCCAATTCTGATGCCATGATTAGTGAATGAAGGCAAGGCTGAAAGCAGAAGCCTGAAAATGCTGCTCTAAGCTTTTACCCTGTTCCTGAGCTTCAAGACAGCTTCTGATACTTGAGGATACTGATCCTCATTCCTTAAAGTAATCTCAAGATAAGAGAATTCTGAATGTAAAATCTGTGATCTAAATGGGAAACTGTAGCCTGGGTGGCTCAATTTGGCAGAATAGCCTTAGAAACTGGGCAGCTGAAATGAGAGCCAGTAGATTTTTTTAAAAATCTGTATCTCATTTCTTAACATAAGAACCTCATTAAAAAAAAAAAAATTAAGGTCAATTCCCTGGTGATCCAATGCTTAGGACCCCACACTTTCACTGCCGAGGGCCAGGGTTTGGTTCTTGAACTGGGAACTAAGATCCTGTAAAATATGGTGCAGCAAATAAATAAATTTTAAAAAATTAAAACACAGTAATAGTGAATATTATTCTGTGATACCATTAGCCCAAAGACATCACTGTTAACAGTTCAGTGTATCTTCTTCCAGACTAAAATTTACCTTCTTCTTAACGATTCTACAGTATTTCACTACATGGATAACTACAATCCATGTAACAAGTCCCCTATTAAATTTCTGAGCTATTCCTTTTTTTTTTTTTTTTTTGCTATTTTAAATGCTGAAAAGAATATCTGTGAATATACATTTTGCACACCTGTCATTTCTTATAGGATAAATACCCAGATGGGTTAACTGCTAAATCTGTAAATTTGAATTTGAAAAGTTTAAATTTTAAACTACTGAATCTGTGAGAATAAACCCAAACATTTTTAGTGTTGACAGATATTATTAGATTATACTCATAAACTTCTCTCTCATTTTCGCACATCTTCATCTGCACTGACAATTATTTTTTAATGTAGGAACTGCAAACTTACATGCTTACAGAAGACTAGAAGGAAACATAAATGTATCAAAGAGGTCATGCAGGTTTGTGACAAACCTGAGCACATGCTCATTTAAAGAGGCAGCCACTACTCTATTCAAGCCAACAGATCCCATGTAAAAATCTAGGCCTAGAGTTGAACCATCCAATTTATCAAGAAGGCCAGAAATCCAAATTTTCACAAAAATCTTGCAGGTTTTAAATGTTAACAACTAATGTTTTTATTTAAACATCCAATTAGTCAAACAAAACAGATCTATAGGCCAGATTACATTTAGCTCATGGAATTTCATGCTAAGGTGAAAACGATATAACATTTTCACTTTGAATCTTATTATTCATGAAGTTTATCCTTCCCTATGTTTACCAACAGAGGGTATACCTATTAAAATTTAATTTTGGTTCATACTGTCAGTACCTTTTAAAGAAAAATGCTTCTTTTCTTCTTCCAGATTCACATCTACAACAAATACAGGACAAAAAAAAAAACAAACGAAGAAATGTAACTTCAGGTACAGAAGCTAAGAGTCATCTTAACTAATCTCTGTGCCCAGAAAAGATTTATGAGGACTGATTTGGGATTCAATTGCTATACTCTCCTCAACATAGAGAACCACAAGATTTTTAGAGAAAATACCAATTTGTAAACCTGTGTATAACTCTGAAAAAGGATGATTTAATAATCCAAGGTTTGCCTCCACTACCTAACACATTTGCCTAACACAAAAATTTTCTCTTTGGTGAGACATCCAAAAAGAAAAAGAAGAATTCTCACACATTCCCTTTGGTATCATATACTGAATTTAAACAGTCATCTTCCGCTTTTTTTTTTTTTTTAAAACAACAGGTTTATAGAAATCTTTCTCTGCTCTCAAAATATTACTGCAATACTGCTCCCACAGAAATAATTTCAGCAACCTATCTAATTTCAGAGTTTCTTCTCATTCCTTCTTAGTCATCTATTACAAATCTCCAGACCCAGATGTTCAAGCATTCCCTGAACCCACCAAAGATAATAGCAAAGATCCATGACTCTCCGAGGACCCAAAAACAGCCTTTGACTGCAACTATCTTTTCATCAACTGTAAACAAGTCCTAAACTGTTGGCTCCATAGGGAGTCCCTACCAAGTCAGTATAAACTCTGAAATAGGGGCAGAGGTCAAGGGGATGAGCGCTCAGCCTAAACCCTGGATCTCATCCCACCCCCATCCTGTTCAAAAGAATCCTTATCAGAAAGGAACTCCCCAGCAAAAGGCCACATTCAGGAGACGTGATCTTGCAGTGACCTAGCAGATTTTGCTGAAGCTTTGGAAGCAAAGCTCTGGGAACTGTTATGAATGTGAAATACCAATATCACAACCAGAATGTTCTGAAGGAAAGGTGACACAAAGAGGGAAACCAAGGCAGATTTGTGAACTTATCTTCATTTGTTTCAGGAAAGAACCCTTTTGATAATAAATGGTGCAAATAATCCTGAACTACAGAAGAAATCTCTTTGGGAACCTATTGCATAGAAAATTACTTTACTTTAATCCAAAATAATTCTAATATATGCAAAAGAGCCCAAATGACACTTAGAAAATAGCCTTTATTCTGAACACAAAATACCCCATTATATGTTATAAATTATTATACTGCCTTAAACTCTTCCATTAGCATCTGAGATTTGTCACAGTCAAGAGAGCCAGAAACAGGATAGAAGATTCACTAAAACAGCAGCTCTGAAGTCCCAGATATTTCTCCACTGTGTACATTGGGGTGAGTCATTTAACCTCTCCAGGCCTCAGCACTCTGGTCTGTAAGACAGGAATAGTATTTTTTCAATAGGTTTCATGAGTGCTTAATGAAAAATGCACATGAAGCATTTAGTGTGTAAGAAATATTAGCCATTATTACTATTATTATCATTATTTTTATTATTATGGAGTAAAAGCCACGTATCATGTTTTGTGTCTGTCATTCTTGGTTAATCAGAGTCCCTTGAGGGCAGGAACTAAGTCTTAGCTTGGCACACATATCAAAGGGAAAAAAGATATATGAGAAGGGAAAGAAACAATGGGTAGGAATTACAAAGTCAAATTTAGGTAATTTTAAATGCTATAACCAACCCTCCTCACTCCCACTGAACATATTCAGAGTACCTAGTACATAAGGAACAGCCAGTAAATGTTCATTTTCTTTGATCTCTAACACTCAGCCTTAAGTTCATTATCTGCAGACCACACTTGGGCTTATATGAACTGTTTCCTGAGATCAAAACTTGTAACATACAGTTTGACAACTAGGAAGAGACCAACAGGACAAAACACAGAATGTTGGAATTTTGGAATGAACCTATTCCAAAATTGGGTATTCTAGCTGAGATGTACATTTCTCTCTTATAGCCTGAAGAATCCACAAAAGTCTCCCTGGGATCCCAAAACACTTGACAGATGAACGTGAAGCCAGAGCAAACTAGTAGTATTGTTTTACTCTGAAGCTGTGTTTTAAATTGCCTATTCCTCCCACATCATTCATGAATCTCTGCCTGGTGGGAATCTATCAGTATGGTAAGAGAGTGCAAACATTAATTTAACTCTCAAGTCTGTTCTAAAATGCTCATTTATCCAGGTGTTTAATCAGTAATGGGGGGATATGTATATATATGTGTGTGTGTGTGTGTGTGTGTGTGTGTGTTAAAGTTTGTGTCAGGAAGAATCCCAACTATGCAGTCCTTTAAAGATGGTAATGGTAGATTTTTAATGATACAAATTTCTTCCTCAGCATGCTCTCTGTAAGACCTTGCTACTGACCAAAGAGCAAGTGCACAATCTGAGTTATTTATTTTGAATAAACAGAGGGTTAACTTCTTTAGTTTCCTAAGAGGTTAAATAAATGGGCTGGAAGATAGTCATTTGGGTTACCTGCTGCTGTTGGAGGAAGGGGTCCAAACACCCAGTCAACCAGACGGTAAAGAATAGCCTTAGCCAGCAATACATAAGCTCTGCTCCTTGGAGGAAACTACTTACTTGAAGCAGTAACTTACACCTGCTAACATCTGGAATGATTTATCTGTGTCATTAAGAAACACAGGCTAGTTTAATTGAATAAAGTAGTTACAACAGCCAGTAGTACAGACAGACTGAGACTTTGAACATTATGCTACACAGAAAAACATCTACTTGAAAGCCTTTGACTGTGTGGATCCCAACGAACTGTAGAAACACTTAAAAGAGACAGGAATACCAGACCACCAAACCTGTCTCCTGAGAAAACTATATGTCGGTCAAGAAGCAACAGTTAGAACCAGACATGGAACAATGGACTGGTTCAAAATTGGGAAAAGAGTAAGACAAGGTTATATATTGTCACTGTTCATTTAACTTCTATGCAGAGGACACCATGTGAAATGCTGGGCTGGATGAAATCACAAGCTGAAATCAAAACTACAGAGAGAAATATCAACAACCTCAGATATGCAGATGATACCACTCTAATGGCAGAAAACGAAGAGGAACTAAAGAGCCTTTGATGAGGCTGAAAGAGGAGAGTGAAAAGCTGGCTTGAAACTCAACACTCGAAAAACAGAGATCACGGCATCCGATCCCATCACTTCATAGCAAATAGAAGAGGAAAAACAAAAGCGGTGTAAGATTTTATTTTCTTGGGCTCCAAAAACACTACCAATGGTGACTGTAGCCATGAAACTGAAAGACACGTTCTCCTTGAAAGGAAAGCTATGACAAACCTAGACAGCATACTAAAAAGCAGAGACATCACTTTGCTGACAAAGGTCCATATAGCCAAAGCTATGGTCTTCCCAGCAGTCATGTACAGATGTGAGAGTTGGACCACAAAGACTGAGCACTGAAGAACTGATGCTTTTGAACCGTAATTCTGGAGAAGACTCTCAAGAGTCCCTTAAGCTGCAAGGAGATCAAAGCAGTCAATCTTAAAGGAACCCTGAATATTCATATCTGAAGCTGAAGCTCCAATACTGTGGCCAGCTGATGCAAAGAGTGAATTCACTGGAAAAGATCCTGATGCTGGGAAAGACTGAAGACAAAAGAAGAGGGTGACAGAGGAGGAGGTAGTCAGATAGCATCACAGACTCACGGACATGAATTTAAGCAAACTCCAGGAGATAGTAAAGAACAGGGGAGTCTGGTATGCTACAGTCCATAGGGTCAGAGAGAGTCAGACACAACTTACTAACTGAACAACAAAAACAATAGTGTTTATAATTTACCAAGTGTTGTTCCAAATGCATGTTATTACTTCATTTAATCTTCACAACAGCCTTGTCAAGTAGAAATACTTTTTCATTGTCCCCATACAATAGAAGAGAGTACTGAGGCACAGAGAGGTTAAATAATTTAGCCAAGATTACAGAACTCAAGCCATCTTGAGCCAGAGTCCATGCTCTTAATTCAGAAGAGTTCTGGCTTATATTAAAGAAAAACCTAAGGACTCACTTAAAACGCAGACAAAAAATTTATATAAAATTATATTCATTGTGGCATTACTTATAATGAAGAAAAAACTGGAAACAACTGAAATGTCCAACAGTAGGAAAATGGTTAAATAAATCACAGTAAAGTTATTCACTTATAAAGAAATATCTTGCCATTGAAAAGATTTATGAAAAAATTTTCATGACTTGGAACAACGTTCCCAATGTAATGCTGAGTGGGGGAGCAATAAACAGTAGACAAAATTGTATATATGATTTCTAACCACATTAAAAGTTCAGACACAAACTGGAAGGACATATTCTCAAATAAGAAACAATGGTTATTTCCAGGTGGTGGAATTAAGGGTGTTTGTATTTTTCTTTTAGTGTTTTCCACAATTAACATGCATTATCCTACCAACAGTTTATATAAAGGCAATTTCTGTCTTTTAATCAAGCTACAAAAAAATCCTCAAGCAGATGGTATAAACAGTTAAAAAGCTACTAATCTGTCTAAACTTCAAGTTGTTACCTTCCTTGGGATAACACCTTTTGAACACCAAACAACCACAGTCAGCAAATACCAAAAGAATGCTCACCTTCAACTACAGAAACTGAATTAAAATATCAGTATTTTCAATTTTGGTCAATATTCATTCTCCAATTATTTATAGGATTATTTTATAAGAAGAGGAATGGATTTAACTATTCAGATGCCAAAAATCCAGGAATGGATTTGCTAAAATGTAATAAGGGACAAAGTCTGACTAGGGAAGAACAGCTGTTGCTAATCCAACTATTTACCCTTTGACCCTCTATCTGGCCAATAACTGAACAGTATCAATTGTTTTCCTGTATTATGTGCTGTTTACAATCCCTGAGAGGCATGAAAGGAATTAATAATTTAGCCTAGAAAGCTGACAGCCTTTATTGGGGAGCCCCTTGTCTGTGGGACAGAAATCAGATCAAGTAGCAGTTCTGAAGTCATAGGTCCCTTTACTGTTTCTGTTTTATAGCCTAATTGGCCCCCAAACATAAATCAATTATTTCTCCTGTTTTAAGCAACAATGACTTCTATTCTCTAACTTCTCTTGTATCAAGTCAGTCGTTGTTCTCTTGAGTTTTACAACTACACAGTAAACATGATGGCCAAGAAAAAAAACTCGGGGAGCAGGGCAGACTGGGGTTATTTGGAAACAGAAGCAGAGAAAGGTTATGCTGTTTTGAACTTCTCTTGACCTTTGACTGCCCTTGTCCCTAGCTTATGCTAATAGGCAGGGTACAGAGATGCTTCTTGTAGAAATGAACTTAGCCTGAACCTGTGCCGTAACATTGGACTCCAGGAAGCCCAGGAATCATAGGAAGGTGGCCAGAGTGTGAACAGCCGCCCATGTTCTAAGCATGGCTACCCATCTGCTCTACCACTGAAAAGGGAGGCGGGGGCCATATGAATTGGACAAAATTGGTTTTCCTCATCCAGTTCCAATACATACCACATGTCCCAAACTTGGTGTCTACAACCACTGACAGCAACAACAGTATTTCTTGGTTCAAAATAAGCAAGAATGAGCAGGCCTTCCCTATCAGGAATTTGAGGAGTAAGGGAGACACTGGATCCTCTAAATTCCAAAGATTCATCACAAAGAAAACCCTACTGTAAAAAAAAAAAAAAAAAAAAAAGAAAACCCTACTGTCCTCCATCTAATGCACAAAAGTCATGAGGTATTAACATAGGAGACTTTACTCCTTCCCAATCAGAAGCCACAGAATTTGTAATATCAACAACCATAACCAACTTAATACACATGTATAGCCCATTTCAGTCTTGAGGTTTCCTATTATTCAGTAGGACTGAGCATGCTCATTTGAACCCCAAGATTGATTCAGACAGGATGATAAATTTCTGTTTCTGCCTACTCATTATTATAATGTCAGATCTTTATGTATTTCAAAGACACAGACCAAAAACACTAGTAAGTTCACAAAAATAACATGGGGACTACTGAAAATACTGGCCACATAAGCTAAGTACAATTTTTAAAAGAAAAATGATTTTTAGGTAACTCTCATTCCATACTGACAATATTAATAAAATTATGATTCAATATCTGTTCATTCTCATGGAATGGAGAGATCTATAAAGCACAATATCTAGACAGGGATTCTACGAAGAAATGTTAAATGAGTTAGAATTACTTGGGTCAGCAGGAAGAAAAATCCAAAAATAATCTTCCTAAGAATATCAAGTAGCTTTCCTAGAAGACAGGCATGAATATTATTAATTGCTACTAAATGAAGAAAAAATTTGGGTCCCATATGCTTAAAAAGTGTATTTTTAAATAATTTCAGACTAGGAAAGGTTTTCTGATAGACTGTTAACAAATGAGAGTGGGACTTAGATCCTTGTTTCATGTGTAGTTCTATATGAAAGATCACAAGGCATGTCAGTATCCAATTCTCTAAGTGGAGCTTCCCACTGGTGGACCAGAGGCTGAGAGTCTGCCTGCCAATGCAGGGGACACAAGTTCACTTCCTGGTCCAGGAAGATCCCACATGCCACAGAGCACCTAGGCCCAGTGCCACAACTGCTGAGCCTGAGGGTTACAACTACTGAAGCCTACATACCTAGCCCATGCTCTCCAACCAAAGAAGCCACTTCAACGAGAAGCCCATTTATTTCAACTAGAGAGTAGCCCATTTGCCACAACTAGAGAAAGCCCATGCGCCACAAGGAAGACCCAGAGCAGCCAAAAATGACAAATTCTAAAACGTGCTTCTAAGAAAGGCCCACGACTCAAGAATTTACCTTTTCCTCCTCCTAAATGACAGCTATTCATAAAAGAAAGACAAAATGAAAATAGAGTGTTCCCTCACAGGTACTGGGATGTGAGGTAGGCAGGTGGGGTAAACCGAACCTATAATATCCTACAAAGTAATATCCGGTATTACCTACAAAGCTGATTCAGAACTTTATGACTTCTAGAAAGAAAAACCTATTTCCTTAATGTTTGATAATCATTATGAGACTTACTTTTGTTTTGCAATTAGTAACTATTAGTTGAACAAACATGAATTTTATACTATTAAGGTGTGTGAGGAAAATATGAGAAGGTCCACAGCTGTTAGTCAGGATGGCGAGAAGGTGAACTTTATTGCTTAGCTCAACAACAGAATGGTAACAAATAACCAGACCCATAACCCTAAAAAAAACAAGAACTAGAAAAAATAACTCTAGATCATTTCAGAGAGTCTCAATCTAAAGTGTCATTTGACCTTTTAGTATTATGGCAAAATAATATGTGTATACACTGAATATTCCCATGTCCATAACCCAGAATGGTGTCTGTGACATTATGAGAGCACTATAAAAACAGATGAAAAGCATCATTTAATTAAGACTTTGAAACGGTCATTCTCGTACCTTAAACTTAAGAAAGTAGATGAAGATGCTTTGAAATTAAACTGTGGTATGAAGGTTATGATCTATAAATATCTAAACCTTTACTTAATCCTTCTTTGAAAGAAATGTCAAAATCAGTCAATACTTTTAAAATGTGGTTGTGGGTATATGCTTATATGTGTACATAAATGAAAGCACAATTTTTGTCAGTGGTAGCTTCATGGGATGATGGAAAACAAGACTAGCATTAAACAGAAATTTTCAGCAAAAATTTTCTATTAAATGGCTAGAGTCTGACCACCAAAAAGTATTAGGAGAAAAAAAAAATATAAGTAGAAAAGAGAATGTCCACCCCATAATCATAAAGTGAAATAAAATCTGTCAATAGGCCTATAAATGACACCTTAAGTTATACATTTAAAAGTACACACACATATACTTTTCTTACCCATTAACACTGGGGAACATTTAGAACTTACTAGTGCTTGAGTCGAGCTCTGCCAATTCGTCCTGACAAAAGCCTGAAGAGAAAAAAAAAGGAAAAAAGATTATAATTCATGAATTACTCCAAGGTACCTCCAAATATGAAAAGTATCATACAATGAAAAAAAAACACCTAGACTCATAAGTGAAATTTGGATTTGAATCCTGGTTCTATAACATTTAGCTACTGTAGATCCTTCTTTGAGCCTCCACTTCATCATTTTTATATTTAAAAAATAGACATGGTAACAGCACTTTTCATGGAGCAGTAATGAAGATTGAGATAACGATATAAAATGCTTATTTAGCACAGTCTCTGGCACAGAGGAGCTCAATAAACAACAGTAAAAGTAACTATGAGTAAGCATGCCAAAGTCAGTTATAATAAAACATGTGCAATATGTATACATATGTAATACATATGTTGAAAGTCGCTCCCTCATGTCCAACTCTTTGCAACCCCATGGACTATACAGTCCATGGAATTCTCCAAGTCAAAATACTGTGGGTAGCCTCTCTTTTCTCCAGGAAATCTTCCCAACCTAGGGATCAAACCCAGGTCTCCTGCACTACAGGCATATTCTTTACCAACTGAGCCACCAGGGAAGCCCAAGAATACTGGAGTAGGTAGCCTATCCCTTCTCCAGGAGATCTTCCTGACCCAGGAATTGAACTGGGGTCTCCTGCATTGCAGGTGGATGGATTCTTTACCAGCTGAGCTATCATACTTCGTAGTAAATTTACAATGCATTTAGTATTTGTCATGTTCTACTTATGCTATCAATTATTTTCCAAAAGAAAGCAAAATATATGAACTTATAAAAACAAAAAAAATGAACTTATAAAACATCAAACAGGGTAATTTTACTTAAAATTTTCATAACTGCAGAAGAATTTTACCTATACACACAAATAGAAGCAATTCTTCCATTAATGAGTATGCTATTCAGGTTGGAATAAACAGCCCTCAAAGTACATTTCAGGCCCCAAAACTCTAAGCTACATCTTTCCGATTGGTGTACAACTATCACACTGAAGAGAAAAATCAAGCACAATGAGTGGCAAATAGACAATAGGGGTTCTATACACAGTTGATCAAAGTTCTAGTTTCTGGAATGACTGCTTACTCTCTCCAGTTTGCTTTTGACCCATCCTCAGTTTAAATATTTCCTCAGAAAAGCTTTTTCTTGCCTCCTTTACCCTCATCTCATACAAAAGGTCAAAGCTCCCTGTAATAACTATCTACAATGCTTTGTGCACTCATCAACAAGGAATTACTTGTTCAATGTCTGATGCCAGTATAAGGCTGTTCCACTAATAATGTTCTACCATCCTAGGGGAAGGAACCTGGCCTGTCTCGTTCACAGCTGTATCCCCATTCTCTCCCACAAGCCTAGTACAAAGCTGCTGTTTAATAAACATAACTGTAGTATCTCAATGGTAAACTCAAAAATAATGGTGCCAAACTTGGACTAGATGGTTACAAGAGTATTTTGTGTCATAGAGTCAGGCAACCAGAAGCCAAAAGAGCAACTGGGAGTCATGTGGCTGCTGCTGCTACTAAGTCACTTCAGTCGTGTCCGACTCTGTGTGACCCCACAGACAGAGAAGGATTCAAATAGCAGACTGTTTAAACACCCCTTTCAAAGTCCATACAATCCTAAACATTCACCAAACAAACCACATTCCTTGTCTTCTTGCGCTTCCTCCTCCTTCACTTGGTAAAGAACTACTCATCATTCTTCAATGAAACATGGAAAACAGGAGACGCTTCTCCAGTGCTCACAACTTAAACAACTGCCTCCTTCACAAAATAGTTGGAGAAGGAAATGGCAACCCACTCCAGTAGTCTTGCCTGGAGAATCCCATGGAGGGAGGAGCCTGGTACAGTCCATGAGGTTGCAAAGAGTCGGACGCAACTGAGCGACTTCACTTCACAAGATAGTGAGTTCTTCAAGCGTAGTGACAGTGCCTCATCCATCCACAGAGCTGTTTCTATGCCCACAACAGTTGCCGCTGATACAATATGTAAAGGTGTTCAAATGTAGGACGAACAAAACAGAAAACACTACCCTGTCTCTAGATCAAGGGAAGAAAGTCACAGGATCAGAAAATCTAAGTCTAGCCTGAAGAGTGTGTGGAATGTCTGAGTGAGGAAATCTGATCTGGAAAATCAGAGTTTGGAAGGTGCTAACCTGACTGATATGCCTAAAAGGATCACCTTAGAGCGACTTTAAAGCCTCTCTATATAAACGCCTGGGGATCAGAAAAGCTGTAGAAAGATGCCAGGCAATAAGGAAATCACTCATTACATATGGGTCCAATACTGAACATTCTGCCAGAAATGAAACTGAGAATAAGCATACACTTAACATAAACTGACTCAAAAATAGGACAAAAACATGGGAAGGTACAATAGTATAATGGGAAAGTTATAGTTCAAAGGCCACTTTTGGTTTAGTCATATGACGTAGGCAAGTAACTTGGACCTCAGATTCGGATATTAAGTGAAAGAACTTTACTGGGTTTCAAAAAAGAAGACAAAATCTAACAACATTTTCTGAAAACAACATTTGGAACTCAAAATAACTAGATCAAACACAAATAAAGAGGGAGTGACTGAAAAAACAAAGACAGTTCCAAGAGAAACAGTTGAAGTGGGCATCTATTGCTTTTACCTGCCTAGCAATCCCTCTCCCTTCTGTTAATGGCATTCTGATTTTCCTTTAGAGACTTAGCCCTTTTACACTTCCAGCTGATGCGACCCAAGTAGGATTGGCCCTAGCCCTGCTACAAACTGAGATTAACAGCACTTACCTGATAGGTCTGTTAAAAGGATTAAATGAGACAGTGCATGAAAAGACTTTACACAGTACTTGACAAAGTCAAAGCTCTATATATGTGAGTTACTACTAACTAACCTCAAGGGTCCAAGAAATCTCATGGTGTATCTATGGCACCAAAGAGCAGATTATAGGAGAGTTAACTATTAATTCATTCATGACATCATCCTCAAAGACCTGGAATGGAATCCCCTAACATTACTAACATAGTTTAGTTACTTGCTGTGATTCTTGAACCTTTTCTTATATTTTGTGCGTATAAACTGCTTGATACGATAATCCTAGATGTAGTATGTTACTCCCTGAGGAAAAGAACTCTTTATATTTGCCTTAAAACAAATTCCTCCAGTGGTCACAAAGATCCCTGATTATGAAATTCAGTAACCATGTCTATATATTCCCTCTATCCAGCCCTGAGACCATTGGCTAATAATGTTGTCTCTGGCTTTACAGATCATCACTAACGCAGGAGGTCTGAGGAGATACAGAGAACAATGTTAATCCCACCTCCTGACAAGTCAATGGAATGGCTAGATCTGGCTACCATTCTCAAACAGTCTTACCGAGAGCTACAAGAACCCAAACCACTGCTAGAAGTAACCCCTCTATGTGTTGAATTCAATTCAACACAAAGGAAAAAGAAAGGATATCAGAATTGTTCAATAAAAAGCAGACTCCTAAGCTACCTAAAAATACAAAAATAACCCCCAAACCTCCTGCCTCACAGAAGATAACACATTAAACAGATTAGGGAAATGTTCTGAGAAATCTGGAGCCTTTGTCTGGTGGCTTAAATTGCTTTAAAAAGGCAGAGTCAAGAAACACAGGTTGGGGGCTTCCCTGGTAGTCCAGTGGTTAAGAATCTGAATCTGCCTTGCAACACAAGGGACACCAGTTTGATCCCTGGTCTTGGACGATCCCACATGCCGAGAGGCAACTAAGCGCATGCACCCCAACTACCGAGTTGGCACTCTAGAGCCAGAAAGCAGAAACGACTGGGTCTACATGCTGCAACAACTAAAGCCCTTGTGCCTAGAGCCTATGCTCTGCAACAAGAGAAGCCACCACAGTAAGAAACCTGCGCACTGCAACAAAGAAAAGCCCCCACCTGCTGCAAAAGAGAAAGCATGCATGCATAGAGCAACAAAGACCTGGCCAAAAATAAAATAAACAAGAAACAGACTGGTTCCTAAAATGACAGATACACCACTCAGTCAGCATGTTCAGAAGCAATCTGAAATTTAGTGCAAGGTTTATATGTTTTTAGTTGTTTAGTTGATGTCACGCTCAACTCTTTGTGACCCCATGGACTATATAGCCCACCAGACTCCTGTCTGTAGGATTTTTCCAGGCAAGAATACTAGAGTGGATTGCCATTTCCTTCTCCAGGGGATCTTCCTGACCCAGGGATCGAACGAACCTGTGGCTCTTGCACTGGCAGGCAGATGCTTTACCACTGAGCCACCAGTGAAGCCCATATATTCGAATAGCTACCACAGTTCAGCTTAGAAGCATAGAGAAAAAGGGCATGGGTCTGAGTTGGAGTCAAATCCCAGATTTGCCACTGTTTTTGTTTAATTAACTACCCAATAGCTAATTCCTGAAATGGGGATAAAAATGGGGTCACACAGAGTCAGACACGACTGAAGCGACTTAGTCGTAGTATTGTTCAATTGTTGTGAGTCTCATGGTGCAATAGAGGCTTAGATCGTAGTCAGGATCCTGCCAGTCAACAAAATTTGGTAACATATATAAATAAATAAACTACTTTATGGCAAGAGCTCCAAGTCTAGGAATTTTCTTTAATACAAAGGAAGAATACAATTCTTTAATACAATCTCTAGCTCCAAGTCTAGGAATTTTCTTTAAAACAAAGGAAGATCCAGTTCACAAGCTTTTCTCCAATAGGAGAGAATTTGGCAAAAGAAGTGACTCCTCAATCTATGATTGGCTACCATAACAAATTTTTTAAATATTGAATTTTTTTCTTTATTTATATTTTTGGTTATAAAGTTACACATTTACCACAAAAAGATCTTAAATAAACTCTTGAGTATTCTTTTTTTTTTCCCCAAATGTGAACAAATAAAAGCTTGTGGGTAATGCCAGTTAACAAATTCAAGCCCAAATATCAGCTAACTATAATCTACTGTGTCTTTTACAAAAGCAAGTTAAATATTACTCTAGGAATGTTTCAATTTGACTAGAGGAAGGGAGCATGGTGCAACAGAGACTTGAATCTTGGTCTACTTTGAAGCCCACAAGCAAAATTAAGGTGAGGCCCTTAAAAATGCAAAATCCTGCAACTCTAATCCAACATCTCACCTTTCCCCAAAACAGAAACCACATACTAATATCACATTAAATATGAAATATAACATTATTTCTCCTAGTCAACCGCAATTCAAGTTTTATATACTTTAAAATTAACATATGAAGTGAAGCAGAGCTTCCAGAAGTCAAGGATCTAAAATGATTTTTAAACTCCTCTGTTTAATTAGATTCCCTACCCTATGATCTCAGTGCTCTCTGGTTTCCACACCAAATTATGATCACGGCTACTGACCATGAATTCAGGTTTTAGAAAATTTTGTTTTCCATTCTCCCCATGAAAAAAGCTAAAAATCTCTACCCTGGATCTGTACTGATACACAAGAGCTATTCTGCTCCTTTCTGGACCAACATTTAGTCATTTGTATCAGTTTCCCATCTGTTTTGTGCCCCACCTACCCCAACCTCCATCATGACTAGGTTCCCAATGAAACTGTGTCCTTCTCTCAGTCAAATCTGGTCTCAGCCCTAAATATCCCACGCCACAAGGCTAAGGTATATCCCAGGATCCCAGGAAAGGTTGCTTAGTAAATGCTAACTACTTCTTTTTCCAGAAAGCAATGATATTACATCGCATGCCACTACAATGCAGTTCTTCCCAAAATATCAAGTTCTAAGAGAAAATAAGTTTCACTATTCTCTGCCTTTAAAGTCTAAAGCAACAATGTCGAATTCAAATATCTACAGTGAAGAAAAATGTTGTCGATCTTCATTGCACAAAATGATAGTCACTAGCCATGTGTGGCTATTAAGTACTTGGAATGTGACTAGTGTGAATGAGCAACTGAATTTCAACTTAATTTTAATTAGTCACATAAGGCCAATGGCTATTATAATGGAAAAACGTTAAGATAAAAAAAAAATCTTCCCTCTTCCAATTTTTTTTTTTTGGTTGTGCTGGGTCTTCATTTAGTTGCCTTCTTTTTAGTTGCAAGCGGGGGCTACTCTTTGTTGTGGTGCACGAGCTTCTCACTGCAGTGTCTTCTCTTGTTACAGAGCACCAGCTCTAGGCATGTGGGCTCAGTAGTTACTGTGCACGGGGCTTAGTTGCTCCTAGGCATGTGGAATCTCTCTGGACCAGGGACCGAACCTATGTCCCCTTGCCTTGGCAAGTGGAATCTTATTCACTGCACCATCAAAGAAGTCCTTCCTTCTAAATTTATCATGACACCTTTTAGATTCTGTCGCAGCTTTAAAGTAAATGAAATAAGAAAACACTTACACAAGTGTTATTTACTAACCAATTCATAAATTCATCCATTGTTTTCAGAAAGTAATTCCATCAGCCTAGCAAATATAGTCACGTATTCCTTCAAATGTTATGGTACCTGCCCACACTGTAGCAGGTACTAGGCCTGGAAGATACAGGTATCAGTACAACTGAGCCTGAGTGAGTGAGTGAAAGTCGCTCAGTTGTGTCTGACTCTGAGCCCACAGACTACATATAGTCCACCAGGCTCCTCTGTCCATGGAATTCTCCAGGCAAGAATACTGGAGTGGGCAGTCATTCCCTTCTCCAGGGAATCTTCCCAACCCGAGGATCGAACCCAGGTCTCCCACACTGCAGAATTCTTTACTGTCTGAGCCACCAGAGAAGCCCAAGACTGAGCCTACTGTCAGAAAACAGTCCAAAGGGGTACAGAATAAAAAATAATTATAGAGCACAACAATGTGAATATACTCAATGCCACTGAAGTGTATACTTAAAATGATTTAAATGGTAAATTCTGTTATATATATTTAACTACAACAAGAAAAAATTAAAGCCAAATGAAAGACAGGAACTTCCCTATCTGGTGGTCCAGTGGTTAAGACTCTGTGCTTCCACTGCAAGGGGCATGGGTTTGATCCCTCGTTGGGGAACTAAGATCTGATATTCTGTGTGGTTCAGCCAAAAATAAAAGATAGTGAAGTAAAGAATATTTTTAAAAATTAATAGTAGGGAGAGAATAATGAACAGACAGATTGGGACAGATGGACCTGATAAAACAGAAGCAGTGCTAAGAGCATGTATTTTGACATAAGAATAGGTATGAGTCCTGGCACCATCACTTAATACTGTTAACTGAGGAAGTGACTTCACCTCTCTAAACCAATTTCCTCATCTGTAGGCTATTGTGAGGTTCAATGAAATGATACACTTAGGTCAGTGGAAAGTGCTTAGTAGTTGTAATCAATATTAGTGAGAATAGAGCAGCAACCATGGGGACAGGGGCATGTGGAAGAGATAAGCATTCACCAGATAAACAGGGCTATCTGAGAAACATATGGAGAGGAAGCCACATGTACGAGGAATGAACAGAAAGGGAATAATGTTACCTGGTAATGTGATTTTACTGGAGCCTCAGCCAGGGCCATATCATAAAGAACTTTATTGTCACACATGGAGAGTTAATTTAGGCTTTTATTCTATAGGTAACAGAGTCACTAAGGAAAGGAAATACATGGATATACCTATGAAGTTTGTCAACACCAGCAGAAAGTAAAAGTTAAAGTCTCTCAATTGTGTCCAACTCTTTGTGACCCCATGGACTATACTATACAGTCTATGGAATTCTCCAGGCCAGAATAGCCTTTCCCTTCTCCAGGGGATCTTCCCAACCCGAGGATCGAACCCAGGTCTCTTGCACTGCAAGTGGATTCTTCACCAGCTGAGCCACAAGGGAAGCCCCAATACCAGCAGAACTCTAACTTCAATATAGTGGTTCTAATATTTTAACCAAGTAATTAGAAGTGTAAGGCTTAAAAGGAGAAGAGGGAAGCACTCTGAGGCGGTAGTCAAGATACACATGGCAAACCATCCACAGCTCCTGAAATTCTAGAAATTCTCCCCATTTTTCAGAGCCCCTCCCAACTCCATCTCCTCAGCTCCTGTTGGTACAAAAGGTGGCTTGGATAGAGGCTAAAAAGAATAAATGTAGCTTTTTGTTAACAAACATTAGCTAGCCAGACCATGGCCTGCCTTACAGCCAGTCTTGCAGCCTGCAAATTCAGCACCAAACCCAAGCAAGTACAGAAACACTTTTCTTTGGATTGGTTGAGCATTAAATTCACATCTGCCTCTTTCCTTTCTATCCAGTCAGTGGGATGCCACTTGGACCGTTAGCTTTTGTTTCTCACAGGCAACCTGATAAACTATACTTCAGGAATAACAGAAAACGCTTTTGAATACAAAGACATAACACCACAAGTCTGCACAGCAAAATCCGGCTGGCAGATCTTCAAGTTGTATTTCCCTTTTCCACCTACAAACATCAAGGTCATATTTTAAAAACTGCAACAAAAAACAAAGCCTTCTCCCTAATGTCATTTTCTTAACATGAAATCTTAGGGGTAGAGAAAAAGAGTAGGGAGAGAAACCAAGGATTCTCAATTATATAATCTATTGTGCCCATGTATTTGGTCAGCTTAAATGCTGCTTACAAGAAGTGTCTACATTTCTATGGAAACAATAAATTCCATCTGATCAACCTACATCACCTTTTATACAGTTTTTCAGGCTTCTAGCTTTGTAACTGCAGCCTTGAAACCAAACTGAAGGTAGAAAAGCCAGCCCAAGATTATGACATTTCAATTTTAAGATTATTTTTTTTTTTAGCAGTACAGAGCTTCAAGGCTGCGGTAAGAGAATCAGAAGGTGAAAACAGTTTAGGAAGGCAATTCGGTTTGATGAATCAGAGGTCATTAGTGTTTCTATGGAAATATAGTACAGGCATTGCTCAGGAAACTACATGTACTGTGAGCCTCTAACATTTTTCATTTACAATTCCTGGATGTCTGGAGTAGCAAACAGAGAAGGCAATGGCACCCCATTCCAGTACTCTTGCCTGGAAAATCCCATGGACGGAGGAATAATCTGTCAGCTGTCATTTTATTGAATCTTTACTATATGCCTGGCACTGGCTTGATTCTTCACATGAATTCTACCTGAAAGGAGTTCCTATTATCTCCATCTTGTAAGTTTAAAGAAATAATTGTAGTTTGTTCCACGGAAAGAGCCACAAGTCAAAACAAGAGAACTTCTATTCAGAGCAATTTGGCTAATAAAACACCACCTTTGCAAGGTATATGCTTTCAACAGCCCGACAGATGGAAACTTGACGTTATTTCAAAAAACAAACCCTGACATTCCCACAAAAGCGGGTCCTCAGAGTCCAAGAAAAAAGTAGTTCATTTATAAACCTCCTTGAATAATCCAAAATGTCCACGTCAGAAGCAGCTACAGTAACTTCACTAATCAGATCAACAAATGAAAGTATAAAACCTTACGTGAATGAATGAATTAAATAATTAGACAAAAACTAGCTTTTGAAAAATGTATGTTATTCCCAAAAGGAGTAGGGAAAGTGAAGGAGATTTTTTGTTGTTCATTGTCATTTCAGCTGAAGAACAGTCTCACAGACCAAGGAGTTTGTTTGACCATGGACACAGAGCTTCCAAGGTCATTTCAGAACCATCTGTTGAGGGTGATATTTTTTTTTCCTCCTTCTACTTTTTTGATTGAAAATATATTGCTTTTATAAATGGAAACTTACACATTTAAAAAACCCTAAGAACAATGGAAAATATTTTTAGAAGAATGTATATATACATATAACTGAATAATTCTGCTGTACAACAGTAATTAACACAACTTTATAACTCAACTATACTTCAAAAAAAAAATCCTAAGAACGAAATGATTTGTGTTATTAGCTCTCTAAAACTGACCAGTTCAACTGAAGGGAAAAAAAAATCTCCCAGACATTCTCTAAATGACTTTTAAATTACTTCTTATTAGAAACATAATTCTGGGCACAAATCTTTCTGTCATACTAGTTAATCATTAATGCTAAAGCTCAGTACCATCTCTTATGTCTGTTTCAGAAATCCGCTGTGTGGCAACAAAGAAATACAACATCTTTAACCTTTCACCCCAGAATCTTTCAAATCTAAAGCAAAGCTAGTTGCTGGTTAGTCATATCTACAAAATAACCCCAAAAGAAATTTTTTTTAATTATTCAAATTGGAGTCAAGATACAAGAACAACAAACAACATATGTTTATTTTACCACATAAACGTAAAAGACACTCCACCAACAGGATTAAGGGTGAAAAACTCCTGCTGCTTCCGCTAAATTTCTTATGATCTAAAATTAAGTTCAACAAACATTTACCCAGCATTTTCAATATAGGACATGATGCTAATAAGGGATACAAAGCAGGCTACCCCTAGATTCTTGTAATCCCTCTCCCTACTGGTAACCACTAGTTTATCCTCTGTGAGTCTGCTTCTTTGTTTTACTCATTAATTTCTTCTATTTTTTAGATCCCACATATAACACTTTTTCCTTCTCTACCTGACTTAATTCAATCAGCATAATACACTCAAAGTCCATCCCTGCTGCTGCTAACAGCAAAATTTCATTCTTTCTTCTGAGTAGTATTTCATTGTATTTACATACCACATCTTCTTTATCCATGTGTCTGTTGACAGACAATGTCACTTCCATATCATGACAACTGCAATAGAGCATAATGTTATGAACACTGAGGTGCATGTATCCTTTTGAACTAGTATTTTTGTTTTTTTCTGTTTGGATATACACTTTCTACTGCTGGGTCATATGGTAGTTCCATTTTTAGTGTTATGAGAAACTTCCACACTGCTTTCCACAGTGGCTACACAGGTTTACATTCCCACTAGCAGTGTATCAGGGTTCCCTTTTCTCTACATCCTCATCAACATTTGTTATTTGTATTCTTTTTGATAAAAGCCCTTCTGATAGGTGTGAATGATATACCTCATTGTGGTTTTGATTTCCATTTACCTGATCATTAGCAAATGTTGAACATCTTGTCATATGCCTATTGGCCGGATCCCCATTTTCAACAAGGAGTAAAACAAAGAAGCAGACTCATAGAGAACAAACTAGGGAGTGGTTACCAGTAGGGGGAGGGATTACAAGAATTAGCACGGCATGCAAGGCCATGGAGGCCAAGGAGAAGAGGGTGGCAGAGGATGAGATGGTTAGATAGCCTCACCCGACTCAATGGACATGAATTTGAACTCAGGTGAACGGGAGATAGGGCAAGACAGGGAGGCCTGGCATGCTGCAGTTAACGGGGTCACAAAGAGTGACCCAGAGAAAAGTCTGGCCAAACTTCTTAGCATTTTCTTCAGCTATAAAATATGAATTTATCAAAGTTGGTGGTTGTGCATACTAGGGGGTACAGAAGATATAATGTTAAAACTTGAGGAATCTTTAAGAGGTTGACAAATTTCTTAGATTTTTTTTTAAAACTAGAAGAAACTTTGTAAATCATCCCTAATCTCTTCCATCCCACTCTAGCCCCCATTTTGAAGAAGGGAGAAACTGTGTAAAGTAAGTAACATCTGTACTGTCTCTCTGTGATTTAAACAATAATAATGGCCCTAACAGTTTTGGCATTTTTCTAATCTAAAAATGGCAACAATGGGACTTCCTGGTGGTCCAGAGGCTAAGACTCAATGTTCTCAATGCAGGGGACAGAGGCTTGATCCCTGGTCAGGGAACTAAATTCCACAGGCAGCAATTAAGAGTTCAAATTCTGCAACTAAAGATCTCATATGCCACAACTAAGACCCAGTGCAGCCAAACAAATGTAAAAAAAAAAAAAAATTAAGAGCAATAATATTTTTAAAAATTAAAATGGCACCAATAATACAAACATGTCATAAGGCTGCTGAATTAAATGAAATTTTAAAAATTTAAAGCATTCAAGAGTACCTGGTGCATAGAGTATGTTCAGTAAAGGTTAGCCAATTTTTTAAATGGATTATTTTAAGTAGGTTCTTTTTAAAAAGTTTAGAACAATATTCTGTGTGGATAAATTCCAACTGTAATAGCATACACAGAGTGGAGACAGCCCTGGAGCTGAGGAAAAGCTATGATTCTTCCAGAATTTATGAGTCCACAGCTTTCTGATCAACCTTGCACTGCTGCTGCTCTGTAATTTCGTATTTCTCTGTGTCCCTTTGAAGGGCTCGCCTTCCTGATACCTGAGCTTACATAGCTTCGTCTTCTTGAAGTAAGCATCAGTGAGATGTTCTGGGATTTTTCACATCCTTCAATTTCGGTGGAGATGACAATGACAAATTTCTGCTGTGAGGGACAGAGCTCAGTCACAAGTAGCAAGCTTCAGGAAAATGACCCTCCTGCCTCTGTGGTGCCCAGTGAGGAAGATCAGAATCATCCCAGAAGTGATGCTAGTGCACACACAGTTTTCTCACGTCTGAGAAAAAACTTAGAAGGATTCTTTTTTGTGGCCATGACATAATAGCTTTCCAGGCACATCTTCAGTTGGATAATACCTAGGCATTTTGGGAAATTTAACCACTCAAGTACCACCCACCATTCTTGTCACCACCACCTGATTTTGTGACAGTAGCAAGAACCATCACCTTCTTTTCCTTTTCAACCTTGCATTTAGCTGTTGAATACTTCTTCATCTTGTAAAAGGCCTTTCTGGACTACGTAGCTGATTAGGAATATCTGCCAGTTCCTCTGACCATGATAGTATTTCAGCTGCAGTGGGGTTCCCCTTCTTAACCTTTTTAACTCTGCCACCAGCATCAAACTGCTTGGCTTCTGGGCTTTTTCTCCTTACGATCTGGCTTCTGGGCTTTTTCACCTGCCATCTTCTAAGATGAGAAAACAGGTTTAGCCATTATTAACATCATTAATAATCATATCACTTGAGGCTCCCCTGGTAGCTCAGATAATAAAGAATCTGCCTGCAATGCAGACTGCATTGTTCAATCCCTGGGTCAGGAAGATCCCGTGGGAAGGGAATGGCTACCCACTCCAGTATTTCTGCCAAGGAGAATTCCATGGACAGAGGAGCCCGGCAGGCTACAGACCATGGGGTTGCAAAGCGTCAGACACGAGTGAGCAACTAACACTTTCACTTTCATCATAGGTGGTAAAGTTATTCTGATACTCACCCTCCAAGCTACAAATTTAAGTATACTTGTGAAACAGACTTAATTAAAAACTAAAAACCACTTTCCAGAAGCTCTAGGTTTGTTGCTGCACTCTGTGCACACACACAGAGAATAGGACCTTTTATTAAGTCATCACTCAGTGTTATTATTAAGATGCTGGCTTCTTGATGAAGCTACAGCATTGACCTCTGGGTCAACCATTCAGATCTCGCAATCTCGAATCACCAGACCAATGAAATAAATGATTGAGGCATGTATAAGAGTCACAGATACTAGTTTACCCTGCCCCACTAAAATCATACTCTACTTGTATAAGACATGCTTCCTTTTAATTTTTGATACCTGTTTTAAGGTCTGTCAGCTTAAAGTTCCCCTTCCACCATAAAGTTCCCCTTCCACCATTAGTACGCATTAGCACTAGCAGAAACACAATGCAGCATTCTTACTTCCCATATGTATTCCAAAACTCAGTGAAATACAAAAAATGTCAGGCTTCCTGACTGGGAAACCATTACTTGGTATACAATTAGCACCTACACATGAATGAGCTCCATTCTGAGAGCACATTCATAAGTCCAATTTGTTCAGAAGTCCAACAAAGTTAGCCTAGGAACCCAACAAACAGCATCATCATCTATATAGTACTATAATAGGTTTGTAATACTTTTCGCACACTACATTAAAAACAAACAAAAAACTGAAAAAACATTTTACATCTTACAGTACAGTATCTTGAAAGTACAGGGTACAGTACAACAGCTGGCATGCAGGGGCTGGCATCAAGCGAACAGGCAAGAGTTACTACTGACTGGAGCAGGGAGAGGAGGTGGGAGACAGTAGAGTGAGAAGGATCAGCAGCAGCAGGAGACCGAGGGCCAGCTGCCATTGCGCCCACACCTGACGCTGATGGCAAAGGTTCGGGTTCCTTGCTGGATTCAGTTCTATCTACTCTCTTGAAAAAAGATGCAGTGATGTCTGGGTAGAAACATGTTCCAGTCTTTGAAAGTTCACAACTTGAAGGTTGGTATGTAGGAGACTGATGTACACCACTTATCTGACTTGACTTTAGCAATCCTGTTTCTGGATACGCTTCACATTCCTGAGTAAAAGTGAAAGTCTCTCAGTCATGTCTGACTCTTTGAGACCCCATGGACTATATGGTCCATAGAATTCTCCAGGCCAAAATACTGGTGTGGGTAGCCGTTCCCTTCCCCAGGGGATCTTCCCAACCTAGGGATCGAACCCAGGTCTTCCACACTGCAGGCGGATTCTTTACCAGCTGAGCCACCAGGGAAGCCCTGAATAAGCTGAACTGACAATAGTTTTTAGAATATTAACTAGCGATGTCAAGATGAGGAGTGTACCCGTAAGGTCGAGGCAGACTGAAATGGAAGCTGGCCTGGGAGCTGAAGCTGTGCTGACACACCGGCTGTTACAGCTACTACCTTGTCAGAGTCTTCCTGTTTCCAGTTTACATTATTCAATTTTTAATCCTGCTCCACGTGGTATTAATTACCCTAATGCTATTTTGCTTTATTTCCTAAAAGGCATTAAGTATTAAAATTTCCTCCCGTTCCACACAGAGATCTACTTCGGAGTCACATGCTCAGGGCCAGCATTGCCTCCCTGTTTGCAAGGCCATGTCTTAAATGGTAGGCTATTGTCCACAAGGTCACAAAGAGTTGGACACGACTGAGAAACTGAGCATGCACACACTGTCTCCACTGGAACAGAATGCAATAAAATGTTACTTAAATGTAAATTACAAAACCAAGAAAGACTACAAAATCAAAGAAAATACATTTTCTTGTACTTGAGATGACATCAAAAACTGCTGGCAGTTTTTTCCAAACTTACTTTTCCAATATTCCTAGCTCCTAATTCCTAACATAATTAGTAGTCTAAGGAAGGTCTGTGATGTCATTATAGCTATTTAGTTATATAGTTATTTCATAAATACTTTATGTAGGAGTACAAATACCTACAAAATAACTGAATATTTTATACCTTCTGGAATTACAGTAAGAACCAAGAAATGCAATGTTTGTAGAAAGACTTGAGTTTCATAAGAGGAAATCCTATCTCAACAATTGTTAAACAAAAAAAAAGACATCAGAAATACGCATCAAAGAATCTCCTTCTCAAACTACCCTGGAGTCAGCTGAATTCTCCTAGAGGATGGGAGAGAAAAGAAAAGCATAGAGAGAAGGAGGCAAGAGGAAAGGTAAGAAGGGAGGCGACAGAAGGAAAATCCAGGAGAAGCAGGGTGGCTTGGACAGTAAGGTCTGTGGAACCAGTGGTTCGACATTGAACAGACTTTCTCCTCTCGGTTTATTCATATAGAAAATGAGAACACCTTCGGCTCTATCTGTGTTTCCCCAAGTGAGGAGACCACTGGAAGATTAGAAGTGAACCAAGAGAAAGCACTTTAAAACATCTCAGAGCTGTTACCTTTTCACTTCACTTTCAACCCTTCTAAATACATCAGAAGAAAAATCTGTTTGATACTAGTTTCTCTATTACCCCTCTGAAAGTGAAAGTGAAAGTGAAGTTGCTCAGTCGTGTCCAACTTTTTGGGACCCCATGGACTTCTCCCTCCATGGGATTCTCCAGGCAAGAGTACTGGAGTGGGTTGCCATTTCCTTCTCCAGGGGATCTTCCCTTTGTAACTAGAAGGCCTGATCATACAGACTTGAGCAAGCAACATCTTAACTAGAATTTAACGCAGTATTTTTTCATTAAATTTATTTTTACTGTTTCCTTCTCTACAGCATATAATTTTTCATATAGGATAATAACAAAATATCCTTTTAAAATAAATTTCTGGTTGCAAAGTTTTAACAATTCAATATTTAATATATTAAATACATAAATATTAGGAAATGACAAAGATCATGATAGTGATACAGAAAAACAAAAGTTTGGAAATACTAATTTAGTGGAATAGTGGCATAAGCCATGGTAAGTGATTTTCAACTTCAAGCTTCAGTTAACTCATATGTAATATGGGAATATCACCACCTATCAAAAGAAAAGTTGTGGAAAGGATTACTTTGGATAGTTTAGCAAGAACCTGGCACACACTGAACATTTAACAACCTCTTCTTAAAGATTTTACCAGAAAGCCCTTTTAAGAGACCTTCAGAAGGCTTTGAGTGAGGGAGTGGTGCAGCCAGGCTTCCTGTGTATTAGAGACAGGAGCATTTGCTCTGGTTGTGATACTTCCCACCAAGAACCTCCAGGGACTTGGCCTTGCTTCTTACTCTGATAAAGCTGCAGTTTACTCTCCTATAATTCTAGTTACAAGTGTCTGGAAGTAAATGCTTCAGAAAAGCGGTACATATCTAAATTCACTGAGAAGTCTAACCCCAAAGGGTACCAGGGAAGGCAGGGCCATTTTGTAACAGTTAGCCAAGCTTTTAAAAAAAAAAAAAAAAAAGGTACTTCATTTGGGCAATTTTAACAATACTATGATGAGGGGGAAGTCACAGGGTGGTCTATAAATCAGCCTTGATACTTCAGCATTAGATATTGTCCAACTAGAGAGCCCAGGTGAGAAACTCCTTGAGAGAGAGTACAGGGAGATGGTTCCCAGTTTCCTGAGTAAGAGTACTTCAAGAAAAAGAACACCTGAATACTGACTTTAATCCAACAATTGTCTGGTAATAAGCACGTTACATGATATTGCCTAATTTCTCCAAATATACCTAAGGGAGTTAGTTTCAAGTCTATTCACCAAATAGGCAAAACTCCAAATAGTCAATTCTCTAAATTTACTAAAAATTTATTTTAACTATGAAGACAATTTATAAAAACACATACTGACGGGAGAGTCTAATTAGCTTTTAAAGATTCTGCCAAATTAAGACAGACAGGATAGCAGCATTTTCAAGAATGTTCAATTTAGACAAATTGAAGCTGCTGTTGTAGCTGCAAGAAGTTAGGGCAGAGAGGGGACCTCTGCTGGTGAAAAGATATGGTCTGGTTTGGTCAGCAGGTAATAGGGGAAGAGAGAAGGTACAGGAAAAGAGAGAGAATAAAGGAGTAAAAAAATGATAAGGTAGCAATTTAGAAGGAAATTGGCAACAAATTCTACAAATTAGATTCAGCAAATTGATTTCTGTTGAACCGAATATTGGGTAAATTGGATATTTGCAAACTAGTTTCAGTGAGCTGCATTTTGGTGAACTGGCTTGCTTATCTATGAAGTAGGTCTATTAACCTTACTTACTTTAGTTGCTAAGTCATTTCCAACTCCTTGCAACTCCATGGACTGTAGCCTGCCAGGCTCCTCTGTCCATAGGATTTCCTAGGCAAGAACACTGGAGTGGGTTGCCATTTCCTTTCCCAGGAGATCTTACCAACCCAAGATCAAACCCACGTCTCCTGCAGTGACAGGCAGATTTGTTATTGCTGAGTCACCAGGGAAGCCCTTACTTATAGAAAAGGAAATTGAGAAATGCTAAATAATCTTTCTACAGTAACGCAGCTACACTCCAGGTTCTTCACACACTGCATTAATTCATTCTTCAGTAAGAAATTCTGTGTGGTGATTCTACATCCTTTCAGCTACTACTACTAGCTACATCCAACCACTAACTCTCCAGGAGACAGAGGTTTTAAATCCAGGTCCAACTAAAGCTAACACACGCAGTTAATCACTATATCATAATAACAGTTTACTGAAATAATTTTAAACTGCCACTCACACAAATGCAGTTTGTCTACCATACTACAATGACTATTTATTCTACTCTCCTGAAAAAATTTGTACCTGTTATTCAGAGGTCGAGTGGCACAGCTCCCAGAGGCAAAAGTCAAGATTTTAGAGACATTATTACTTTATTTAGACTGGACAATCATGATTTCAGATCAAATTTTGCACAACTAAAACTTCCTGAGAACCCCCACTATCATCTTTAATGATCCTACACTGACAATCCCTGATATGTGTGACACACACACAAAGGTATATAATTTTATGATCAATTATTTCAATCAAAGTGTAAGCTAATCTTATTAAATAAACATAAAAACTAAAATAACCCTAAAGCCTACATGATCTATATAAGACATCAGTGCTTGTTCAAACTATTTGTCTTACTGCTGGGCTCTTCAGGGATTTATCACATTTATGATGCTAAGAGAATGTCCTATCTCACCTATTGATGTATAAAATCTGACTTTTCTTACAACATTTTTAACTTCCCTTCTATTAGTAAGATAGTAGCTCAAGGCTCTCTAAACAACTGAAACCATATTCTGCCCTTTTTGGTAAGCAGACAAATTCTCTACTCATAGATCTTATGAGATAGCCCAAACATAAAGCACTTCTGATGTAACGTGAAGTCTCTCAGTCGTGTCCGACTCTTTGCGACCCCATGGACTGTAGCCTACCAGGCTCCTCTATCCATGGGATTTTCCAGGCAATAGTACTGGAGTGGATTACCATTTCCTTCTCCAGGGATCTTTCCAACCCAGGGATCGAACCCAGGTCTCCCGCATTGTAGACAGATGCTTAACCGTCTGAGCCACCAGGGAAGTTTTGCCTGAGTATAAATAGGAACTTTTATTAACAAAGCTACCACTACTGTAAAACATTTTAAGCATGAATTAATAAGCTGTTATTTTAAAATAGCATTAAACGTTTATTCTGATTTCCCAGCTGGGTTCAAAAATTTCTGTGTTAAGATGGGGAAAGAGATCTTTACAGCAAATCTGAATACTGCACACTGACACTTTGAAAAATGTCACCCTACTTTAAACCTCCTCAAATACATATTTTGAATGCTCAATGAAGAAATGACAAATCTAATTTTTTTGTCCATTCCAGGTTTCTCTTCTGTACTTAAAAGTGCCTCTTATTAATTATTTCTGATCTTCAATGTATACCCAATGCTACCCTTAATGTTTCAGCAAACAGAATATGATTCTTTTTAACCTCTTCTGAAATCAACAAAGACTATAAATTTAACTCAAGACAGCTTTTGTAGTTCAGTTAGATTCAAGGTCATCTCAAGGCTCTTAATTACTAACCAGGATTTGAGGAGCTCTGCAACCGGTATAGTCGAAGGAAAAAGCAGCTGGCTTATTCACTTTCTTATTAAAGAGCCTTATAAAAACTATCATGGCAAATAGCAAATTCTCTTACCACCAGTGGTGAACACAAAGAAGCAGAGCAAATAATCTTCAAATATTTGTGTTTACTCTCAATCAACAAACTTTTTAAATTACCACAAGACTCTGAGGTCATTTCAGCAATATGATTTATAATTTAATTCAAAACTTGTAGATAGCCAGACTCCAAAACTATTTCTATTTCCATTCTGAAACCAGCTCTGCTAAAAATTTTGAATGTCCTTCAAATTAGCATAAAATTTGTTTAGGTTTTCACTATCAAACCCTGTGCAGGACCAGTTTTTCAGTCACTGAGGAAGGAAACCATGCAAAGTATACAGATATCTAAAGGAATGTAAATTTAACTTCTCTCTCCCTGTACTTAATTTCCAATCAAAATCAGTTGTAAGTTTCAGGACATATTCAAGACTTTGAGGCAACTGATACAGTTGTATTTGAAGAGAGACATACAGACACATACATAGACACACAAACACACATACACACACACACCTTAATCCATCCTCCTAAGATTTTGAGAGGCAACTAGAGAAGGCCCCAGAGTGTCTTTGTGACCCACTCACCCATAATCTATAAGAGAAAGAAACCAGTCTCAGAAGGGTCCATAAGCACTGCTCTGACTAGGCTAGAGATACTGGGGTAGGCAGCAGAAGGCAATGTGCATGCTTCTGGGGGTTGGGATGGGGAGGTGGGGGTGTACTAATGCCAGAAATCTACAAGATTCAGAAAACAAAAGGCATTGGGAATGATTCCACATACCCCTCTATAACATGAAACTAGAGCAAACAGCCTACCTGTGTCTCAATTCTATCTCAAGCGTCAGGCATTTATTAAAAAATAGTAATAAGCCCTAGATGTTAATATACAAGATGTATTAGTGTAAATTAAACTGGTTGTTGGTGATGGTACATTGAGGTAGACACATACTTCTAAAAATCTGGGCCCCCACAAAATAAGCCAAAAGAAAGCACAAGATAGTTTAGGGAGTATTGTCAAAACAATGAGAAACTATAAACTACCTTACTGTTCAACAATAAAAAACAATGAGATATCATAGCGCTATTAAAAGTTTCAAATGAGTTAATGTTGAATCAGTAAAGCTTACAACATGAGGAAAAAGTAAAATCAAACAAAAAGCATAAAACAATGGTATATACTGTAAGATCACAACAATAAGCAAAAAACTAGGATCTGAAGAAAGTCTAGAAGAAAACATAATAAAATGCTAATGTAAGTCGCCTGGAAGCAAAATTATAGGTAATTTTCCCTTCAGCTTCCATATTTTCTACAGTGATGACACATTTCTAATTTTAAAATCATTAGATTCCTAAGTAGCTCAAACCAAAGGAACCTAAGGGCCACAGGCAATTCAAGTCCAGAATTCAGAGATCACACCATTTAAATCTAAATACAAGATACAGCTAAATCCCTCCTGCTTTTATTGATATGCAAGCACTTCCAACTGTGTTCCCCAGGAAGTGTCCCTAAGACAACACCCTAAACTTGCTTTCTAAACAAGGCGTTGGAAACACTGGGTATTCTTCAGCGAAGGGCCCATGCTCTCAGTATGCTCTGAAAACTAGCTTTGGAAAATAAATTTACAGTATTTCACACACTTCATATTACCCATAAATGCTCAGCAATTGTTAATATTAATGGGCATACTACATTAAATGTACTTTATTTGAAATATTTTAAAAGGCTCATGGCAGATAGCACATTTTATCTTCAAATGTTAAATACATTTTTTTCATCACAGTAGTACTTTCAGTAACTGAGCTGCTCGCCAGCAGTTAGCTCTGAATTCCAGTCAACCCAACTATCTTTCAGATTTAAACTGTCAGCAAGTAAGAGAATATTTTTTTTCTGGAAAGCAATTGTAATTTCCCATTTTAGGTGATTGATTAAGTTCTCTCCTCTAAAAGACTGATTGGTTTCCTGGTGCCAGTAAAATGATTGATGAATATTTCAACTGCAGCTCCCTTGCTAACCCCCCTCCACCCTTCCCCCATGCATTGCCGCCCCTTTCCTGCTGGGTTCCCTTTACTGACCAACAGCATTTAAGGAGGGTTTGCAATTTTCCTTAATGAATCCAAGTTCTCAAACTCAGGGCATTTAAATCTTAAGAGGATAGGACTCTTCTCAGTGCTGAAGGAATACTGCAGATAAAAATTCCTTTACAAGGAATAAGGGAAAACTCTGAAATTAACTATGGGTTTGACTCAGTGAATGAAATTGTCCTTACAATTTCCTTTACAATTGTCCTTACAAAAGAAAAGTGTGGCATGTTTGTGGGGGAGGAAGTATAAGAATTGTGATTATGTTAAAAAGAAAAGAACACTGAATCTCGAGTTTACATTACAAATTATCATAACATCATAACTTTAACTGCAAACATTTCTATAATATAGACCCAGAGAACTGAATTTACATGTAAATTATGTGATTCCACAGACCTTAACTTAGAGCAGCTAGGTGTTCTAATAAGGAGACAAAGTATGGTAAGCATTAAGAAATGTAAATATTCCTTGAGGGATGACTGAACAGTATCTAAAGTCAAAATCATCCCAATGAATCTGTGCTTTGAGTACCACAGCTTTTTGCTTTAGGCAGGACTTTCCTAAATGGCAACTTCCGGTTTTACCGAACTCATTTCATCATAAAGCTGGAAAATTCCTTCAGGGATTACCTAATTTAGCGCCTTCATTTCATAGGTAGACCCATAGAAACATGCCTTTATAAGAGTGCTAGAATCAGAACCTGGGCAAAACCTAGGCCCAGTGAGAACGATGTGACAGTGGGGGGTTAATAAATTATAGTAGTAATGTAATGTTGAGCAGGGAAGTACTTGAGAGAGGAGAGTAGCCACATTATTTGAGGAGGTACGAGGCTCTATTCAGAACCTGGGCAAAACCTAGGCCCTTGTCTCCTTGCTAGAAAATCACTTTCTATATTTTACAAGCTTTGGACAACCAGTTCCTCTATTTCCACTTTCAAAAGGTCACATCAATCTTGGATTGGTCCTCCTTATTTTCATATAGCCAGCTTTTGTGTGGCAGAAATTTTTTTAAAATGTACAGGGAACAAAGGCTACCTTTTCCTAAATGGCATTCCCCAAAGTACTCAAGCCAACAACCAGGGATTTATTGACCATCTCATCTTAATCTGGTGTATCTGGTCATTTTAGTTATAAGGAGTGCTGTATTTCCAAACAGAAATGTACTATATTCTGGTTCCAGGAGGACTTTTCAAACCTTGGATTTAACTTCAACACTCAGCTTGACTTACATACTGACCCAATTCTCTCAAGTGACTGAAAAGCATATTCTCTTCCCTTGTATTTTGTAGACTTTCTCGACTACCTGCAAAGAACTCAGACTCAAAGGACTGACATAGGAAAAGACTCAAAATTCCTGACCTGATTATTCTTTCATTTATCCATTCATTCATGAAACACCAATTACTTGTGTTTTTAGTGCTGAGGCTACAGATTCAAGATATTGTATCACTGCCCTGAATAGCGTGAAATCCCCTCTTTCCTTAGCACTCAAAGACAGTCTCTGATTCTATCAAAACTGTTTTCTGGTTGGCTTATTTATTAGAGCCAACATGAAAGAGAAATAAATCACTTGCAACTCTAACGGCGGATCTCTGTGACTCTATTCTATAGGGAGTTGAGTTGTGTATAATCCTCAACAATTATAAATCACCTGGATTCACAAGTATCTGCTTTGAGGCAAACACTATGCTTGGCACTCTACAGACTTTATCACGAGTCCTAACAACACTACCCTCAATTTCAGAAACATTATAGTATATAGGAAGAAGGGGAGTAGAAGGAGAGATTAAAGCTAGGGAATAAATGATTAATGGTGTTACTAACTGTAAAAACTAGGGTTTAATCTCTGTGCGATTCAGTTTTCACATCTGCAAAATGCAGGTGACAGTCGAACACCAACCTCATAGTTATGAAAACAGAGCGAGTTAACATACGTAAGATGCTTAAACATTATATAATAGCAACTATATAAATGCTAGCTGCTGTTATTATTCAATGAGAACACGAAAGTTCAGAGAAGTCAAGTGACAAAGTCACACAGCTGTGATCTTTGTACTGCCACACTCCAGAGTCCCTGCTCTTTCCCTCTCACATTATCTAACCAAAATCCTTCCTCCCATACTGAAACCACTGCCACTTCCAAAAAAACAAAGCCCTCTAAACAGATATCAGTGGGGGTTTCCCCCAGGTGGTTTATTATCCTGCCAAAAGGCATTTTGGAGGAAGGGTAAGGCTAAAGGGAAGCCTCCTAACAGGTTAGATTTCAAAATACAGCAAAAATATGGAAGGAAAAAAAAAACTACAAATCTGCCTCAGTTATTAAGCTTAGTAATTAACATGATTTAGCTCATCTGAAACTTGAAACAATATCCAAGCATTAAAATGAAAAAGGAAAGGCTTTCATTTTCTCATTACTAAACTGCAACCCCTACAGAACACAAAAATGCTTAGAAAGGTACATTACACGAAACTCCAAGAACATCAAGATGACTACAGAGCTCTCAGGAAGGCAGCCCAGATATCTCACTGATCTTTTATCATCCACCAAGCTTTTCATCTTAAATTCTGATCCAGTAACTCTTGTTATTCACATTGTTCTGTGACATTTCTTTTGCCAGCAAACTCACTCCAGAATGAGTTCTACCTAGCAACTACCCTAAGGAGTAAATCCCTAACTCTTTAACAACACACTAATTGACTTACACTAAAATGTTACTCACACTAGGAAAGGGTATTCTTACATCAGCAGAGGAGATACTTCTCCTATACAGACTTTATTACAACCTCCCTCAGTGAAAACTAGGTTAAAGGAAAACCAATCTACAAACTGACACTGCCAAAATTACAGCTTTAGAAGGCTCAGTGAAAGCCAAACACATCTACCGAAAGCAAACAAGCAAACTATTCTTTTATGTTTGTAACTCTGTGTCCTTTTATTCTTTTTAATTGAAGTATAGTTGATTTAAAATGTTGTTAATTTCTGCTGCACAGCTAACTAATTTAATTAAATATAGATATATACATTCTTTAATATTCTTTTCCATTATAGTTTATCATAGGAAGCAAACTATTCTTGTAGGAAATTTTGAGAAGATAGAGGGTTTAATCTCACAAATATTCAATTTTTATAGCAATGACTTTTTATCAAGTAATAAAGTATTTTTGTATTGTCAGATTTATTTCCACAATTATAAATCCACTCTTGGGGAGGAAACAGGTTCTATTGGAAATGTCCTAATACAAATAATTAACAGTTAAGCAACAGGTTTCACATGGCAAGTAACAAAAGGCTTATCAGAGAACTCAGTGAGGTGAACTATGACATACTTCATTTCGTCTCAAGCAAACAAAACTTAAAATGAACTCATTTTCATTTTTTTTCCCTCTATAGCCTCTTTACAGAGTTTGGTGTTTGTTTTTTTTTTTTTAAGAGAAAGAGAAGGAATGAAAAACCCACAGTAACCAAGTGCTAACAATAATACCTGGTAAAGTCACCGTTTTCTTACACATTAAGTCAGTCTGTTTAGAAAAGTTCTCTCATTATTTTGGTCTGTGTGGTCGCAGGACCCCTTTACACAACTAAAAATTACCGAGGACCCAAAGAGCTAATATTTACACAGGTTATATCTAGTGATATTTACCACAGTGTGAAATCTTTTTAAATGTGTTAATTCATCCAAAAGTAACAAGAAACCTGTTATATGTTAATATAACCTATTTTATGAAAAGTAACTATAATTTCCAACAAAACAACAAAATTGATGAGAAGAGTAGCACTGTTTTATATTTTTACTAATCTTTAATATCTGGTTTAATTCTAGCAGTTAAGATTCTACTACATGCTTCTGCATTCAGTATGCTGTGATATACTGTTTTGGTTGAAGTATACACAGAAAATCTAGTCTCACACAGATTTCTAATTGGAAATGGAAGAACTATTTCCAAATGAAAATAATTGTAGGTATTTTCCTTTGATAATATACCAAAATTCAGTAAGTAGTGGTTTCTTAAAGGTCAGTTCAAAGGGAAATCTAAAACCGTATCAATGAACTTTGTGTACTCTGTTACATTAAAACTCACTGGTCTATTTAGCACTTTGAACCCATCTTTTCTCCATTCAGAATTTTTTAACATCATACACTGGCTAATTTGGAAACTGTTCCTTCACCAAAATGGATCTTCACAATGTTGAAACATTTCCTTATATAATATTTTTTAAAATCAGATTTATCAGTAACATCAACATTAGGGATCACCAGAAAAGGCTTTAAGTACTGGGAAGCTGTCAAGCTCAAAGTGGCAAGTACAAGTTTTCCAAAATTCTAATTGTCACCTGAAAGTTCAAATTTTATTCACCATCAAGAAGCACTGCCAGTTTTCCCTGGCCTAACAGGCTCCCTGTTTGTTTTCCAAAAACATGGTCTGCCAAACGCCCAATCTGAATATGGTCTGTCAATTGTTCTTTCAAGTTAAAATTGTGTTCCATGATAAAAGCAGCTAATTCAGCTCACAACATAATTGCAGAAGCACTTTTCCTAAAAACAATTATCTATTTTGGTAAGCAGAAGAAATGCTTTGTGCATTTGCCATTTCCTCAAACAGAATATCAAAAACATCTGTACTCAAGGGTAGAGATTTAATAAAATTAATCATTTTTACTACTTCATCCAGGACATTCTTAAGTGAAAATAGCTTAAAAAAAAATACAAGTGACTAGAACTGAAGACTACAATGACTACTAGTATAGTTTGATGCTTTGATTTCTGCTAAGATGCCAATAATTTACCCACCATCGTTTCTCAACATGAGCCCAAATGTCAACATCGCAAAAAGGCAAATAATGTCAGCATTATTATAAAAATAGTTCTGACTCAAGAACCTCCTGAAAAGGTTTCAGGGCCCATTCTTCCATGGTTCATGGATGACACTTTGAAAACTACTGGTTTACACCATACAGTAAATTATTAATAACAAATTTAAGTCCTCAATAAATAGGAAGAGATTAAGTCTGAAACAATCTAGTAACAAATGATCAAGAAACCATTGACAAAAAATACAATCCAACTGTGTATTATTTCATTACTCATTTATGAATTTTAAAAGGCAAGAGATGAGGAAACAAGATAAAAAGTGTTTAAGACTTCAAGTGTCCTCTTCTTTCTTGTGAGAGAAAAACTAAATTATACAAACTGGAGTTAACTGTGATAAAAAGAACACTGTATCTGATGCAGTGTGTGTGTGAGAGTCACTCAGTCAAAACCGACTCTTTGCGACCCCATGGACTATACAGTTCATGGAATTCTTCAGGCCAGAATACTGGAGTGGGTAGCTGTTCCCTTCTCCAGGGGAATCTTCCCAGGTCTCCCACATTGCAGATAGATTCTTTACCAGCTGAGCCACCAGTAGAACATAAGAAATTAACAACAACAACAAAATCAAGACTTTTTAAAATCCTTCCAAGACAGTATTGCTTCAAGACTGAAATGAATGCAAAAATTAATTTTTTTAATGAAAACTAACACAAGTTAAGGTAGTCCCCCAACTCCCCATCCTTTCACAGAACCAGAAAGTCCATCATTTTGGCACAGATTTGTTACTGAAATGTTTCCTAAATCTTAAACTATGAAATTATACCTCTGGACTCGAAGTATAATAGGAAATTTTAAAATCTGTTTAATTATGTCCTTTTTCAATCAGTGTATTTAGAGGGAAAATTTAAAACACAGAAAATTTAACACTACAATGATGGGTTGGAAGAGCAGGCACTCACAGATCTCTGAACTGCTTTTATAAAAGATACAAAATTCACTGAAATATAAGGAAGAGCTGGAAATAAAAAGCTGAGAAAGTTATCTACTTCTGCCACATGAGAAATTTAGTTGTGCATTTCACTCTCAAAATTACAATTCTCAAGTTTATTTTCTAAATAATTACAAATTGTTTCCAATGCAAACTGTTGTTAAAGCAAATATCGGTTTGATATATCCTCTACCAATACACAGTGCAATCCAATGTGATATAGCTTATCACTCAAACAACTCCTTCTATCATTATTACCAGCTTCCCTTTATGATTTCTCACTCTTAACAATGAGAGCAAAATCACCACTCTGGTTCAAACCACCCACAGAGTATATCTTCAAATCAAATGCCCGGATTCGTTTCCAGAATACATTACATGTTGCTGCCTAGGGAATTGGTTTTGGAAACATTACACTTGGCAGCTGACCTATCAACAGTGGCAGTAGAACTGACACCAACTTAAAGGCCAAAGTCCTTCTAGAAAACAGAAAAATATGCTGCTACTGCCATCTGTGGTTTATGCTTGAATAGCTTCTCCTGTATAAACAAATTAAAAAGTATGTACAGTTAGCAATTAGGTTCCAAAGATTTCATCATTTGAAGATACTTTTTAAAGTTAAACTCTGAATATAACAAACTGTTGAGTTTATTAAGTGTATGACATTAAGAATTTGTGATTCCTTATTTGAACTTATGAACATAACCCTGATGCAGAAACCACAACTACTTTGATTGAAAATTTTTCCACTGCATAAAGGCTAACTTTTGTTTTCCCCAAACACACACTCCTAAAGAAATTCAAAACACTTAAATGCCTCCAGTGAACTTAAAATGAGAATAATTTCTCTTCTGAAATAATGACTGTCAATACTACAACATCCCCCAAATTTTTAAAGCGGAAAAAAAAAAAGTATTTTTAAAGAAATCTAGGAATTTTCTATTCAAACATGAGAGTTTGTACCCTTCAAAGTAAATTTTAAAGACTCAATTATCCCTATAATTTTTTTAAGAACAAAACATCCAAGATGCAAATGAGGCTGAAAGTAGACTATTTTCAACTTATTTTCTCTCAGTTTGCTTTCTCAAATGACAACCACTGTAGCTTAGGGATCAAAAGATTTGGTGCAGCTGGGGGTGGGGAAAAAAGCAATTCAGGTCCCCACCAGCCAGCTGAGGAAATCCTAGTTTGCTCCCCAACTAAATCACTGTTAATTAGAATTACCGGGTTACATAGTAAAGTGTTATTTAAATAATCGTAAACAGCAAAAAAAAATCTCTTTTCTTGAGAAGCTGTTCTCCCCAGGCTACTATTTAACAGCAGGTAGTAAGGGAAGAATGAAATAAAGTAGGAAATGTTTTAATCTTTCACATAAAGTTTTCTATTTATGGCTATTTCTAAACCACAATGAAAAAGCAGGTTAGACAAACAGCCTTATCTTTCTCATAGAGACAACCCATGTCGGAAAACAAGCAATAAATAGAAGACTGGGACTGATTCTAGGAATAATATATATATCAAAGTTAATCCAGAGTTGGTATTTCTGTTTTTTAACACAGATTAAGCTCAGACAAATCTGAAACTTCGGCTCTGAGAGGGACTCAACACCCAAAAAGCTGCTCAGCACTTTTTGCTGACTTTAATAATTCTGGTATTTCTGAACCCTAGTTATTAACAAAGGCATCCATAAACCCTTAAGAAATTACCTGAATCAGGAAAAAGTTGACCTTAAGAATGTAAAAGCTTGAAAGAAAACATTTTCCTTCACAACTTATTGGTCTCAAATACTTTTAAAGTATTACAAAGTTGGGTATATTGGATCATCACCTGTGTGGACATATTCAATAGCTACTTTCTTTTTAAAATTGTTTCAAGGACACTTTTATTCTTTGCTGAAAAGCAAAATTTATCTGTTGATTCAGAACTTTCTGTTTTCCTGATTGTGAACCTTTTTCACATATAAGACAACTGGTACACATAAAATAAGGCGTTTTTCTTGTCCTACTTTAATAGATTTGACCAACATTAAAATTTACTCACAAATGGCATCTTACCAAATTTAACTTTCAATCTAATTATATAAAACACTGCAAAAAATACTTAAATGGATAATGTCATTTAACTTGACTACAACACAAAATTAAATAACCAAAACTTATGAAAAGGCCCCAAAGATCTAGATGAGCTTGCTGAAAATGAAGTCTCCTAATTTTGGAGACTATTCCAGCTAAGGCTATCCCAAAGCCAGAAGCTACCATGTGAACACAGTTCATTAATGGGTCAATTTATTCAACACAAACCAATAAATACTTAGTTATAAAAACAAAATGATGATGTCTTAATACAGGATTAAACTCCAAATACAGCCCCAGACCCCAGAACACGCAGGCATCATTACCAATTTAAAGCCAGCTTGCACAACAGGCACTAGTTTTGAGAAATTTCACCACATTTGCAGTTGGCATTTCTATCCTCCATTCTCCACTAAACCTAGATATTTAAACCTAAAACTATTTCCTAACCTTTGCTCCACAACCCCAGGAAAAGGGAAAAAATGAAAACAAACAAACAAACAAACAAACAAACAAGAAATTATTAATAAAATATGAAATACAGGATTTGGGCATAGTTTAGGAAATTCACCAGCAGTTTTATTCACTAGCTCATCTCCCTCCTCACCATCTAACTCCTCTTCGCACTAATTCATGGTTACACACACACACCTTTTGCTACAGAATTCAGGATGATTTATGGGTTTGGAACATGTTCATACTTAGATTATATGAAAGAGTATGGTAGATGGTAAATCTGAGATTGGAAATGCGGTCATCTCACACCCCAACTCACTAATGAATCTATTCATTGTTGCCTTTCAGTGTTCTTTGGAGGTCACAGAACCCACTATAAAACACCTGTTTGCTGTTTGGACTAAAGAACAACAGAACTGTAGTATGGTTTTTTGCTTGTTTGTTTAATGGAGGTAGAAAATTCTGGACTGACTCAGAACTAACTTGATCTTTAAAGTCACAGAACTGAAAAGTTACATCTGATGGAATATCTGATAAAGTATTTCCAGGGATAAACATTCAGATGGCATGGCCTTAATAAAAAAAGGGCATCAGGTTTATTTAGTGACCTTCTCTCCAATTCCTCTAACGTGTAATTATATAAAACATGCTTTTAACTACTTATAATGGCTTATAAACTTCCTTTGCTTGAAACATTTAGAACTCCATTATTCTCTCAAAATAAAATGATCAAGCGCAATATCAACATATACTTCTTCAAATCATTCATCTTCCTTTGAAATTCTGATTGAATTCATGTTTGTCATCAAAACCTAAAAGCAACAACTGAAATATTTAGTGCAGTGAGCACAGGGAATTCTTGGAAGGGTGATGGTGCATCAAAAGACTAGCAATTCTGTTTGGATAGAATAAAAACCATTTGAAGGACTGTAAATTCATCACCAATGGCGTTTCCAGCAGGAAAACATTTCTAAAATTTCACTTTCAGTTTATTTCTTCATGACACAAACCAAAAGATCTGCTATCTAGATGACTATCTACTGCAAATAGTTCGTATAAAAGAGAAATCAGCCACCAGGATAAAAAGCCAGGAGAATTCATTTTCTCTGGCTTTGAACCTAAACAGTTTCATTTACTTTTGGAGAAAAATAATAATTAGGAATTATATTACGAAAAAAAAACACCATTCCAAATATAAACTTTTTTCTTTTTGGTAATTCTTCTGTGAGTACATTAAGTTATAAGAGATAATGAACATAAACTGTTAAAACAGTACACAATACTCATTTTTACACTGGGAAATAAACTTTCCACAACAGTCTAATGTTTCATGTTATTTTCCTTAGAGCCCATCAAACTGCCAAAAGTCCCATTCTGTTTTCAACAAAAGGAAATATTTGTAGCACTAAATTGGGCTGATGTAAAATATAAAATACTAAAGCCACCTTAGCCTAAATGGATTGCTTGATAACATTCTTTTAAACGGTCCTGACCGATTGAGGAAATGAGACTGTGAAAGGGAAATTTGATTAAGAGTTAAAATTACCGCTGAGTTCTTTAAAATGTACTAATGAATAATTAATAGCAAATGCAGTTCCTAGGCTTCCCTTACAACAATATTCTCAAGTAGAACTGAAAGTACTGACTGTAGTAAAAATCCATCAGCTACGAGTCGCACAGGTGGGTACAGGAAGCATACACATACAGATAAGCATTAGGAAATTACACACACTAATACGGGCCATAATATAGATCTGAGCTTCTATAGATCTGGTTTAAAAAAATCAGCATGGTAAATTTTAGATCAAAATTTACAACTTTAACACATTAACACCAAACCAAA
This sequence comes from Nanger dama, assembly GCA_917880005.1. Classification (NCBI taxonomy): domain Eukaryota; kingdom Metazoa; phylum Chordata; class Mammalia; order Artiodactyla; family Bovidae; genus Nanger; species Nanger dama. Next base: position 11,239,367 of record CAKJTW010000018.1, on the reverse strand, counting down.
TCACCTCTTAAAAAGCTTAAAAGTCAAAAGCACTAAAGAAATCCTTTGTTCCTACGATACTATCTCCTTCTACCCTAACTGGATTCCTGCCTCTTCCTTTGTGACACGGGATTTTATTGATCTCAAACATGTTCACATTCAGAAATTAGTCTCCAAAGACAATCCAAGGGACTGCAAGCCACCGAGATACTACACATCACAGACATCTCAAAAAAGAGCTTTGAAAACATATCACTATTTGGTCAGCAACAGTAAATGAAGCTAACCAGGCTCTCTTCGAAACCGACTTTTCCCTTAACTGGTAAAAACGCCAGATCTACTCAACTGGCAATAAATGTCTGACGAGTTCATAAATTTATGAAGGCGGAGATACACCCCAAAATTGCTCCCCATTCATTCAGCAACTGAGCGCCTAAGTGACCTATTTTCAGGTTACTTTCCTCACACCTGCCAGGCCACTGTCCTGATTGAGAAACTTCTTGCTGAAGCAATTAATTTTTAGTGCCTACTAACTGTCCCGGGTGTTTGCATTCAATTTGAAATCTGTTACTTGTTAGACACTGTTCGGTCCTAGATCTTTCAGAGAATTGCGCGTTTATGGCGCAGAGAGGGGAGGAGGCGTGGATCTCCGAGAGCCTGCCCTTTATTCGGAAATGAGGAGATGTGAAAGGTGGAAGGCAGGGCAAATAAATAAATAAATCGGGTTTGCCGCCGAAGCGTTTGCCGGCCGGTACGAGCACCCTTTGTAATGCAGGCCTCCCGGGGCTATCGCCTGCGCTAATTGCTCCAGGGCGCTTTCCAAGTTCAAAAGTTCACCTTTTACGACCTCACAAAAGCTCCTTACACGTTACCAATAAAAACATTCCGCGGCAAACACTGTGGGGGAAATATCAAACAGATACAAATAAAACACCCCTTGGGGGCAGAGAGCCGGCGGGGGCGGTGGGGGAGCCGGGCCCAGCCGCAGCCCCGAGGAACCTGAGGACTTGGCCCGGACAGGGGGGCGCGCGGAGGAAGGGCCGGGCCAGGTGAGAGTCGCCCGGGCTCCGGGAGCGCCAAAGGGAAGAGGAGAAGTAAGGCTGGGCGGGCGCGGGCCGGGACCGGCGGGCGGAAAGAGGCAGGTGTCCCGGTCCCCGGTCGGGCCGGTGTGCCGAGGCAGCGGGAGACCGGGCTGAGCAGGGCGGGGAGGAGCGCGCGGGGCAGGAGCGCGGAGAAGCTGGATCCGAAAAAGGAACCGCTGAGCCAGGAGCTCTGGGACTGGGGGTGGGCGCCGAGAGGCAGGCGGGTGGGCAGCCCGGGAAGCGCGGCAGCGCGGAGGGGAGAGAAAGAAGCTCCCAAAGGTGAGGAGCAGAGAGAACCCAGGGGATGAGGGTGTGGCGGTGGCAGGGCGCCGAGGGAGCGTCCGCGGAGGGGAGGAAGGACCCGTGGCGGGGAGCGCTGAGGAGGTCGGCGGAGGGAAAGGACTCGGCGCTGAAGGGACCCTTTGGAGGAAGAGACCCTCGCACGGGGGTCCCCGGAGGCCGGTAAGGGGAGAATGGGAAAGAGGGGACCCGAGGGGAAGGGGACGCCCCCACTGACGGGACTGGAGGTGAGGGGGGCCGGTGGAGGGGGGCCGGGGCGGGGGGAGGATTCGCGCTGAGGGACGGGGCCGGGGGAAGGGAGGCCTGAGCTCAAGGGACCGAGGGGAGGGGGAAACGGAGGTCGGGGTGGAGGGAGCCAGGCAGGAGGGGGATCCGCGCGGAGGGGAGTCCGCCGGCGGGGGAGGGCGGCGAAGGAGGATCGGCGCTGAAGGGGGACCGGGGTGAAGGTCCGCGCTGAGGGAACCCGGGGCCGCCGCGGCTTCCCAGAGAGAGAGAAAGAGTCAGCTGAGAGGAGGGGACTCCCCGGGGTAAGGGGACAGAGGCCCGGTTCTCGCCGGGCCGAGACTTTGCACGCCCCTCACCCACCGTTGCGCGGCGGCGGAGGGAGCGCGGCGGGCGGCTCCAGGAACCCCGCCGAGCCCCCGCCGCCTCCCCCCTCCGCTAGGCGGCCGTTCGTCCCGCTCCATGCGGTGGAGCTCAGGGCCCGCGCTCGGTTCGCTGCTCCGCCATGACCGGCGCCCTCGTCGCTGTCGTCGTCCGCCAGGGGGAGGGGGCTGTCAGGGGCCAGCGGGCTCCCGGCCGCGGCGCTCTCTGGGCCCCGAGCCGCCGGGCTCCGCGCCCCTCCGCGCCGCGCCCCCCTCAGCACTGGCCAGCTCCCACCCCCGACGTCACGCGCCGCTGCCACGCACTGCCCTGCGGGGCACGCTGGGAAGTGGAGTCCGCCGGGCGAGGCCGGCCACGCTGGACCCCACCAACTGAAGGGGGTGGGAGGAGAGAAAAGCGGCCTTGAGAAGGGGAGGCCAAGTCCTGTTAATATCACGAACCCTGATGAAGACTTCAAGTACAAGTTGAATAAAGGTTACTTCAGGACCTTCTATTTATTATGACTTATCCGTGTATCCAAACTTCCCTATGACGCCTCGTATCCCCCCACCCCGAGAATGAGTCTTTCCTAGGAGGCGGATCGCCCAGGAGCCGGGTGAGCACGTGCGAAGAGGCCCAGCCCCGTAGGCGGGTCTCAGAGGGGGCGGTGTTTGTAGGTATTCACGAGGGCCTTCCTCCGCGGCTTCCGGGACAAATTGGACCCGAGATTAAAGGACCGGAGTTTAACTCGAGGTGACCGCGTTCGTATGCAAATGGAATCTATAAAACTCTGCTTTCCGGGGTACTCTTTAAAGCCTTTTACCTCCGGGTGGGCGGGAAAGACTGAAGTTTCTCTTCCTCCTCTTTCATTTTCCCCCTGCCCAAAGAACGGAACAGAATGGCAAACTAAGCTTCAAGCCATTGATGATGCTATTAAAGAAACTCAGGCTGTTTACTCCTGGGGTCTTGAAACCTTTCGTTTGAGAGCGTCCTTCCTCGGTCTTGTTCTCCTCCCTTACTCCTCAGTTTTCCTATCAATAAAACGGGGTTAGACTAGAGACAGGGTCAAATTGGAAGATCCCAACCTCCCCTACCCGTGTTCCTTGCCTCAGTTTCCCAGAGCACAATCCCGGGTTTTGCAGTTTCCGCTGCAGAGCCCACCTACTACTGCCACCAGGTGGCGCGCGGCCACCAGCGTCTGGGCTTGCCTCGCGAGTCCGCCTTCAGCGACCGTCTCTGTAAAGGGCTCATCGTGGCCTCCTCCAAAGGTCTAACCAGGCTCTACCTGGGCTGTTCGAAGACAAAGAACAAGAACACTGATTCCTTGCCCGCCTCCCGGGTTATGCCGCAGCTTCCTCACTGTCCACTCCCCAGCCTGACTCCCACCCTGACTCCCACCCTGCCTTACCAGTCCGTCGGCTTGTCTATGTCATTGCTTGCTTATTAATTTTTAAGTCCTTATACTGGCATTCGCACTCCTGCCTGATCTGACTCCTTCCACATTTCTCATCACAGCCCTTCCCTCACCTGCTTGGCAGGATGTCTTGTGATGTTTCCCTGTATTTACGGGTTGAGTGGCTGTACCTTTCCAGCACCGGTTAATCTGTACTGCATCCTTAATCTGTAACTGCTACTGTTCTGAGAGTTTGACATTAACACCATGTTCTCTAAACCTCACATCTGCTTTATGAGGAGCTTTAGCTCCAAGATTGTCTCTATCATATACTGACGAAATCACCCGTCGGTGATGGGGATTCCAAACCCAGTCCGTCCAACACCAGAGCTTGAACGCTTGGCTCCTTCACACTGTTGCCTTCACCCAGTCCACTCCCAAACTCCTATTCATCTTTCAAGATCCTGTTCAAATATCCTCTCATGGATATTCATATCTCCCACCAGGGGACACCTAGATCCCCAGTTTGTCCCCTTACTGCTGTTGAGTTCTCTGTGGACTGTGACAGATGATCTCTGTGTGATTGCTTCCCCACTACTAGTCCCCAGCTCCCGAGGGGAAGGGGAGTCCTTAGAGTAGGGAGGGAGACAGAGGAGATGGGTCTTCTGGGCCATTCGTTCAGCTCTAGGTTCTAAAATGAGTTAGGATCAGATGGCCTTCCTAGAGCCAAAACTTCCCTTTATTACAGACTTCTGGAGGTAGTAAGTTCCCCTTCCCTGGAGATTCAGTCAGGAGCTAAGTGGCACTGCAGAAACCTCTCGAAGGCCTGGGGTTTTCTAAGTCGACTCTCAAAGATGGACAGAAAAGTTCAGTCAAACTCTCAACCCTTGGAAGCAGCTCCTCCTCTTCCTTGAGAGTCCAGCTCTGTTGTCAACTGCCACACAAAAACCTTTCTAGATCTTGACTGGTCAAATCCCTGTGTTCTCACTCTCATTATAACCCCAACTGCTGAGCGCAAAACCTGAACACAGTAGACAATAATCGCTGAGGGGTGAAAGAACAAATAAAACATATCTAATCTTTTTACTTAATAACTGTGACTTTGGTTACCTCCAGACCGCAAAGTCCTGGTTTCAGGCTTCCCTTGTGGCTCATTGGTAAAGAATCCATCTGTCGGTGCAGGAAACATGGGCTTGATCCCTGATCTGGGAAAATTCCACAGGCCTCAGAGCGACTAAGCGGGTGTGCCACAATTATTGAGCCTGTGCTCTGGAGCCTGGGAGCCGAGACTACGGAGCCCATGTCCTGCAACCACTGAAGCCCGTGCACCTAGAGCTTGTACTGTGCGACCAGAGAAGACGCCACAATGAGAAGCCTGCGCGCGGCAAAAAGAGTAACCCCCCACCCCCACATCACGACTAAAGAAAAGCCCTTGCAGCAGTAAAGACCCAGCACAGCCAAACATTAATTTTTTTTTTAAAGGATCAGGAGGAGGAGAGGATAATAGTTACTACCTCACTGGTAGGTAGTATGAGTTTGTTATGAGAATCAAATAAGATGACTCATGCAAAGCAATTAACAAAGTGGCTTAAAGGATAGGATTTGTTACTAATGTTATTTAAAGAGTGGTCTTAATTCCCAGTTACTTCTCTTCTGAAAGTGCTTCTTGGGAAGAGTCAACTAACACAAAACTGAGAAGAGTGAGGGAAATGACTATGTACTGAGACCCCAGCCATTGTTCTAAGCAGATAGGGTCCTGTGAGGTATGTCCTTTCACCTACATTGTCCCTCCAATAATCCCAAGAGGCCAACATTTTTATCCACAAATTTAAAATGAGGAAACAGGCTCAGAAAGATGAAAAAGACTCCCCCCCACACACACACACGCACACACACCAGCCGGACAAATGACAAAAGAGGAAGAAAATTATCTAAGGAGAAGAATCTGTGTGGGGAGTGCTGAGGCCAGAGGTAGAAAACCCGTCAGAGCTATTACTAAGAGCAAGGCAGGTATAGGCTCCATCATTAGGGACTTGTCCTATGGTGGTAGAGACAGACACTTATCAAAATAATCACATACCCACAGTTATGACAGTACGCTGAGAAGCTCCTGGTGCTGTGGGAGTGTGTGTGACGGTTTATTTTGTCAGGGGTGGTGATGGAGGGATCATGAACCTTGAAAGGATGAGTGGGAGTGAATCATACTGGGTGAAGAGAGAGTGTTTCAGGGGGAAGGAACAGCCTGTGCAAAGGTCCCAAGGCCCTGTTGAAACAGAAAATTCACTGTAACGAGCCCACCCACCCAGGGGAGAGAGGGCAGGAGACAAGGGTGAAAAGGAGGAAACCACAGGCTCAGGTAGGAAGCTTGCCAGCAGGGGGAGCAGAGTTCTCTTGGTGGCAGCAGCCTTGTCCAGGACCTGGCCAAAGAGATCCAGCCTGCATGGGGAGAAAGGGCTGGGTAACCGAAACCCCCACCAGGTTGTTTTCAGTACATTTTGTCTATTTTTTGAATAGCTAGGACACATATTGCAAAACTCCCAGGTTGCAAAAAAGTATTCAATGAAAATCCTTTCTCCTCACTGCATTCCTAAAGGCTGGCTCCTCTCCTTATCCATTAATTGTGTCCATTCGCAGATTTTCTATGCACATAAAAACACACACCATATTTATTTTTAAGCTAATCTAGCCCTCCCTAGGGAATCTCTAGTTATGTAAGAAGCCAATTTGTACTGAACGCCTACTGCACATGATTCTATCATTCAACTGAAAGTTAAGGAGCACTAGACCTTGTGCTGAGGCAGTGGTTCTCAGATTTTAAATCCCTGTGGAGGACTGATTAAGAAACACAGATTGTTGGGCCTCACCTCTACAGTTTCTGCTTCCTTAGGTCTGGGTTGAGGCCTGACGTTTGCATTTCCAACAGGTTCCCAGATGCTGAGGCCGCTGGTCTGGAGACCAGGGACCTCACTTTGAGACCTCTGAGCTAGCAGCTCTGTGTACGAAGCACATGCTCTGGGGAGCCTTACTCCTCTCAGAAGGGAAAGCATGAACAAACACAAACACATACCAACAATGTAGTTCATAAAGTGATCAGTTCTACAAAGAAAATGGGTAGGGGAGTGCAGGAAGGGGAAGTGCTAGAAAGTAGGGATGGGGTAGGAGTGGAAGGTAGCAACATTTGAGGGCACAAGTAAGTGGCCCTTTTGAGCAGTTGACTTTTACAAAGCCAGGCAAACACACACAAGAGGAGCCCTCCTGAGCTCAGGGGAGGGAAACCTACAAGAAACGGTATGCAGAGAGCAGAAAGGAGGCTCCACTCCTGCCACAGCCTGCACAGAGCCAGAAGGACCTGCAGAAGTGACTGTGGAATTCGCAATGAGATGCGAGGGGGAAAATCCTAGACAGGAGGCTTGGAGAAAGGGGCGCGATGGAGAGATGTGGTCTCTGACGGGGTAGAGAGGTGCCTTGGTTTCGGTTACAAAGATCCCAAAAGGTATTTCCGTAGTGAGACCGAGACCCCCTGGACCGAGGGGATGGCCAGGGAATTTGAGGAGTGGCGAACACAAACTGCTGCTCGGGCAGTTTTTTTGCCTAGGAAGCGGAGAATCGAAGCGCTTCCTCAGGAGGATGAGGAGCGTGTTTAAATGATTGGAGCTACAGGAGTTTAGTTGGGGGTTGACGGGAGGGATCTCGGAGAGGGGAAGAAATGGACCTTGCAAGAGAGAGAAGTCTGAGCCAGGAGAAGGGGTGGAGCTGGCACGGTCGGGGTGTTTGGAGATCTCCAAGACTCGCGTGCCCTGGAAACATCCCTTCTCTGAACTTTACAACCAACTCCAAAAGGGAAGCACTATTTTCCCCATTTAACAGAGGGGAAAGTGCAGGTCAAAGAGCTGAAGAAACACTCCCAAGGTCCTACATCTCAAAGAATAGGACCTCACTCGGTGTGGAGAGCCCGCGCTCCTTCACTGCCCCAGCTGCTACTGCGGGCTCCGAACCAGACCCTTTTGTGTCCTTGCAGGGATGCCCTTTGGAGAGCCGCCCAATGGCAAAGAGGCTCGACTGGGAGCGGGCCAGAGGGGTGTGGTGCCCCCCTCCATCCTAGCTCCGCCCCCAGCGGCGCAGGAGGGGTCGCGGGGCGGGGAGCCGCGGGCGAACGGGGGCACGCCGCGCGAGTAGAGCTGACCGCGGCGCCCAGCTCGCAGTGCGGCCCGCGCTTCCCGGCGTCCGCGCGTGCTGTCGGCGCCCGCCGTCCGTGTCCGTCCCCGTATGGCCGCAGCCGCCCTCCCCCACCAGGCCCGGGTCCCGGCCTGGGCCCCCGCCGCTGCCTCTGCTTCTGCTGCCTCTGCTGCTGCTGCTGCGCGTGGGCCCGGTGCGCGCCGACAGTAAGGTAAGCGCTGCCCCTGCGATCCGGGCGCAGGTCGGTAGAGGCCGAGCGCGAGGGGGGCGCTGTGGCTGGGTCTGCAGACCAGGCACTGTGTGGGGCCGGGAACCGAGGACCAGGACAGGCGAGACTCGACCGTGAGCTTAACAGGGAGGCTGCAGGGACCGGGACACCAGGACAGGAGCGCGTGGGGAAGAAGCACTGGAGATGGTAGGGGTGTTTGGGACCCGGAGCATCGGGAAGGGGCGCTGGACACAGTCCAGTGAGGGCAGAAGGTCAGTCCTGAAATCCTGAGCCAGGGAGAAGGGGCGCTGGGAGCTTGAAGGGGGTGCAGAAGGCGACGGAGTCTCCAGCATAGGGAGGTGATTCCCAAGAGCGCTGGGCAGGGGCAGCCTGGTGATCTGACTTAAAGTTTCCGTGGGAGGCTAATGCACGTGGGACAGAGCCCTGGTAACTGCTACCTAGCGACTCCAAGGTTTGTAGCAGGCCCTGGGCCAAGGCTTTCAGGCCACCCTGGGGACCCAGAGTCCCTCCCCAGTGAATCCAGCTGGACTGGTCCCTCCTGCCTTCTGGTGTTCCTGCCAGAAATCTGACGCACCTTGTAGAGTGGCAGTCCCCAACCTTTTGGCACCAAGGATGGATTTCGTGGAAGATAGTTTTTCACATTACATTAATTGTGCACTTTATTTCTATTATTAGTAATTATAATAGCTTCGCTTCATATCATCAGGGAGTAGATGCTGGAGGCCAGGGATCCCTGGCCTGTCCCTAGAGGACACCATGTCTGCAGAAGTGATCAAGATGTTCTCAGTTGTTGGCTAAAAGTTCTGCTCTGATGTCAAGCAGATCTGGGTTCAAATCCCACCTCCACCTCTCATCCAAGTGACCTTGAGCCTTTACCTCTCTGAGCCTCCCATTTCCTGACCTGTAAATATGAGGATAATAACGTAGTTCTCACTTCCTGTAGTCGATGATCTCTACCTGAGAGAGGTCAGGCCTGGATAATGCTTAGCACCGCTCTGGCAGCTAGTGTGTGCCCAGTAGATGCTACTGTGATTTGAAATCTCACCACAGACACCCCAAAAGGGGTGAGATCCAGAAGGTAGAGGAGAAGCACTTTAAGTCAGTCAGGGCAGGGACCCCTTGAGGATATTTTAGAAACGACCGGGTGAGGACTGAGTCAGGACTGGGGGAAAGTGAGAGGCAGGAGGGAGGTAGAGCCCTTATTCTTGCAGACCATGAGAGTAAGAGTGGCTTCTCTTGATGTCTCTTCAGCCTCTTTCCTGGGTAGGAGGTGAGGCTGCCCTGTCCACAGGCAGGTAAAGGGCAGAGGCCACTATCCACATGGTAAGTATATGAGCAGTGGGCACTGGCAGACCCTTAGCCTGAAGATTCAGCTCAGGGTATACAAACAAGTGAGCTGCAGTCTTGACTGTGTGCTCTAAAGATAAGGAGAGAATGAGTAGCATTCCCATTTTACAGATGGGAAATTAGGGTGTGTAGAAAGCTGGTTTGTGAATCAAAAACCTAGGTTTTTGGCCCTTTGTTGTTCTTAGACTGTGATTTGGGGGAAGTCACTGCCTATTTCTGAACCTCAGATCCCCTATTGGGAAAACATCTTCCCAACTTCCTTCTAGGATTCCCTGACCTGGGTCGGGTCCAGGAACAAGTGAGCAAAAACCCCCAGATAACCTGATCAGCACTTTGCCATCTCATTTCTCTAGCTGGGAGGACTATTTGCTCTTGGGCATCCTCTGAGCCATGCTGAGGACTATAAGAGCTTGTGGGGGAGGGCTTGCATTCAAAGCAAAGACAAAGAAAACCCAACACCCTGTTTATGTAGTGAGTCAGCCAAACACTTGCTAGGTTGGGTGTGTGTGTGTGTGTGTGTGCGCGTGCACGCACGTGTTGTCCCAGGGCAAGCTGGGGCTGGGGGGGGCGGGGAGGCACATCACAGTTTGGAGGATGAAGCAGCTGGGGGACTCAGCACAACCCTCCAGACACCTCCCACCCACACCACTCACCCAGCTGGGAAAAATAAAAATCAATTGATGGGTGAATTTACTCTGCATTCCTCAGCACAGCCAGACTCCTGCTGGCTCTGAGAGAGCTATTTTCATTATTGCCCCCTCCCCCAACAATCCTCCTTCCTCTTCAAGCCCATCCTATTTTCTGAGGGTGAGGGGCGAGCCCTTTGGAGGGCCAATCTGGGAAGTGAAGTCTGTCTAGGCCCTAAAGGGTTAAGTTGGCCCTGCTTCAGACTTCCTGCTCTTGGGAGGTCTGGCTTCCCCCTTCTGCCCAGGACTTTCAGGGGTACAGGGGCAACTTAACCCCAGAATGCTTGTGGCCAGCTCTTCCCTTGGCATGTTTTAATTTTGTGTTTATACCCAGGTTTCTCCTAAACAGGACTTGGGGTTTCCATCTAAGGAAGAGTTTTGTCCAGTGAGAGGCGTTCACAGCTTCCTGGCATTTCTGAGGGGCTGCCCAGTGAGGAGGTTAGGCTGGATAGACAAGTGATCACATGACACCCAGGCACAGTACCAGAGGCCTCCAGGAACCTGCTTTTTGCTGTAGGTCCTTGGAATGTGGCTGAGAATTCCACATCTCTTCTGCAGTTTCCCCATCTGTGAAAGAGCTGCTGGCACCTCATTTCCTCCATGCGTTCAGGAGTGGGAAGGGGATCTTTGGGCAGCCCTGCCGCTGATCAGAGGCCTGAGGGCAGGGAGGAGGTACCAAGGCCTGTGGGAGCTGGGCCAGGGGAGCAGGAGGGGCTGGCACAAGCAGGCGGTGGTATCCAAGGCTGGATCAGATGTTCCAGGCCAGGCCGTTCTCAGAGGCTTAGGTGTTGCTGCTCCTCCACTCAGGGAGTTGCCGCCTATGGGTGTAATGGGAAACAGGCTCCATAGCAGGCCAGGGCTGCACATGGAGTCCTTCTGCACAAAACAGAGTGTGGGGCCAAGCCAGGCCCCTCGGGTCTCTCTGCAGGAAAAGTCTTGCCCCATCTCTCCCACTGGCTGGGGCACGTGGAGAACATCCTGGGTGCTGAGCCCTCTGCCTAGGCTTTGCATTCAAGATCTTACACAACATTCTGGATTTCCCTATTTGACAGACTTGAACAATGAGACTCAAGAGGGTCGGGTTGGGGCTGCTCAAAAATCCAAGACAGGGAACTTGGGGAGTTTGGAGATTCCTGGGGCTCCAGGATTCTCACCCTTTAGTGCACACCCAAATACCTGAGGAGCCCGGGAGAGTCTGCATCAAGGTGGAATAAGGACAGGACATCTGCATTTTCCAAGTTATCCCATCCCAGGTAATTCTGAGGCACATCTCCCAGCTGAGAACTCACAGAGGTTTGTGGAGCAAAAGAATAACAGATCATCAAAGAGGAGCTTTGTAGGATTAATCTAGCAGAGAGGCGGCTCCCTATATTGTCTGTTGTTGTTTAGTTGCTAAGTAGGTCTATTAACCATGCTTACTTTAGTCGCTAAGTCATGTCTGACTCCTTACAATTCCATGGACTGTAGCCTGTGAGGCTCCTCTGTCCATGAGATTTCCCAGGCAAGAATACTGGAGTGGGTTGCCATTTCCTTCTCCAGGGGATCTTCCCCACTCAGGGATCAAATCCGCAACTCTCATGTCTCCTGCATTGGCAGGCACGTTCTTTACCACTGAGCCACCAGGGAAGCCCCATATATTGTCTAGGTAGCAGCTGCATTAACTGAGCTTAGGCTGTGGCCAGGGAGTGGAGACCACTGAGATAGAAGATATTTAGGAAGAAGCATCGGAAGAACAGGCTTCTTATGTGGCACAGTGGTGAACAATCTGCCTGCCAATGCAGGAGACATGGGTTCAATTCCTGGGTCCGGAAGATCCCCTGGAGTAGGAAATGGCAACCTATTCCAGTATTCCTACCTGGGAAATCCCATGGACAGGGGAGCCTGATGGGCTACAGTCCATGGGGTCGCAAAGAGTTGGACATGACTTCGCAACTGAGCATTTATGCACACACATCAGAAGAATATGACTGGTGGGTTCATTCTGGTGAGAGTGGTGAGAGCAAGGAGGAGGCTCAAAGATCTGAGTTGTGCAGGAGGGTAGATAGACGTGGGTTTGGGGGAAGATAGTGGGCCCAGTTTTGAATGGTTTAAGTTGGGGTGCCCGTGGGGTGCATCTGGAGGTGGTGTCCAGATGACCATGGGCTCTAGGGGAGGTCTTTGCCTGCAGAAGGACATGTGGAAAGTGCCTCTTGGTGAATCTGGGCTGGCCATGAGCAGCGAGGGAAGCTTCAACCTCCAGGTGACACAATCTGTTCTGTTCCTAGAATATTTTCTAGGTTGAAACCTCACTTCTCCATTCTGGCCATCTCTCTTCAGAAATATCAAACATGCCTTCTTGGCCACTTATGGGATTTCCTTGGAAATAGCTGGGGATCTTTTTAAGCACAAGCCACCCACGCTCATTTCTGGGGGCTTAGCAGCAGTGTGGGCTGAGTGAGGCTGCAGGGAGAGATGGGGGCTGAGGCAGGGACTTTCCTGCTTGGCAGCAACCCCAGCCCGCAGACTGAGGGCAAGGTGGATCAGGCACATTTCCCCTGCCCGAATGAGGCCTGATCCTTCCAGAGCCACCATCTCTCTCCCAGCTCAGTTGCTGTGCAGAAGCCCTTGCCTGGTGACTGTGGGTGGTCGTAGGAGGAAGAGCATGGGAACTACACTTTGGAGTCAGGCTGTGCTGTGCGACCCTGGGCAAACCCCTCACCTTCTCTGAGACTCAGATTTCTCCTCTCCAAGATGTGTGGTTGTAGTGAGAGTACGGAGGTAGAAAACTACGTACAAACATACGAGAGGGTTATCGGCAGCAACTTCAGTAGCAAGTAGACAGCAGCTGTTCTACACTAGGTGCTCCACACGCGTTGACTCATTTCATCCTCCAGGACAAGCTTACAGGGAAAGGACTGTTATCCTCCCCATTTTACAGAGGAGGAGGCTGAGACTCAGAGGGTCAGGGCCGTGCGGGGAGGACATGTGGGAGCTGGGATGTGAGCCCAGGCCTGGCTCCTTTCCACGACGCTCTGCTGCCTCCAGTCAAGCACCACAGGACACTGTGACCACAGGAGGCGGGGCCCTGCCCCGGGCTCCTGGCAGCTGGGGGCTGGAGCGGAGGCCCTCTTCCGACTCCTGCCTCCTGCCCTGTGTCAGGGCCTTGGCCGCCCCCACCAGGACATAGCACCTCATCTGAGGAGGGAAGGAATGTTGCAGTCATGTGGAGGCTGCTGCTGGTAGGGATGGGTGTTGGATTATGGGTGAGTCCCCAGAAAGAGGCAGGCCTCTTTGGCCTGGGCCACACAGAACACACCCACATCCACTTGCTGGGCTCTTCGCCCCACCTGGGGGAGTGGGTGGGGGTGACTAGGGGGTTCCAGCAGAGCTGGGAAGGGGGCCCAGAAGTCTCAAAGCGAAGGCAGGCTTACCTCACTAGCGGCGATGTAAAGAATGCACAGCATCTGAGCCTGGCTGTCAGCGCTCATGGGCACAGAGAACTGCCCAGCCGGGCCCAGGGGTACACTTGCTCCGCAGAGGGCCCTGGACAAAACTTCCACCATAGCGCCCCCTTCCCTACCCTCCTCATCCCCCCGTGAGACAGCAAGTCTACCTATGTTGGGCTCTCATCCCCTTGAACAAGTTATTTGCTGGCTCCAGGGCTATTTTCGCATCTGGAAAACACTGCTAAGAATATCTAGGGCACTCCTTGGTGGTCCAGTGGCTGGGACTCCATGCTCCCAATGCAGGGGGCCAGGATTCAATCTCTGGTCAGGGAACTAGATCCCACACGCCATTACTAAGGGTTCTCTTGCTGTGAGAAAGATCAAAAATCCCAGGTGCTGCAATTAAGACCTGGCATAGCCAAACAGGTAAGTAAATAAAAGAATATCTACCAATGTACCCACATGGAGAAATACAGAGGATAAGCAAGCCCCTGTCAGGATTATTGGTGGCAATAATAACAACTACAACATATTCCTGGTACTCTCTCTCAGTCCTCACAGTCTTTTGTTGGGTATACTCACTAGCAGTACCCTCATTTTACAGGTGAAGAAACTGAGGCACAGAGAGGTTAAGTAATCTGCCCAAGAGTACACAGCTGTAGGTGGCCCATGGCTGTGTCCCTCACCACTGCCCCACACCTCCCCAGCGCTCAGTGAGTTCTCAATAGATGTCTCCTCCCTGGGCTCCGCATCCCAGGCTTGCCTCCTCCATCCACTGTCTGTCCACAAAGCAGGCTGACTGAGTGCCCTGCAGACCTGGCCCTGGCTCTCTCCTGCTGATAACCCTTCCATGACTTCCCAGTGTTTTCAGGAAGAAGACCAGATCCTCAGCTAGCTTTAAGGGGCCCTCTGTGGGTCAGGGTTCTGCCTCCCTCAGCCTTACCTCCTACCACCAGGCCCTCTGTAGGCATGAGCCAGAATGAACCTCCTCCAGGCTCCCAAGGTGCCCGGTCCTTGCTTGTCTTTGTACATCTGACTTGCTTTCCATGGACTATTCTACTCGTGCTTAGAAATGTCCCCTGGGGTGCCCTCCTCCGAGCAGTCTTCATGGATGTCTTTCTCTGGATCTCAGGGCTCACTGTGTCAACTTCTCCCATGGCTGAGAAGCTCAAGGATGCACCTCTATCTACTTCTGCACCTCCAGCTCCTACCCAGAGTCTGGCAGAGGCCAGGGCTCAAATAGGTGTCTGAGGGCTCAGAGCAGAAATGGAGTGCCTACTGCCCTTCCCCAGAGGCCACTAGGATGCTCATGGGGGTGGGCTTGGCAGAAAGCCCAAGGGGGCCTTAAATCCACCTGGGTCCTGGTGGCTTCAGTGAGAGCTCAGAGGTGTGGGTTTGTTGGTTGAGTCATAAATAGCTGTGCCCTGAGAGCCTGGAGCCCAGGATGGGCTGGCTGAGCCAGCTAGGGCAGCTCTGGTTGGGACTCCCAGGGCCCTGCTGGTGTGTGAGGGCAAAGCAGGCTGGAGCCGGGTGCCTGCCACTGATCTCACCCAGCTGACTCCTGCAGGCTGAAAGTGCTGCTGCCCCCAGTGACCCCAGACACCGAGAAGCCTCCCAGGGCAGGCTTGAAGGAAAGTAGGGGAGGGAAGGGGAACACTGCCCTCCCCCAGCCCTGGCCTTCAGCTCACCACGGCCTCTCCTGCAGGTGTTTGGCGACGTGGACCAGGTGCGCATGACCTCGGAGGGCTCCGACTGCCGCTGCAAGTGCATCATGCGGCCGCTGAGCAAGGATGCGTGCAGCCGGGTGCGCAGCGGGCGGGCGCGCGTGGAGGACTTCTACACAGTGGAGACGGTGAGCTCCGGCACCGACTGCCGCTGCTCCTGCACGGCGCCGCCCTCCTCGCTTAACCCCTGCGAGAACGAGTGGAAGATGGAGAAACTCAAGAAACAGGCACCCGAACTCCTCAAGGTAGTTCTCCTGGAGTAGAGGCGGGATGGGGGGCCCCTCCTGTGCCAACACCTAGCATGGGCTGGCGGGGCCGGCCCTCCAGTGAGAGGGCCGCACATGTTAGGAGAGGGGTTGTGCTCGCCCCATTTCACAGGTGAGGAAACAGGCTCCCTGGGAGGCAAGCGCATCTTGCCTAAGGCCACTGGGCCAGTCAGCGATGGACGCAGCGTGCTCTGGAGAGTTTACCTGGAGACAGCCCTTTACTGCCTCAGTACCATCTAGGCGAGTGTCCTGGTTTTCCCCAAACTAGGTCATCCATCGTCACCTCCACATAGCGTTTGAAATTTTGTGGCACCTAATGGTTTCATGTCAACATTTCCCGTATTCGTGTACCACCTTCATGCCAGATGTGCTACGCTCTTTTTTTCCCTCTACATTATTTCTCTGAATTCTTAATCCATTTGGTGAAATGTGGGATCGTTGCCCTCATTTTATAGGTGAGAAAACTGAGGCTTGGAGAAGTTAGGTAACCGGCCTAAGTGCTCATATAATGACATGCAGCCTTAAGTCTATACCATGTCTTTATGTGAATGTTGTACTTATAACCACACACCCACCACGGGAAGATTAGAAAGAGGCGCCACCTCTGGGTGACCCAGCCTTGTGCCAGGCCCACTACCAGGGCCCATAGCTTGGATAGACATGGACAGGGAGATCACAGCTACCCAGCCAGCCAGGCACCCGCGTACCATTCACACCACGCAGAACTCCGTCCTTGGAGGGCCTGGTGGGGCTCAGATTTGAACTCAGATCCATGTCCAAAGCATGTGTGCTAAATCACCCTGTCTTCCTTTTTGTAATAGCCCAGATAATTTGATGGCTTTTTCTCAAACTGGGGAGAATTGCCTTACGATGTTGTATTAGTTTCTGCTGTACAACAACATGAATTAGCTCTAAGTCTATGAATTAGACTCCCTCAGGAGCCTCCCTCCTATCACCCCTGCAGATCATCA
Organism: Nanger dama; assembly: GCA_917880005.1. Lineage (NCBI taxonomy): Eukaryota > Metazoa > Chordata > Mammalia > Artiodactyla > Bovidae > Nanger > Nanger dama. Next base: position 11,223,207 of record CAKJTW010000018.1, on the reverse strand, counting down.
CAGAGAATTTGGTGGCTTTTGAGAGGATCTGTTTCTTTTATAATTTCTTCCAAACGCGTCTATTTCGCCCTTTTTCGTGTCAAGAACTGTCACATTCACTGGGATGTTGCCCTACTTGTAAGCTGACAAGTCCGCCTGCCAGTTTCATGGACGCCGGCAGAAGACATGAGCCAGAGACAAGGGACTTTATTCCTTATGCTCACCGGAGTGTCTCCACTTTCCTGCACTGGTTCTCCCACTCACTTCCCGTGGGGTGATGCAGTGGGGGCTGGATAACACGTGCACATTCAGTGCGATGTCTTCCAAGAGAAGAGCTCCTACTTAGAGAGCTTATGAGGCGCATCAAACCCACCTTCCCTGCTCTGGAGGGAAACATTCTCTGGCTGCTCCAAGGCTGTTCACTCTACAACAAGGTGGCCTGGAACAAGAACAGTCAGCGCCTCTGCAGGCAGACACACAGAAAAGCAAGAGGCCCTGGGAAGAATCGTCTCCAACATTTGGCTCAAAATATTTTCTTTAAATTTAACTTTAGTTTTATTTTTGTAACAACTGGATGGATACCAAAACTCTCAAAGTTGCAGGGGGTAGGGGGAGTGGGGGTGAATTTTAGGCCAAGTGGCTTTTTTTTAAGGAATGAAATTCTTTCTTTATTTTATTTTTGGCTGAGATGAGTCTTTGTTGCTGGGTGGGCTTTTCTCTGGTTGTGGTGAGCGGGGGCTACTCTTTGTTGCAGGCGTGGGCTTTTCTCTGGTTGTGGTGAGCGGGGGGCTACTCTTTGTTGCAGGCGTGGGCTTGTCACTGTGGTGGTTTCTCTTCTTGCAGAGCACAGCTTCTAGGTGCTCAGGCTTCAGCAGTTGCAACTTGCAGGCTAGAGAGTACAGGCTCAGTAGTTGTGGCACATGGACTTAGTTGCTCTGCAGCATGTGGCATCTTCCTGGACCAGGGATTGAACCAGTGTCCCCTGCATTGACAAGCAATTCTTATCCAATGTACCATCAGGGAAGTCCCCAAGGGACAACTTGGCAGTTCCTGGACCACACTGTCCCCCAAATCCACTAGCACCCTGCAGACTCCAGGGACAGAAGCCAGAGGCCAGTCTTTGGTCACAGGGACAAACCCAACTTTTGCTCATATCTACTTCTCAGTAACCCAACTGTAAGCATACTGAACATGAGGATAGACAAAACCTTTTTCTAAAGGCTAGCTGGTTTAATCCTTGCTACAACCCTTTGAAGAGGGAACTTATGTTCCCAGCTTTACTTGGGGGAGGAATCTGAGGCCCAGAGAGGAACTGTGACTTGCCTAAGATCACAGAGCAAGAAATTGGCAGCACTAAGATTTGAACCCAAGAATTCTCTGCTGTGTCCCCTTGCACAGTGGAGAGGTCACTGGGCAGTTCTCTTGGCCCGGAGCTATCCCTTAGGCCTTTTAGTGCACAGCAGCCATGGGATTTTTATTCAGCCTTAGAGGACTAGAGTGGGGCAGTGGTGGGATTAACCCAACAGGTGGGATTGTAGGAAGAGCCCAGAGAAGATACCCTGCCTCCTCGACACCTTAGGAGCAAAAGTGAGGGCCTGAGAGGTACCCAGAGAGCCCCAAGAGGAGCCATGGACAGAAGCAGTATAGGACAGGGCTGAGGCCACTCCTGTTTGGTGTGGCTCTGCTTTCCTCCGTGGGTACCCCACCACCCCCAGGAGGAGAGGTCAGGAGAAGCCACTGTGGAGGACGACAGAGCATACCCACCTATACCCGGCCCTTGTCTCTACCCCAACCCTTCCCCTCAAGCTAAGAACTATAGCTGTTACTTGACCTTAGTTGCATGGCTCCAAGGAAGAATGGGATTCTAGATCCCTTTCTTGGGGAGGCTGGCTGCACAGAGGAGCAGTGTTTCTCACCTCTTCACTCCCTTTCCTTCTGGACATGAACTAGACCTGGCCCCACCCTTGAGAAATCCCAGTCCTGTGGGGACATAGCTCCTGAGCCCAATAATAGCTAGGTAGCCAGTGCCAGACCAAGCGCCATACCAAGGACCATGGTAGTCCTGAGGAGGAGGTAACATTAGAACTGGGCATTGTGGGGTGTATAGGAGTCCCTCAGGCAGAGCAGCAGTGAAGACAGGCTAGGTGAGAGTAAGTAGAGTGGGTGTGACCCAGGGTGCCTCCTCGCCTTTGTCTGTCCCAGCTTTACTAGCCACCGGTCAGTTCCACATCATGCTTCTCAAACTATATGTGGTGAAAGACCAGTTCTTTAAAAATCTGTCAAGTGTCAATATTTTGTGAAATACTATAAAATTAGTTGTTAGAAAAATGAAATGGAATATAAACAAAAACACTAAATACAAGTCCAGCGTTGTATTAGTAGAGTCCACAGATATAAAATTTCTCTTTTGAACAGCTCTGAAATTTTACGAAAGTCTACTCTCATTTTGTGTAATTATTTAATCGCAGACTGGTAATGAGCAGCTTGGACTGGGAATGGTGCTGGTTTGCAGACCACACTTTGAGTAGCTCGGCTCAAACACGCCACGTGTCTTCACACCTTCAGCTCTTTGCACGAGCTGTTCCCTGGGCCTGGAATGTCTGTCTCCGGCCATCGTTGCTCAATCTGTGCTTCTTCTTCAGAGTTCAGTTCAAACTTCCTCCTGGCAGACTTTACCAATACACACCCACTCCCAGACAAGGTCAGTGCCCCGCCATTAATGGCCTGGGCACCTGAGTGTGTTTCCATCTGCGTTTCCTGACGCGGACGCCTATGTCACTCCGCGCCCCTTGAAGCCTGTGAAGGACCATGGAAGCTCATGTCTGCATTGTCATCACCGTCTTTAATGCCTGGGCCAGAGTGAATATTTGCTGAGGCAAAGAAGATGCCAGGGGCAGGTTGGAAGCGACCTTGAGTGCCAAGCTTAAGAGATTAGAAGCCCCACCTGGGCAGTAGGGAGCCACAGCGAGCCATCAGGCAGGGGAGAGACCCATGGTCAAAGCTGTGCTTCGGGAAGCCAGTTTTGGTGGCCTTGAAGGCAACAGAAGTGAAGCTGGGAGGTCCCATTTAGCCTCCTGGAATGGTACTCATCACTGATATTCATGTGGCCCTTGCTATGCACCCATCTGAGCTGAGCCCTGTCCAGACGGTGCTGCTGTGAACCTTACCCCTGCTGCCCGCCTCCCAGAGAGAAGCTGAGACCCAGGAGCGTCTAGTTCTGAAACTGCACAGTTCTGAAACTGAACTGCACAGAGCCCTGGGGGTACAATGCAACCCTTCCAAGGCTGAACAAGGTTGTGGGGAAGCAGAGGAGGCTCAGGGCCCTTTCCCTACTTCCACCAGAGTCCCCCTTTTTCTGTTTTCGAGATCAGAGTCTACTCAGAGAAGAACTGTCTGGCTTAAAACAGCTTGAACAGCCCTGGGAGAGTGGGAGTAAAACTGTTGGAAACAGCTGGCCAAGGCCACGCAGGAGCGCTGGCCTGCTCAGGCCCTGAATGCATACAGGGGGTGGACTGGAGGCACTGCCCACTAGAGGCAAGGAAAGCTGATTTCCCAACTGGCCCTTTGTGCCACGGTTTCCCTGACAGTCTCACTGGCATCCTGGCCATCTGGAGGGAAGGATCATGTCCTGTGAGGTGTGACAGCCAGGGGATGGAGTTGGGCAGCTGAGGGGAGAGCGGGAACTGGGCGAGGGAGACGCGGCATCTGCTGCTGACTGGTTGTGCAAGCCCCTCCCCATCTCTTGGCCTCAGTTTCCCCATTTGAACCCAGACAGGCACAGTAAAGCACGATGGGAAAGAGGTTTTGGTTTATACCAGTCTGGGCTCTGCTTCTGGCTCCACCATTTAACAGCTGAGGGCCTTGGCTTCACTTCTGTAAGCCGCAGCTTCCCGATCTGCACGACCAAGATAAAAGACCTCCAAACCTTATCATAGGTCGGGTGCCCAGAATCAAACTCTTGTGTGTGGATGACTTATTATGAAAGGGCTCCCAGGAGGTACTGATACTGAAGCGGATGAAGCAGCAGGAGGGCTAGGGAGGGAGGGGCAAGGAAAGGAGCCCAGTAGGGGCATGGTTTCAGGCCATGTGCCAGCCCCAGCTGCAGGGGACGCTGGAGTATGAGTGGCAGCTCACTTGTCCTGCAGGGCTAGGATGCTGACTTCTAGATGTCCACACCAGTCAGCCCTTGCCTGCAGACTGCCCCAGGAGGACACACACTCCCAAACACTTTGAGGGCAAAGTGGCTCTTTGAAGAGAGTCACAGATACAGGCTGTTAAAAGATAGGCATGTGGAAGCCAGGGTTGGGGGCGAGAAAACAGAAGCAGGGATCCAGGGAGTGTGGATAGAGCTCCTTCGGTGTCCACTGCTCCACTGTCCTCCAGGGTTGTTATGGATTAAGTGAAGTGGTTCATTCAGGCCCCGACACAGTGCCTGCCATATGTGGAATATGCTTAGTTGTGTCCAACTCTTTGTGACTCCATAAACTGCAGCACACCAGGCTTCCCTGTCCTTCACTATCTCCTGGAACTTGCTCAAACTCATGTCCATTGAGTCGGTGATGTCATCCAACCATCTAATCCTCTGTCGTTCCCTTCTCCTCCTGCCTTCAATCTTTCCTAGCATCAGGGTCTTTTCAGGAGTCGGCTATTCGCATCAGGTGGTCAAAGTATTGGAGCTTCAGCCTCAGCATCAGTCCTTTCAATGAATATTCAGGGTTGATTTCCTTTAGGATGGACTGGTTGGATCTCCTTGCAGTCCAAGGGACTCTCAAGAGTCTTTTCCAGCACCACAATTCAAAAGCATCAATTCTTCGGCACTCAGATTTCTTTATGGTCCAACTCTCACATCCATACATGACTACCGGAAAAACCATAGCTTTGATTATATGAACCTTTGCAGCAAAGTGATATCTCTGCTTTTTAATATGTTGTCTAGATTGGTCATAGCTTTTCTTTCAAGGAGCAAGCATCTTCTAATTTTATGGCTGCAGTCACCATCCACAGTGATTTTGGAACCCAAGAAAATAAAATTTGTTACTATTTCCATTTTTTCCCCATCTATTTGCCGTGACATGATGGGACCAGATTCCATGATCTTAGTTTTTTGAATGTTGCATTTTAAGCCAGTTTTTCCCTCTCCTCTTTCACCTTCATCAAGAGGCTCTATAGTTCCTCTTCACTTTCTGTCATCAGCTACATATCTGAGGTTACTGATATTTCTCCCTGCAATCTTGATTTTAGCTTGTGCTTCATCCAGCCCAGCATTTCACATGATGTACTCTGCATACAAGTTAAATAAGCAGGGTGACAATATACAGCCTTGACATACTCTTTTCCCAGTTTTGACCCATTTCATTGTTCCATGTCCAGTTCTACCTGTTACTTCTTGTCCTGCCATGCGCTGTGCCTTTTCCCTAACTTTCACCCTTCCCCGGCAGCTGCAGTCCATGGTGGATCTCCTGGAGGGCACCTTGTACAGCATGGACCTCATGAAAGTGCACGCCTACGTCCACAAGGTGGCTTCCCAGATGAACACATTGGAAGAGGTAAGGGCAGGGCTCAAGCCAGTGGCCAGGCTGCTGCCTGGGCAGTTTTGTCTGGACCCTGGTGGCTGTTAGAAGATGGACTCCAGGAGGGAGCTGGGACAAGGAGATGCAGACCACAGGGTTCTGCCTTTGAGGAGGAGATCCGACTGGGCCTCAGGGGCCCACAGGACACTGGAGGGCTGGGTGGAGAAACTGAGGTGCCTGCTGGTTGTGGGAAAGGGGGTGTGGAGGGGCTGGAACCTGTGGCCACCCTCAGTTCACCAAGACCAGGGAACAAGTCGGGGCCGAGTGTTGTGAAGGGCTGGCCAGGCCTCCTGGGGCCAGGCCTAAGGCAGCATGGCTGTTCAAGGACCCACCTACTGTGGAGATCGAGGTGCTGACTGTCTTCTGCTCAGCGAAAATGTGCTGGAGGGGCTGGGTGGGTGGCTGACACCACCCCCTGAGGACAGGGACAGAGCTGAGCGAGGAGGTGCAGGCTTGAGGTCTGTGTCTCTGCTGGCACAGCCTGGCCTCCGCCTGTTTCCGGCATCCGGTCCATGCTGGGCTGCTGAGAGCATGGGGCTATGCAGCTGCCAGCAGGGGTGTGAGGGGCTTCCTTTCCCAGCTTCCTTTCCAGCAGAAGGGGGCACCTGGGCATCCTGTGCCCCACAAGGGGAGATTAACCCCTTGTGTGCATGCGTGCTAAGTCACTTCTGTCATGTCCAAAGCTTTGCAGCCCTATGGACTATAGCCTGCCAGGCTCCTCTGTCCATGGGACTCTCCAGGCAAGAATACTGGAGTGGGTTGCCATTTCCTTCTCCAGGGGATCTTCCCAACCCAGGCATGAACCCAGGTCTCCCGCATCGCACGCAGGTTCTTTACCACTAGCGCCACCTGGAAAGCCCCTATTAACCCCTACAAACCTCAAAGTCCAGGGTCACTTAACTATTCTAAGATTATTTGGTTAGTATCTCTTTTGTGCCAGCACGGGAGAAAGATAATAACAGTTGCTGAATTTCTCCTGTGCCCAGGGTTTCCTGTGCACAGTGCGTGCCAGGTCTTCCTGTTGTTTGTTCTACTCTTCTGCTTTGACCTTCCTTTCCTCTTGTAATCTTAGGAAATGTTAACTCACTTCGCATAACTGTGAGCCAGGCAATCTGGAGGAGCCAGACAATGATTTCCACAGCCACGAAGAAATGATTTTTAAATTATCTTCTGTTTTGCATTATCTTTGCTTTGCTTCTGTTCACTAAGTGACAGCTGTGGAAAACAAAAGTTTTTGCTAACATTAGGAGGAGACAGAAGAACAGCCTCAGGAGGAGCTGGCTCCCTCTGCCTAAGGGAAAAACATCACAGGAGTCAGGCAGCATTTTGGAGTCGCAGCCTCCCTCTGCTTTCTCCCCTTATGCCAGTGGTTCTCAGCCCTGCGTGACTTTGCTCCCCAGGGGACAGCTGGTTTATCTGGAGCCATTTCTGGTTGTCATAATTTGGGGGAAGTGGGTGGCGGACGCTATTGGTTCTAGTGGGCAGTGGTTGGAATGCTGCTAAACATCCTACAATGCAGGACAGTCCCACAACGCACAAATGTCAATAGTGCTGAGGTTGAGAAAGTTGCCTTACATGGTTTGCCTTCTGTCTTCCCTGTGATCCAGGTGGGAGTGGGGCTCTGTGTGTATGTTAGTCGCTCAGTCATGTCAGACTCTGTGTAGCCCACCAGCCTCCTCTATCCATGGAATTCTCAAGGCAAGAATGCTGGAGTGAGTTTGCCATTCCCTTCTCCAGAGGATCTTCCCAAGCCAGGGATGGAACCTGGGTCTCCTGCATTGTAGGCAGATTTTTTACCATCTGAAAAACCAGGGAAGCCTATGGGGCTAGGGGCTGCTAAAGCCAGGCAATGTCCGCAGCAGGAGGGAAACAACGAGGCAGGGCAGGAGAAGCAGAGTAGGGGTAAAGATGGGGGTTAGTGCTGTAGGTGGAGCTGACAAGACCCAGGAGAAAAGTTGGAGACTTGGAGACAAGGAAGGGATCAGAGGCCATAGCAAAACCCCTATGAGTTTATGTTTATTTTATGAAAAGGGGATATTTATGTATTACTTGTGAATTTAAAAGGTAATTTTTAAAGTAGCAAAAGATTGGTAGCAACTTAAAATGTAAAGGTGGATCCATAGGGACTAGCTAAGGACATCGGTCCATCCAGACAGTGGCCGACCGTGTGGCCAGCAGAAGGTGTGGAAGGTGAAGTCGCTCAGTCGTGTCTGACTCTTTGCGACCCCATGGACTGTAGTCTACCAGGATCCTCTGTCCATGGGATTTTCCAGGCAAGAATACTAGAGTGGGTTGCCATTTCCTTCTCCAGGAGATCTTCCTGACCCAGGGATTGAACCCAGGTCTCCCGCATTGTAGGCAGACAGCTTTACCATCTGAGCCACCAGGAAGTAGAAGGTGTATATACAAAGATGTACAAGAGTTCCCAAAACAGACTCAAGGGAGAAAGCAAAGTGGAAACGAAGGAAGAAAGGGAAGAAAAGAGGGAGGGAGGAAGAAGAGGAATTCCCTTGCAGTGCAGTGGTTAGGAGGCTGAGCTTTCACTGCCAAGGGCTCCAATCCCCACCAGGGTTCTGATGGGGGTTCAGTGTCTGAAGTCAGATCCTGCAAGCCATGTAGTATGGCCAAGAAAAACAAAAGAAGAAAGAACACCATCACAATTAACCCAGAAACAGGTGGGTGGGAGCCATAGATTTTCTATCCATTTATTTCCTTTAATTTACTACTATGAACATATTTTCTATTTGTTTATTCAAGCAGTTTTTAAATTAAAATTAATAACCACAGGGTCTCGAGCAACACGCTTTATTTCACCACTGCTCTTGGGTGCCGCCTCACCCATTCCTCTGGGCCCTGGGTTGGGAGACTGGGTTGGCAAACCCTGATGGCAGAAGCTGGGGTGTGCCCCAGGGTGGGAGACAGCCTAGAGACTGGAAGGACCTCGAGTCCCACCCCCACAGAGCATCAAGGCCAACCTGAGCCGGGAGAACGAGGTGGTGAGGGAGAGCATGCGCCACTTCAGCGAGCAGCTGAGGCACTATGAGAACCACTCAGCCATCATGATGAGCATCAAGAAGGAGCTCTCCAGCCTGGGCCTCCAGCTGCTGCAGAAGGACGTGGCCACGGCACCCGCCGCCGCCCCAGCCCCCGCGCCGGCAGCAAGGCTCAGGTGAGACCAGGCTCTGGTGACGGGACCTTGGCCCTGAGGGCCAGCTGGGTCATGGCTTGGGGTTGTGGGTTGGGGCTGAGGGCTGGCCCAGTGGGAGAGTCCCTGGCAGGGTGGGGGCGAGGGGGTGCCTGCTGCGCAGTAAGCAGTCAACACAGGTGAGCTGGAAGCAGACGGCTCCTGAGCCAGGCGTTTGGCAGTGTTCTCACTCCTGGTTCCAATCTAGTGGGGACAAGGTTGCGGAGATGACCCTCCCTACCTGGTCCCGGGGAACCAGGTCACCTGCAGCACAACCACTTGTAACCTCATCTGCTGTGGCTGGGCCCCTGGCTGCATCAGTTCTGCTGGGGCGGGGGGTGGGGCGGGCAGGGGGTGTATGTGGGCAATGCCTCTGGGACCCGAGCCAACTAATACCACTTCTTCATGCAACCAATTGATTGTGGGGTGGAGAAATCCTGCAGCAAACACCCAGCCTTCCATCTTCAAACTCAGCTCCCAAAGCAAGCAAAGGCACTGCTTTTTGTCATCAGGGGCAGAGCCATCCATGACATAGAACACACCTTTGGGCAAATTTGAAAAACGCCCTCCTCTAGCCAGACAGGTTGCAGAAAAGACTCTCCCACTGGTCAGAAATTAGAAGGGGGAGGGACCTCGCTGCTGGTCCAGTGGATAAGACTCTGAGCTCGCAATGCAGTGGGCTCTGGTTCCATCCCTGGCTGGGGAGCTAAGATCCCATATACTGCAACTAAGCTCAAGGACAGCAACTGCTAAGTCCTTACACAGCAATAAAGACCCAGGGCAACCAAAGCAAGTTTTTTTTAAAAAGGGTCCTCTTTGGGTGGATAAGTTATCCGAAGGCTCCTTCCTGTGACCAACACACACCAGGATGTGTGCCTTGGCAGATGGAGTACAGCCTAGACTTTACTTCCATTCGCTCCTTTGACCAGTCACCACGTGCAGGACACAGCCCCCACCGCTCCCACAGTGGCCTGGTTTTCTAGTGAGTGGGGTAAGAAGGCAGCTGACTTCTTCATAGACATTGTCTCAGTGAAGCCCGCAATGACCTGCAAGGACGGTTTGGCAGATGAGGACACTTGGAGGAGGGTCACTCGGAGAAGGTGGCCTTGATGGAACCCGGGCCTGCGTGACAACCAAGCCCACGCTCTTCCCCTCCACCCCTCAGCCTCCCGTGCTGACATTTTGATGATGGGACCATCTGTGTCTGCAGCAAGGTTCACATAGATGCTGATAAAGCAGGGAGGAAACCTGGTGCCTCGGCCCAGAGCTGGCTTCCTGCTCGTTCCGTGCCAGTTCCAGAGCTGGAATGAGTCCTGTTGGGGCAGTGGCACAGAAAGTCTAGATACCATCCTTGCTGTATCACCTGGAGATCCTGCCTAACAATGGGTAGTGTCACAGGCCCAGTGTTCGCGTGCCGAGCCAGCATCAGAGGCATTTAAAAGGAAGCCAAAATAACAAAATTCTTAAAATGTTAGAAACAGCATGCCCTAAGGTCAATGCCCTGGTGACCAACCATCCCAGTCTGCCCAGGACTGAAGGGTTTCCCAGGATACGGGACTTTCAGCGCTAACTGGGAAAATTCCAGACACACTGAGATGAATTGGTCAGGAGGGCCTGAGAACCTCTCCCTGCTCACACACAAAGACCAGTGAGTGAGAGAGACGGATGGGAAGCTGACCTCCCCTGGGAGCTGACCATTGCAGTCTACCCCCCAGGCAGAGCGAACAATAATTGGGAAGTGGAACAGGATCTAACCTATTAGGCTGGGCTTCAAGCCTACCAGGGAGCTAGAGAGCTGAGTAGGGAAACTGAGGCACACCCTGTTCATGGATGTCACCACGATGGGAAGAGAGCTATGAATTCAGGAGCTCCTGGGACACAGGGCCTGGAGCCACCTGACCACTACCAGCCCCCAAATGCTGAGCCTCCCTGACCCCCTGAAACATCCCTTCTACCATGCTCCAAGTCTGAGACTCCCCTTCTCCCCCAGGACACAGCTGGAGGGAAAGGCAAAGAAAACAAAAAATATGGCAGCGTGCAGAAGAGCTTTGTCGACAAGGGCCTCTCGAAACCTCCTAAGGAGAAGCTGCTGAAGGTGGAGAGGCTGAAGAAGGAGGGCAAAGGCAGATTCCCCCAGCCCACAGCCAAGCCCCGGGCCCTGGCCCAGCAGCAGGCCGTGATCCGAGGCATCACCTACTACAAGGCAGGCAGAAAGGACATGACCGAGGCCACGGCTGGTGAGTTGGAGGAAGATGGGAACCTTGGGGAGCAGGAGTCCTACAGGGACCCAGGATCTCTTCTGTAAAGTGCCCCAGACCTCAGCTCTGTAGGTTACCTGTTGGTGCCCTTTGCTCGTCCACACAATGGGATAATCCCCCTCCTGGGGTTGTTGGATGGGGATGAAATGATAAAATCAACGAAGCACCCCTGCAGTATCACTAGCTGTTTCCACTCTCACTGGACTTTTCCTCCTTCCTTGAAAGATTTGCTGAAAGTTCACTGTGTGTGTGCTGTATCTTCCAGACAGTCTGCCTAACACGAAGCTCATAGTCTAGTGGGGGAAAGCACACGCACAACTAAGCAGCTGCCTCTGGTGGGGCAGGAAAACGCAGGGCCAGGCCAGGGTTCTGGGAAGTGCCCCAGGGCCTCTGCGGCACCGCCCATGCCCAGATTGGCACTGGAGAGAATGGCCTCTCCAGCACGTTCCACTCTTTTCCTCCCAAATAAGAGCCCACAGACTCTGGTCTCTTTCTTACAGCTCCCTACCAGATCATGGTGAAGTGCAACGAAATAATCGAAAAATAAGAGACGAAAGTTCTAAGAGTTCCCAGATTTCTGGGCCATCCCCGCTGCTGTGGTCCTGATCCTCCCTCTGAGCTGCTCCCCCAGATGCCTCTCCTCTGATGTCCCTGAGAGGTGTCCCCAGCCTGTTTCCCCTTCCTGGGTCCTGCTGATCACCTCCTCCACTGAGGCTTTCTGCCTAGCCCATGCCCAAGGGGGCCAGGAGTGGAACTGTGAGGGACCAGTCTCCCAAGAGCCCCTCAGTTCTTGGTCTCTCAGATCTCAGGGGCCTCTTCTCCCAGCTCCTGGTGCCAGCTGTCAGCTCTGAGTCCTGCCAGTTCAGCCTGGCCACCGTGTAGAGCTGCTGACCCCTGGCTGGGGCCCTGCCCATGAACAGCTGCAGGCATCTGACTCTGCCAGCGAGGCCTGTGGGAACAAGCCCTGCCCTGGCTGGGTGCCAAGGCTGGGCCCCGCTGAGGCCCGCTGACCAGAGGGTGTACCTTCACTCCCCTAGAGACTCCAGGGGCCGCTCCCCAGTGGAGCCTGGCTATACCCTGTGCAAAGGGAAGCCCAGCAGGAAGAGACAGGTAGAAGTCACATGAGCCTCAGTACATCTCTGGAGGCCCTACGACCACAGTAGCAACAGCACAGGCCCTTTGTCTCTGGCATCGCAGGTCTGAATCCTTGCACAAGTGCTGTTGCAGTCAATCCAGGAGAGGAAACAAGTCCAGAGAGGTGAAGTGGCCACCTCCAGGTTCTACAGCAAGTTAGTGAGACTGAAGCCCAGAAGCTGAAGAATTTTCGTCCCCTGCTCTGTGCCACAGGGTCTTACTGCTTTCCCTGCCCATTCCAACCATTTCCCTGACCTCAGCCATTCCAACCCAGGGGAGTTCCGGTCAGGGATGACCCGAGAAGGCCCCAACCAGTTCTATGGAGCTGAAGAAGTTCCGGTCAGCACAGCCCATGCCAGCAGGGGTGGAAGAAGAAGGGGAGGGCAAGCAAGCTGAGAGATGGGAGTTAGGAGATGAACAAGGGGACAGAGACCTGGGGTCCAGAGGGGATGGGAAGCTGGCCACGCCTGGCCTGCCCTACCTGCAGTGTCAAATCCTGGATGAGAGAAACTAGAGGGTGGGTCTAGACAAAGACAACGTCTGTAATATGGGAGCAGGGCTTTCTGCCGCCGGAGATTGGATCCAAGAAACAAAAACACTGGTACAAAGTGTTTATTTAGGAGGGAAAAGGGTCTCAGGTCCAGCACCTCATATTTGCCAGGATCTGTGCAAATGTCTCATATACATTTTTCTCTAATCGATACAACAGCTTGATGTGGTAGACCTCACGACTCTCATTTCACAGAAGGGGAAGCTGAGGCCCACTGAGGCAGAGGACTTGACCGAGACCACTCACCTGAGGGGCTTACAGCCAGTCTGCTGACCAGGAAGCCCTCCCCACTTCCCACTTTGCAAGGCTTTTCACTCCTCAGGGGCCACCCCTTTCTCTCCCCCCATGGCCCCAGCGCTGGCAGCCCAGTAGGCCTGGGGAGCATCTCGGGGAATGGTGGGTGCTGCTCGGATGTGAACATGGGGTCTTCTCTCCACAGACAATGCCCTCAAGGGCACTTCCTGGCTGGAGCAGCTGCCACCCAGGGTGGAGGGCCAGCCACCCGAGCCCAACTCAGCAGAGCATGAGGAGGCTGCGCCCCAGGCCCCTGAGGGAGCGGATCTGGCCCCTGGCACCTCTGCGTCGGATCCCACCCCCACCTCCACCCCCACCACCAGTCCCCTGCCCACCGAGCCACCCCCCACGCCCAGAAGTCCCCAGTCAAGGTGAGTAAGCCTCACAGGGGTCAGCAAACTACTGCCCGTAGGCCAAATACAACCTGCAGCCTGCTTTTGAACAGCCCTTGAGCTAAGAATAGTTTTTACATATTTTAAGGGTTGTTTAAAAAAAAAAATGGAACAGAAATATGTGGTCTGGAAAGTCTAAAATGTTGGCTATCTGATCTTTGTAGGAAAAGCCTGACCACATTTACAGGGAAACAGATAGTGCTCTCAACAAATTCTTCTTAAAACATCACCTAGAATCCCATCATCAAAGCCAGCAACTATTTTTACTTCCGGATTTCTTCTGTCCAGTCTCTGGCCCTGTTTTTTATGTCCATGTTTGTAGTTTCGGCTTATGTCTTAGGTAGAAATCTTCCTAATTAAGTCATCGAGCCCATCCTTCTGGAGGGCATCTTGGCTGCCTGTGATAACAGGCCTTAAAACCATTCCCTACTTTGGTCCAGTACATTCCACTTCTAGGAATCTTTTCCTAAGGGATCCATCAGATATGTGGACAGCAGCTACAGCTTAACTGGTTTGCTTGTGGTCTATTTCTAATGTCAGAAAACTGAGAATAATCTCAAAGTCAACACTGAGGAGACTGGTTAAATTAATTCAGTGGCACAGCTCTCTGGCAGTCTGGTGGAACCTTGAAATCACATCATTAAAAGGCCATTTAATGATGTGAGAGATTGCTCAGTGGAGGGAAAAAACAGGATACATAAAACTGTATATTCAGAAGAATGATAGTGCTTTTTAAGTATTTCTGCATGACTGTACATGCAGAGAAAATAAGAAAAGGAAGGAAATGCAAAATGTTGGAAAATTTCTTTGAATAACAGAAGTTTGAATGATTTTTATTTTCTACCTTTTCCTTTTCTGAATATTCTGTTTTCTCCAATGAGGAGACATTGTTTTGATTATGAAGAAAGAAAAAATAATAATAATACGGCTACAAACAAAATCTCAGAGGGGACTTAAGAAAGATTCAGATAATGTTCCCAGGACTGTTGGTTTGTCTTGGGTCCTGTGGGTGTGTGTATCAAGTGCCACCCCTCGCTCCCCACAGGCAGAGAGGCGAGCTGTGAGGGCACCCTCCGGGCCGTGGACCCCCCCGTGAGACACCACAGCTATGGGCGCCATGAGGGAGCCTGGATGAAGGACCCCGCGGCCAGGGATGACAGGATCTATGTCACCAATTACTACTATGGAAACAGCCTGGTGGAATTCCGCAACCTGGAAAACTTCAAGCAAGGTGGGGGACCCCTGAGATGGGGAGGAGGCAGGTCTGGGGAGCCTAGGGAGGGTTCCTCTGGAGACATGGCCCTTGTTTGCCTTGTGGTATTCTGTGGTCCAGGCTTCCCCAGCCTGGCCTAGCTCTGAATGGTCAGCCACCCCAAGAAGGGGAGTCTGGGGGCACCCCTAAGTGGAAACTCTGAGTACTGTTACCCTTGACAGTAAATGACACTCACTAGGGGCAAGACCACGTCCATCTTGTTTGCAGCATTTGCTGAGTGCTTATTATGTGCTAATCACCTGTGTGTATCAACTCATGGTATCTCCATAATTCCATGAGGTGGGGGGTTATCATCCTGTCTTACAGGTTAGCAGAGCCCCAGGCCTTACAGGAGCTTCAGGTCTGGACAGGGAAGGGCAGAAATTTTGTTATCACATCTGAAACATGATGGGAGGAAAGGGTCAGTTAGACATGACCTGCCCTCCAGAAATGCACAATCTGATGTATGTGGCAAAAGCTTCAAGAAACAGCTTGATATAGTGCTAGAGGGAGGCCTTGGGGCTATGGGAGCCCAGCCTGGAGACCAGGGAAGACTTCCTGGAGGATGTGATGCTGAGGCATTCCCCAGGCAGACAGGATGGGAAATGGCAGTCTAGGCAGCAAGAAGGGCATGGGCAAATGCCCTGGTATCAGCCTGGCCTATGCTGGTCCACAACTGGTAACCTTGAACCCTCTGAGCCCCCATTTACGCCCTGGCACATGGGATAATGTCTTGATGGGCGAGATAACTGGCCCAGCCCCAGGCCCACAGCTCACTCCCGTTTCCATTGCTTGCTGGTCCCTGGGATGAGCTGAGGTTTTTTCCCAGAGGCTCTGATGTGACCATCCGCCCCCTGCACGCAGGCCGCTGGAGTAACATGTACAAGCTGCCCTACAACTGGATCGGCACGGGTCACGTGGTGTACCAGGGCGCCTTCTACTACAACCGTGCCTTCACCAAGAACATCATCAAGTATGACCTGCGGCAGCGCTCGTGGCCTCCTGGGCGCTGCTGCCGGACGTGGTGTACGAGGACACCACGCCCTGGAAGATGGCGCGGCCACTCGGACATCGACTTCGCCGTGGACGAGAGTGGCCTGTGGGTCATCTACCCCGCCGTGGATGACCGTGACGAGGCGCAGTCCGAGGTGATCGTGCTGAGCCGCCTGGACCCCGGCGACCTGTCAGTGCAGCGCGAGACCACGTGGAAGACGCGGCTGCGGCGGAACTCCTACGGGGAACTGCTTCCTGGTGTGCGGCATCCTGTACGCCGTGGACACGTACAACCAGCGGGAGGGCCATGTGGCCTACGCCTTCGACACGCACACGGGCACCGATGCCCGCCTGCAGCTGCCCTTCCTCAATGAGCACGCCTACACCACCCAGATCGACTACAACCCCAAGGAGCGGGTGCTCTACGCATGGGACAACGGCCACCAGCTCACCTACACCCTCCACTTCGTGATCTGAGTGGGAACTTGTGGTCACAGGAGAGGAGTGGCCGTGGGCATGGGGGCTCCCCATAGCGACTCCTGCAAGGGACTCCCTCAGCAAATATTTACTGGGGGCCAGGCCCAGGGCTAGGTGCTAGGCGGGTGGCTTAGCAAGGATCGACCTTCCTTAGCACCTAGTGGAGTAATAATCGCTTCCACCTGCAGAATATTGTCAAGAGCTTCACGTGCACTAACCTGCTTAATCTTGGCACCCTTGGAGGCAGAGGCAGTTAAGCCCATTTAACAGATGGGGAGACTGAGGCCTCAGTCTGGATCAGGCTAGCTCACTTTACAGATAAGACCTGAGCACGCTCTCCCCTGCCTCCAACCCTCTCCCTTCTCCCCTGGTTTTTCTTGTCCTCTCAAGTCTGTCTCCCTTCCCAGGGGCTACTCGAAACCTTTGGGACCAACACCCTAGTGTTGGGTGGAGGCCAGCTCTGCATGCCATCCCAGGCTCCTGTTCTGACTGAGCTGCTGGTGGCCCTGGGGCTTTGGGTCCTTTGGCTAATGTCCTTGCTCCTTGCCTTTGGCCAGCCCCCCATCCCCACCCGGTGTCTGACCGCATTCCAAACCTCCACAGTCACCCAGCCACTGAACAGAAACCACACCCCAAGAAAAAAATACCAGCCCCCCTTCCAAGACCCCCTCCCTCTGTACTCATTTTTATTTTCTCTTATTCCTCATCAGCACCGTCATTTGTTTCTGAGGCAGCAGCTGAGAAGGCTGCAGGCAGCTGCCTGCCACCGTGACTCCACAAGAGTGGGGAACTGGGCCAGGCCCTGGGGCTCCCTCTCCACCCAGGAGTGCTGGCTCCACCCACACACCCAGGCTGTGGGACCTCTCCCCACTACTTCCCAGAGCCTTTGGGCCGGGGTCCACCTTGTTCTTTCTCTTTGGGCTTTTTAACCCACAAGCTATGTGCACTCAGGGATACTCCGGGTCTGCCGTGAGCAAGACCCTAAGCCTGAGGCTGGGCAGTACCAGGATGAAACAGGTTTCCTCTTCCTTGGCAGTCCTAACCTGGTCTTTAGGTGAACTGGCCTGGGAGACGGCAGGGAGGCTGAGATCTGGGCAGCCAGCACAGAGGAGGTTTTGGACTTTCTGGTGGCAGGGAAGAGGCAGGGGGTGGAAGCTGGGAGGGAAGGAGAAAGGGGTCTGTGGGTCAGGTTTTCCTGGCTTCAGAGATATTGAGCCCAGGGTGCCCGGAGTCCAACTTGGGGCTGAAAATGCACAGGTGGGCTCCCTGAGCCTCAGTCCCAGGCAACCCAGGGGATCAGACCTTCAGGTCTGTCCCTATCTGCTTTGAACAACATTTTTAGAGCTGGAAGAAGTTCTCAGCCTGACTCCTTGCATCAGCAAAGGAGAAAGGGTGCAGGGCCACTCCGGGGAACGGGACATAGCCGACCTCCCTCCAGAAGGGCTTTGTCCAAATCCTTTATCCTACAGGCTTGGAAGCAGCTAGGCTGTAGACCACCTGGCACCCAAGCCATACTAACACGTTTGAAGAGAATTTACAGCTGATCTCTACACATCCCTGGACCCTGCTGCTTGCATTCAGTCCCCATGCCAGCTCCCAGGTGTCTGTGTATATGAACACCCAGCTGCCACATTGGGAAATTCAGCTGCATACCCTGGGTATAAGGAAATGCATTTTGTGCAGAATACACTTCTTTCAGACATTGTCAGGTGACGTTATTTTGTTTAAGCTGTAACTCACCCCCAAAATAAAGGGAATGATGACGCCCAGCCGAGCCAGGCCTGACTCATAGTAGCGGACTCATCCAGGCGCCCCCACCCAGTGGAACTCCAAGGGCTGAGCATACAGACTCTTTAGGGGCTGCAAGTCCTGGGTGTGGGTCTTAAAAGACTCAATGCTTTGTGATATCACAGCCCAACCATGTGAGAAGTGTTCAGGCTCCTCTCTTCCCATTAGTCTTAGAAAAGGGAAAGTTAAAATGGACTGATTTTGAAAAAGGACAAGCAAAATGGTTTTCTTGGGGACAGGATGCCGGTTGCAGCCTCTAAACATTCACTGAGCCCCTTCTGCTTTCAGGTCCTTGTATGTGGGTTACGTTGTAGGTACAGTTATTTTCCTCGTTTTAGAGATAGTCAGACTGGCACCCAGAGAAGTTCAGTGGAGGCAGTTAAATGGAAAGCCAGGTTTCCAAATCAGGTAATATAACATGAACATCAACAGTGGGCTAAGAAAGTCATATGCATCTTCACAACAGTGGAAGGTATATACTCTGTGTGTGCCCATTTTACAGATGGGAAAACTGAGGTGAAGGGACTTACCCAAGCAAGCAGTTTACTCTGTAGCAGAGTCAGGTTTTCACGGCTGGTTAGTACATGTTTTTGTCAATTGTATATCTCTCTCGCAGCAGCTCCAGAATAGTGCTTGTTTCTTTTAAACCAGTGTAGCCAAGCCATGAATTGCGTCTTCATAGGAGAAGGCAGTGGCACCCCACTCCACTACTCTTGCCTGGAAAATCCCATGGACGGAGGAGCCTGGTGTGCTCCAGTCCATGGGGTCAATGAGAGCTGGACACGACTCAATGATTTCACTTTCACTTTTCACTTTCATGCGTTGGAGAAGGAAATGGCAACCCACTCCAGTGTTCTTGCCTGGAGAATCCCAGGGACAGCGGAGCCTGGTGGGCTGCCGTCTATGGGGGTCGCACAGAGTCGGACACGACTGAAGTGACTTAGCAGCAGTAGCATCAGGAGACCCAAGAAGGAGGTTGGGGTCCGCTCATAAAGAGCCTTGAATGCCAAACCAAGAGCGACTCCCTCCAATCACATTTGGAACGAAGTCGAGTATAAAGGAGAGGAAAGGAAATTCTAAGACAATTGGATTTTGTCCTGTCAGTGATGGGAGGCAGGGAAGAGCTTTTGTTGTGGGATTTACTACATTTGGACAGCAGGTACTTAAAGGAGAGAGCCAGCTTTTCCTGCTGACCTCAGCTGTGAAGGCAAAGGAAGCTGTCTCTGGTATTTCTGAACAACGTGATAACAGGAAGGGGCTTTGACTGCTACTTTTGATTCCTCGTGAGAGAGTTCTAGGCCTTAATATTTAATTTGCTCTGTCTGGGGAGAAAAGAAGGAGGCCTCTGCCTTGAGAGGCAGACCTAAAAGTAAGGCTCGGGGGGTGGGATGGGGTTTCCTGGGAATGACTTGAGGGCTTCTGAAAGCCAGTTTGTTCTAAAGCATCTTTTCCTCCTTGATAACATTGGAAACCACTCTGGAGACAGGAGGACACAGTCCAGGATGGTTGTCAGGGAGCCCTGGGTAAGGAAGGGTTGGGAAGTCCTAGGTTCGAATCCAGCTGTGCTTCTCACAGGCTTCACGTTTGGGCAGGGTAGGGACTGTTGAGGGGACAGACATCACCTCCTTTTTATGGCTGAAGACTTGCAGTTTAGTGAGGACGCAGGGCAGCAAAGGGCCCAAGCAGCACCCTTCTAGAGCTAGAAGGCACCTTTACCTACAGTATCACCAATCCACCCAGGAACCCCACGGTTGGCATTACTTTCCCCATTTCAGGGGATGAACCTCAAGTTCAAAAGGTTAAGCAACCTGCTCAGGGTCACGAATCTAACAAGAAGTATAGTCAAGAGTTGAACCAGGTCTGTTTTTACACCAAAGCCCAAAACTAACTGTTAAGAATATTGTAACGTCAGTTTTTTTCTCTGCTTTGGCTACTGGGAAGCTTAAAGTCAAACTTGAGATTATTTTTAACAGTCGTTGTACTGAGTCTCCTACTGGACTCTGGCCTCATTCTAGCTTTCTGCTTTTGCCTTTACCCTGATCTCTTTATTATATTGTATTTTATCTATTTTTGTAAATTGCCATAGTATCTTTTTTTGCACCAAGGTGGACTGTACCAAAATAAATACATGATCAAAAGTTTGATTTATAAGTCTTGATTAAATGTTATGATCTGCATAACACAGACATTTAATAACTTTAAAACAATACTTAGTTTGTTATGAGAGTTGGCCTTGGTACTGGAAACTGATCTGGAAAATGAACTAAGGCAGAAGAACCCAAGTTAGACTGAAAACCAGGCCCCTCCCAGGGTAGAGGAGAAGCAAGCCATTCCCAAAGGTATAGACATCACCTTGCAGCCCCACCTTTACCTGCAGAGAGAGAGAATCCCAGATCAAGGGACATGGGGCTGAAGGGAAGGTAAGAATAGAAAGCAATGTTTTCCCGGGAAAAAGACAGTATTGTGGAATTGGGGGGTGGGGGGCTGGGCATCACTGACTGATGTTTCTCGAACTTCAGTCATTCATGTGGCTTTTGTCGCATTTCCCTGTGCCGTCTTCAGTATGCTTTATTATTTCTTTTTCGATCATTTCATTCTTTTACTAATTTTATTTCAAAGGGAAGCTTTATAAGCTGTTAGCAAAAATGAAAACAAAAAAAACTGAAAAATTTTTTAGAGATGAACTTTCTTACAATAGTAAAAGATAGCCAGTGACCACAAACACAAGGTGATCAGAATGTGATGCTGAGAACATGCAGTCTCGCTGGACACCGTGCCTGTGAAGCAGGCCCAAGGTCTTTGGGTAAAAAGGAAGGTTAGCAAATGTTCAGGGGATGTAAAGGGCAAATGAGCAGAATATGGACATGTCCTTGATGTAATCAGAGGGATGAGACTGAAAGAGAATAGCTTCTCCCATATGACATAATGGGCCTTCACATGGTGCCTTAGGTACCTCCAAGGAGCAATCAAACCACCAACGGGTGACTTGGATTTAGACTGGCTTCCCAAACACACATATACACGCACTTGTTCAGCCCAGTCTCTACAGGACAGACAAGTCAGAAGCCCAGTGCCACTCCTGCCACGGCAGAGGCTGGCGGGGACACGTCCTGTCACCACTCCAGACCTCACTGGGGCTGATCCTAATCCCAAGCAAGCCAAACATGGCTGGGTTTTAGGTAATCTGGACCATGACCTCCCACTCTGGCTCCTCACCAGCACCAGTCCCATCTGTTCTCCACCCCATCCTCCCCCAACCTTGCATCAGCTTTGCATTACGCTGCCCAGGACAGGGGTCCCTGCACCTGTGCATGGCCACCTCCCTCTGTCATTCAAGCCTCAGCTTCCCCAGGAAACTGTCCCTCAATGCTGAATCTAAAGTTGTCCCCATCGCAAACTTCCTTGTATCTTCACTAGCAGGTATTTATTAATTTTTCCTTCTTCAGGCCTGTCTCCTGTCCCTGGAGTCTGAGTTCTATGAAAGCAGAACTTGCTCTCTTCTTGTTGATCAGCACCCAGGAGACCCCAACAAATGTCTGCAAATAGCTGAGTGATCTGTCTCAGAACCTAGAGTCAGGTTCCAGGCAGGAATCTCTAGAGTGTAATCTCAGATCATTAAGGTTGGAGAGCAGATGGGATATTTCCAGTAATTCTCTCCATCCTGAAGTTCTATGAAAATGAGAAAACCCATCTTCAGGGAAAAAAAAACCTGCCTAAATACTCCACCCTGGTCTGCAGCCAGACACTTGGCCAGTAAAGAAAGCTGTGGTGTTTCTGTTGTCTGTGGCAATAACACTCTCACATGCCAGACATGCAGCTCTGAACCCCAGTTCAGTATTCAGGGCAGCTCAGTGGCCCACAGAAGCCAGAGACTGTAGAGCCTGGGGGGTTGGGCGCCAGACTGACTTATCTCTGACCCTTACCAGCTCGCCTGACAGCATCACCCGCCAGAAAACGAGTGACAAGTCTTGTGCAGTTTTATAAACCCTGAGCATGATGCCCAGTACACCGTGGGCATTCAGGAGGCAGTAACTCTTGTTAGCATTGTGACCAGTTAATTCCCTGCTCAGAGGATCTGCCAGCTCTTCCAGCAGAGAGCTGTGGGGTATCCAATGTGACTGATGCTTGTGTGCCAGCCTTGGGGGCACCAAGCTGAGTAGGTCTCACTCCTCCCCTTTGGAACCTGCTGGGAGGTATGGAAGCCTTTCGTAGACACATCCACATGGTGTTCTGGGTGCTTTGAGAACCAAGAGTCTTTAGGGGCTCCCTGTGCCTTCCCAAGGAGTGGGGGCTGCTCCTGGAGCCATGGAGGTGCCAACACCCCCCAGCCTACCTCCCGGTCAGAGAGTGAAGAGCCTCCTCTGGTCCCTTTTAATGCTCTGCTCAAAAGGGATGACCTTCTCCTGCCCTCTAGATTTTCTCACTAGGGCTTCAAGCCCTAGAATTTCCCCCTTCACTGAGTGGGGAAGGACGAAATAACAATAACTGTCTATAGGAACTACACCGTCCGGGTGTGTGCTCCATGCCAGGCTCAGTTGCCGAGTCTACAGCATCATCTCACTGAATCCTCCCAGTGACCCCACAGAATAGGTACTTTTGCTGTCCACGCTTCACAGATGGGGAGACTGAGGCACCAACTGCTGTGTAAATTGCTCAAGGTCACACAGCCATGAGGACCGAGCTGCAGCACCACCCTCTCAAAACACCATACCGGTGGCTCTCGCACCCAGCTCCCAGGACCTCTCTGGTGGGCCAGTGGCTAAGACTCTGTGCTACCAGTGCAGGGGCCTGGGTTCGATCCTTGGCCAGGGATCCTTGGCCACAACTAAAAGATCTTCAAAGATCCTGCATGACCCAAATAAGAGCTGGCACAGCCAAATAAATATAAATATATACATACATAAAAAGCTTTGAGGAAAAAAAATCCAGCTCCCATCAGAATCACTGCTGGTGCCCGGGTGCCACCCCAGACCATGGTCCCTGGGGGCGAGGACTGAGACCTGCCCAGAAGATCGTGCCATGGGGGTTGAAGGCCCCCTTGCCCTTCACTCTCCCATTGCTCAGAAGGGGCACCCCAGGAGTGATGGGGTGGATCTGTCAGATGCCAGGCTCCACCTATGAAAGCACCCTCGTCCCGGCTGCCCCAGAAGAACCGCAGAGGGAGCAGGCCTTAGCCTGGCGTGTGGGCCATTTCTCCCCAACAGGGTTACTGTGAGTGGGGGTGGGGTTCCTAGGGCACAGAGCACAAAGACACCCTCTGCCCCAGGCAGTGCCCAGATGCTACCCTACCCACCGGGTCCAGTCTGAACTCTGCCCACATCTGGGGCCAGTCCCTCGAGCCCCTACATTCCAACAGGGACTCTGTGAGGCAGAACAGACAGGGCTTTCAGGATGCATGCCTGCCAGGGGGTATGAATTATTACCGAGAATTATCTGCCATGAGCTCAGGGTGCCATTTCACGTGCCAAAGGTTGGCTGCCCTGCCCTGGCCCTGGCTGCTTGGCTCCAGGGCCCTCATTCCAATTGTGCAAAGACAGAAACTTTATTCTCTCCCATGGCAAGAGGCCTCCGCCCCTCACCATCTGTGCAGCACCCCCTCAGCGATCCCCCCACCCCCACCCAGGGGCCAGGGGCCTCCGTCTCCATGGCTCAACACAGAGCAGATTAGATAGGGTGATTCCAAAGACAAGTTTCCCAGGTTTCTTTAAGCCAGGGATTTTATTGACAGGGAAAGTCACTGTTACCAAAATATCCCATCCCAACCTGGCCTGGCTTTTTGCACGAGACCTTGATGGACTTGAACAGCTGCTGCAGCTGCAACAAGCTCCTAGTGGAAGGACCCAGGGGGCCAGACAGCCCTTGATTTGAATCTCAATTTGCCACCTACCCCTACCACCTGCAGAACTTGGGCACTCTACTTGAAATCTCTGTTTTCAATTTCCTCATCTTTAAAATGGGAGTGACAACCTCCATCTTCCTAACCATGAATGTTGCGAGGTTGAAATGAGTTAATGGACATGCAAAAGCACTTAAGTGGGAACACAGAGGGTGTACCGCAGGGCGAAGCATGGTGCACCATGAAGGACCTCAAAGACTGACTCGGGGCATCACTCTAGGTCTGATCACGAGAGTTGTCAACAAATGCAAGCCTATCCTCAAAACTGATTGTCTTCCTTGCCTTCTCTAACAGAAGAGTGGGGAGGGCATATTTCTTTCATCCAGTGAGCCCATTTGGATTGACTGGCAGTAGTCATCTATGGGAGCTGCCCACTTGGCCCAGGGCGAGGGAAGACAGTGAAGGATTAGCAGGGTTTGCCACGAGAAGAAGTCTGGCTGGTGAGATATATGCTATGTTTGCTGTCTCTGTTATGGAACAAGGTCTAAATAAAACTCCTCACTATTTTTGCCTGGATTTGTGTAACAGTTTCTACATTGATCTTTCTGCTTGTTGTCCCTTCCCACCCTCTGATCCTCAACTTCAGTTGCTAGAGTGAATTTTCTAAAATGAAAAGCTGACCATTTCACCCTATTACCTGTCACTGTCCCATGGCTCCTCCCATTGCTCTAAGGATCCCAGGGGTGACTTTTAAGGCCTCCGTTCACTTTCCCAGCCCCACCCATAGCCACTCACTTCCAAATATCCCAACCGGAAGCCCCATCGACCTGCAGGCCTTCAAGAGCCGAGATGTGAGGATCCAGGGCAACTTGGAAAGTCAAACCCCGAACCGTATGCCCAGACTCACAAGATCAGGTTGAGATCAGAGGGTCAGCCAGAGATTTCACTGCATTTGCCAACAGTGAGTTTAACAAACCGGAGGGAGCTGGTAAACTTCCAATGAACCCTGAAGTGCAGTTTAGCAAAGCAGTCACCTGCTCACTCCTAACCACACTGATGGGATTAGTTCTGCATCACTCCTGCAGAGGGGAATTTACACGGCCCTCTTTTCCTGATCGCCCATTCCAAGACAAATCTTGGCAGCCAGACACAGGGTGGACGCTTCCAGGCACCGCTGTATCCAGAGATTTCTAGTCCAGGATCCAGGCATGTATGAGGACCCTTATCCCACAGGAGGCCACTGAGGTTCCTCCTCATTCCTTCTCAGTCCTTGCTATTCCCCTAAAGGCAATCAGATATTTTAGTCTTTCAGTTTCACAAGATCCCACCCTATATTCCTGTTCTGGTCAGGTGCAGAGATGAGCCTTGGTGATTCAGCGATGGTGCAACGTGAAAGTATTCAATGGACATTGTCAACGAGCTGGACAGGAAGGGTTGATGGTCAGGAAGCATAACCCACACCACATGGCTGAGGAATGAGGAACTCAAAAGCAAATCTACATTTGTTTCTAAAAGATTGAGATGTTCACTGAAATACTAGGGAAGAGTCTAGACTTGCTCAACAGGCAAGTATATGAATGAGTTCCTTGAGGGAAAATAGCTTCTTTAAAGAAAAGAATCCAAACAGGTTTGTTTTTTCTTCTTTTCTTTTTTCTCTTGAACTTTTAACTTTGAAATAGTAACAAAGTTATGGAAAAACTACAAGAATAGCACGAATAACTGCTAAATACTTTTCCCCTGGATTCACCATTTATTCATATTTTGTGATATTTGCTTTCTCATTCTCTCTATAGAGAGCTTTTTTTTGGACATTTGAGGGTGAGATATGATGTCCCTTTTCCCTAAATATGAACATTCACATAACCACAGCACAATTAGAAAAATCAGGAATTTTAGCATTATACAATATTATACCTAATTTAGAACTTCCCTGGTGGCTCAGACAATAAAACGTCTGCCTACAATGTGGGAGACCCGGGTTCAATCCCTGGGTCAGGAAGATCCCCTGGAGAAGGAAATGGCAATCCACTCCAGTACTCTTGCCTGGAAAATCCCATGGATGGAGGATGGGACACTGGTAGGCTATAGTCCAGGGGTCACAAAGAGTTGGACATGACTGAGTGACTTCACCTTCACTTTTCTTTCACTTTTTCATACCTAATCTACAGATCTTATACAAATTTGGTGATGCTTAGAGCAATTTTCTCCAGATCAAGATCCAATCCAGAATAACACATCACATGTAAATCTCCCTTAATTCTGGAACGGGTCTCCAGCCATTTTTGTTTTCCATGACATTACTATTTTTGAAGAGTACAGGTCATTTATTTTGTAAAATATTCCTGGACTTTGATTTGTAAAATATTTCCTCATGATTAGTTCCAGGCTATGCACGTGGGGCAGAGATGCCACAGCACTGACACTATATCTTTCTCAGCACATCATACTGAGAAGCCTGTGTGCTCAGCCACTCTTTGCAACCCTGGGGACTGCAGTCAGCCAGGCTCCGCTGTCCATGGGATTCTGCAGGGAAGAATACTGGTGTGGGTTGCCATGCCCTCCTCCACGGGACCTTCCCCACCCAGGGTTCAGACCTGCATCTCCTTCATCTCCTGTATTGCAAGTGGATTCTTGCCACCTCGGAAGCCACCTAGGAAGCCCCATATTAAGAAACACTTCAAGTCCATTTGCCCTATTACTGGTGATGGTTACCTTAATCACTTGATTAAGGTGGTTTCTACCAATTTTACCTACTGTACAATTTTGATTTTCTCTTTATAATTAATAAGTAATTTGTGGGGGAGTACTTTGAGACTATATAAATATTTTATTTCTCATCAAACTTTCACCCTCTTAGCATCTTTATTTTTGTCTATATGAATTTCTCAGATGATTGCAAAATTGTGACAATTTCTATTGCTATGACTCAGGATTCTACTGTAAAGAAGAGTCTACAGTTATAGAAACAAACAGGGGATGGTGAGTGCATAAATTCTTATCTTATTCAGTGGGCTATAATTCATCATTATTATTATTTACTTGATAATCAAATTGTTGCAGATGCAGCCAGTGAGAACTCATTCAAGGTGGCGCTGTGTCATTTTGATGTGTGCTCATATTCATTGAGCAATTCCCTATTTTCTGGCACAAGACGATGCTCTAGACTCATCCTATATTTTCTCAGGTCTCATGTAGGAACCTAAGAGTCGGACACGACTGAGTGACTTCCCTTTCACTTCTCACTTTCATGCACTGGAGAAGGAAATGGCAACCCACTCCAGTGTTCTTGCCTGGAGAATCCCAGGGACGGCGGGAGCCTGGTGGGCTGCCGTCTATGGGGTCGCACAGAGTCGGACACGACTGAAGCAACTTAGCAGCAGCAGCATGTAGGAACCAGCCATTTCTTCTAGGAGCTCTGGTTCCCCTGGGGAGGATGATATTATGGTACTTAGAAGGTAGGAGCTGGGCACAGCTGGGCTCACTGTTCCCAGGGTATCACTGCTTCTCGATCTTCTCAATGGATACAACTAGGAAATGCATACATATATAAATATAAATCCAAGAGTTCATACCGATGCCTCAGTTCCAATCATTTCCTATTTGTACGTCTCTTCTACAACACTAAGAAACCTGGCTCTCAACATGCTTAATACATTTCACCTTTTACTCAATCTGCCAGTACACAGAGACTAGTTTCAGAATTAGTCACTGTGAAAAACAAGACCATTAGGTAAAGTTCAGTATTTGTTTGCAGTTCTTTTTATCTTTAAACTGAGAGCGTATATCAAAGTCGTGTGTTCAGAAGTTACTTGGGGTGCTTGCTTCAGCAGCACAGATACTAAAATTAGAACGATATGAAGATTAGCGTGTCTCCTGCATAAGGATGACCAAAAAATTGCTACTTGAATCGATCCTTTTCCACTTCAGTGTGGTTTGTTATTCATTTGAAACATAATTCAATAAATTATAAATACAGAATATTTCACTTGAGATTTTTTTTCTCTATGGCTTGTTTCAGTTCTCTTATGAATAACATAACTAAATTTTGTTTTCTCCACTTTTTTCAGCTTGTCTTATTGCTTTTGTTTTAATAAAGGAAATTAATCCTTTTACAGTAGTGAAAGCTAATTTATCCGGTCTTTTCCCTGACATTTTTGTTATTTCTTTGATATGGATGGGAGAGAGTTAGGAGCCCCTCCTCGTATCTGCCAGAACCCAGCACCTGGTCTGGAGAATATGAATGCTCAGCAGACATTTGTGGAATGTTGGCTGGAGGCTTAACAAGTGACTTCCCCTTGTACCTGGATAGATAGACCCAGGGTCTTGACCTTATGATGATTATAACGATGATTATCACAGTAGTTACCATTAAGTTGAATAATTATGAAAAGTCTTAGCAAAGGGCATGGATGAGGTAATCACTGATTAAACTGCACCTGCTATTAAGCACTAAGAACTTGGCATGGTGCTCCATTATCTTATTTAATCCTTCCAATAATCCCATTTTACAGATGGGGAAACTTGGGTTTTAGAGAGTCATTTGTTCTTATAACTAGGAAGCAGTGAGTTGGGACCTGAGTCCAGACCTGATTTCAAAATCTACACTTTATCCACAATATGTCCCAGGCTTTGCATTTCCAAAGACAAACACATACTCAGTCAGCTAATTCAAGGAACTCTGAAGCTGTTGCTTACAAGGTCAAAGATTCCTTAGCTGCAGCCAGCTGCCAGCCAATTCCCAGACTGAATAAAAACGGGTCTCAGGAAGTCGGGTCCATAAAGGTATAAGGACATTCTCCTTTGATGGCTTAGAAATCTACCATCATATTATGTCCTTCCTGTCAAAAGCAACTTGGACTTAAGCGTTTGGCCAAAGTATGGGGAAATGAACATTCTCAGGCCCAGGTGTTGGAAGTATGATGACAGCCAGCATTAATGAGTGCTTACTCTGAGCCAGGCGCTTTAACCTGGGATTTTTCACCCTCAGCACTGTTGACTGTAGGGACTGGACCACCCTTTGCTGGGGTGGGGAGCGCTGTCCTGTGCATTGTAGGGTGGTCAGCATCATCCCTGGCCTCTACCCACCCAATGTTAGTAGCACCCGTCCCATCGTGACAACTAAACATCTCTCCAGACATTACCAAAAAATCCCCTTTGCAGGATGCACAAATTCACCCCAGCTAAGAACCACTGCTTACAAATATTACACTACTTTCATTATCACAACAATCTGATGAGATTGGCATTTTCATTATCCCATTCTACAGACAAGGAAACTGAGGCACAGATATGTTGAAGTCCTACTGCTAACAAGCAGGAGAGAAGGGACTAAAAGCCAAGCAGTAGGAATCCAAAGGCCACAGTGCTTCATTGTAGTGGTCAGCCCATCTGATCTGACCTTTCCAGAAAACAGTTTGGCAGAATATTTTAAAAAAAAGAAAGAAAGAAAATATGCATACCATTTAGCCCACAGTCCCAAGTCTAGGACTTTAAAGAAATGTACACATGAGGCTGTTCATCTAATTCTTTACAGTCACGAAAAGCTTGAAGTGTAGTAAAGACCCGTCTGGAGGGGACTAACCAAACTTCCTCCTGGGCCTGAGCATGTGGGCACTGAGCTTGAGCCAGAAATAAATTTTTTAACCATGTGATTTTTTTCTGCAGACACCAAAAAGAGTTATACAGATCTGTACTGACACAGAAAGATGTCTTTGATACTGGATTGAATTTTTAAAATGTAAAACCTACATGTATAATATGGTTTTACTTCTATAAATTTTTCTCTACATATAGCAAGGGAGAGAAGTGCCATTTTTAACAAGAGGTGATTACAGCAGCTCTTGCACTTGTTTGGAATATTATCTGATGGGATGCTTGGCGTGAGAGGAAGGCGAGTCGCAAAGGCCACATTTTGTAGGATTCCATTTATATGAAATGTCAGAATAGGCAAATCCATAGAGACAGAAAGAACAGTGTTTGCCAACACTAAGAGGAGGGGGACGGGGGAATGACTGCTAATGGGTATGGGATTTCTTTATGGGGTGACAAAAATGTTCTGGAATAAGATAGTGATGATGATGTTGGAAGGACTGATGTTGAAGCTGAAACTCCTAGACTTTGGCCACCTGATGCGAAGAACTGATTCATTTGAAAAGACCCTGATGCTGGGAAAGATTGAAGGCAGGAGGGGAAGGGGAAGGCAGAGGATGAGATGGTTGGATGGCATCACTAACTCAATGAACATGAGTTTGAGCAAGCTGCGGGAGTTGGTGATGGACAGGGAGGCCTGCCATGCTGCAGTCCATGGAGTCGCAAAGAGTCAGACACGACTGAGTGACTGAACTGAACTGAACTCATGATGGTTACACAGTCTTGCGAATATACTAAAACTGCTGAACTGTACACTTTAAAAGGATGAGTTTTATAGCATGTGAATAATGCTTCAGTAAAACAAATTTTGACAGAACTTCAGGGAGAAATTGACAAATCCAAAGCAATGATTGGGAAGCCAGTGACACCATGCAGAATCTATCCCCCAGGAATCCAGAGGACTGTGGTAGGGGGCATTTCCCCAGTACGTGGAAGGAGGAGCTGAAATTAGCTGAACAGTGAAGGGTGCCTTGACAATTTGGGGCAGCCAGGGCTGACACGTGGCTTCCACATACACAGATATGTGCCTGCTTCTCTAGCCTCTCTCTCCATTACTCTGAGTTCAAGCTCCAATAATCTCTTGAGAGTCTAGACTAGTCCCTTTAATAGACTTCAGTGGAGTCAAAGGATAAAGCTCTAGCCCTCTGCCATCAACTCCACCAGCTCCCACTTCCACCCTAGGAAGCTCAGGGTCCAGATAAAAATAGTGAGCTCAGCTTGTTACACAATCACTGCAGAACAAACCTTTCACCCTTTACTTCCTACTAGACCGACACTCCCCAAAGCCCAACTCAAAATCACTTCAACGACATGGGGACTTGTTTCCCTGCACAACAAGAAGTCCTGGGCAGGATTATTCATTCAGTGGCTCGGTGACATCATTAAGGACCTGGCTTCTTGCTCTTTTTGCTCGGATGGCCTCTCATGTTGTCTCGTCCTCAAGGGTGCAAGACGGCTGCTGCGATTCTGGATCCCACCTGCAGCACCAGTGTTCAGAGGCAGAAAGGGGTTGACTTGGTCCTCCTCAGAAGGAGGCTCCTTCCTTCTCATAGTCAGGGCTGGACAATGTGTCCTGGCCCTACCCAACTCCTGGCAAGGGGCTGAGGACCATCATGATTAGCTTAGACTCATCAGGATTTACCTGAGTAGAAAAGTAACTTAGTAATCAGAGGGGCAGACACCAGAACAAAATCTGATCTCTGCAGCATTGGAGGAGGGGAAACTGGCAGTCATTCATGGTGGGCATTCCTTCCCCACAGGCCTTGCCCTCTGTTTGGCAAGCCTTTCTCAATCTCTCCAAGTTTACACTTTCTCTTCCTTTTTAAAAAATATTTATTTATTTATTTGGCTGCACCGGTCTTAGTTGCAGCCTGTGCGATCTAATTCCCTGTTCAATCCTTATCGAATCTGGGCCCCTGCACTGGGAGCATGGAGTCCTAGCCACTGGACCACCAGGGAAGGCCCCTCCTCCTCCTTCACACCAACAGGGCACCTTCTTCAGAAAGCCCTCCTTGTCCTCATTGCCTAGGTCAAAGAACCAGCACCTTGTAGCTCTGGCCATGGTTGCAACTAAACAATTTCACATGTCATTATTTGACAGATAAAGTCTGTCCCACAGAGGCAGCTCCATACTCTTTACCCATAGTTCAGTTCAGTTCAGTTCACTTCAATCACTCAGTCGTGTCCAACTCCCTGCAGTCCCATGAACCACAGCACATCAGGCCTTCCTGTCCATCACCAACTCCCGGAGTTTACCCAAACTCACGTCCATTGAGTCGGTGATGCCATCTAACCATCTCATCCTCTGCCGTCTCCTTCTCCTCCTGCCCTCAGTCTTTCCCAGCATCAGGGTCTTTTCCAATGAGTCAGTTCTTTGCATCAGGTGGCCAAAATGTTGGAGTTTCAGCTTCAACATCAGTCCTTCCAATGAATATTCAGGACTGATTTCCCTTAGAATGGACTGGTTGGATCTCCTTGCAATCCAAGGGACTCAAGAGTCTTCTCCAACACCACAGTTCAAAAGCATCAATTCTTTGGCGCTCAGCTTTCTTTGTAGTCCAACTCTCGCATCCATATGTGACCACTGGAAAAACCAAGCCTTGACTAGACGGACCTTTGTGGACAAAGTAATGTCTCTGCTTTTTAATATGCTATCTAGGTTGGTCATAACTTTCCTTCCAAGGAGTAAGCGTCTTTTAATTTCATGGCTACATTCACTATCTGCAGTGATTTTGGAGCCCCCAAAATAAAGTCTGACACTGTTTCCACTGTTTTCCCATCTATTTGCCATGAAGTGATGGGACTTGATGCCATGATCTTAGTTTTCTGAATGTTGAGCTGTAAGCCAAATTTTTCACTCTCCACTTTCGCTTTCATCAAGAGGCCCTTTAGTTCTTCTTCACTTTCTGCCATAAGTGTGGTGTCATCTGCATATCTGAGCTTATTGATATTTCTCCCAGCAATCTTGATTCCAGCTTATGCTTCATCCAGCCCAGCATTTCTCATGATGCACTCTGCATATAAGTTAAATGAGTAGGGTGACAATATACAGCCTTGACGTACTCCTTTTTCTATTTGGAACCAGTCTGTTGTTCCATGTCCAGTTCTAACTGTTGCTTCCTGACCTGCATACAGGTTTCTCAAGAGGCAGGTCAGGTGGTCTGGTATTCCCATCTCTTTCAGAATTTTCCACAGTTTATTGTGATCCACACAGTCAAACAGGACACAGTCAAAGTCTGGCACAGAGTAGGTACTCAATAAGCAGCTTACTGGCTAGACGTGTATCAGTGAGGTCTGGAAGATGATAGCAAGGGCTTTATGAGTGGTGAGATTTTTTATTAAAACATAATCCACAACAGAGTGCTCATATCTTAGACATAACTTGATGACTGTACAAATGAATACGCTAACACAGGCAGGCGGGGGGCTTCCCAGGTGGCACTGGTGGTAAAGAATCTGCCTGCCAGTGCTGAAGACAAAAGAGACATGGGTTTGATCCCTGGATCGGGAAAATTCCCTGGAGAAGGAAATGGCAACTCACTTCAGTACTCATGGCTGGAGAATCCCATAGACAGAGGTGCCTTGGGCTACAGTCCACAGGGTTGCAAACAGTAGGACACAGTGGAAGAAACTTGGCACACGCAAGTAGGTGGGAGGTGTGATATGGAGTGATTTTATTTTCCTCTCTGTCCTTTTCTGGGTCATTTAAATCTTTTTCAGTCTTACAAGGGGCTGAGTCATTTTTACAAAAACAAAGCCTTTATTTTAAAAACCCCGAAAATATAATTTTTAACTACTTGGATGTGGAAGGAACCCATGGGGGTGCTAAGAGTTTCTCCTTCCCTTGTTTTGTTTTCCCACCCTCCTTTCCCTGGGACACCCTCTTTGGCAACCTCTTCCTAATCTCTGGGCTTCCCTGGTGGCTCAGATGGTAAAGAATCCGCTTGCAGCGGAGAGACCTGGGTTTGATCCCTGGGTTGGGAAGATTCCCTGGAGAAGGGAATGGCTACCCACTCTAGTATTCTGGCCTGGAGAATTCCATGGACTCTATAGTCCATTGGGTTGCAAAGAGTAGGACAGGACTGAGTGACTTTCACTTTCCTGTCATCCAGGGGATAGGCATGAGTTTGTTACAAAGGCCCAAAGGCTGTGCTGGGTCCAGGAATAAAAGTGAGGCAAAAAGGTAAATTTCCATTGAAAAATTATGCAGGTATTTGTGTTTTACTTATCTTTTTCTCCAAAAGCAGGAATTGGGGAGGTTCAAGACACCTGGTTCTTTTAATAAGAAAGTAGAATCTTTTCTCAGGAACGCCCAGAATGTGATGAAGCATTCATTCATTTGTTCACCCACTCATCTGTTCACTGGTACCTTCCTCTGCTCTTGGCCCATCCTGCATGTGGGGAATATAAAGATGGGTCAGATTTGGTGCCTGTCCCCAGGGAGACAGAAGACACATTCACCACTATCACTGCAGCTATGGCGTTCTATGGTGGGTAGGCACAGTATCATGCAGAGACTACCATCCAAGGGAAGGGGCATTTGAGATGTTTTGAAGATCACATAGAAGTTTGTGAGGTAGAAAAGTGAAAAGGTATTCCAGAGAGAAGGAACAGCTGAGCAAAAGCACAGCAGCCAGGACAGCTTAGTGCATTGAATGCAGTGGGCAAGAGCAAGGATGTATAGATTGCCAGACTGCCTGCATTTGAGTCCTGCCTTCCCCATTTTTGGGTGTATAATCTTGAGCAAGCTTTTTACTCTTTCTGTGCTTCAGTTTCTTCATCTATTAAATAGAGATAATGAAAATGATAGAGACAGACGAAAGGGGACAAAGTAGGTGATTAAGCAGCTAATCCCACTAGGAGGCTGTAAGTAGAAAATAGTCTGGGAGACCTCTAAAAGTTAATGATCACTCAAGAAAGCAAGTTTGCTTTACCACAAAACCAAACAGGCTTGCTTAGCAACAAACCATGCAACAGAAGAATGGGACATGTGCCCAAACAATAAAACGATGGTGGCAGGAGCCCCACATCCTGCCCAGTGAGCTCAGGAAGTTAGGACATGCTCTCTGTATACACAAAACACAATTTTGGACCTAGCTTGACCACGTAGAGACAAGAAAACTCCCCTGCTTATCTTTTCTGATCATAATGTGGTAAGATTAGATGTCAACTACAGGAAAAAAAAACTATTAAAAATACAAATATATGGAGGCTAAACAACATGCTTCTGAAAAACCAACAAATCACATAAGAAATCAAAAAGAAATCAAAATATGCATAGAAACGAATGGAAATGAAAACAACCCAAACCTACGGGATTCAGTAAAAGCAGTGCTTAAGGGGAAGGTTCATAGCAATACAAGCTTACCTCAAGAAACAAGAGAAAAATCAAATAAATAACCTAACTTTATACCTAAAGCAACTAGAAAAAAAGAAGAAATGGAGAACCCCAGGGTTAGCAGAAGGAAAGAAATAATAAAAATTAGGGAAGAAATAAATAAAAAGAAACAAAGGAGACTATAGCAAAAATCAACAAGACTAGAAGCTGGTTATTTGAGAAGAATAATAAAATAACAAACCTTAGCCAGACTCATCAAGAAAAAAAGGGAGGAGAATCAAATCAACAGAATTAGAAATGAATATGGAGAAATCACAACAGACAACACAGAAATACAAAGGATCATAAGGGACTACCATCAACAACTATATGACAATAAAATGGACAACTTGGAAGAAATGGATGAATTCTTATAAAAGTATAACCTTCCAAAACTGAACCAGGAAGAAATAGAAAATCTTAACAGATCCATCACAAGCACAGAAATCAAAACTGTAATCAAAAATCTCCCAACAAGCAAAAGCCCAGAACCAGATGGCTTCACGAGTGAATTCTACCAAAAATTTAGAGAAGAGCTAACACCTATCCTACTTAAACTCTTCCAGAAAATTGCAGAGGAAGGTAAACTGCCAAACTCATTCTATGAGGCCACCATCACCCTAATACCA
Organism: Nanger dama; assembly: GCA_917880005.1. Classification (NCBI taxonomy): domain Eukaryota; kingdom Metazoa; phylum Chordata; class Mammalia; order Artiodactyla; family Bovidae; genus Nanger; species Nanger dama. Next base: position 11,187,845 of record CAKJTW010000018.1, on the reverse strand, counting down.
AAACCAGACAAAGATGCCCCCAAAATGAAAACTACAAGCCAATATCACTGATGAACATAGATGCAAAAATCCTCAACAAAGTTCTAGCAAACAAAATCCAACAACATATTAAAAAGATCATACATCATGACCAAGTGGGCTTTATCCCCAGGGTTTCAAGGATTCTTCAATATTCACAAATCAATCAATGTGATAAATTAATTAATAAATTGAAAGATAAAAAATTAATAAATTGAAAGATAAAAAATATATGATTATCTCAATAGATGCAGAGAAAGCCTTTGACAATATTTAACATCCATTTATGATTTTAAAAAAAAAACCCTCCAGAAAGTAGGCACAGAAGGAACATACCTCAACATAATAAAAGACATATATGATAAACCCACAGCAAACATTATCCTCAATGGTGTAAACTTGAAAGCATTTCCCCTAAAGTCAGGAACAAGACAAGGGTGCCCACTCTCACCACTACTATTCAACATAGTTTTGGAAGTTTTAACCACAGCAATCAGAGCAGAAAAAGAAATAAAAGGAATCCAGATTGGAAAAGAAGAAGTAAAACTGACTGTTTGCAGATGACATGATCCTCTATATAGAAAACCCTAAAGACACCACAAGAAAATTACTAGAGCTAACCAATGAATATAGTAAAGTTGCAGGATATAAAATAAACACACAGAAATCCCTTGCATTCCTGTCCACTAACAATGAGAATACAGAAAAAGAAATTAAGGAAAGAATTCCATTCACCATTGTGATGAAAAGAATAAAGCATTTAAGAATAAATCTACCTAAAGAAACAAAAGACCTATATATCAGTTCAGTTCAGTCATTCAGTTGTGTCCAAGTCTTTGCAAGCCCATGGACTATAGCACGTCAGGCATCCCTGTCCATAACCAACTCCTGGAGTTTACCTAAATTCATGTCCACTGAGTCAGGGATGCCATCCAACCATCTCATCCTCTGTCATCCCCTTCTCCTCCCGCCTTCAATCTTTCCCAGCATCAGGGTCTTTTCCAGTGAGTCAGTTCTTCACATCAGGTGGCCGAAAGATTGGAGTTTCAGCTTCAGCATCAGTCCTTCCAATGAATATTCAGGACTGATTTCCTTTAGGATGGACTGGTTGGATCTCCTTGCAGTCCAAGGGACTCTCAAGAGTCTTCTCCAACACCACAGTTCAAAAGCATCAGTTCTTTGGCGCTCAGCTTTCTTTATAGTCCAACTCTCAGATCCATACATGACTACTGGAAAAACCATAGCTTTGACTAGATGAACCGTTGTTGGCAAAGTAATGTCTTTGCTTTTAGTATGATGTCTAGGTTGGTCACAACTTTTCTTCCAAAGAGGAAACATCTTTTACTTTCATGGCTGCAGTCACCATCTGCAGTGATTTTGGAGCCCCAAAAAATTAAGTCTGTCACTGTTTCCACTCTTTCCCCATCTATTTGCCATGAAGTGATGGGACTGGATGCCATGATCTTAGTTTTCTTAATGTTGAGTTTTAAGCCAACTTTTTCACTCTCCTCTTTTACTTTCATCAAGAGGCTCTTTAGATCTTCTTTGCTTTCTGTCATAAGGGTGGTGTCATCTGCATATCTGAGGTTACTGATATTTCCAGCTGTGCTTCATCCAGTCCAGTATTTTGCATGATATACTTTGCATATAAGTTAAATAAGCAGTGTGATAATATACAGCCTTGATGTATTCCTTTCCTGATTTGGAACTAGTCTGTTGTTCCATGTCCAGTTCTAACTATTGCTTCTTGACCTGCATACAGATTTCTCAGGAGGCAGGTCAGGTGATCTGGTGTTCCCATCTCTTGAAGAATTTTCCAGTTTGTTGTTATCCATACAAAGGATTTAGCATAGTCAATAAAGCAGAAGTAGATGTTTTTCTGGAACTCTCTTGCTTTTTTGATGATCGAGCGGATGTTGGCAATTTGATCTCTGGTTCCTCTGCCTTTCTAAATCCAGCTTGAACAGCTGGAAGTTCACAGTTCACATGCTGTTGAAGACCTATATATAGAAAACTATAAAACACTGAAGAAAGAAATCAAAGATGACACTAATAGATGGAGAAATATACCATGTTCATGGATCAGAAGAATCAATATAGTGAAAATGAGCATACTACCCAAAGCAATCTATAGCTTCAATACAATCCCTATCAAGCTACCAACGGTATTTTTCACAGAACTAGAACAAATAATTTCACAATTTGTATGGAAATACAAAAAAACCCTTGAATAGCCAAAGTAATCTTGAGAAAGAAGAATGGAACTGGAGGAATCAACCTGCCTGACTTCGGACTATACTACAAAGCTATAGTCATCAAGACAGTATGGTACTGGCAGAAAGACAGAAATATAGATCAATGGAACAAAACAGAAAACCCAGAGATAAATCCACACACCTACGGACAACTTATCTTTGACAAAGGAGGCAAGAATATACAATGGAGAAAAGACAATCTCTTTAACAAGCAGTGCTGGGAAAACTGCTCAACCACCTGCAAAAGACTGAAACTAGAACACTTTCTAACACCATACACACACAAAAAAAAACTTAAAATGGATTAAAGATCTAAATATAAAACCAGAAACTATAAAACTCCTAGAGGAAAACAGGCAAAACACTCTCTGACATAAATCACAGCAGGATCTTCTATGACCCACCTCCCAGAGTAATGGAAATAAAAGCAAAAATAAACAAATGGGACCTAATTAAACTTAAAAACTTTTGCACAATGAAGGAAACTATAAGCAACGTGAAAAGACAGACTTCAGAATGGGAGAAAAATCAACAGACAAAGAATTAATCTCAAAAATATACAAGCAGCTCATGCAACTCAATACCAGAAAAATAAATGACTCAATAAAAAATGGGCCAAACAACTAAAGAGACATTTCTCCAAAGAAGACATACAGATGGTTAACAAACACATGAAAAGATGCTCAACATCACTCATTATCAAAGAAATGCAAATCAAAACCACAATGAGCTACCATCTCACGCCGGTCAGAATGGCTGCTATCAAAAAGTCTACAAACAATAAATGCTGGAGAGGGTGTGGAGAAAAGGGAACCCTCTTACACTGTTGGTAGGAATGCAACAGCCACTATGGATAAAAATGTGGAGATTCCTTAAAAAACTGGAAATAGAACTGCCATACGACCCAGCAATCCCACTACTGGGCATACACACTGAGGAAACCAGAATTGAGAGAGACACGTGTACCCCAATGTTCATCGCAGCACTGTTTACAATAGCTAGGACATGGAAGCAACCTAGATGTCCATTGGCAGATGAATGAATAAGAAAGCTGTGGTACACATACACAATGAAATATTACTCAGCTATTAAAAAGAACACATTTGAATCAGTTCTAATGAGGTGGATGGAACTGGAACCATTATACAGAGTGAAGTAAGTCAGAAAGAAAAACACCAACACATATATGTATCTCATATATATGGAATTTAGAAAGATGGTAACAATGACTCTATATGCGAGACAGCAAAAGAGACACAGATATAAAGAACAGGCTTGTGGACTCTGTGGGAGAAGGCGAGGGTAGGATGATTTGAGAAAATAGCATTGAAACATGTCTATTACCATATGTGAAATAGATCACCAGTCCAAGTTCAATGCATGAAACAGGGCACTCAAAGCCAAATGCACTGGGACAACCCTGAGGGATGGGATGGGGAAGAAGATGAGAGTGGGGTTCAGGAAGGGGGACACATGTATACCCATGGCTGATTCATGTCAATGTATGGCAAAAACCACCACAATATTGTAAAGTAACTAGCCTCCAATTGAAAATTTTTAAATTAATTTAAAAGAAAAAAGAAGAAATAAAATTTTAAAAATCATCATAAAATGAAGAGATGATCAAAGAATATCTGGTCAAAAATACAGGGAAAAAAGTAATATAAGTTTGTTATGCAGTTAGTTAAAAATATTATCTTTTTTTTAAAAAAAAACAAAAAGAAAGAAAACTCTCCTGCTTAACCTGGAGGAAGACCTGATGATAGAAGAATGATGTCTATTTAAGAAAGACAAAGAATGTCTTCTCCCCCTCCCCACTTTTCCTTTGATTATAAAACTGTATCCCAATAAGTTCTCAGGGCACAGCATCCTCTCAACCACCCTCTTGTAAACCTCACAAGAGTCCTATTCTAATAAATCACTTCTTATCTATCACTTTGCCTCTCAATGAATTCTTTCTGCCACTGAGACATAAAGGATTGGAGCTCTTCAGAGACCCCAAAACAACACCTAACAGTTTTAATAGCACCTACAACAGACTGGTTTCAAATAGGAAAAGGAGTACGTCAAGTCTGTATATTGTCACCCTGCTTATTTAACTTATATGCAGAGTACATCATGAGAAATGCTGGACTGGAAGAAACACAAGCTGGAAACAAGATTGCTGGGAGAAATATCAATAACCTCAGATATGCAGATGACACCACTCTTATGGTAGAAAGTGAAGAGGAACTAAAAAGCCTCTTAATGAAAGTGAAAGTGGAGAGTGAAAAATTTGGCTTACAGCTCAACATTCAGAAAACTAAGATCATGGCATCCAGTCCCATCACTTCATGGGAAATAGATGGGGAAACACTGGAAACAGTGTAAGACTTTTTGGGGGAGGCTCCAAAATCACTACAGATGGTGAATGTAGCCATGAAATTAAAAGACGCTTACTCCTTGGAAGAAAAGTTAACCTAGATAGCATATTCAAAAACAGAGACATTACTTTGCCAACTAAGGTCCGTCTAGTCAAGGCTATGGTTTTTCCTGTGGTCATGTATGGATGTGAGAGTTGGACTGTGAAGAAAGCTGAGTGCTGAAGAATTGATGCTTTTGAACTGTGGTGTTGAAGAAGACTCTTAAGAGTCCCTTGGACTGCAAAGAGATCCAACCAGGGCTGTTCTGAAGGAGATCAGCCCTGGGATTTCTTTGGAAGGAATGATGCTAAAGCTGAAACTCCAGTACTTTGGCCACCTCATGCGAAGAGTTGACTCATTGGAAAAGACTGATGCTGGGAGGGATTAGGGGCAGGAGGAGAAGGGGACAACAGAGGATGAGATGGCTGGATGGCATCACTGACTCGATGGATGTGAGTCTGAGTGAACTCTGGGAGTTGGTGATGGACAAGGAGGCCTGGCGTGCTGCAGTTCATGGGGTCGCAAAGAGTTGGACAAGACTGAGTGACTGAACTAACTGAACCCCCATAGGGTTGATAAGGATAACCTCAGATAAGCTACTTAAAGAGCTTAGACTAGCCCCTATGCAGGGTAGCCTTTGGTAAATTGCTAGCTCCTAGTTTTGGTTTTGGGCATTGGGGGAGGTGAGACTGAACTGAGACTAGGGAATTTGGTGGGAGCCACGGTGAGTTTTCACCAGGAGAATGACATGATCAGACCAAGGTGCCTGCAGGGGAGAGGTGGACTAGAGTGTGAGCAGAGAGAGTTAACACTGTGGTCAGAGCACAGTGGTGAGGCCAGGCCTGGCAAGAACTATGAACACAGGGAAAGTGGAGGATTCAAGACTGTCTTCTGGGGATGAATTGTGTCCTCTCAAAATTCAGATATTGACATCCTAATTCCCAGTGCCTCAGGAGTTAACAGTTTTGGTGGAAAGGGCTTTTAAAGGTCATTAGGTAGAATGAGGTCATTCAAATGGATCCTAATCCAATATCCACTGGTGTCCTCATAGAAAGGATGTCCCCATAGGACAAGACAAGAACACAGGGAGAACCATGCAGACAGAGGGAGAAGGTGGCTGCCTACAAGCTGAGAGAAGCCTCAGAAGAATCAACCCTGTGATACCTTGATCTCCCAGCCTGGGAGGGCTCACAGCCTCCAGACTGTGAGAAAACAAATTTCTGTTGCTCACATTCCCCAGCCTGAGCTGTCAAGCTGTCATGGCTGCCTGAGCAAATAGTTGCCAGCGTCCAGCCTCAGAATGGAGAGACCTGGGGATTGCCTGGAAACGGCACCTAAGGGACAGACAAGACAACCCCTAGACTCTGGCCGACCTAAGAGATGGAAAGAGCTGCCATCACTGAGATGGGGCAGGTGTTGGGGAGGGAGGAGAAGTGGGCCATGAGCCAGTGTCCACCCTCTCTCATCTCCTGCCTCCTGGGCTCTGGGAACCCTGGCCCCAGGCCTGCTATGGCCCCACCAGTGCCTCAGGCTTGCCAGCTGTACGCCGTGGGACAGAGGCTGTCACACTCAGGCCCTGTGCAGCCTGGGTGGGGTGAAGAGCATGAGGCATTGCACAGTGTGAGGAAGTGGAAGGATGGGAGGGCCAGCAAAGGCCAAGGCCCAGAGACAGGGCCAAGGGCACCCATCCTTCCAGGAAAACAGTCTAGTCACCAGGAGCCAGCTCATCACCTTACAGAGGGCCGAGCCCAAGATGTAGTTTACTTGGGCGTACTGGGATACTGGGCATCTCTTTCACTCCTGGTGATAAGAGCACCCACTACTCAGGTGTTGCATGTCTCCCCAGGCTCAGAGAGGTGATTTGTCTGGAGACACAGCTGGAGAGACAGGCCCGCCTCACAGACAGGAGCCCATGCCCTTAACGGTCCTGACGCATATTTCAAGTTTTCTTTCAGAGGGGCTTGGGCAATCAACATCAGACTTTGACAATAACGTCCAGAGAGTATGTATATTACAAAAAGAGACATCATCTCTGAATATGTGTTTCTGAGTTTTATGTTTAAGAATATTTTAAGGAGGTTGCAAGGCCCATCTGTTTAAAAAATTTAAGTGTAAGAACTTGGAAGCCCTTGGAGGCAGGAAACAGCAATTACTGCAAAACACTCGGTCGGCACAGATGCCTGCCAACTCTGGGCCATCTGGGGAGTCCAGGCCCTGCCCCAGCCAGGCCCTTGGGGAGTCCTCCACCCCCTCAGGGGCCCCAGCCAAAGCCACTTCCTCGGACTCAACTGAGTTCGGAGCCCGCCTGGAAGCTGGCCTGTTTCCAAGCTGCGGTTTCTGCCCTGATGTGCTGGGAGCCATCCCACGGTCTGAGGTCTGGCTTTGCTTTATTTCTTGCCTCCTAGGGAGGCTAAGGGAGCATTGGGTCCTGCAGACAGTAGGTCCTGGGTTCAAATCCCACCTCTATCTCCTAGAAGTCCACAGGACTTGAGTGTGGGCTGTGGAGTCAGACCCTAGGTTAGAACCCAGTCTCGACCATGTCCCAGCCACATGGCTGTGGGCAACTCATTGCCCTGCACACTTTAATTTCCTTACCTCTCTCATGAAGTTTAGAATGGTACTGACTTAACAGGATTGTGGAGAGCATTAAATGACCCAGTATGTATAAAGCCCTAGGAACAATGTCTGACAGAGACTAAGTGCCCAGTAAATGTGGGATATTACTATTATTGTGTCTTTGAGCAGTTCCCTTTCACCTCCCTGAGCCTCAGCTTCCTCATCTGTAAAACAGGAATAATGCTAGACCCTACCTCAGAGCACTGATGAGCAAATTAGATGAGATAATACAAGGAAAACACTTGGCACAGTACCTGGCAACTAGTGAATATTCAACAAATTGTTTGGAATTATATTTATTATCTCAAAGCCCTTCTGGGAGGCTCACATTCTGGAAAAGTTGCCTGAGAAGGTTTAAGGATTAAAGTAGTGAGAAGAGAGATAAAGCCATGCCATTTAACAATTTCTAGAGCAAGGGTGGCCAGCAGCCCTGGGGCACAGTAAGTGCTTTGGTAAGTGGTGCGAGATGGGCAGGGAACCATGGAGGGGATGGAAAGCATCTTGTTTGGAAGCTGAGGCTGGAAGCTGGCAGCAGGGAATTCTGGGAGTGGGATGGGCGGGGAGGATGTCAGTTGTTGAGGCTGAAGGAAGGGACTAGGGGAGCAGACTGCCAAGGCCAAGGGTGGGGCCGGGTGTGGCAGCCTGGAATCTGAGCCTGTGGGTGGGAGGGGGGCATGGTTCCAATCTGACCGCAAGCTCAGGCGTGTCCCTGCCCCTCCGAGCTGTTCTTTCCTCATCTGTTAAGGGGGGCCCAGTGATGGATTCAGTGACTCAAAGCACATGTGTGTGCTCCATCGCAGGCACACGTAGGGGCTCAGTTGCAGGGCTGCTAACACAAGCTGAAGTCTGGTCAGGTGTAGGGGAGAAGCTAGTGACTGACCCACCCGATGTCGCCCACAGACAGGTGGCAGCGGGTGCAGGACCCCTGAGCCTGGCATCACAGCAGCTTGGGTTTCCCTCCTCCACTCCCTCAGTAGACTAAGGAGACCTGGGTGGTCTCCCTTGAGTCCTAAATGGGGAAGCAGACTTTCCAGCTTAGGAGGTGGGCTTGGTCCTGATGCCACTAGGCACTGGAAAGGAGCCCTGTGTGTGAGGCTGTCCTCTAAGTGCCTTCTGTACAGCAACCCCATGCCATGCAAACTATGTCCTGAGACTCACCAAGCCTCCCACCCCCAGCTGGTATCAAGATCATTCCACATTCCTCCCCAGGGCCCAGGCTGCGGGTCTCACTGTGCTGGGAGTTCTACCAGCAGCCTCCTCCCCCTCCCAGCTCTGAGACCATGACCGCCAGTCATAGGAGCCCTGTTGGGACCTGGCACACAGTCAGATTTTGTCCTCTGCAGGGATTCATTCTGGAGACTTTTATTAATAACAATAATAGTTTTGCGTTTTCTGTGTCAGGGGCTGAACTAAGCTCTCACTTACATAGAAAATGAACAATGACCATGTTGTGAGGTGGGCTTCATGATCCTGTTCCTTGGCTCAGAGACATCCCAAATATCACCCAGCATCACACAGTGAAGGGTTTAACCAGGACAGACTAACATCAGATACTCCTTACTCAGGAACCACACTGTGTTTGACTCTGGAAAGGTTTAGGTGTCTATAGGACTGAGCTCTGCCTCCCATGGGTGACCTTGGACAACTTTCCAACAGCAGAGATGAATAACAAATATTGCCTCCATCACAGTCATGATTCTTCAGAGAAACAGGACCAATAGGATAATATGTATCTAGGGTAATACATATCTAGGATAGATAGATAGATAGATAAATGCATCCATGCTAAGTCACTTCAGTAGTGTCTGACTCTTTGTGACTCTATGGACTCTCTAGCTTGCCAGGCTCCTCTATGCACAGGATTCTCCAGGCAAGAATACTGGGGTGGGTCGCCATGCCCTCCTCCAGGGAATCTTCCCCACCCAGGGATCAAATCTGCATCTCTTAGGTCTTACTGCATTGGCAGGTGGGTTCTTCACCACTAGCGCCATCTGGGAAACCTATATGTGAATTGGTTCAAGCAATAGAAATTTGGAGGCAGGCTGCCAGACGGGTGGTGACTCAGGTAGAATTTGATGTTGCAGTTTTGAGGCAGAATTTCTTCTCTGGAAACCTATTTTGCTCTTAAAACCTTCAACTGATTGGATGAGAAACACCCACATCACTGAGGATAACCTTTACTTAAAGTCAACTAATTGTAGAAGTTGATGTTAACCACGTCTACAACACACCTTCACAGCCATACCTAGATTAGAGGTTGGTTACATTACACAGTACTACAGACTAGCCAACTTGACACATAAGATTGACCATCACATCCCCAATTCATAGCCAGGGAAACTGAGCCTCAGAGAGGTGAACAAGCAGCCCAGATCCCATATATACAACTGGGAAAGTGGGAAATAGGATCCTTGTCCACATATATAATATGTCTACATTAACATCTCTAGGAAGTAGGATTTCAGGTGATTTTTACTTTTTCTTTATATCTTTCTTACTGTTGAGTATTTTTTAATTGTACATGCATATAATCATGAAAAAAATGAATTTTCACTTTGAAAAAAATGAGACTTTCTGAGGCTATAAAAGTTATTAAAAATAGTGACAAGTCTACAATTGATTTCCCAAAGACTAAAAAAAGCATAGATAGATCAAACTAATGTGACCAGATCTTAGCTGTTGGTGAGTCTAGTTGGGAGATAAATGTTCATTGTATTATACTTGGACATTTTCCATGAGCCTTATTGTTCAAACTAAGTAGTTGGTTGGGAGGGGGATTTCCAAATAACCAGACAGGAGAGTCAGTGTTGATATAAACAGCTCATATAGTCATTACTATCCTAGGTGATGGATATATGGGGGAAGACTTCAGATTTCAAAAAGTAAGAGCACAGGTTGTAATTTTTAGGGCAACCACTAAAAGTGCCAAATTTCCAAATGACTAGAAAGAAAAACAGATGATCAGAGTAAGGTAAGAAAGGAGAGAAAAGGAAATGTGTAACAAAAAGACAAATAGAAGGCACAAAAGTAAGTCGATTCAAATCCCCGAGTAACTCGGTACTTCAGTGTGCGTGGACCTGATGACCCAACTGAAAGAGACACCTCCAAACCTAAGGACAGGACATCCCTGGGGGCGCACAAATCCCTGGTCTGGGAAGATTCCACACGCCAAGGAGCCACCAAGCCCAAGAACCACAGCTACTGAGCTCCAGCTCTAGAGCCCGTGAGCCCCAACTCCTGAGTCTCTGAGCTGCAACTACGGAAGACCAAGCGCCCTGGAGCCCGAACGCTGCAGCTACTGAAGTCTGTAGCACACAGCCTGTGGTCCGCAACAAGAGAAGCCGCTGCAAGCTAGAGAAGGCCCGCGCAAAGCCACAAAGACCCAGTGTGGTCAAAACTAAGGTTTTCTAATAAATAAATATATAGGAAGGCTGAAAATAAAGATACACCTGCAAATAACAACCCCAAGAAAACTGCCATAGCTATATCAATAGAAGACAAAACAGACATTAAGGCCAAAACCATTACTAGTAATAAAGCCATTTTATAATAACAAAACAGGATATTTTTATAGACAGGTTTCATCTGTCCATAAAATTAGTAATTTAAAAATATATACACCTAAACTTGGTGGCTCAGACGGTAAAGCATCTGCCCACAATGCAGGAGACCCGAGTTCAATTCCTGGATCGGGAAGATCCCCTGAAGAAGGAAATGGCAATCCACTCCAGCACTCTTGCCTGGAAAATCCCATGGACGGAGGAGACTGATAGGCTACAGTCCATGGGGTCGCAAAGAGTCAGACACGACTGAGCAACTTCACTTCAAACTTCAAAATACATAACACAAACAGTATTAAAGAAGAAATAGAAGGAGGGTCAATAAAGTTCACAATCAGAACTGGAGATTTAACATATTTTCTTTAGTAATTAATAGAAAAAGTGGGGATGGGGGCAGAGGTGGGAGTCAGTGAGAATCTAGAAGATTAGACAATATTTAGAAACCTGATCTAAAGGACCCATTTGGAACCCTGCAGCCACACTTACAGAAGACAGTGGCTTTGCTAGGACAATGCAATATTTGCAAAAAAATGACCACATACTGGGCCACATGAGTGAGGGGCTGAAATCATTCTGAGCATGCATTCAATCTAGAAATCAATTACAAAAAGATAACTAGAAAATTCCCACGTGTTTGGAAATTAAGAAACAGACTTCAAACATGAAATCACAAGGAAAAATGCAAAAACAGGTAAAGGTAGAGAGATCCACTTGGAGTCTGGGGAGGGGAAGTTGCCTAGGAACTGCATCCATTTTGTTTGTGGGATGTGTGGCCATCTTGCCTCATTGTTCCTAAGTGGCTTTTCAAAGCCAGCCCTTACTGAGCACCTACTGTGTGCCAGGTCTGTGTGCCCTCTCCTGATTTCTCACCTGGAACATCCACAGCAGGTCCCCACTCTGTAGAGGACAAAGCTGAGGCTTGGAGGGGTCACCCAAAGTCACTCAGCTATAAAGCAGCCCAGGGCTGTCAGTACCCATGATTGTATACCTATGAGGCTGGTAGGAAATACTCCTGTTTTTCAAATGGAAACTAAGGCTTATGGCATTAAGCCAATAAGTGATAGGATCTGAACTGGGGATTTGAACTCAGGTGGTACAGTAGTAAAGAATCTGCCTGCCAATGCAAGAGACGCAAGAGATGAGGATTTGATCCCTGGTGCCAGAAGATCCCCTGGAGTAGGGAAATGGCAACCCACTCTAGTATTCTTGCCTGGAAAATTCCATGGACAGAGGAGCCTGGCGGGCTACAGTCCATGGGGTCACAAGAGTTGGACTTGACTGAGCAAGCATGACTAGGTGGGTGTTACAGAATGGGAAACTGAGGCTGAGGGCCACTGGGACTTGCATGGGAATGCACAGCTAGGGGTGGCAGGATGCTGGGATTCAGGCCTCAGCTTCTAGAAAGGGAAACAAGTCTGAGAGGAAATGACCACACATGCCTCCCATCCTGACCCAGACAGGAAGGGAAGGACAATGTCCCAGACAGACAGAAGGAGAGGGCTTCTCACCACACAGCCCTCAGACACAGGGGCCCCCGGGGGCAGACAGGAGTCCATTGTCATGAGGTCTCAGGGGTGGGGCAGCTGAGCAAGCAGCAGTCCTCTGGCAAGGACACAAACTGGCCATTGAGGAAGGTTGGGGCCCCGGGGAGCGGACTGGGGGAATGGGCAGCTGCTGTGAACAGCCCCCAAGTGGAGGGGGCAGCGGCTATCTGCAGGGCATCCCAGCCACCAACCCTCTCAATGTACTGATGAGGAAGCCGAGACACTGGCCTGGGATCTCACCAGCGGGTGGTCAGCTCCCAGCACTCTGGCCCTGGGGTAAAGGATGTGGTGGCGTCCCATGGGCCCCAGTGTGCTGTTTCAGGCATGAACAGATGAACCCAGGAAGCCACCAGGTCCCCATAGCTAACCCTGAAGCCCCAGCTCCAGGTGGCTCAGAGCAGCCCCTAGCCCAGCGAGGCCTGACAAGGAGCCCAAGGTCACACAGCAAGTAGAGGCGGCTAGTCTCTCCCTGCCCTGCCAGAGCTGCTCCTGCTTTCTGGCCCCCACCCTACCCCTGTCTCCCAACCCCCACCTACCAGCTGTTTCCTTGGAGGGCAGCACAAGGCTGGTCAGAGTTCCACAGGGTATATGGGTGTCAGGTGTGGCTGAGACAGTTGGGAGGGCAGGTGGACAGAGGGGCTCCAGCCGAGCTCGGATCCCATGGCAGCTGCTCCAGAGCTGCTCTGGGCTGCCCAGGGGTCAGGCACTCCGGGTACACCAGACCCCGGGTCTGCATCCTGACTCTGCCCCTGAGGCTGGCTGGTGACCCTGGTTTGGAGTCTCTTCCTCTCCTGAGCCCTCAAGCTGCCCACTGCACAGGTTCCCACTCTACCTGATATGGTAATGCAGTGTGCGTAGTCTGGCACCTGCTGGCACTGTGATGATCGGGTTGCTATTATTATTATTACCTCCTGGTGACGTGAGGAGAAAAGGTCAGGAGGCCTGTGTGAGCCCCGTTCTTCCTCTCTGGCAGCCAGCACTCGCTTCCTAAAGCCCAGGTGGGTCACCCCCTCGTCCCGCTGAGTGCCTTTCACTGCTTCCCAAGCACAGTCCGTAATATTGTGAAATTAGAGCCATTCTGGCTGGAGTGGGGCCAGGGGCCCAGAATTCCACCCCTGGGTCTCCTCCTCCTGATCTTTCACCCCTCCAAGGAGTTCTGAGGCTCCTTCTTGTACCCTCTGGGTTCCATGACATCTACTTGGAGAACCACTGGTCTGGGCACGTGAAGCCCCTCAGCCTGGCATTCAAGGTGCATTTCCTCACCTCTTCTCAGCTCTCATTCCTGTTTCCTGTGGATGCCCCCCAGGTGGTCCAGGGCCCCGAACACCCCATTCCCCCTCCCAGATCCTCTCCCTGTTTTGCATTTGGCAGATACCTCCTTAACTCCAGAGGCCTTGAAAGCTGCCTAGAAGACATCCCTGATGACCCGAGGGGCCCAGGCCCTCCTCCCTGAGCTCTCAGGTCCGGCAGAGCTCAGGTAGCAGGCTCAGTGGGTGGAGGAGCAGGATTTAGCAAGAGCTAGAGGGAGGGATGCGGGTGAGAGGAAGGCAGTGGGAGTGGAGGGCAGAAACAAAGAAGGAAGGAAAGGGGAGAGGGTGAGCAGGCAAGGCTGGCCCCTGCCCTGAGGCCAAGCCCATGGCTCCCAGTGCAGGTGGGGAAGAGGAATCTAGGACCCTCATTTTTACTCCCTGAACTATTTCTCAGGGCAAGGTCATGTCCCCCAAAACCCCAGGAGGTGGGAATTTGTTCACTAGATGCCAGCCTTGGTCAACCACCTTCACAGATGCCTCAGGACCTTTCCTCCAACCCTTCCCCCTCAGAGCCAGGAAGGACACCGAGAGACCCGAGCTGGGCGTCAGCTTCTACTGGAGCCTTCCTGTGCAGGGCTCCAGGGAGACCAAACCCAGCTGGGACAGGATGGGCATCCAGGAGAATTTGGGCAAGCATCCCAAAGCCCATCATTCACATGGTCCTGAGCAGACAAGCCCTGTATCTCTTCCCCAGGCATCAGTGCAAGCACCTACTGCTTCAACATCTAGTGAGCACTTAGTTTAGCCCTGACCTATGCCACTTTCAGGAGCTCCCAGGGCTGGCCTCGGCACTGTGGAGAGGGCAGAGGGGCCAGTGGAAACAGCCCACGTGGCCTCTGACTTCAGACAACTTGGGCTTGAGTTCCAGCTCTGTCTCCTTCTCATGCTAAGGCCTGGGGCCAAAAAAACAAACAAACCTACTTCCCCATATGTGAAACAGAGGTGAAGCTTCCTAGCAGGTAGGATTACTGTTAAAAAATCACGTGAAATGAGGGATGTGAAAAGAAAACCAAAGCTGTACAAATGCTAACTATATATGATTTATATACTGTAGCCATGATTCATTCATTCATCTATTCTTTCATTAAAAAAGCATTTTCAAGATCTCCACTGGGCCTAACCTGAATACAGGGATTTAGGATACTGAATTACTGACTTGCCATCAGAGTGGCTTGGCAGAAGGGACCTACCTGCCTGGTGTCCATTCTAGCTCTTGTGCCCACTAGTCAGGTGGTCTTGGCTAAGTCACTTCCACACTCCAACCCTTGCCTGCAAAAAATGGGATTGTACCCCATGCTGAAGACGGAGTGAGATCAGTCACCCCAAGGAGGCCATTAAGTTCTGAGAGTTTCATCCCTTCCTCTCCCTCTCCCCTGATTTTTTTGGGCCAGAACTTATTTCTTCTGGATCCAGTGAGAGAGCAGTAAATGGGGTTTTACCCCAGGCTGCAAGCTGGGGAGACTGAGGTGGGTGACTGAGGCTTGAAGGGGCACAGTCACACAAGGAGTTATTGGTAACCACTGAGAACTAAGCAGCCATTTCCTGTGTACCTATTATATTTGAGATCCAGGCCAGGCACTCTGTTTATTTTGCCTCTTTGAACTGAGCAACACCTCCCTTCACAGAGCCCCTTGGACCAAGCATCACACTATAAAGGGAAAATACGGTTCAGAGGAGAAGTCACTAGAAGGACACCCACCCCTAAACTGTTCACAACCAATCCCTGTAAGGAGTGAGGTGGATGTTTATATCTTATACACATACATATATACATACCCATATTTTGCAGTCAGCATTATTTTAAAGCATTTTTTAAAATTAAAAACATTGGTTCGTGTGCTAGGAATAAAGCTGATTAGAGATGTAACAGGGCCCAGCAAAGGTGCAGAGAAGTCAGACCCAGATTCAATGTACTGTGCCTGCCTCATGACCTGGGCCTGCCCCTTCCACCTCAGCAACAACCCTGGAGTTGTGGTGGAACCACGTGCCACCCCAAATCGGCATAATTGCAAGCACAGGCCTCACCCAAGCAGTAACCACTGCTGCAACACTGGGGGCTTGGGACAATGAGTGGCCGTCCTGTCCTCAGTTGAGTCCTTTTAACCCTGTTGTGTCCAGGATGTTTTAAGAACTAAAAGGAAAAAAATAAAAAGAAATTAAAGAAATGAAATACCATAAAACTGTTCTTTGGCTGGGCTGTGGCCCAGACTCCACAAGCCAGGAGGGCTTGTCAAGGAGAGGCCCTGCCGGCTACATTCCGTTCTTGTCTGGGTCTGGCATCAGGAGGGTGGTGAGTTCGAGATCTCCCTGGGGCTCGTCCCAGGGCCCCAGAGGTTTCTCCCTCTCTGTGAGAGTCACTGGAATGTGGGAGAGGCCCACAAGGCCTGTGGGTAAGCGTCCTTGAACCTGAGTGCTTGGAACGCAGGCGTGAGGTCACAGCCCACACTGGGGACAGTGGGTGGTGGTCAGGCCCCCTGAGATTCTCCGGTTCCTTCTGGCACCTGGGTCACATTGCTACCCAAATGGAAAAAGTCTTAGAAAAACCACACTAAAAATATTACAAAGTAAATAAATAAGATGAAGTCTCTAGGTCTAGCAAACTACCCCAAGAGAGCCCCAATGGAAGGTGTGACTGACACTATAGAGGCCAGAAGTCAGGAAAAAGAAGTCCCACTTTTCTAGGAAGGGTGAGTCCCCAATCACAGGCCAGTTAGCCCATCATTAATTGCCAAACACTTCTGGACAGATCATTTGGTAGTGCTTTGAGAGGGCTCAGAAAAGGAAGTGTGACCAGAAATGCCAGCAAGGGTCACCAGGAATTCAATCAAATTGTTCTTGCCTCTCTGCTTTAATAACAGGATGCTTTAATAACCCAATCCAGATACACCTGGGTTTCTGTAAGGCCTGACAGCTCATCACATATCTTTGGGACTATAGGGGGAAAATGTGGACTCATGATGCAATACTGCTTTAGTAACACAGCTGACCAACTCAGAGCACTTACTGTACACAAGATGCTATCCCAAGCACTTTGCATGTATTAACACAAATACATGCAATACAGGCAAATTGTTTGCCTCAAAGCACTCCCTACAAGATGAGCATTAACCATCCTCCTTGTAAATATGGGGAAAAGGAAACACTGAGCTGTTAGGTAACTTGCTGAGGTCACAGCGGGTAGGTTGTGAAGTCAGATTTGAAAGCAGCTGTCTGACCCCTGAGCCTATAGGTGCATAGCTGGTTTTAAACCAACCTGGAGACCCCCTACTGATTAACAAGGAAGGGTGGAAGTGGGGATGGAAGTCCAAATCTCGTGGGGATTGACAATCAAGATGTTTCACACTGGCTGAGGAGGGGGCACACTGGGTCAGTCACTTTCTCCAAAGACCTGGAAGCATCCAGGCTTCATCCTGAATTCTTGGCCCTGGTTCCTATCCTTTCCCTCTGATATACCACTCCCCCGCAACCTTGCCATTCATCTCTTTCTGCTATGGTCCCTTTTGGTAGTTGATGGTTCTTGTTATTTACAACCAGAGACCTTTGGTAGAGGTAGGATCACATTGCTCCCCTCTCCACTCAAATCTACCTCTAAGGAAAGCAGGTTCTCCCCCACTAGTGATGGGTCTGGATGGGTGCCAGAAAAGTGAGAATCCAGTGATAGACCACAGGGCTCTGTCCTTATCCTTATCTCGCTGACCATCATGTTCACAGTTTGGACTCAGAACACAGAAGGCCTACTCATAAGGCTTGCAGCTGCCACAGTGTCAGAATTAATGCTTTGTGCAGTGGCAGCCAGACGTACAATGCTTTCAAGACCAGTCTGCTGGATGAGATCCAGAAAGATGACATTTAGCCAGCATAACGTAAGGTCTTTCGTGTTTCCGAAGAATCCATTGTGTAAGTAGCAGATCAGGGAGGGAGAGTTGACTGGAGAGTAGTTCATGGGAAAAAGCTCCCATTGCAAACACAGTGAGTCACCAGATTAGTGTAGCTGTTGAAAACAAGTGACTCTAGTAAAGCAGGCTGCGTTACGAGAGTTTGAGAAAACTGGAGATGACAGTATATTTCAACTTGGCACTTGTCAGTCCCTCCAAAGAGCATGTGTCCTGTTCTGGCCTTCACACTTTAAGAGGGACAAGTATGGTGCATTCCGGCAAGGGTGGTCCAGGCTGTGGGGAAGAACTGAGACTGGAAGGCGTTGATTGCCCCTAGGTGATCCCCGTGTGCAAGGGAGTCCCAGAAAGGAGGTCCCAAAGGCATAACATCGGGGGACCAGCTGTGAAAACTCCAGAGATATTTTAATCAAAGCCCTTCAGCTGGTAAATAACCTAAACTACACTGGTGCTCACTTAGCAAAAAAAAAAAAAAAAAAAAGGAATGTACTTCAAGGAAGCAGGTGTATTTTAGGACAAGGCAGCCTCGAGACTGGAGCTAGGAGCTGGAAAGCTGGCAGGAAGCAGGGCATCCGACTCTCCACCTCTCTCTCCTGCCTGCTCTTCTGCTACAAAAGTTTTCTCTGCTTGCTGGGGCCCTGTCTGAAAGTTCATACTAGCCCTGACACTGCATAATCCACCAAACTGCCAGGACTGGGGGTGATGCGGACAAGAAGTGAGGGAGAAGGTGAGGAAGCCAGGAGAAGGTAGGAGAGGTGGTGGTTGTTGTTTAGTCTCTAAGTTGTGTCCGACCCTGCAACCCCATGGACTGCAGCCCACCATGCTCCTCTGTCTATGGGATTTCCCAGGCAAGAATACTGAAGTGAGTTGCTATTTCATTTTCCACGGGATCTTCCTGACCCAGGGATCAAAACCCTGACATCTCCAGTATTGGCATACAGATTCCTCACCACTGAGCCACCAGGGAAGCCAGGAAAGGTGGGCAGGGTCAAATAGGCAGAGCCAGTTATTAAAGAATAATCCAAAGGACACCTGGGTGCCCACTGCCCAGCTTCAATCCCAGATATTACAAGAGCAAGTGTCCTCCAAGGCGGCTGAGTCCCTCCCCTCTTCTCTCCACAGTCAGCCCCTCTGGAGGGCTAGGAGTTGCCTACTCCTGCTTTTCTTTATAGTTTCAGTGCATATGAATGTGTGCCTGAGAAATGGAAGGCAGCCTTTTGTGTGTCGATTTTTATATGAGGAGGATCCTCCTTGTAGTGCCTTCTGCCGTGTTGCTTTTTTGCTGGGCGTTTTGTCAGATGACTCTTCAGGTCGTTTCCAGCCTTCCGGAACTACAGCACCAACAGCACTAGATGTGTCCCTGGGAGTAGAAATGCAGAGATCAGCCTGGGCCTATCTTCCACTCTGTTAGACGGTGAAAGGCAGATTCTGACTCACCGAGGACTTTCTAACACCACAATGGGAGAGGTTGTCCTGCAGGATAGTGAGATCTCATTCACAGAGGGTGAGGGCTGGGTGTTGGGGCAGAGGTTCATACCCGAGCTCCCCAAACTTTATTGAAAGAGTGTCTGGTACCAGAAATGAGCTGGGGGCTTAGGGGTTATTGGACATGGGTTTGAATCTCAGCTCTACTACTCTCCAGCTGTGTGATCTTGAGCAAGTCATTTTCCTTTCAGAATCTCCAGTTTTCTCTTTAAAATGACTGTGTATCTACAGCAGTTTCAGAAGGAACTAAGGAGCCTGGGAAGGCAGGTACTTGGAGGAAATGAAGAGAAGTAAATCTGGTCCCAGAACTGTGGGTTATTTTCAGGAGATGAAGTGAGAGTGGGGAAGCTCAGCACAGAGGCCCCTGCCCCAGGCAGTTGGGGCTGAGGGAGCAGAGAACGTGGCAGGCTCTTGGAGAAGGAAGAGACAACCAAGGGGTGGAAAATGGCCCCCAAGACTCTCCTGGTGAGGCTAGATTCTGAGTGACTCAATCCCACTGAGCCAGTGAAATACGAAATACTTCTGCTGCCACGGTAACTGTGACCCACTCATGCCTGCTCCTTTCCCATGCTGCCACAGACCACATCCTGCAGGTTCAGCCCCTGCCCAAACCCAGGGTTTGCCATACCTTCAGCCCCTGCTGTGCACGAAGCCAGACAACTCCTGATTACAAGGTCTGCCCCACATCATGAGGTGTACCTGGGCTGTGGGCCCTTCAGGTGATGACTGAAGGCAGTGGGAGCATGATGAAGGCATTCGGAGCTTTAGCCTAAAGCATCTGAAGCTAAAGTGACAAAGATGGACATCAAGTCCCCCTCCCCTTCTCTGAGCACTTTCTGCACACCAGGCACCCTTAACAGGTACCGTGTCACCAACTCCCAACAAGGCAACCACTGTCAGCACTCCCATTTTACAGATGAGAAAACCAAGGCACCGAGTGACCAGTTAGCTTACCCAAGGTTGCAGAGCTAGTAGCTGGCAGAACCTGGATTTAACCCAGAATCATGGCTTTAGTGCCCCATCTTTGGGGCAGGAGCTCTGACTTAGTCTGGGAGCTGGGCAAAGGACGTCCATCCAGGCGAAGCAATGATCCCAAGGTAAACATCAGGCCAAGAGGGTGGGAAACCCTGTGTGCACAGGCCTAGGGTGGGATGCAGCAAAGGAGAAGGGCCCCTTGTGGATCAGTTCAGGGAGTTAGATGGGGCAAGGGGCCAGGGAACAGGGGCAGAATGAAGCAGGAGAGGTGAACATGGTGCTTGGTCCAAGGGCCCTGGAATTCACTGTGGGTGATTTCAACCACAGACTCCTGGGCTAAACAGATGTTTTACCCCAGCCACACTGCTACAGGCTGAGTGGTTGTGGGGCCTGGTGGACAAGGTCTATCCAGTGAGTGCTGGGAGTGGCGGGCTGAGCTCAGGAACATGTGGCTCCGGGCACTTCAGGTAAAGCAGGAGCACTGGGTGGCTGCGGCATGGGCTGCAGGGTGCCTGAGCAGAGAGAGGGAGGAGAGGGCCTGGGGAATCAGTGATGGGGAGCTGTGTTCAGGACCCAAGTCTGGAGCTGGGGCGAGGCTGGGGTAGAGGTGGCCCTGTGGGACCAGACGGGTCCCTGGGAAGCCAATTCACTGACCTGGGTCCTTTGAGAGTCAGAGTGGGGGTGGGGTAGCCTCAAAGCCACCATTGTTGCCCCCTTGTCCGCCTGACTGTCTAGGACCTAAAATAGAGCAGGAGAACAGCAGATCTCCGTGAGAAGAATTTCTGGCAAAGAGGCCTGGGGGAGGGGTGTGAATCACCACTGGGAACACTTCACTTGAGTTTGAAACTCCCAAAGCCCAGCTGCCCCAGCCTCACCCTCAGGGAGCCACTGGAAAGTGGGAGAGTGGGGTATCTTAGTCCCACCCCTGTCCAACCATAGGGAGAAGGCTGGGTTCTGCCCCCAGCTCTGCCATGGAAATGCTGGATGACTGGACCAAGTTTGTTCCCCCAGGGCCAGTCTCCCAGATGTACCAGGAGTCAGATGCTTCATCTGCTGTGAGGCCCCTGGAGTTCATGGCAGGTGGTCCTAATATAGGCCTCAGGGTCAGAGGGAGATGAGATGAGGTCCCAATTCCTTTCCTATTGGCTGAGTGACCTTGAGCAAGTCCCTCCACCTCCTGGAGCCTCAGTTTCTTCATCTGAAAAATGCACATTGAAACCAAGTCCTGTTCTTTCTGGTTTCAACTGAGTTATCCAACAAGGATCTTGACAACTCCTGGGGCCTCCCTTCACGTCCTCAGATGGAACACTTCGTGCTGCTGGGAATATTATCAGAGACTTCACTTTTAATGTCCTGTGCTTTGCATACTGCCTCTGGCTCTCCACATCCTGGAGGGCCGAGATGAATATCTAAATATCATATCGTTTACAGAGGTTACATCGGAGCATTTCAGCCCCGGTACTGGCCACTCCTGGAGGAAAAGGGTCTTTGGTCCAGAGAGGGCTCTCATGGGCACCTATCGTGTCATGCCTGGATCCCTGAGGGGCAGGGATGGGACTCCCCATTGGGCAGATGAGGAAACAGGATCCTCTCCAAGAGGCTTGTGTGCCCTTAGCACTGTGCCTGGGTTCGGTGCAGCCGCAGAGGCTGAGGCGGTATGTGGTGCTGGCGTGCCCTCTAGCGGCTGCCGGGCGCCATCCCGCCCCGCGGTCAGAGCTGCCCAAGGTCCGACTGCCAGCGGTTAGGGCAAGGAAGTTCCTTCTTGGAGCCATCCGCGGTCCAGCCTGCTGCTGTCTCACTTCCACCGGGCTGAGAACAGTCTCTCCCAGACTCCCTTCTCATGGCTTCCCAGAGACCCCAGAGCAGCTGCGTGCCCCGCCCCGATTGCCATGGAGACCGCTTGTACACAGTTTTCCCCTTCCCCTCCACCGTGTCTTAAGTCAGGTCCGCAGGCCGGACAAGCGCCCGCCTAGGAGGGAGGCCCGCCAGGGCGGGCGGCCTCAGGTCCATGAACAGCAGACCCCAAGGGAAGCTGGTCGTGGGGAGAGTGAAATTCTTCGGCCGGCACCGCGGGGAGGTGAGGCTCTGTCGACCTTTCCCCAGACAGACCTTGGGCTTCTTGGCTTTCGAGTAGTTTCTAGTTCTTTGTGGTTCGGGAGCTCGAGTGTTCCCCGAGCTCCAGTTGCAGAATGGGGTCTAGAATTCTAAGCTGTGGTTCCAGAGAGGGTTCAAACTCCTGGCTGATTCCAGTGTTCTCTGGACTCTGGCTTAAGAGGGAACTCGGGGCACAGAGCAGATTTTGAGCTAGTTCTGGACTCCAGTTCTAAAACGGGATCTTGGCTTCTAAAGGCTAGCTCTGAGCCTCAGGCTCTGGTTTTACAAGACAGCAGAGAAGGCTCCAAGCTCTTGACTCTACTGCAGAGTGGTTCCTGGGTTCTGGTTGTCGAGAGGCCTGAAGTCCAAACTCCGACCCCAGGCTCTTGGGGCAGTGTTTAGGGCTGGCTCAGGAGTCTGGAGTTAGGCATGAGCAGAAAGTGTTTCTTGCCCCACGATAGGCCTTTTGTACTTTCCTTCCAGGTCAACTCTTCTGCGTTCTCTCCCGACGGCCAGAGGCTGCTCACAGCCTCCGAGGACGGCTGTGTATATGGCTGGGAGACCCAGAGCGGGAGGCTCCTGTGGAGACTGCGTGGCCACAAAGGTGAGGCTCTTCAGCCCAGGTGGGGAGACTGAGGCCCATTGACCTGTTCTGCATTCCGCAGAGTCTACCAGCATTTGAGCTGGGCGTCCCAGCAAGAAGCACCAGTAGGGCTGGGGTGGGAGGGCAAGGAGATGGGACCTGGTCCCTTGGGTCCAAGCCTGACTGACAGACCTGGACTCAAATCCTACCACTTAAATCTAGGTAATACCACATTCAGTTCACTTCAGTTGTTCAGTCGTGTCCGACTCTTTGCGACCCCATGAACCGCAGCACGCCAGGCCTCCCTGTCCATCATCAACTCCCAGAGTCCACCCAAACCCATGTCCATTCAGTCGGTGATGCCATCCAACCATCCCATCCTCTATCGTCCCCTTCTCCTCCTGCTCTCAATCTTTTCCAGCATCAGGGTCTTCTCAGTGAGTCAGCTCTTCACATCAGGTGGCCAAAGTATTGGAGTTTCAGCTTCAACATCAGTCCTTCCAATGAATACCCAGGACTGATCTCCTTTAGGATGGACTGGTTGGATCTCCTTGCAGTCCAAGGGACTCTCAAGAGTCTTCTCCAACACCACAGTTCAAAAGCATCAATTTTTCAGTGCTCAGCTTTCTTTATAGTCCAACTCTTGCATCCATACATGACCACTGAAAAAACCATAGCCTTGACTAGACGGACCTTTGTTGGCAAAGTAGTATCTCTGCTTTTTAATATGCTGTCTAGGTTGGTCATAACTTTCCTTCCAAGGAGTAAGCATCTTTTAATTTCATGGCTGCAGTCACTATCTGCAGTGATTTTGGAGCCCAAGTGTACAGCTCAGTAGCGTTATGTTCACTTTCTTGTGCAACTGGTCTCTACAACTCTGTACCCCTCGAACTCATTTCTCCCTTCCTCAGCCCCTGGCAACCGCTGTTCTGCCTTCTGTCTCCAGTTTAACTAAGTACCTGGTTTAAGTGGAATCCTAAGGTATTTCTTTTGCTCACTGACTTCACTTGGCGTAACGTCCTTTATATTCATGTTTACCCACTTCTTTGACCATGACCAAAGTCAAGTCTTGTCAGTTTCTCTGTGCCTCTTATTTCTTTAGAATGGGGATAATAGTTACTATTCTACAGAATGAGATTAATGCAAAGTGCTTGACTCACAATAAGAACTCAAGGAAAATCTGATAGTTATAGGGCAAATTGGTTCATGTTATACTAGGCAAGGTCCAGGGGCTGGGGAGCTCAAAGAGGATAATGTAGAACCTAGGCTGGGCTGAAAGGAGTTTCTGGGAGGTGCTTTTATTCATCTTCCAGATGGGCAAACCAAGTTGCTATTTCAGACCAAAGGCACGGAAGCCCAGGAATTTTCCAGCTGGTTGGAGGATAAGGATTAGAAGGGAGTGCGAAGGGAGGCAGGCAGTGCAACTGAGGAAATCAGCAGGAGTTTAGACTGCAAGGGCTGGAGGTGGAGGGTAGTGCCCTATTCCTTGACCATGTCCGCCTGCCCCAGGCCCCGTGAGGTTCTGCCGCTTCTCCCCTGATGGCCGCCTCTTTGCCAGCACCTCCTGTGACTGTACCATCCGCCTGTGGGATGCCGCAGATGCCAAGTGTCTGCAGGTCCTAAAGGGTAAGAGGGCTGGGGGAGACTGAGAGCCAAACAGCCAGGCCTGGGTTCCCTTTCAGACCTTACTGTGTCCTGTGCCACCTCTCCTCACTTGGCGGGTGTCTACAGGTCACCAGCGGAGTGTTGAGACTGTCAGCTTCAGCCATGACTCAAAGCAGCTGGCCTCAGGTGGCTGGGACAAGAGGGTGATGCTTTGGGAGGTCCAGGTATGTGGAGGGGCAGCCAGTGAGGTCTGGGATCCCATGAGAGGCCCTCCACACGGGTCACCCTTTCCCAACCAGGAAGGGTTGTTCCATCTTTGCCACTGTCCATGTGCACACCTGGTGTTCCATTCCTTTGCACCTAGCTGCAGCCACCTCCCCCAGATCTCCTCCCACCCACCCTTGTACCCAAACTCCTCTGCCATGAAGTCCCCCTCTTCTGTCAAGGCCTTGGAAGCCCCTCCAACCCCTACATGGCATACTACCTAGGCAGGCCTGCATGGGGTCTGACCCATCTGAAGTGGAGCTCTTGGAAGCTCAGGGCTCTCTCCTCCAGTCAGGCCAGGTGCTGCGTCACTTTGTGGGACACAGAGACTCTGTCCAGAGCAGTGACTTCGCACCCAGCTCAGACTGCCTGGTGAGCCATCTCTGCCCTGGGCCCAACAAGATGAGGCAACTGGGAGCCCACCCCCATTTCCCTTGGGCCAGTGGTTAAAATCCCACACCTGGACTTAGCTTTTCTGAGCTTGTCCCCTCCCTAAAATGGGGATTCTGCAGGTGAGATGGTGCCTGCTTCCTGTGGGCGTGGCCAGCTGAGGAAGCAGGCTCCACACTCAGGGCAGCTGTCTGCAGGCCACTGGCTCCTGGGATTCTACCATCCGCATGTGGGACCTCCGGGCAGGGACCCCTGGGATCTTCTACCAGGAGCTGGAGGGTCACAGAGGCAACATCAGCTGCCTGTGCTACTCACCATCTGGCCTACTGGTGAGCTGGGCTGCCTGAGTTCCAGGGGCGGCTGCCGACTGCAACTCTGAGGGTCATGGGCCACTTAGGGGGCAGAGGATGCAGTCCCCAAACCTGTATGCTTAGAGCTGTCTGCTGTCCAGGCATCTGGCTCCTGGGACAAGACCATTCACATCTGGAAGCCCTCAACCCGAAGCCTGCTCATCCAGCTCAAGGGCCACATCACCTGGGTGAAGAGCATAGCTTTCTCCCCGATGGGCAGCAACTGGCCAGCGTTGGCTACTCCCACATGGTAACCCCTCCAGGCCTTCCTTCCTGCCAACCCCTACCCCACACCCTCCCAGAGCCCTGAGCAGGTCCAGAAATGTCCACTTCCCTATCTGCCCTCAGTAGGCTACCAGGGGTAGAACCCAGATACCAACCACTTCTGTACCTAATGCCTGGCACTCATGTCTGTACTGGCCCAAATATTAGTGCTGCTGACATTTCTGACTCAACAGGGCAAAGAAAATACTGCACCGAATGTCTCTGTGTTATGCAGCCCTTGTTAAACACACCTCAGACAACAAAATTTTGTCAAAGACAGCAGCCTTTAAGACTTCCCTACCCTTCACCTTTTTATTTCCAGGTCAAAGTCTGGGACTGCAACACAGGAAAGTGCACTGAGACTCTGAAGGTAAGGTCCGTGGCCGAAACAAACAAGGGTGCACTGGAAGTTCTGCTGGCGAAGCCTGCACCCCCAGAGCCCAACATTATTCTTTTGGCAGGGGGTTCTGAATGTGGCCCATGCCTGTGCCTTTATGCCAGATGGGAAACTCTTAGTGTCTGGAGCTGCTGATTAGACAAAATGTCGAGTCCACCAAAGATCACCTTGACTTGCTCAAACAGAACATCATCGTCTACAGCCCTCACACCTTCTACCCCTGCCCCTCCATTCCCAGGGGGCACAGGCCCAAAGTAACCATAGTAGAGCACCCAACAGATCCCTATGGCCAGGGCAGCAAGCCTGCTGGGATCCATTGGGCACCTGGCAACCATAGCCACTTCCCCAACAACTAAAGCCCCTATAAACACAAAGCAACGCCAACCAGTGGTCTGTTTTATTGGCAGCTGGATGCTCAAGCCTTAACTGCATACTTCCCGGAGCGGGTACAGCCGCTCCTTCCGCTGCTGCTTCTTGGTCTTCAGGTTCTCTTCATGCTTGTTGAGCCGGCGGCGCATGGCACGTGTTTTCTTGGGCCGCAGATCCAGGGGGCTTGTACTTCTTGCCCTGGGTGAGGAAAAGCAAGGGGAACCTGAGGACCAGGGTTTGGGAGCTACTGCAATACCTAAGGAAGCCCCGGAGGTTGGAACTGAGGTGCCAGGAAGTGACTTGAGCAAAGTGTGTGTCAGGGAGATGTCTGCTAAGTACCAGTAGTGACACTAACACTGAACACATGCATCTAAGGAGAAGATTGGCTTGGCCAAGGCCATCCTGCTGTGAGGGGAAAGTTCCCACCTCGGCTCCTGTTCTCAGGCCTTTAACAGGAGATGGATCATCTCTCCATCTCTGCTCTCCCCCACTCCCTCCCCTGTCAGTCTAGGCTAAGGCAGCTCTGATGGTCCCCTTTGTTCTGCAAAGGCCCCTTGGGGCCTCTTTCATTTGAAGCACTGTCCTGTGTGCTGGCTTAGCCACAAATGAGACCTGCTCCCTGCTCAAGGAGTTCCCAACCCACCAGAAAACAAGTGGTGCGTTGGTGTGGAGGAGGAAAGAGATTGAGGAAGCTTTCACCTCACGACTGACAACAGCCTCGAAAGTGAGAAGCCAGAGTGGGCATGAAAGCCCTGGAGAGTGACAGCTCAGGCTGGGAACTACCAACAGCCTGGAGGGGTGTGAGTTAATGGGGTTCATGACATGAATAGCCTTGGGGCAGAGAACTGCAGGGAACAGCTACACAGGAGATGAGGGCAAGCTCTGAGGGAAACCTGGAAGTCTGCCCATCCACACCCCTCATACCAGCTGATACAGGTCAGGGCTTCCTGCTTTCAATCTGCTAAGCACCTAGAGCTTTGCTTGTCCAAGAAAGTAGCCATAGCCACACACGCTGTTTACATCCTCCAGTCACTATAACCATGTAACAGGCACAGGGGGCCAGAGGTTAATGTATGAAAAAGTGCTGATACTGAGACCTCATCTCTACCTCCTGGAGCCCTGCCTGGCTTGTATGGTGGAGTGTACTCACTGGATGGCCATGGAGGCAGTTCTTCCAGGCCATACCTCTACACAATTCCCCCAGAACCTGATAAACTTTCCAGACCCAAATCTCAGAAACCAACCCCCACACAAATGTACACACGTCTGGGATGGCAGCATGCCTAGCTGACAACTTTGATATGTCAAACCCTCCAGTCATTCAAACACTAATTGGGTGTTAATGTGAAGCCATTTTGCAGTCAAAGCTCTCTAATCAGTAATCTTTAAGAGGTTATAGAATAATCTGGGTGGACCTGCTTTAATCAGCCGAAGGGCCTTAATGGCAGGGATGTGGCTTTCTCTAAGAAATCCCACCTGAGGGCAGCAGCTTCAACCAAATCTTTAGCTCTGCTTGCTCAGGATCCTCTCTTCCGGACAGAGGGCACCTCCTCCTCAAACAAGTCATTTCTTTGTAGTAGACCATGTGTGCATGAGGTGAAAGTAAAAGTCGGCTCAGTTGTGTTCGACTCTTTACGACCCCCATGGACTATACAGTTGATGGAATTCTCCAGGCCAGAATACTGGAGTGGGTAGCCTGTCCCTTCTCTAGAGGATCTTCCCAACCCAGGGATTGAACCCAGGTCTCCTGCATTGCAGACAGATTCTTTACCAGCTGAGCCACAAGGGGAGCCCAAGAATACTGGAGTGGGTAGCCTGTCCCTTCTCTAGCTGATCTTCTGGACTCAGGAATCGAATCAGGGTCTCCTGCATTGCAGGCGGATTCTTTACTAACTGAGCTATCAGGGAAGCCCTGTGTGCATATGCATTCTATAAAATCTCTCACTGGTTCAGCTTCATAGTTTAATACTAGTTTTAGGCACAAGCCCCAGAAAACAATTGTTAAAAACTTTAGGCTGTGAGGGACAGGCACCTGTGGCAATCTCCCGGAAGCACTCAATCCACCTCCACCCTATGGGTTGGAATCTAAGCCCAACCACTCCATCTACTGCATGTCAGTGATGCCAGGCAACTTAACCCATGTCTTCATGTCCTCATTTGAAAAATGAGAATGCCAGATACTTGATGGTGACTGACACACCAAGATAAGCAAAACATTTAAACAGTCAATCCTCAAAGACCCCCCAAACTCACCCAGCTGGTGAGCTTTTATTCAAAATCCAACTCTGTCCAGACTCCCACACCTTTGATTCCTTGACAACTGCAGCCGCATGCAGTCTGCATGCCATATGCTAGAAGGCTCTAGAAAGCCCAGTCCCACGCACCCCAGCCAGAGCTCACCATACCACCTCTCTGGCCTAGGGAGAGCTGGAATTTTGTTCCCTGTAGCCAAGCACCGTTATCCTTTCTCCACTAACCTTATAGAATTTCCTGAGGTTCTCTTTCTGAGTCTGGTTAATGACGGTCAGTACACGGGCAATGGATTTACGAACCACTCGGCTACAAAACAAGAGACAATCAATGAAGATGTGTAAGACACACAGCACTCCCTAAGGTATCTTATTTCAGGGCCTGACCCAGATATCACAGAGCAGGGGCATTCCCCATCAGCTCACCCATATTCACCCAGGAGGTGCCTAACCCAGCCCAGGAGGGTGTTCTGGAGGCAAGAGAAACAATACATGAGCATCCAAGGAGAGGGGACATGAAGCAGCTGGCACAAACAGTGTTTTCTAAGAGCTGTGAAGTGTTTAGTGAGGTTTAACGAGGGGAAGTGAAGGGCAGCCAGGAAAGACCTTTCATCCCTGGCCATATATCCTAAGGGCTACAAAGAAGACCTAAGCAATGTGGATCTGAATAAGCTCACTGGAGGGAACCATGCCACAAGCTGGGCCACTGGGAGGGGACAAAACTGAAGATGAGAAAAAGCTGGGGATAAGTGAAACATGTCTTCATGCTGAACGAGGGCTGATCAGTAAATGGCTGTAAACATCGTCTTAATTCAGCATGCACCACCGTAAGAAAATTACTGGGGGGCCCATTTTATAGGAAAGGGGAAATACATGGGTGGTGAGCCAATCTGCACATCAGGTAGAATGTGGCAGAAGTGGAGTTTATACCCCAGCTGACTAACTTCAAACTAATGTTCCCTTCTCAAGTTTTGATTCTTGACCCCCATACACCAGTAAGTTACACTACAACTAAAGTAAGGGGTGAAAGGGATGCCTCAACCAAGTGAAAGAGGCTGGGGGAAAAACCTCAAGTGCTGGTGGGAGATAGAGGGAATGGGGTCAATTAGACATTTGGAGGAGGCATTAAAACGGACTTCGGGGGCACCTAATTCCTCCTCTAGACAGTCAAGCCGTCACACCAGGAAAAAGGAACACAGATCAAAAAGCAGGCAAAGGCAACGGGTCACCATCACGCACCTCGGCGTGAGAAAGAGGCACCTAGAGAGTATGAATAGAAGTGGCGCCACGTTCTGACCCACGGAGCCATGGAAAGGGCAGTTAAACGGACACCTCCTTAAGCCAACTTCGAAAGTCCCCTTCGTGTGTCCCGGAACTCTGGCCGCCAGTTCACTTACATCTTCGAGAGTTTGGAAGCCGCGCCGCCTGTCACTTTGGCCACGCGCAGCTGGGACAGCTCCACCTTCAGGTCTTCCAGCTGTTTCAGCAGCTCCTCCTTCTTCTTGCCGCGAAGGTCTCGAGCCTTAATCTTGGCCTGCCCGACAGAGAAGGTCTGCATCAAACACCTCCCCTCCACCTGCGTCGTAGTCCGCCCGTCGAGGCCGAGCGCCTTGCCCTGGGCCGAGGGGGCTCTGGAGACGCAGCACTACCCGCCTCGGGTAGGGGCAACCCAGACCCCAGCAGACGCGCCCTCGCCCAGTCCTGCTGCGAGGCTGGTCCCCTACTCCCATTCCGCAGACGGAAACACGGAGGCCCCGGGAGCGCGCGCATACCTCTCGGGGCCCGGGCCTGAGGTGGGGAGAAGACTGAGGTGGCGCTAGGCCACTTCGCAACGCGTCCCACAGGTCAGGCTGGCAGATGGGTTCTCAGGTCTCGCCACACGCCCTCCATCCCGGCCCCTGAGCCCCAGAGTACGCGGATGGCAGCCGATTTTTCCACACTCACCATGGCCATACAATCTGCCTCCGCTGCCTTCTTGGAGGGAAAGAGGAAGGGGTGGGGCTGACCTCCGCAACTACTGCCGGGTGGCGGCGGGCGTGGTCAATAGGCGGCGGGGGAGCCCTGGCTCCGCCCCCTACCATCCCGTGCGGGCCCAGCCTCCCCACCCCCGCCTTCTGGAGCGCTTTGGTACCGCCCACTCAGCCCCTGCCTCGCCCTGAGGAGCCGAGTCCCCGCCCCGAGGAGTCGGAGTCCCGCCCTGCAGTGAGCCTGTCTGTCTCCTGCCCGCTGAAGATTGCTTTGTTGTAGTTCAGTCGCAAAGTCCTGTCCGACTCTTTGCGACCCCATGAAGTGCAGTTACGGCACTCTTCCTTGTGCTTCACCATCCCCCGAGTTTGCTCACTCATGTTCATTGAGTCGGTGATGCTATCCAACCATCTCGTCCTCTGTCACCCCCTTCTCCTACCCTCAACCTTTCCCAACATCAGGGCCTTTTCCAGTGAGTCGGCTCTTCGCATCAGGTGGCCAAATATTGTAGCTTCAGTTCAGCATCAGTCCTTCCAATGAATATTAAGTGTTGATTTCCTTTGAGATTGACTGTTTGATCTTCTTGCTGTCCAAGGGACTCGCAACCATCTTCTCTAGCACAATTCAAAAGCATCAATTCTTTGGTGTTCAGCCGTCTTTATGGTCCAACTCTCACATCCATAGATGACTACTGGAAAAACCACAGCTTTGACTATATGGACCTTTGTCGGCAAAGTGAGTGCTCTACTTTTTAATATGCTGTCTAGGTTTGTCTTGGCTTTCCTTCCAAGGAGCAAGCATCTTTTAATTTCATAACTGCAGTCACCTTCCGCAGTGATTTTGAAGCGCAAGAAAATAAAATTCCGTCACTGCTTCCACTTTTTCCCCATCTATTTGCCATGAAGTGATGGTACTGGATGACATGATCTTTGTTTTTGTTGAATTTTAAGCAAGCTTTTTCACTCTCCTCTTTCACTGCCATCATAAAGGCTCTTTAGCTCCTCTCACTTTCTGCCATTAGAGTGGTATAATCTTCATATCTGAGGTTGTTGATGTTTCTCCTGGAAAATTACTTAGATTTGGTTTGTTTCCCACAGGGCAGTGGTGAAGTTTCACCCCGGGGTGAGAGGCAACCTATTTGACCAGTAAGACTGGAATTCATCCACTCATGTGTTCATTCATTCATTCGGTACACTTTTGCAGGCTGCCCAATCTGGGCTACTCCAAGCTGGGTGCCAGTGTTCTGGGGGGCGGGGGGGCGGGCGGTCCAGAGGATGAAGGTTGAGGGTTTTAGATGAATTAACATGGCACATGGCCTCTGCCTTGGAGGAATTTAAAGGGTATGGTGGGTGGGGAGGAGTGGGGTAGACAGCTATAATGACAGCGTGTGTTATTTAGGGAAAAGGCATTCATGGCCTTTTGTTAGTGAACCTGACCCGGTTTCAAATTCTTACTCTGTTGCTTAGTGCTAGCTGACTCTCAGCAAATCCCTTCCCCTGAGTCTGTTTTCTCACCTGTGAAATGTAGTGTTTAGGAAGATCAGGAAGATAACATGTAAAACTCTTTGCACATGACCTGATGCATAACTGCTCAGTATCAATGATATTAATGTTTCCAGTTGAAATGAACACATAAATTGGCCCTGAAAGTTAAAGGGGGACTTCACAAGGCAAAGTGCTTAGGCTTTCTGACTGAACAGTTGCATTTTGCCCCCAGCAGCAAGCATGAATCAGTGTCCTAGTGTCACTCCACTGCCATTAACAAAGGCACACCCACACCTTAGAGCTCTATTTAAAGCCAGGTTGCCCCCTTGTTGCTGTCAGACGTCACCTCCAGGAATCCTTCTCTCACCCTCTTATGGGTTTCTGTTAATGAATCTTTAGCATTGGAGTAAATTGGGACAAAACCTCCCCTTGTTGATCCCTGTGCAATCAAACCTCTCTCTAACCCCAAATATATTGAATTAGAATGAAATTTATATGTCTGCCTCCACATTCAATCTGGAAGTTCCCCAAGGAGCAGAACCATAGCTGACAACTGGTTTGTTTTTCTCGCCTCAGACCCAGCACATGGATACTTGTTGGATGAACTGAATTGAGCTTTGTCTCAGATCACAGTGAGGCAGGCTTCTAGGAAATGGAGGGAAGCGGGGAAGAGAAAGCAGAGTGCATTCTTGACATGGATTAGTCATAAATGGAGGTTGAATGGGGCACAGGGACTTGGCTATCATATTTTCCAAATGCTTATAGTTCCATTAAAGTTAATAATTGTGTACAGCTTTTCTGAACTTTATCTATTGTTGTTGTTCAATCGCTCAGTTGTGTCCAACTCTTTTGACTCCATGGACTGTGTCTGTCCTTCACTATCTCCCAGAGTTTGCTTAAACTCATGTTCACTGAGTCAATGATACCATCCAACCATCTCATCATCTCTTGCCCCTTCTATGACTACTCTCTTTCTCTTACATGCCATATTCAACCCACCCCCAAATTCTATAGCTTCTGTCAGTGGCTCAGACAGTAAAGAATCCACCTGCAATGCGGGAGACCTTGGTTTGATTCCTGAGTTGGGAAGATCCCCTGGAGGAGGGCATGGCAACCTACTCCAGTATTCTTGCCTGGAGAAGAATCCCCATGGACAGAGGAGCCTGGCAGGCTACAGTCCATGGGGTTGCAAAGAGTCGGACACAACTGAGCAACTAAGCACAGCACATCTTCAAAATACCCAGCCTCCTCCCACCACTGTTACTGGCACCTGTTGGACATTGAGCCACCGTTGCCTGTCTCCTAGACCATTGTTGTCACCTCATACATCACCTCCGTTTGCTCTGGTTTCCATTCTCAGTAGAGCTGCCAAAAGGACCCTTTTCAAACTGAAGTTAGATCATGTCTCTTCTCTGCCCAGAACTTCCAGGGCTGTCCTGAGTTAAGACTACATCCTTTTCTCACCTTCAAAGTCCTACAGCACCCGCCACTCTCCCTTCCCTCCTCCACGTTGTGTTGTTTCTTCTCCTTGGTTAAGATTTCTTTGCATTTCAGAAAGTGAAAGTCGCTCAGTCTTGTCTGACTCTTTGCAATCCCATGGACTGTATAGTCGATTGAATTCTCCAAGCCAGAATACTGGAGTGGGTAGCCTTTCCCTTCTCCAGGGCATCTTCCCAACCCAGGGATCAAACCCAGGTCTCCCCGCATTGCGAACGGATTCTTTACCAGCTGAGCCACAAGGGAAGCCCCATCTTGTTTCTTTTTACTCTTCTGTTCCAGTATGGCCTTGCTTTTTCTGGAACACACCAAGCCTGCCCTGTGTTTGAGCCTTTGCTTGGCTCCATCCTTCACTTCCTTCAGATCCACTTCAGCATCACCTCCTCAGGGACACTTCTCTTAACCACTTTATCCAAGGTGCTTTCAGAAACTGCATGTTTTTGGGTTTTTTCCCTCCTCAAAATGCAGTCATCCCTGACATAGTGTGGGTTTTTAATTTCTGCCTCACTGACTGGACGGCAGATCCACAGTCATAAACAGTGATATTTACTTGGGAGCTGTTTCCTTACTTGTAAAATGAGCATTTCTGGTTTGAAATTCCTTCTGATCAGAATGTTCTGGGGATATGAATTTCTGTTAGCTTGTTGCCTGCCTTGGTCACAGATTTCTTCCAAGGTATGGAGCTGATAGGCAGGTCTCCCAAGACCCTTGAGACTTTTATTCAGCACCTGTTTCCCTGTAGGAATCTATCTTTAGCACCCAATATTAGGTAACACCTTAGCTGGGCAATATTTTTTGATCTGTAGGAGTTCAATGAGAAATAATTGAAAAAATGAAAACCCAGGCACATTTCATTAACTACTGGTCTTTATGAAAAAAAAAAAAACCATTATATGAAAACAAAGACCCAACATAGCCTCAGGCTAAGGCTCATTGTGGCTTCCCTCATAGCTCAGTTGGTAAAGAATCCGCCTGTAATGCAGGAAACACCCGGTTCGATCCCTGGGTTAGGAAGATCTCCTGGAGAAGGGATAGGCTAGCCACTCCAGTA
Source organism: Nanger dama (assembly GCA_917880005.1). Lineage (NCBI taxonomy): Eukaryota > Metazoa > Chordata > Mammalia > Artiodactyla > Bovidae > Nanger > Nanger dama. Next base: position 11,153,225 of record CAKJTW010000018.1, on the reverse strand, counting down.
TTCTGGCCTGGAGAATTCCGTGGACTGTATAGTCCATGGGGCTGCAGAGTTGGACAAAATTGAGCGACTTTCACTTTGTAGCTCAGCTGGTAAACAATCACCCCCGCCCCCTCCACCTCGGCCCCAGGCAATGCGGGGAACCTGGGTTCGAGCCTTGGGTTGGGAATGGACTGTATAGTCCATGGGGCTGCAGAGTTGGACAAAACTGAGCGACTTTCACTTTGTAGCTCAGCTGGTAAACAATCACGCCCCGCACCCCTCCACCTCGGCCCCAGGCAATGCGGGGAACCTGGGTTCGAGCCTTGGGTTGGGAAGATCCCCTGGAGAAGGGAAAGGCTACCCTGGGATAGTGGGTGGGCCTATCCCTTCTGGCCTGGAGAATTCCATAGACTGTATAGTCCATGGGGTCGCAAAGAGTCGGACACGACTGAGCAAGAGCCCCTCAAGCAACAGCCCAGGCACCTAATCTTGACACCACAAAGTTGTCCTTGACTCTGCCCTATTTCTCCCCACCCCCACGTCCCCCACTTCCGATTCTGCGGATTCCTTTCCTTCCAGGATATGCCTTTCCAGCCAGTCAAGATTTCTCAGTCCCCAGAACCTCGCCCTTCCTGCCAGGATGGTGGTCACAGGGTCATTCCCCTATCCCCGCCCTCTACACTGCGGGTCAAGGAGACTGCTACACACGCGGGACGCCGCACTCAAATCCAAATGTCTTCATTGTCTTGTCAGCACCCTCGATACATTTTAAACGTCTTGAAAGTCTCCCAGTCCATTAACAATAGGGTCACTACAACAATAAGGTCAGACGGCAACCTTCTCTGAGCTCCGTGTGGTGGCGTCCTAAGGTCTTCAAATTCGAGACTTAGGCTCTCCCATTCAATATCACTCTCGGGGCATAAGAACTACTACTCATCCCCTCAGGCCTCAGCTCGAAGCTGTCTTCTCCCAGAAGCCTGCCCAGCACTCGACAGGCAGAGCAGGGCTCCTTCTTCTGGAGGCCCCGTGCCCCCTCAGTCTGGGCAGAGATGACTCCCGGAATCCGCGACTATGCCGGCCCTGGCCCCTTCCAGGGCCAGCGGTTCCCGGGGCAGGAGGGAAGCCGAAGAGCGCAGCTGTGGCATCTCTGTGCTGGGCCTGCGGAGGACTGGCCACCCGCTTCCTAGAAGGGGAAACTGAGATTCCATGAAGATTACTAGCTCCGCAATAGTCCACAGGTTAACCTGGTACGTCCAGGTCCTTCCAGGTCCGTCTCTCAGCGCCTCCCGAAGCGACGCACCCCGCCCCTCCCTCCCACCAGCACTTCCGGTTCCGGCGAGAACCGGAAGTGGGCGGGCGGCAACGGCTGCGCGCGGAGGAGGTGGAGGAGGTGCCGGTCGGCCGCTTCCCGCCCCCGAGCCGGAGCCGGTTCTGAGCGGAGTAGAGTGGAGGTCCGCCCCGGAGCATAGCCGGTTTAGCGGGCGCTGAGTCCCCGCCATGGCCCGGAACACGCTGTCCTCGCGCTTCCGTCGGGTGGACATCGATGAATTTGATGAGAACAAATTCGTGGACGAGCAGGAGGAGGCAGCGGCGGCGGCGGGCGAGCCAGGCCCGGACCCTAGCGAGGTGGACGGGCTCCTGCGGCAATATCCTTCCCCTGCGCGGCGGCCCGGGCTCCCCTGTGGCCCGGCCTTCCTACTTTCCTCATCCCTGGCTCTGGCCCCTCAGGCCCGGCCTCTCCGCTCCCCTCACCCCCGGACTCCCCAGGTCAGTCTTCCAACTCCCTTCTGATCTGGCTGTCCTCGGGCAGGCATCCTCAGTTTCCTTTCAGGAACTCCCCACTCCACTTGTCCTGGTCTCGGGCCCCTGGACCCTCCCTCAGCAGTGCGGCCCCACGCGGCTCCTGGATCCTGGTGGGCTGGCTGGCTCGGCGGCCCCAAGAGCATGCCGGACGGACCCTCAGCCCCGCAGGCCCTTCATTGCCCCGAGAGGCCTCTCCTCTTTCCCCCCTCCGTCCCCTCAGGCTGGCCCTTGCCTGGGCTCCTGATCACTCCATCTCTCTCATGCAGGAAACGGGGCCTTACTCGGGCTTGATCGGCGGGAGGGGCCAAGGTGAGCCACCGCTGAGTAATTGAGCAGCCAGGGCGGCTCCCAGGCACAGTCTTTTCGGGCTGGATTGCAGCACCACTTGAAAATAGGTGGTAGATGGCAGTCCTTAGGAAGAAAGGACCCAAGGGGGAGCGAAGGCTGCAGCCTTAGTCCAGCCCTGAGGTCTGAGATTTCACCTCGCACCCCAGAATCGTTCTGACCCTTCAGCTTAATGCCACTCTTCCTCACCTATTCTTAGTTTCCTGTGACCACTGGGTTTTGGACCTCAGTGGTCTCAGCCACGTTCAACAAGTCAGTTTTGGCTCCCTCCCCCGACAGCCTTCTTGTGCAGGAAGCAGTGGAAAAAAAACTAGTTGTTTAGAGCTAAGAAAAACCAAGCAGCATAAAGTGAGATGTAAAAGTAGAGCCCACGATTGGAAATGACTGTTTTGTGGTCACAGAAAACAAGCATTTAGAAAACAAGATTAAAAATAGAGGTGGTTGTCACAGCCTGCTCCGTCCTTTAGCACTTTGAGCACAGGAAACTGACTTATTCTCACAGGAAGGATTTTCTTTATTCAAATGGTGCTACAGGAAGTGCCTCCACCTCCCCCTTACTGGCCAGGACAGGGTTGGAGGCTCAGGCCGTACTGTATATAAATCAGGTTCTGGGTGTTTTATCAGTTGACTCAGCTTGGGAAGTCGAACCCATTCACTGCCTTTGGGAGGAGTCCTGCAGTGTTCCTCCAATGTGCCTTTGAAACAAATACCTTCAGCCTTTCTTTGAACAGAAATGTATTTTCAAAGGTGGGGATTCAAGTTTGTTATTTCCTGCCCCGTCAGTATCCCCATGCTTTCCCCATCGGTGAAATGGGGTCATGAGAATGGCCCCCGTGAGGGAAGGTTGATTCTGCAGTGTGGTGCAGAACCCGGCTCATGGGCAGGTATTGGCAAAAGGACTCCAGCATCAGACCTGTGGCCCAGATCATCCACTGAAGGGGAGCGCAAAGTCTGGTTATCTGCTGTCTTGGTCCCAGTGCTGTAGGGACTTGAAGGTCACCCCTTGGTACGCTCCTGACATGACAGGTTCCTTGAGGCTGCTTGGAAGCCTAGGCTTAGCACATCGGGATGGTAGTTTCTCCACTAATGGCAGTGTCAGAAACCTTGTTACCATGGAGAGTGTACCTCTTGGGATTGGGGAAAGAGAGGTTAGCAAATGAGAACTGAGCGGGGCCCAGGAAGGGAGGAGGAAGGAGCTAATATTTGCTGAGTCCCTACCATGTGCCAGGTATTGGATTTAGACTAGATTATTGAACTGTGGAGCAGGCTTCTAGGAGTCTTAGAACAGAGGTGGGGAGACTAGGGATAGGGGGTTGGTTGATCGGAGTGGGAGAATGTAGGGAGTAGGCCCATCCTAGTTCTGTTACAGGGAAGCTAGTCATGGATGAAATAGAGCATGGGCTGTGCACTCACACAGAATGCTATAGCTGTGTGACTCTGAGTAGGTCACTTACCCTCTCTGAACCTTGGTAGCCTCCTTTGTTAAAAGGAGAACCAACCTGGGCTTACAGGTTCCATGGGAGCATTACTGGATAGCATCCCAGAAGGCTTCAGAATGGTACTGGACCCACAGCAAGCATCCTGGGCATGCCACTTGTGTCTGGGGTGGGGGAGTGGCTGCAGAGGGTTGTAGAAAGAGCTTGACTTTGGAGTCAGGCATGCTTGGGTTTGAAGGCCATCTGGACAGCTTAGCTTTGTGACTTTGAGCACGTCATTTTCCTTCTCTGAGCCTCAGATTCGTTGCCTTTAAAATCAGAATAATGATTCTTGTCACAAAGAACTGTTAGCAGTAATGAGATGACATGTGAAAACACCTGGGCACATATCTGAGACTTGGTTCCTTTTCTTCCTGCTGAGACACCTTCTGGTCCTCTGAAGCAAGGATCTGTCCAGAGCAGAGTTTTGAATGATTTTGCAGTGTCTCCTCCCCCCTGAGGAAATTTGTCCATGTTTGGAGATACTTTGATCGGTAGTTTGGTATGTGGTGGGGTGTGCGACTAGAAACTAGTGTGTGGAGGCCAGAGGTGCTGCTCAATATTGTAAGATGCACAGGACAGACCCCACATCAGTCATCTGGTCTAAAATGTCATTAGTGCTGTGCTTGAGAAACCCTGATCTAGAGAAGACCTGGAGCTGGGCACCGTTCCCCAGCTTCCACAGCTGGTTTTCTGGAAGGGCCTAAAGCTGTCCTAGACAGAGGCCAGCTTGATAGATGGCATGCTCCTCCCTGCTCCCTAGCTGCCTCAGCTGCTGACGGCCCCTACCTTTCCACACTGCAAGGAATGATAGGCAGAGGGATGCAGATGAACGCCGGGGCCATGGGTCTTTTTGCCTTTGTGGACTGGTTACGGTACCCTTACCTATTCATCTTCTGAAGCACTGTTTCCCAGCCATGCTTGGTTAGTGGAGAGTGCCAGTGGCACTCCTCTGAAGCTTACGGGACTCTGCTTACTGCTCTGGGATGCCAAATTCACAAAGAGTTCTGAGGTAGAAGCTGTTATCAGTGACTGGTATCAGACTGGCCCGCGCCTGGCTGGGAGAAAGGAATTCCAAAGCTGACAGGTACAGGGTGTGAGAGAGTGGACCACAGCCCCGCAGGGTGCTAGGGGCTCCACCTTGGGGGTGTGGGCCCAACTCACTCAAGATGGAGGCCACAGGGGGCCAGGCCGGGCACTCGGCTCTGCTCGGGAGGTTCTGGCTGTTCACACGTGGCTATCGCTGCATGAACAGGAGTAGAGACCCGATTGGGCAGAAGCCACCTCTTGTTCTATTTTTGAAGCTTTTTGGCTGAAGCTGATGTTTTAGATGAGGAAATGAAAGTCAGCTGATGTAATTCAGTTTAAAATAGGTGTCACCTTTAGGGACCTAACCCAGATTGTAATTTTCTTTTGCGTGCTGGATATTCAGAGCTCAGCAAAGAATGTGTCAGGACTCCAGCTAAGGTTTGGGGAACAGGGAGGGGAAGGTTGGTTCGTTTTTTTGGCAGACGGTTCTTTGAGATTGTTAAGTTTCCCTCCGTTGGGACCTCACTCACTTGGGTAGGTTTTGGAAGATAAAAGTTTTAGCACATCTTAATTTCTTTAGTAGTTTAACACACTGGATTAAGAGTTAGGGACCTCCATCTGTGCCTTCGTTCTTCCCTTTGGAGAATGAGAAGATGAAAATGATAACCTCACACAGTGGTCATGAGGGTCTAGCAGGGCAGATACGGGGCCTGGTGCCAAGTAGATGTCAACCAGCTTTGTCACATACTGCTGCAAGTCACCCTGCTGGGGCAGCAACTTTATTCCTGGGGGAGTGAGTCCATGTCCAAACTTGCTTTGAAGGGGAAGGTTAGGGGCCGCAGAAGGAGAGGTTTGGCAGAGGTGCCCCTTCCGCCCTCCGTGTGGCTCAGGAGAGCTATAGACTGCCCTCTAAACAGGTTGTGCCCACCTGGAAGCCACAGTGGGTGGGGGGTTAGATGTGGATAAGATGGCATTTGTTGATACCCCCTTGAGCTCTTTTTGAAATGAGTTTAAGAAAAGCACGGACACGCTGAGGCGAGTTGTCCTTAACCGCTGCCAGTGCACAGGGGACATGCTTCGGGCATTTCATGCAGCCTTGCGGAACTCTCCTGTCAACACCAAGAATCAAGCCGTGAAGGTAAAGGGGGTCGAGCTGCAGCACTGCTGGGCGGTGTTGGGACTAGGGCGTGGGCTCCCCGGGACTCTGGACAGCATGTGTCTCATCTCTGCATCAGTGGATCTCTACCAGGGAAGTGAGCTGGCACTGGGCAATGTTTCCACAGAAGCTGCCTGGTGCCCCTGACACCAAAGCTGTCAGTGTTTGTAGTAAACACTCCCCAAAGAAACGTTCCTTCCTCCCCAAGACCTCGTGGGGTGAGAAGTCAGCCCAGTCCTTCCTCATGAACAAAGTTATAAATTAGCTTGCCTCATGGGACTTAGTGGTTATGCTTTTATAAGCTATTGAATAGGCTTTATTTGCATAAGGATTTTCAGTGCTTTTATGATTTCTGCCTCTTAAAAACTAGGTGAGATGAGACACTTGGGCAGACCGCATCGGTTAGGCTGCCTAAAATCTTATCAGTGAGGCTATCTAAAATTTGGTCCAGGGAAAGGGGTCTCTTTAGAGCTGGGTTTTTTCCTTTGTTGTGATGGTATCTTGATTTAATCAATGGCTGCACCTCTCAAACGTGGAGGGGAATGGCCCCTTTGTTCCACTGGGAGTGAGCACAGAAGGTACAGCCAAGGAAACTTGCTTTTTGCTATGTGGGGGGTTTGTTGTTTGTTTTTTAAATATAGGAGTTGAGTTTAAGGCCTTGCTGGCGTCATCAGAAATAGTGATTCTTCTCCCCAGTAAACTGCTTATTTCCCCTCAGATAAGTGGAATAAATCATTGGCTTTGAATACTTTGGGACACTTTGAAACTTAATAAAAAAATTTTCACTATATATATATGTATATATATATTTTTAAGCATTGCAAATGAATTAGAAATTGGGCAGTGTTCCTAATGAGTTCTGACTACTTGGTTTGGTGTTTCCGAACCTGCAGTGCGGGACGTGGGTATGCTGGGCCATGGCTCTAGACCCCATTCCCTTTCTCTTTCCCCTGTAGGAGCGGGCCCAGGGCGTGGTGCTGAAAGTGCTTACAAACTTTAAGAGCAGCGAAATCGAGCAGGCTGTGCAGTCACTGGACAGAAACGGCATTGACTTGCTAATGAAGTACATTTATAAAGGGTTTGAGAAGCCCACAGAGAATAGCAGCGCAGTGTTACTCCAGTGGCATGAAAAGGTATGTGAGCACATTGCCCACTGGCTAACCCCCAGCCCAGGGTTCAGGTCAACAGGCCAGGCAGTCCTAAACACAGACAGATGGTTTGACAGGCCTTTGAGAATGAGGGCCACGCCTCAAGCAACCTGGAACACCTGAGCACTTAGCTCTCCCAAGGAGGCACTGGTAGGGGTCCACCATCTCTGGTCATTGCCATTGCTTTAGCTGTGAGTTTGTGCCAGGGAGGCCTTGGGGCCTGTAACTTGGCTGGTGAGGTTCAGGCAGGCTTGCTGGTGGCAGGGATTTGACATACTTTCTTTGGGCTGGCGGAAATGGTGGTCCTGGGCCTTCGATGCAGGCTGAGCCCTCTGGTTAGCTCTGAGGGCTTCCTGCTCCAGCCTTACCTCACCAGGCCACACAGAAACAGTGGTAGATACCTTGGCAGTCTCTTAAGAGGGCCTTCGTCCTCCTGAAGCTGGAAAAGCTGGGGCTATCCTTTGCTTGATTTAGTACAAGGCGTTGGAGGCGCCTCTTGTCAAGCCAGTGTCCCTCATGAAAGGCTCTGCCGAGTACTAAGGGAGTGGCCCTTCACTGAGGGGTCAGTCACGTGGCCAGCCTCAGGCCTGGGCTGGGTTGTGGCCTTTGGTCCTGCTGGTGGGTGTTCTGCCTGCTCTGCCAGAAGGCGAGCTCCTGGGCTTTGTAATGCAGGTGGCCATGGTGCTTGGGAGCTGAGCAAAGCCCTTGGAGTGGTCTGGGGGCCGCGCTCTCTGGTCCCTTTATGACAGCCGGATGCATGAGCCTGTGGACATTCCAACTGCAGTGGGCTAGTGTCTGTTTTAGGGCCTAGGGTTGTGCCTGGATACAGTGAGCTTGTCAAAGGGAAACTGGGGGCTCAGTGTGAGCTTGGTGACAGTGTTGCAAGCCCAGTTCTCCTGCCTTAAAGAGCCAACAGCTTTTGGGGACCCTTTGTTCCAGGAAAGGGCTCAATCCCTCGAATGTGGGCCCTGTTGGCACCTCTTCTGTGCTCTCGCAGGAATGATTTTTCGGAAGATCTGTGACGTGGTCAGGAGTGTAGTCCCGTCTCCCCTGGCAAGAAGCTAGGAGCCCCTTGGCCAACCAGGTCTCAATTGACACCTTTTCTTTTGCTGCCCCTACAGGCATTAGCAGTAGGAGGACTAGGCTCCATTATAAGAGTTCTTACAGCAAGAAAGACTGTTTAAAAGAGAGAGAGAGACTCATGTTACCTCGAGAAGAATTTTGGATGCACAGGCTGTCGAAGAAGGGATTGACAATGGGCCGCCTGTCTCGGAACTCCCAAGTCAACTATTTCAGGACCTGCATCCGCTGAAGTGTGTTTTATTTTCAAGGTGGAGGGAGAGATGGTCTTACTGTTTTCATAAATCCTTTGCAGGATCTGATAGTCTATGCCTTTGTCCACGAGTAACGCAGAACTGACATTGTGACTGTCTACCAGAGTGGCTGGCCCGCCTTGGTCCGGGGGTACCTGTGTGCACTGCCCGTTTTAAAGGAGGGAGTGGTGATTTGGGCAGGTGCAGATCCAAGGGCTGCGGTAAAAGGGAGAACTTGTTTGGGTTTTTTGAGCGGAAACCCCCAAGGGTTTGTACAGACACCCCGACCTCCCAGAGAAGGTGGGCTCTCTTGGGTTCATTGTAAAGTGCCTGCTGCATCAATAAAGCTCTTGGCTTATTAGTATATACTCTGCTTTGTGTTTCATGTGTATAAAAGGAATGGGAAATAAATGGGATGGTCATGAATGAGAGGTGGCCTGTTCTGGAAACCAGACGTGGAGGGGTAGACAGACAAAAGTCCCTGCTGCCCGGGAGCGAGCGTGGCATTCTCACACTCTAGCTGCAGCAGGCCCTCAGGCCTGGACCACAGTGCTGCTGGCTGCTACAGACATGTTTTGCTGAATAACTATGTTTTTACTCCTCTGATTTGTACATAGTTTTGGAGCTTATTTAATAAAGTCTTCAGTTTGTGTGACTGCACTTGGGAGTCCTGGGAGTGGGCTCAGGTGTGCCCATCACCTCTGACGCTGGGCTTGGCTGTTTGCCAGGAACAGTGATGCTGAGGGGTTTTCTTTACAGGAGGAAGAGACAAACAGGTAGGAACAAGCCTGTACACAGACGAGGCACATTTTGTTCCCTGTAACCACTGACAGTGGGCCTGTCTGAAGAGCAGATGCTTTTGTTTTCTTTTTAGCACATGGAACTGTAGTCTGCATTCTGTTGTGGGTAAGGACCCCATTCGTATTCCTGAAGCTCTTCCCAGTCATGCGGGCCTTGGAGATGGATGTTGACCAAAATGACAATCCTCCCAACTCCTCTGCAGAACCCCCACCCTTCCTGGGAGGTAGGACTAGGCTGCTGGCTTCATTAAATTAAAAATATTATATTTACTCACCCAAACCTAACCTGGGAAGGTTCTTTCTGAAAGACAAATGCTCTAAGGTCCTTGAAGCTAGGCTTGAAGTTTTCAAGTGAGACACAATGTACTAAATTTAACAAGTCAAAAGGAGATGCTGACACACCAACTGATAACAAGTAAAATGCACTGCATCTGGATTGAAGGGCTTTAATCAAAAGTGTATTGCACCACAGATGAATTTTCTACAGCAGTTTTAGATAATACAGTCCCTATTTACAACATGGAGGGTGAGATCAAGATCCGATGCTCATATAAAGGGCTCTATGTACTGTCTAGTACAGAACGTTCTATAAAGTAAAAGTGCATTAAATCACTTAAGAGTATTTACTCCACTCTTTCCTCTTAAAGCTGAAGGAAATTCAACATGCAGGAGGAAAGCCTAATCAGAACGAATCCTCCCTGTGCAAGTACAGACCAAATAGAGGGCGCCACATCTGTGTCTAAAACTGCTGGCGGGTGTGTGTGTTGGGGGCGGGGGGGCGGGTCGAGACCAGCTCAAGGGCTGGAGAGGCCACAGAGGCGTTGGCGGGGCTCCCACGGCTGTGCTGGGATCACCTCTGGCAAGCCCTAACTACCCAGTTTAAGGAATTCTTTCCTGGAAGAGCTACTTCCTACTTGTCAAAATGATGGAACAGAAGGGACTCCTGGTTTGTGTCCCCACCAGATAATGGGCAACGGCCTCCCTAGACACGGATCACATCTGCAGGAGGAGGTGGGTAACAAGCGTCACTGGGCAGCAGAGCCCGAGCTGGGTGAGGGGTAATCCTGCCCTTGCAGGGCACTTAGAGGGCCATGGAACTGTCTTAGTTAACTGCATATCCTTGCTTTCCTGTGAGATATATTTTATATATATTTTAGCCCTAAACATAATTGAGAAACCTAACATCATTGGGTAACTGATGATAAATCTAGGAGCTCCAGTTATTAACTCAGTTTTTTATTCAACCAATAAAACTTTCATCAAAGTATAAATACACAGTTTCCCTTTAAATCTGAAAGTGTGCCTTATCCGAGGCAAGTATTTCCCTTTTCTTTAATGATGATGAATATGAGTTTTCATCAGTCACTTCCAGAGCCATCTGTGTGTCGTCAAGTACTGCAGCCAGGCAGGGGCTGCCTGGATGCCACACGTGAATGTAGTGTTATCTTAAATATTCGGGGTGGGGGGTGTTGCAGTGATGGGGAGATGGTGGCTCCACTTACAGGGCAGTCCACCTCCAACATTTTGGTCAAGGCTGGGGAGAGGCGAGGAACAGCTGTGGTTTCCTTTGAATACAGCAGACTGTCCTCAGCAGTAGAAACATTGATTAGCGTTTGCTCAGTGTTATAACAACAGAATTAAGATCTAAGCAAGTGAAACACCACCACTGCTTCGGAAGGAGGCGGACTGGGACAAGGATCCCAATCTTAGAAATCATTTCCTCTTGATGCTATGATTTTCCTTTAAGAACACCAGTTAAATGGATTTTATAATACAGACAACATGTTTATAATAGCGAGGAACTTTAGCTATAAAAAATAGTTTAAAATGGTTTACCAGCAACCTATCCACCACAAGTACATTCATTAAAAAGGCAATTGAGTGTATTTGGTACTAAGAATCTTTTACACATTTGCTAGTTTTCTTCGGTAAAATCAGATACTATCAGAAAGGTGCATATATTCATTAATCCACACTGGCCCCAGAGTACCTTAGAGATGGACACATCTGAAGTTCTAGGATGTTTGAGTAGCAAGGTGAAATAATGTTTCCTTGGGCGGAAGTATTCAAAAGCCTCTTCTAACTCACCTGAACCCAAATATGTGAACAGGGAAAGGGAGTTGAAAAAGCCAGCCTCACTGAGTTGGCTCTTCGTGGCAGAAGCAGGTGGGTCTGCCCTGCTGGGCACCATTTCGAAGGCCTGTCTGTCCAGCGTCATCACCACATGATGGATTGGCTGCCTCCTCTCTGACACAGGCGGAGGGCTTCAGCTTTAAGTGCTAACGTTGAAAGAGGATTCAGGTGCAGGTGGGTGCCGGCCAGAGCTAGGATTTTAGCAGCACTGTGGCAGTGTGGGTTGTGCCAGGGCTCTCCGGAAACCAGGATGTCAGGATCAGCGACCTCCTGAGATTTGTATCAGTCTGCAGGAGTGGGCCTTAAGTCTTGTAAACAATGTTCAGATGCTTGTACAAAATACTGCAGTTACAGTGATTAAAAACCCACTAGGACTGTGGTGTGTCAGTGTTCTTTTCACAGAAAAAGTGTCAGCCCTTGGAGCTTCCATCCCTGGGTAGTGCCACCTAGGACCACGGTGTCCGAGGGTTGGAGATGGATGGCCGGATGCTGCCCTTGGGAGCTGGCTTGGACCCAAACCACGACATCTGTGTTTGAAACAAAAAAGGGCCCTGAGATGAGGGGCCAGGACTGGGTGCAGAAGGAGCTGAAAGAGGCCCCTCCCATCCTGCCCTCCACGCATCCTGACTCTGCCTGGGAGCAGCTCAGTGTTTTCTATTTCAGCTTTTATGCAGGTACTTTATAAGTATTTTTCACTTTTTTAAAAAGTCTGGGTGCCAGCCAGACCTGGGGCTGTTGATGAAGTGATGCCAATGAGAGTGCTGTCACAGGCCTGTTAGTCAAATACAGCAGAGACCTGTGGGCACAGAGTGGGTCCTCAGTCAACACTGCTCCAGTCAAGTTCATCCAGAGGCACCTTCCAAGCTAACAATGCAGCCGTGCACTGCTCTCATCTGCCAGGGCTGGGATGACTGACTAGTTTTTGGAAGGCAGACAGCAGACCAGGAAACCCTACCTTATACTCCAGGGTTTCTTTGAGCATGTTCTCCTCCTCTTGTGAAAAGTTGAGCAACACTGACACAGCTTTTATGAGATGAAAAGCCTGAAACAAATAAGTTTTGCTTCCATGGGCCTCGGTTTGAGTTAGCAGGCGGTCAGCAGCCAGCTGGCAGCCATCTCCCAGTCTTGCTCCTCTGGCGCACTCCCGGCTTGGCCAGCAAGGACCATGTAGAGGGAGAAGGTGGGCATTCTGAGGGCTGCTGGCTCTTCTCCTCCCCTACCTCTTACTTGGGGCCTGGCAAGATCACCAGGACGGCCATGGCTGCTCCCTGCTCTTCGGCAGGAGGCAGGACTGCTGGGCAGATGCAGCTCCCTGGACTCTGGCCTCAGCATCCAACCCACATCTCCTCCCAGGAGCCAGTTCCCTACTTGGAGTCCCCTGTGGGCTGCTCAACCAGCAGGTCAGTGCCAGCTGGAGACATGACTAAGTGTCCACACTTGTGGTCAAAGTGGCCCGTGGAAGAGGAAGAAAGAAAAGGAACTGGTGGGAAGCCAGGTGAAGCCTGGACAATGAACCAGGCCTGGGGGTGGAACTCAGTACCCAAAGGGCAATTCAAAAGCCCTTTACCTCAGATTCGCGACAGGACATGAATTTTAAAACCACGTGTTTGAGGTACTCGAAGTTGATCTCACGCGCGTCAGTCAGGTCAGCATTATTTGTGACTGAAGGCGCCATGTTTGACATCTCAGGCCCAGGCTTCTCTCGGACTTCAAAAAGCTCATTATCAGGTCTGATTTTCTGAAAAAACGAAAGATGCTACATTGAGCCCTTCAAGACAGGTCTGAAAATGACATGGGAAAGTCACTTGGCCTAGGCTGTAATCACCGGAAGCTCTTTGCCACATGCTGCACACAGCAGGGTGATGAGGGCTCAGCTGGGAAGGAAGAGCCAGCACTTGAGAAGGCAGGGTGCTGGCTGGGAGGAGGCACGAGGGCCATGGGGAAGTTCAGCCATTTCCTTTATCCGGGTCAGGACTCGTTTCCTGGGGCAGTGAGCACCCGACCTGGCCTTCCGCACGCATGTGTGCTGCACACGCTACTTCTCTGACCTCTCAGACAGCACACTGGCTCACAGAAAGAGGGCTTGTGCCAGGGGTCACAGAGCCACTCTCCAGAAGCACGTTCAAGGTGGCAGGGCCACTGTCCCACCAGCCAACATCTGACTTCCCAGAGATCTGTGGTCCCGGGGAGGAAGGGAGCACCCTCAGGCAGCAAGGGCCCTGAGGAGGGCCACACAGCCAGCAGGGCTCGGGCGGCGGGGAAAAGGGTCACTCACCAGTTCCTTTTGCAGAGTCTTCTTGAGTTCCAGCATCCTTTGCTGCATCTGCTTTATGGTCTGTGATCAAAGTCCCACCCCACAAAAAGCCATCCATTAAATGCACGTTTCTCCATCTCTAAGGTGTCAAGGACCACAGCACAAACAGAAAACCCCTTGGGTCCCCATATACCTGTCAGACGCCCCTGCCTCGTCTCCTGAGAGGCTCGTGGTGACAACACACCTGCCGCCTCGGCCTCTCCCCCACATGCTGCTGCTCTGCACACACTTGCTCTCTGGGCCCTGCCAGGCCCACAGCCCCAGTGCTGCCCCCACTATGGCCTGGATCCTCAGGACTGCTTCAGGCACTTGGCCCTGTAGGTGGCAGAGCTCGAAACACCTCTGCACAGTACATTCTGTCCTTCAGAATTATATTTACGTGCTATCACCCCCAAGGAGGATACCCGGGCCAAAACTTAACAGGTCTCACCACCACCACTAATCTCCTGGAATACTGTTAAGAATTCTCAGTGCTGATTTGGAATGGTGTAAGAGATCATGGCTTTTTGGCAAAACCCACCAACACTGGGTTTTATAGCTTTCATCTATTTTCCTATTTTTGGTGAGTTTAACTATTAGTATTACAGGCCTTAAATATAATTTATTACACATTCCATTAGCAACCAGAAAAGCTGAACTTTATTTTCCAATGAAAACACTTACTGTATAAACAATACAGGGAAGAATTTTAAATAAAAATTTCTCCAAAACCTCACAACTCTAACATATCAAAAGAGTTTTTCCTGTGAACTCCTAGTCCATGTCACCATTCTTGCATTGAATAGCTAGAACTCTGAATAGTATTTTGCATTTATCAGAGTTTCCACAGCTTTAGTTTTCCTAATAATAACTTTTAATGTGACAGTAACTCTAGGGGATGCCCCATGTCTTCTTATATAGCCAAATGTCCTTTTTTTTTTTTTTTTGATCACACTGCCTGGTCTGTGGAATCTTAATTCCCTGACCAGGGACTGAATCCACTGGCATGGCAGTGAGAGCGGCAAGTCCTAACCACAGGACTGCCAGGGAGTTCCCTGAGTTTCCATGTTTAAACAAAGCTGTAATAAGCTTCATTTTCTCAAGAGTGGTATGTCCACAGTCCTCCAGAGGAACAAGATGGTTGGGCTGGGGGACTGTGCAAGTGCCTCCAGCTCCTGTGAAGCACGTTACACTGCCTCCCACACCTCGCTGACAGGATGGTGACATTCTGTTTCATTGTATATTCTCTGGCTGACCATGAGGCTGGGCATTCCCCAGAAGTACACTTGCTATTTTATGTTACTTGATTTTCTAGGTTTTTGACTCATTCATTGATTTACCCAACAAATACTGAGTCTCTACACTGGCCTAGAGACTGAGGAAACAGCAAAAAAAAAAAAAAAGGGAAGAAAAAACGTCTGCCCTCTGGAGGAAAAAGTTAACCAGCAAGTCTACAGTATATCACAAGGTATAAGAGGGCTGGAGAAAAAGAGGAAGGTGGGGGGACAGGAGTTCTGGTGGGGAGGGCCAGCAGAGCAGCAGGGGGAGCCTCACTGAGAAAAATGACACCACAGAGGAGGCGAGGGGACTGGGGAAGGCCTTCCAGACAGAAGGCTCAGCAAGTGCAAGGGCCTGAAGGCGGGAGGGCGCTTGGGATTCACAGAAAGGCAAGGCTGCTGCAGCGGGAGCAGAGGGTGCGGGGTGAAGGGCAGTAAGGAGCCAGACCACTCAGGCTTTGCGGCCACTGTAAGGACTTGGGCTTTTATGGGGACAGTGAGTCATCAGAGGGCTGGAAAAGACAAGTACAGGAGAACTAGTTAGAAGCCCATCCCTGTCCTCCAGGGAAGACAGGGTGGTCACTGGGTCGCAGGTGGCAGCAGGGGCAGGAGGAGAAGCAGCTCATTTCGCATATAGTTTGAAGGGAGAGCCCGAGGGATTCCCTAATGATCTGGACATTGGCTGTGAGAGAAACAAGGGGGTCAGGGATGGCTGCAAGGTTCTGGCCATTTCCTGAGATAGGAAAGATGGCAGCGGATGCTAGAAAGTGCAGTCAGTCTGAAGTCTGGCTCTGAATGTTTCCGGTTTCAGCTGCCTTTCAGACACTGACACAGAGAAATATGGTAGATGCAGAAGTCTGGACTTGAAGTGGGGATAAGGCGCCAGCAGCACACAGGACAGGTGAGATCGCCAAGGATGCGAGTGTGATCTGGAGAAGCCGAGTGAGGGCAGGGTCCAGGATACACAGTGTGTGAGCCTGTATTTCCCGCAAGAGATTAGTGGGTGTGGGGGAGGGAAAGGTGAGAAGGAGGGAGGGAGGGAGGAAGGGAGGCAGAGGTGGGGAAGAGAGAAGAAGGAACACCTTTTCCCTTGTTAAAGAGCAACCACACGATCTGCAGGCAGAATTTCAGGCTAGAGCGCTAACCAAGCCATATATTAACTTCACAGGACACAGTCAACCCAGGTTCAAATGAGCCCCTGCATTTACAGGTACAGAGGCCAGGCAGGGTGGGTGGAATCATGACATTTATTAAGCCTCTATCAAATACCAGAAAATTTACAGGAAACTAACAGTTTCATTTCATCACCCAATACCCACCCCTAAAACCCCCAAACCGCTTCAAGGCAAGCATCAGCACTCTCATCTCACAGCTGGAGAAGAAGGTGCAGAGGCCCGGGGACTGGCTAGGACCAGCTGTTGAGGGCAGAGGGGGCAGGGGCACCGAGGCCTCCTACTGCCCCGGCCCTGACACTCGGGATGCCACCTCAGATCAGCACTGGGAGAAGACCTGGGGAGTGAGAAAAACGAGAGGGGCCATGCACGAGGCAAGCAAGCAGAAAAGAACCAGGAGGAAGCCCTTTTAATGGAAGAGGTAAGGCAATGGCACCCCACTCCAGTACTCTTGCCTAGAAAATCCATGGATGGGGGAGCCTGGTGGGCTGTAGTCCATGGGGTCATTAAGAGTCAGACACAACTGAGTGATTTCACTTTCACTTTTCACTTTCATGCATTGGAGAAGGAAATGGCAGCCCACTCCAGTGTTCTTGCCTGGAGAATCCCAGGGTCAGGAAAGCCTGGTAGGCTGCTATCTATGGGGTCGCACAGAGTCAGACACAGCTGAAGCGACTTAGCAGCAGCAGCAGCAAGGCTGCCCCCAAGAGGGGCCCAGGGGCATCAGCACAAAGCCTGAAGAAGGGACTGGAGGGTTTTCGGCACAAAGACGGGAAAGGAGACATAAACAGCTGAGGTGGAGAGCATCCTCACCTTATTTTTCTCTAGAAGTTGCTGCTCCAAATCCTGTTTTTCCTTCTGTAGCTGCCCCAGATCCATGGCTGCCCCCATCTCTCCATTTGGTATTCCCTCCACAGCTGGAAGTTGGTACTCGGGGTCTTGCCTGGCCCTCGAGGTCACCTACAGGGTGGTGGCAGCACAGGTGATGGTCAAGCTAAGCCACCAACCTCACTGCAAAGGGGACAACTGACATGTGCTCCAGGCACCCAGCAGGAACCAGACTGTGGAGATCCCCGCAGGGCCCTCTGGGGGCAATCAACCTCCCACACAAGGAGCCGGCTGGGAAGGAGGGCTTCAGCACTTGAACGTGGACAGCTGTCTTCGCATCAGATGGGCTCCTCAATGTTCACAAATCCCTCGTCAGGGAGATACCCTCCCGTTGAAGAGGGTATCTGCTGCCCCCGACTGCCCCCACACCCTGAGCAGCTCAAGCAGGACTCACATGGGGCTTGCTGGCTGACAGCACCAGGGGCCGCTCCTGGCCCGTCAGCCTCAGCAGGTCCTCCCGCGTGGCCGTGGCCTCCGCCTCCTCGGCCCTCAGGCCCTGCAGGGCCTCCAGCTCGCCCCTGCAGCTGGCGTGTCTGCAGCAGTGCAGAGTCGTGACCTAGACCAGGCACAGGAGCAGTTAGCACCCTGCCTGGGCCCCTCCAGGCTGGGGTCCCCAGCAAGAACAGGCGAGAAGGCTCAGCCGGGGGCAGGGGTCTCACCTTTCTTCAGCTGGAGAATCTCCTGCTCTTTCTGGAGAATCACTTCCGTTTTCTCCTGCAGACTCTGCTCCTTCTCGCTCACCATGGCTGTCAGGTCAACGGCCTGGGAGAGAAAACCCAACATGAGAGAAGGCTAGGAGTAGCAATCATGTCTTTCTTAAAGGAGTCTACACTTTTCCTTACCCAGGGTCCTCCATGAATCCCTCCCTGAAGGCTACAGCCTAGAACATTTCCCAAGCTAACCTCTGCGCCTATTAACAGAAGCACGCACAAGCCAGCTCTCTTCGGCAGGCACAGGGGCAACTGCCCCCGCGGCCCCTGCCTACAGTGGGCCCACCACAGACACAGCCATTATGCCCAGCCTTCCCACTAGCTGTCTCGACTGTAACTCCATGTCCTGCGTGCCTGTGACGTACCCAGCACTGGATGCACACAACTTCACTGCTGTGGTATTCATGAAGGTGTGATTATCACAGGGTCTTTTCAGAGGCAACTCCAACAGACCTGTTAAGAGCCTACCGCAGCCTGACAGCCAGTTACCCAGACCTGGGGCCTGAGCCTGAGCCTGTCCTCAGAGGACGGCTTCTCCAGTCCTTCTGGCTGAAAGCTCAACTGTGGTCTCTGGGGCCTGCAGCCAGTGGGGCCCACCTCCCAGAATCAGAACCGGGGAGTGGACTTGCCTCCAGGCAACATTTATAACAGTAACCGACTATCAGAATTTTAAAAGGTTATCCCATGGGGTGAGAGTGTCTTCCCTTTTGTCTTTTCTTTGGCCACACTACATGGCATGTGGGATCTAGTTCCCTGATCAGCGATCAAGCCCACACCCCCTGCACTGGAAGCACAGAGTCTTAACCACGGGACCACCAGGCAAGTCTGGAGGGCTTCTAGCGTCCTTCTCCTACCTTCCTAGAGACATCAGGGAAACCAAGCAGCTGACAGCGTTCCTAGACCTGTGTCCACCCCCTGCTCTGAAGAGACGGGAGGTAGATCAGTCCTGGCTGGGACTGATGGGGGTCGCACCCCACGGGGCCTACCTGCTGCTGCAGCTCTTCCCTCTGCTTCCGCACCTCCTCCAGGGCTTGAGCCATTGCCACACTCACGATTTCTCTTTGGCTCCATTCTTCCTACAATCCAGAAAACGGGTAGGAGATTTGAGTCCCAAAACCCAGTTCCCACTTTCCTTGCTGCACACATCATGTGAAGCCCACACAGAGGACTGTCTCACAGGAACAGACGAGCGTGTCTCCTGCTCCCAAGGTTCCCAGGCTACCTTCTAGCCTCACGGCCTTCTGTTCCCCTGTGAGAATTGTCCCAGTGCACAGCCCACTAACCCCTCTGGGCACAGGCACACCGCTGAGGGCTGTTGTCCCCTGAGCACGCCAGTCAGTACTCAGGCCAAAGGCTAGGGGACCCAGACTTGAAGAGCTGCTCTAATGAAATCAACACAGAACCAGACGACTCAGGCCCGTGTGAACGGAGCAGCAGACTGGAACAATTTGATTACAGAAATTATAACAAGCAATTACTAAATTTTAATAGAGCAAATGTCAGAGTCATCAAAGTCATCCATAGTACAGGAAAGAAAATGGAGGCTCTGAGAGGTCGTGTAATTTGCATGAGGTCTGAGAGTAAGTGGCAGGGCCAGGTTTTAAGCCAGTGCCTGAGCTCAGAACCAAGCCTCTGGCTGCTACACTCTACCACCCAGGCCTTTCTACCTCAAGCAGGGCTGCTCCACTGGCCCTTCCCAGGTCACGGCCCCTCTTTCCTGACAAACACATCAGTCCTCTTCCCTGACATGATGCTGTGGTCACTGATCAACCCCCAGATGAATAATAATATGACTTCTCAGGTGCCTGCACACAAGGTCAGGAATGTCTGCTGTTTCTATCTACCCACAATCACCCCTTTTGGGGGTAAGAGCCTCATCACTGCTATTCCTCACTCCCACCCTGCAATTCCACATGGTTCTGGTAGGGCTGCCAATAGTGATGCCCCCCGTTTTGTGGCTATAGGAATAAGCACGTTATTCAGGCCTGGTCAATCATAGTACCTCATCCCCGTGGCCAAATCGATTTGTCCAAGGGTGGCTCTGTCATCTAAGGTAAACCAATCAAATCCTTTTTTATATCAAAATCCGTTTTTAATATGCTAAAGTTGAGCGGGACATGTCTTCATTCCCCTGGGGTTGCTAAGCTGGAATGTTATTAGTGTGGAGTTGCTGAAGTGATGTCCTATCAACCATGATGGAGGAATGCAAGGACAAGCTGGGTGACTGACAGGGTAAGTCAGGTGAGGCAAGCAAGGAGGAGACTCGAGGCCTGTGTTCTAGTCGGACAAGTGTTTCTGGTTCTGTGAACTACTCAGCTCCACCTATGAAATCTCCTTTTCCAATTACACAAGCCGGGGGGTGAATGGAGGGAGATGCCAACCTCACGGCCTGTCCCTTCTGACTTCTACCGGGAGCTGTCAGAATTGACTTTCCATGAGTCCACCTCTAGTAGAGAAGGAAAATTGGGGCTGGAACTCAAAAGGCTGACAGTGGGACCTTGAACTACCCCCAGACAATCCCCTGCATAGGAGAAGCTCTGCTGATACAAGAGAAAGAACAAGAGGTTTCAGGCTGAGCAGAGCTATGAGAGCCTGACCCTGTAGGCCCAGGTGCTGGGACGGGTGACAAGATTGTCCTATGTCTACAGGAGCCTTTTCTGGGGAAGTTCAGGAGAGACACTATGACTGACGCTGTCTTAAGGGACAGGAGGCGGGCTATGAGCAAGAAAACAGGAAAGCGTGTCAGGGCAGGAAGCAGAGGCTCAAAGCACCTCCATGCCAGGAACTGCACTTGGCACTTTTCATCCACGGTCACGCTTTATCCTCACGGTATCATCCTCTTGAGGTCAAGGGTCAACACCTTCAGTTTGAAAAAGGAAACTAGATTCCCTCAAGGATCAGCTCGTGAGGGGCCAGGGTGGTACCCAGAACTGAATCCACGTGGTTCTAAAGTCTGTGCTAGTGGCACAGACACACACATGGCCCAGGAGCTGAGGCTGAGCCCAGGGCCCCTGAGCAAGTCAGCAGGCCACCTGGACGCACAGTCCTCTGCCCTGGAAATGATTTTCCCAGAGGACTGTTCTCAAAAATATGGATCCGAACAATACAAAAAAAAGTGTGCACCTAAAAATAGTGTTTCAAAATACCTGAAGCAAAGATTGACAGAGGGAGAAAGAGACAAATCCACGGTCATAGCTGAAGATTTGGCACCCCTCTCAGTAAGTGATGAGACCCACAGACCAAAACAAACAGAAGCAGAAGACCCACAGAAGATCTGAACAATACTGCTGGCCAACGTGGCCTATTTCCCACTCACAGAACGCTCTCCCTAAGAGCAGACTAGGTGTATTTTTTCAAGTGCATTCAGTTACTCACCAAGATAGACCATTGGCTGGGTGATAAAGTAAGTCTAAATAAATATCAAGCACTGAAATCGTTCAGAATATTATCTGGCCATAATGATACTAAGCCAGAAATCCAAGACATTGAGAAAATTCGCCCAAACGTTTGAAAATTAACCATGCTCCGAAAAAGCCTGTGTGTGCGTTTTTCAGTTACTGCCTCAGCCCACACCCAACATTTCATATTCTGCTTTTAGATGCTGAACCTGGGATTCCGCAAACCATGTTTCTCCCTCCGGGTCCAGCCGGCTCCATATTCAGATATTGATACATACTCATCTCGGCCAGCAGGGGAGCTCCAGGGAGATTGGAATGCAGGAGGAGGGAGGAAAAAGACTCGCTCCTTTTGATCAGATTGCAGTTTCTGCGAGCAATGCAGCTTGGCCCTGGCAGCTGCAAGTTCTTCCTGAAACAGCAGCTGCACCCACCCTGCAGTCTTCTGACACCTGCAGCTGAATTCATTCATGGCCCTATTGCCCGGCACACACACAAGCACCAACTGTAGTACAGAGGCCCCTCTTAAGAGGTCTGACTGGCAAATCTGTGGAGCTCCTCTTCTTAATTCCTAAATTTAGTAATTCCAACTTCTTCACTTTCTTCTCTTAGTCCTACAGTTGGAAAGCTGAGTCCTACAGTTGCTACCTTTGTGATATCTTTTAACTGTTTCAGTGCTGGAGAAGAAACTTTACCTTAGAACATAAATTCTCACTCAAATAACTGGGGTGGTTCTTCTCTCCTGGCTGGGCCGTGAACAATGTGCTGTGCATCAGATTTTCTTCCTGGGCACACACTTGCAATAAGCACTGCTATCCATTCATTCCTCCCTCTTTACATCTTCTGTACATCTAGAATTTTCCTTCCAGTACTTCCTTTAGTGCAAGTCTGTTATCAACTAATTCTTTGTGTTTTGTTGCTTTTCTTTTAGTGCTACCACAATGCGGTGTCTGGATATGGATTTTAAAACTTGTCCTTTTTGGATCTGTAAGAACTCTTATACCTGTCCCTGTGACTCGACAGCTTTCATCAGTTTGAAAAATTCTCATCCATCATCTTTTAATGCTTCTCAGTTTTTTTCATTGCCTCTGAGCTTCCACTGACACATGAAAAAAACCTCTTACAGTATCCTGGCTTTTATCATTTTTTCCCTGCATTTCATTCTGCCCTTTCTTCCATTACTTATCTCTTTAGTTCTAATCTGCTGTTAAGCTCATTAATTGTTTTTTAGGAGATTTACTTAGGTATAATTGACAATAATAAACTGCACATATTTAAAGTGTACAACTGATGAATTATGATGAAACCAATACCAAAATAAACAGTGAAAATATCTATTCCTCCAGAAAGTTTCCTCAGGTCCTTTGGAAATCTACTACATTTTTACTTTCAGCTATTGCACTTTTCAGTTTTGAAATTCTTATTTGATTCCTTTCCAAAACTACTGTCTTTTATAAAAATTTCTGAATCCCTGCTAAAATGTTCACTTTTTGCCTTTTATATTCTTACACAGAGCAAGGACAGTGATATACAAGCCACCTCAAAGGTCTTCCTGCTTCTGTACTTGCCTCCTTTACAGAGCATTCTTCACATAGAGCCAGAGTAATCCTGTTAGAACAAAACTTCCCACATCTTCCCTCTGCTTAAAACTTCCAGTTGCCTCCTCGACAACCCACTATCATCCACAAATGCTAGTTCCACTCCTTCTCTCCTCATAGTATAGAACTTTCCCTTGGCTACTCCAAATGCACACATAAAGACATGACATCTGGACTTCCCTCATGGTCCAGTGGTTAAGAATCTGCCTGCTAATGCAGGGGATGCAGGCTTGATCTCTGGTCTGGGAAGATTCCACTGCAGCAAGGTCGCTGAACCCACATGCTGCAACTACTGAGCCTGCACACCCAGAGCCTGTGCTCTGCAGCAGGAGAGGTCACTGCAATGAGAAACTCTTGCGCAGCAATGACACGTAGCCATCACTCACGGAAACCAGAGAAGGCCCACATGCAGCAACAGAGGCCCAGCACAGCTGACAATTTTTTAAAAGACATGATTTTGTGAAACTGACACAATTAGAGAAATACCTTCAGCTTCTTTAGTTCAAGCTGGTGATGCTGTAAAGAACATTCACATTCATTCTTACTTTCTTTAAGGGCTGCATTTTCTTGCTCCAGCTTTCTCTGCAAATTGAGGAAAGTACACATAAATGAAAAGGTCTTAACGCTATTTCCCCTGGGTGTAGGCCTATCTCTTTGACACGTAACCTTTAAAACTGCCCCCTTCCCTTTTGTTGCCACTGCAGGGGTGGGACAGGATAGGGTTTGGGGTCAGAAAGGAGAGTCACCTGACACTCTCCTCACAAGAAGAACTAAGGCACTTGATTCTGAAGTCTATGGAACAAGGAGGGAGACCAGGGAAATGGGGAAGCTGTTAGGGATGCGCAGTACACATTTTAGGAAGACAGGAAAGCAGCTGATGGGACTGCTCAGGAAGTCCATGTGCAACGCAAGAAAAACCATCTGCTTGGGGTTTGTGTAAAAAGCAGTCTTTTTACAACCAATCTCATGAGCAGGTGTGCTGTTAAAATAGAAAAACTCCTCTAAGAAGTGGTGCCCGAGTTCAGAGGCAGGCTGGTCTTCTTCCTGTCAAATGGCCTGGCAGCCTGGCTGCGCATGAGCGGGGTGCTCCCAGCCCCTCTCCTTCCCTCGCTCACCAGCTCCCGTTCTGCGGCTGTCAGGTCGGCCACCCGCGCGCCCCAGGCCTGCGAGCTGGGCCTCCAGCGCGTGGATCTGCTCCGTGCGCTGCTGCTCCAGCGCAAGGGCCTGCTGCTGGCGCGGCTGCTCTCCGTGTTCGCGGCGGCCTGAGGGGGCAGCAGAGGACAGCTATTCCCTGGTGACACGGGCCCTACCCTGTCCTCCAAAGATGACTGTCCCATAGAAACAACTCTCCTTCCTGACCTTCTCCAGCCTGGGTGCTGCTGAGGTCCCCTGGCCTGCTCAGGAGCTAGGGCTAGGGGACAGCTCTGGGCACCAGTCCTAAGACACAGCCCTCCTTCACTCTACTCAGTGCTGCCCTCTGTGGCTGAGGCGCTTCCCTGGGGGAGGCACACAACACAGGGACGAAGAGCAGGGGCTGTGACCTCCCGGAGGGTACAGGTTCGGCCATTTCCTCGGGGGAGACCCTGGGCTAGTGGCCTGGTCATCTTCCTGAGCCTGCTTCCTCTAGTGAATGAGGACAGCAGTGCACGGCTCTGAGGTCCGCTGCCAGGACTAAATGAAAACACATGTGGGAAAGAGGCAACAAATGCCTTTACTTCTCTAGTTGCTAGCTCCACAACCGACCTGGGGCTGTGACTGCAGGCTGAGCCCTTGCTGTCTTCTCCCCAGGGCCTGGAGCTGTTTTCCAGAGCCCCCAGCTGCAAGATGAGGTTTGACCGCCAGTGGTCACACAACACTGAACAGTTTCAGAATTAGGCAGGCCCCGCAGCCAGCTGTTGGGGGCGGCTAGCCAGTCACCACCTCTCCCGGTAACTCAGACCCTCCAGCAGGTCCTGACTCCCTCTCTCTGCAACTGCCTGTCTGCCCACAAATGTATCTAAGGTCCAGACGCCATTCCAGGAGCTGGGAGTGAGTCTGGGGACTTCAAGGGCACAAAGGAAACAATCAGGGGCCTAGAACACAGCAGGCACGATCACCACTTACAAGCTCTCGAATTTGAGCTTCCTGAGCTGCCACCACGTCACTGCTTTGCTTCAGCTTCTCCTCAGAGGCCTGCAGGCTCTGCTCTAGTTCTTTCACCTAAGAGGGAAAGAGAAGTATCCTTTGGTTCAAAAAGAAGCTGAGTAGTAACAAATGGCTTTTAAAATCAAATTTATTTAAATCATAAAGCAGGTACACTAAAGAAAAAATTTTAATTAGAAAAAAAGATGCTCATAAATCAATCATTATAAAACACTATCATTCTAACACAGTTTCATTTTTTTGACTTTTTTTTTTTACAACTTTGTATACAATTCTAGTAAAACTGTATTTTTCCTCCATGCTCAAATTTCCTTCTATGTTTCCATGTAGTGTTCAGACCTTAGACTATTTCCTCAAAGGATGTTGTATAATTTCCTGAACTGCTGCCTACTGTCCAGGTAACTCAGCTGTTTTCCATTTTGCAGATAAAATGAGGCAGCAGTTGACATCTTCATGTAAATATTGTTGATCTGGTTGAATCACTTGCTTAGGATACATTTCCAGAAGTGGAATTATTGCCCGTGAGACAAACTTAGGTCTCCCTTGCTCCATACATGCCGACCAAGTCTGACTGTGTCTCTGGCACTGCCCCAGGGCACGAGGCCCACAGGGGGCAGGACGACACAGCGCCCAGTGCTGAGTGAGACTCGGCACCCAGCACGATCTTTCCATCTGACTCTAGCAGACTTTGCCCATTTCTCCTACAAAGTTTTTGCTGAGTAAGGTCTTCCCCTGGGGGAACTTTATTATTAAAATACAAGCACACAGAAGGTTGCAGCTTTGTCAAGGAGAGGGAGGTACCAAATGAGAAAAGAATGTTTTTAGGCCTCATGGCTCCTCATATATGTTCAGAGGTAAGTTTTCATGGAAACAACCCCACAGGAACAGTGTGAGCACTTCCACAGAGGAAAACAGTTATGTCATTTGCTCATGATCACAAATTTTATCAGTGCAGAGCCAGGACCGAAACTTGCCTTTTAAACTCCTGGATTTAGCAAATATCTATGCAAGTTCCAGTTTGCAGATAGAACTCAAGAAAGATTCAGATCCTCAAAAAGCTATGCATGGAGTTATCATATGACCCAGCAACTCTACTCCTAGGAATATACCCAAGAGAAATGAAAGCATAAGCCCACACAAAAACCTTGTTCATACACTAACACTCACTGCAACAGTATTCACAATAGCCACAAGGAAATATCTATGGGCAAATGAATGGATAAATAACGTGCTATATCTAGAACGGAATCAAGGTCTGAAAAAGGCTTGTTCAGTCTTAAAAAGTAATGAAATTCTGACATATGCTATAACATGAATGAACTTTGAAGACATTATGCTAAGTGAAGTAAGCCAGACACAAAAAGACAAAAACTGTATGATTCCAGTTTTTGAGGTACCTAGAGTAATCAAATTCATGAAAACAGAAGGTAGAATGGTGGGTGCCAGGAGCTGGACAGAGGAGAGAACGAGGAGTTATTGTTTTAACTGGAACACAGTCGGAGTTTGAGAAGATGAAAAAGTTCTACGAATGGATGGTGGTGATGGTATGCAAAAAATAAATGTACTTAGTGCCACTGTACACCTAGAAGTGGTTGAAATGGTAAATTTTAGAAGGAAAGGGCAACCCACTCCAATATTCTTGCCTGGAGAATCCCATGGACGGAGGAGCCTGGCAGGCTACAGTCCACGGGGTCACAAAGAGTCGGACATGACTGAGCGACTTCACCTTCACTTTACCATAATAAAAAAGATAATTGAGAAATAGAGCTGAATTACAATAAAGCTAACAAAGCTGTAGTTAGGAAAATATATAGCTTTACATATATTAATACTGACCAAGAAACAAGACAGACTTTAAAAATGAGTTAAGCATTTGCTATGGTCTGAATATTTGTGCCCCTCCCTCAATTCCTATGTTGAAATCTTAACATTTGACGAGATGGTGTTAGGATGTGAGGTGCCTGGGAGGTACTTGGGTCATGAGAGTGGAGCCCTTATGAATACGATTATTCACAGAGATCCTCTGCTACTTCTACCACTTCACACTCGTGAAACTGGCAAGAAAACTAAAAGGCTGAGAAATGCCAGTGCTAGAAAAGACTGGAGATGCATCGATAGGAACTCTCTCGCGTCCTGGGCAGCCCTCTGGGAGCATTCCTGTCCTACCGAGTCACGTTAAGTCACACACACTCACTATCCTTCGTAAGGCAACAGAAATGAGGATATTCACTGCAGGGTAATCTGCAGTGACAGAAAGAAGGTGGCAGTCTGGATATCTAGCGTCCAGTAGATAATTAGGAAGTAGAGGAGGGAAGAACAATGAAGTGGATACAGAAGATGAAGCAGTGCAAAGTAACAAGGAAAATTCATGTATAGCTGTATCATTTACCTAAATTAACACACACATAAAACAATGTTAGCTGTTTTAAGGTTATCCAGCAATAAAAGGGTCTCTATTTACCACATTAGAATGGTTTCCTATGGGAGGAAGGGGAAAGAAGATAAAAGGGAAGAAACAGAGAAGAAAATAATCTTCTGTGGAAGAATGATGCTAATGTGGCAAGAATGGAGAAAATGACTACCTCAGTTCTCTACAAGTAAAACCCAAAAGAGAAACCCTTTGGAAGAAAATCTCTGACCCAGGGGAATTCTCAGCCACAGCCATGTCATCTAAGGGCACCAGGGCACCACCCAGACACAGGAGTGAGGTCAGTACCCGAGTCTCCAGGTTGTTGATGGCCTTGGCCTGGCTGCTTCTGGCTGCCAAGAGCTGCTGTCTGGTATCCTCCAAATTCTGCTCAGCAAGTGTTTTCTGTAAGTTGAAAGAAGAGAAAAAGGAAACAGTCATTTCTCCATTGCATATACATTTACTGCTATCTATTACATATTATCATTTGTGGAGGCATGAAGGAAATGAATATGCACAAAAACTTCAAAACAGTAGAGAGAAAATTCACATATTGTAAAGTATACAAAGATAAACTTGACAGGTTTTTGACTTTGAGGCCGTGGCAAAGACTAACCCAATAGAGTATATAACAGAGTGCAACAGTGCTCACAAAGGGGCAGCAGAGAGCAGGGGACGCTCACTGCCTTAGGAAAGGAAGAGGCTTTACTTTTCATAGCTGGCCAGGGCCAAACCAGAGCACCTAGGCAGAGGGAGGACACGTAGTTCAGTTTAGTTGCGTATGACTCTTTGTGATCCCACGACTGCAGCATGCCAGGATTCCCTGTCTATTACCAACATCTGGAGCTTGCTCAAACTCATTTCCATCGAATTGGTGATGCCATACAACCTAACCATTTCATCCTCTGTTGTCCCCTTTACCTCCTGCCTTCAATCTTTCCCGGCTTCAAGGCCTTTTCCAAGTAGTTAGTTATTTGTATCAGCTGGCCAAAGAACTAGAGTTTCAGTTTCAGCATCAGTCCTTCCAGTGAATATTCAGGACTGATTTCCTTTGGGATTGACTGGTTTGATCTCTTTGCAGTTCAAGGGACTCTCAAGAGTCTTCTCCAAAACCACAGTTCAAAAGTATCAATTCTTCGGTGCTCAGCTTTCTTTATAGTCCAAAACTCACATCGATTCATGATTAATGGAAAAACCAGAGCACTGACCAGATGGATCTTTGTTGGCAAAGTAATGTCTCTGCTTTTAATATGCTGTCTAGGTTGGTCATAGCTTTTCTTCCAAGATGCTTGTCTTTTAATTTCATGGCTTTGCGGTCACCATCCACAGTGATTTTGGAGTGCAAGAAAATAAAGTCTGTCACTGTTTCCACATCTATTTGCAATGAAGTGATAGGACCGAATGCCATGATCTTAGTTTCCAGAATATTGAGTTTTAAGCCAGCTTTTTCACTCTCCTCTTCCACTTTCATCAAGAGGCTCCTCAGTTCCTTTTTGCTTTCTGCCATAAGGGTGGTATCATCTGCATATCTGAGATTATTGATATTTCTCCAGGCAATCTTGATTCCAGCTTGTGCTTCATCCAGCCTGGAATTTTGCATGATATACTATGCATGTAAGTTAAATAAGCAGGGTGACAATATACAGACTTGAGGCACTCCTTTTCCAATTTGGAACCAGTCTGTTGTTCCATGTCTGTTGCTTCTTGACCTGCAAACAGGTTTCTCAGGAGGCATGTAAGGTGGTCTGGAATTCCCATCTCTTGAAGAATTTTCCAGTTTGTTGTGATCCACACAGTCAAAGGCTTTGGTGTAGTCAATAAAGCAGATGTAGATGTTTATTTGGAACTCTCGTGCTTATTCAGTGATTCAGCTGATGTTGGCAATTTGATCTCTGGTTCTTCTGCCTTTTCTAGTTCTGGCTTGAACATCTTGAAGTTCATGATTCATGTACTATTGAAGCCTTGCTTGGAGAATTGTGAGCATTACTTTGCTAGTGTGTGAGATGAGTGTAACTGTGCAACAGTTTGAACATTCTTTGGCATTGTCTTTCTCTGGGATTGGAATGAAAACTGACCTTTTCCAGTCCTGTGGCCACTGCTGAGTTTTCCAAATTTGCTGTCATATTGAGTGCAGCATTGGACTTTACTTCCATCACCAGTCACACCCACAAATGGGCGTTTTGCTTTGGCTCCAACTCTTCAATCTTTCTGGAGTTATCTCTCCACTTTTCTCCAGTAGAATATTGGACATCTACCAACTTAGGGAGTTCATCTTTCAGTGTCATATCTCTTTGCCTTTTCATACTGTTCATGGGTTCTCAAGGCAAGAATATGGAAGTGGTTTGCCTTTCCCTTCTCCAGTGGACCATGTTTTGTCAGAACTTTCCACCATGACCTGTCCAACTTGGGTGGCCCTACACGGCATGGCTCATAGTTTCATTGAGTTAGACAAGCCTGTTCCAAAGAATAGCAAGGAGAGATAAGAAATCCTTCCTCAATGATCAATGCAAAGAAATGGAGGAAAACAACAGAATGGGAAAGACTAGAGATCACTTCAAGAAAATTAGAGATACCAAGGGAACATTTCACACAAAGATGGGCTTAATAAAGAACAGAAATGGTGTGGACCTAACAGAAGTAGAAGGTATTAAGAAGAGGTGGCAAGAATACACAGAAGAACCATACAAAAAGATCTTCATGACCCAGAAAACCACGATGGTGTGATCACTCACCTAGGGCCAGACATCCTGGAATGTCAAGTCAAGTGGGCCTTAGGAAGCATCACTATGAACAAAGCTAGTGGAGCTGATGGAATTCCAGTTGAGCTATTTCAGTCCTAAAGATGATGCTGTGAAAGTGCTGCACTCAATATGCCAGCAAATTTGGAAAACTCAGCAGTGGCCACAGGACAGGAAAAGGTCAGTTTTCATTCCAATCCCAAAGAAAGGCAATGCCAAAGAATGCTCAAACTACTGCACAATTGTACTCATCTCACATGCTAGCAAAGTAATGCTCAAAATTCTCCAAGCCATATTTCCATAGTACATGAACCGTGAACTTCCAGATGTTCAAGCTGGATTTACAAAAGGCAGAGGAACCAGAGATCAAATTGCCAACATCCGCTGGATCACTGAAAAAGCAAGAGAGTTCCAGAAAAACATCTACTTCTGCTTTATTGACTATGCTAAAGCCTTTGTGTGGATCATAAAAAACTGTGGAAAGTTCTTCAAGATATGGAAATACCAGACCACCTAACCTGCCTCCTGAGAAATCTGCATGCAGGTCAAGAAGCAATAGTCAGAACCGGACATGAACAACAGACTGGTTCCAAATTGGGAAAGGAGTACGTCAGGGCTGCATACTGTCACCCTGCTTATTTAACTTATATACAGAGTACATCATACGAAATGCTGGGATGGATGAAGCACAAGCTGGAATCAAGACTGCCTGAAGAAATATCAATAACCTCAGATATGCAGATGACACCACCTTTATGGCAGAAAGTGAAGGTGAACTAAAGAGCCTCTTGATGAAAGTGAAAGAAGAGAGTGAAAAAGTGGGCTTAAAACTTAATATTCAGAAAACTAAGATCATGGTATCTGGTCCCATCACTTGATGGCAAATGGATGGGGAAACAATGTTAACAGTGACAGACTTTATTTTCTTGTACCCCAAAATCACTACAGATGGTGACTACAGCCAAGAAATTAAAAGATGCTTGCCTCTTGGAAGAAAAGCTTTGACAAACCTAGATAGCGTATTGAAAAGCAGAGACATTACTTTGCCAATAAAGCTACGGTTTTTCCAGTAGTCATGTATGAATGTTGAGAGTTGGACTATAAAGAAAGCTGAGCACCGAAGAACTGATGCTTTTGATCTGTGGTGTTGGAGAAGACTCTTGAGAGTCCCTCGGATTGCAAGGGGACGAAACTAGTCAATCCTAAAGGAAATTAGTCTCCTGAATATTCATCGGAAGGACTGACGCTGAAGACGAAACTCCAGTATTTTGGCCACCTGATGAGAAGAACTGACTCACTGGAAAAGACCCTGATGCTGGGAATGATTAAAGGTAGGAGAAGGGGACGACAAAGAGGACGAGATGGTTGGATGGCATCACCAACTTGGATATGCGTTTGGGCAAGCCCTAGGAGTTGGTGATGGACAGGGAAACCTGGCCTGCTGCAGTCCATGGGGTCGCAAAGAGTCGGACACGACTGAGCGACTGAACTGAACTGAGTGCAGCACTTTCATAGCATCTTTTAGGACTTGAAATAGTTCAGCTGGAATTCCATCACCTCCACTAGCTTTGTTAATAGTGATGCTTCCTAAGGTCCAGTTGACTTCGGACTGCAGGATGTCTGGCTCTAGGTGAGTGTGGCTCTAGGTGAACCAGCCAGGATGTCTGGCTCTAGGGGAAGACACCAGAGGTGTGAAACAGCAGGGGACATCTGGGGAACTACAGCTTCTTGAAAGTCACAGTGATGACGGGTTCAGGTCATGAAATAAGACTAGAAAGTTAGACAAAGGGCAGATCATGAGAAAGCCTTATAGAAGGAAGCTTGAACTTGATTCTTTAGACAGCATTTTTCAGAGTGGAGTCATTCAGACAGTGGCATTTGACTTCTCTGGGTTGCGGGGGGCGGGATTAAGTTTGAGGTTTACTCCAGACTAGTTACCTCTTTCAGAAGTTCCTGCACGTGTTCTTCCCCTGAGAGATTCTGCTCTAGTCTCTTCTCCAGGGATGCAACCTTCTCCTGCAAATGTGTGATGAGTTTTTCTTTCTCTTGAGTTTCAGCAGTGACCTGCAGGTGAAAGCAGAGATTATGTTACACTCTGTCTCCCTCCTAACCACCTCCTCTAGAATCATCACGTTTCTCTGAAATTCTGTTTCCAACTGCATCCTAGGAGAACATACAGCCAAGAAATCTTCCCTGAAAACGGAACAAAAAAGATACAAGGTCAGAACCCAACACTACCGGGTATCTGTTTCAGGCTTAGGGCAGTAAACAGCAAATGCTCCCAATTTAAGCAACTGACGACTGCTACTGCCTCTGTGGCATCTAGCCAGGACCCTGCAAAGATGTTCTTCTTCTCTAAAATAACCTTTGTATTGTCATGATCTTCCAGCTAAAGGAATGCTCCTCCCACTCCCATCAAGCATAGGTTTAATTCTACTAATCCAGAGTCCAACAGGACCTACAACTTTATACCAGATGCCAAGAACCAGCAGAGGTAATTCCACTCAAGCTCCCAGCCAATCCTAGAATGACCTACAGAAGCATATGCTTGGAAACAGGGGGCTAGATGAAGCCTTATAATGACAATAGAGCTGTCTTCAGGTTGAAGAGAGAATTGAAACAAATGATGGTATTCACCCTGGCTCACAACACAGGAATCCCAGGTGAACCACATACAGCAGCACCTTACACCACAGCTCCAAGTACACAGCTGCCCACATATTTATTTCAGTCTACCTCTTTAGCAATGATGGTAGTGATGGCGGCGGTAGGTTGGGACTAACTTTGTTCCTTTCACTACTGCCAATCTTTGATGCTGTGCAACATCAAAACTGAGGATCCAGGAAGCTTTAATTATATCATTTCTTAGCTCCTCACTGGTCCTTACATTCACTGAAGATGCCCATTCTTCACTCCAAAATAAGGTCGTACAGCATCAACATTACATTGTGAAGACTAGAACCTTCTCATATATAATTCACTTCCTCAAATTCCCTCACTTTATGCTCTGCTGCTCCAACTCAAGCCACAAACTTTAGACTGCAACTCAGCCAATTCTCTCCTCAGAATAAGATGCAGCTATTGGGTCCAAGGTTTTAGAAAGAAGCTTTTGCCATTCTGATTTCTCACAGGGGCGACAACATATATAGAAGAGCAGAAGTTTGAAGAATGGTTTCATTCTGCATAATTCAATAAACTTTGATCAAGCCTATTGTCACCCTGCTTATTTAACTTCTATGCAGAGTACATCATGAGAAACACTGGACTAGAAGAAACACAAGCTGGAATCAAGATTGCCGGGACAAATATCAATAACCTCACATATGCAGATGACACCACCCTTACGGCAGAAAGTGAAGAGGAACTAAAAAGCCTCTTGATGAAAGTGAAAGAGGAGAGTGAAAAAGTTGGCTTAAAGCTCGACATTCAGAAAATGAAGATCATGGCATCTGGTCCCATCACTTCATGGGAAATAGATGGGGAAACAGTGGAAACAGTGTCAGACTTTATTTTGGAGGCTCCAAAATCATTGCAGATGGTGACTGCAGCCATGAAATTAAAAGACGCTTACTCCTTGGAAGGAAAGCTATGACCAACCTAGATAGTATATTCAAAAGCAGAGACATTACTTTGCCGACTAAGGTCCGTCTAGTCAAGGCTCACGTATGGATGTGAGAGTTGGACTGTGAGGAAGGCTGAGCACCGAAGAATTGATGCTTTTGAACTGTGGTCTTGGAGAAGACTCTTGAGAGTCCCTTGGACTGCAAGGAGATACAACCAGTCCATTCTGAAGAAGATCAGCCCTGGGATTTCTTTGGAAGGAATGATGCTAAAGCTGAAATTCCAGTACTTTGGCCATCTCATGTGAAGAGCTGACTCACTGGAGGAGACTTTGATGCTGAGAGGGATTGCGGGCAGGAGGAGAAGGGGACGACAGAGGATGAGATGGCTGGATGGCCTCACTGACTCGATGGATGTGAATCTGAGTGAACTCCGAGAGTTGGTGATGGACAGGGAGGCCTGGTGTGCTGTGACTCATGGGGTCACAAAGAGTCGGACACAACTGAGCGACTGAACTGAACTGACTGATATTCTTTGTGCTATCTCCCAGGGATATAATCAGCTACAGCTACTGACCCAAAGAAGCATGGAGGCTGGTGGCAGAGATATACACGTAATTAATTATAAAACAACACAATCATACTGCAACAGAGGGACATTTAAGGTGCCATGAGACATCAGAGGCAGAAGGGATTAACCCAGCAATTTGATCAGGCCTCCTAAGTAGGCAAGTCCAGGTGGAAGGTGGGGAAGAGGAACAAGCTTTCTCTGTAAAAGGCAGTATGTGTAAAGGGGTAAACAGACAAGTTCAACATGACCAGGAGGCTGGGTGGAGAGGAAGGAAGAAGTGAAGACAACTCCTAAGTCTGTGGCTCAGATGCCTGGTTGAATGGTAATATTATGCAAGGCAGAGAAAACACGGATAAGAGGGAGTTTGATAGGAAAGAAACGCAGTTTTGGCCAGGCTGACCTACCTATAATGGGTCTCTTACTAATAATGTTGACAACAGGAATAAGAAACAGCATGGTACAGGAGCAACTACAGTTTGCAGAGATGTGCAAGCACTTTCCACTCCTCTAGTCCTTACAATCACCCTTTACTAGACCATTTATAGGGCAACTGAAGTTTAGGAACTAGCCCAATAGCACACACTATGCTGAGAGAATAAGGGTTCAAAACCCAAGCCTTCCTAATCCAAAGCCTGTACTACGTTTACCACACATCAATATGAACTTGAGAGATACAGCTGACCCTTTCTAGTAAAAACCAAAAGAACAAGTCTCATATAAGTCACTGTGTAGGGCAGAGTTAGGGAAAGAAGAAAGAATCAGTTGCCAATTTCCAGTTAGTTTTCTTGTGCACTATATCCCACATGGAGCGATTCCCCGCCTCTGGATGTTCTACTTCAAGCCCTCAGCACTTAATGTGCTACAGCTAACACCACACTTAATGGTGAGAAACTCAAAGCTTTCCCACTAAGATCAGATACAAAGATAGGATGTCCCCTCTTCCCACTTCTTTTTAATATCATCTGGAAGTCTTTGCTAATGCAATGAGGCAAGAAAAAGAAATAAAAGGAATGGAGATAAGGAAGGAAAACATAAAGCTGCTTTTGTCTGCAGATGATATGATCATCTGTGTAGGAAATCCACATGAATCAACAACAACAAAAACCCTGGAACTTAAAAGTGATTATATCAAGATGGCAGGATACAAGGTTCAGTCCGTTCAGTTCAATTGCTCAGTCATGTCCGACTCTTTGTGATGCCATGGACTGTAGCATGCCAGGCTTCCCTTGTCCATCACTAGCTCCCGGAACTCACTCAAATTCAGGCCCATTGAGTCGGTGATGCAGTCCAACCATCTCATCCTCTTGTCTCCTTCTCCTTCTGCCTTCAATCTCGCCAAGCATCAGGGTCTTTTCCAATGAGTCAGTTCTTGCATCAGGTAGCCAAAGTACTAGAGTTTCAGCTTCAACATCAGTCCTTCCAATCAATACTCAGGACTGATTTATTTTAGGATGGACTGGTTTGATCTCCTTGCAGTCCAAGGGACTCTCAAGAGTCTTCTCCAACACCACAGTTCAAAAGCATCAGTTCTTTGGTGGTCAGCTTTCTTTATAGTCCAACTCTCACATCCATACATGACTACTGGAAAAACCACAGCACTGACCAGACGGACCTTTGTTGGCAAAGTAATGTCTCTGCTTTTTAATATGCTGCCTAGGTTGGTCATAGCTTTTCTTTCAAAACAACTGTCTTTTAATTTCATGGCTGCAGTTACCATCTGCAGTGATTTTGGAGCCCGAGAAAATAAAGTCTGTCACTGTTTCCACTGTTTCCCCATCTATATAAAATTCAATTGTTTTCCTATATACCAACAATGAACAAGTAAAATTTGAAATAAAAACACTTACTATTTATAGTAAGACTCCAAAAATGAAGTATTTAGGTATAAATCTAACAAAATATGTACCAGATATACATGGGAAAACTAAAAGTCTGATCAATGCAATTAAAAGCAACTAAATAAATGGCGTGGTGTTCCATGTTCATGGATAGGAAAGACTCAATACTATCAATGAATCAGTTCTTAACAAATCAATTCTTGATCTATAAATTCAATGCAATCAAAGTTAAAATCCCAGCAAGTTATTTTATGGATATCAACAAACTTATTTTATATGGAGGGGTAAAGACCCAGAACAGCCAACACAATGCTAAAGAAGCATAAAGTCAGGACTGCCACTATTTGACTTTAAGACTTAACTACAGCTACAGTAATTATGACAGTATGGTATTGGCAAAAGAACAGACAATTAGATCAACGGAACTGAGTAGAGCACCCACAAATACAGTCAACTGATCTTTGACAAAAGAGCAAAGGCGTACTATGTAGCAAAGTCAGCTCCTTCAACAAAAGGTGTTGGAGCAGTTGGATACCCACATGCAAAAAAAAAAATGTAGACAGACCTTACGCTTTTCATAAAAATTAACTGAAAGTGGATTACAGGCCTAAATATAAAACTCAAAACTACAGAACTCCTAGAAAATAACATAGAAGAAAATCTAGGTGGCGTTGGATATGACAATGATTTGTTAATTACAACACCAAAGCCATGATCCATGAAAGAAATAACTGACAAGTTGATTTCATTAAAATTAGAAGCTTCTGCTCTGCAAAAGACAATGTCAAGAGAATGAGAAGACAAGGACAAACCAAAGACTAGGAGAAAATATTTGCAAAACACACATGTGACAGAGGCCTTTATCTAAAACATATTTAAAAAAACTCTTTATGATTCAACAATAAAAAAAAACTCTCAAAAATAAACAGGAAAAGACAAAGAAGGTACAGGAAAGAAAGAAAGAAACAATCTTTATTTGCAGATGAAATGATTGCTAGGCTCTATAGGGCTTCCCTGGTGGCTCAGAGGGTAAAGCGTCTGCCTGCAATGTGGGAGACCGGGCTTCAATCCCTGGGTCTCCCACGCCAGTTCTCTTGCCTGGAGAGTCCCAGGGACGGAGAAGCCTGGTGGGCTGCAGTCCACGGGTCACAAAGAGTCGGACCCGCCTGAGCGACTTCAGTAGCAGTAGCAGTAGTAGTATAGAACCACTATTAAGCTTACCAAGAGTTAATAAATTGTGAAAAATTAATACATAAATATTTCTCTATGCCAGCAACCAATACAAAAAATACTTTTTAAAATTTAGGATTGGTGTAAAAAATAAAGCACCTAGGAATGAATTTAACGCTAACAAACCTTTATGGGAAAAGTGATAGAACCTTGTTGAAAGTCATTTTTAAAGAAACAACAACACCGAATATCTAGAGTCACAGAGACCATGCTCTTGGATAAGAAAACTCACATGATAAAGTAATGAATGCTCCCCAAATGCATCTTCAGATTCAGTGTACTTCCAATCAATATCCCACTGGGTTTCTTTAAAGAGCCTGACAACTTGTTCTGTGGGAGAGCAGTGGACCAAGGATATTCAAAATATCCCTAAAAAGAACTGAGTTGGGAGGCTTATCTTGTCAGACACCAGAACTTATCCTAACAGTATAGCTAGTAAGGTAATGCATGGAAGTGAAGTTGCTTAGTCGTGCCCGACTCTCTGTGACCCCATAGACTACAGCCTACTAGGCTCCTCGGTCCATGAGATTTTCCAGGCAAGAATACTGGAGTGGGTTGCCATTTCCTTCTCCAGGGGATCTTTCCGACCCAGGGATCAAACCCGGGTCTCCCGCCTTGTAGGCAGACGCTTTACCGTCTGAGACACCAGGAAAGCCCTGCATTGCCACGAAGGCAACGCATAGCATTGTGGAAATACCACAGTGGTATACACCCCAAAGTCCAGGAGTGGTTCCATATATAAATGCAAAACTGAATTGTGATAAAGCTGGCATTTCAGATCAGTGAGAAGACAGACTTTTCAATAAACGGTACTGAAGCAATAAAAAAAAAATGACACGGCTCCCTTTCTCACACATTTCAGGCATGTTAAAGACCTAGAAACACAGTCAAAACCATAAAACTTTCAGAAAATAATACAGGAGAGTAATGTTATGATTCTGAGTGAGGAAAGATTCTTTTTTAGATTTTTTAAAAAAAGACAAAAGTATAAACTTAAAGGTAAACAATAAATTCAACTATAGTAAAATGAAAAGCTTATATTCAACAGAAGAAACTGTAGAGTATGATGACAAGCTCCAAACTGGAAGAAGATATTTGCAACCCATACAACTGACAAAGGAACATGGTAGCCAGTATATATATAAAGAATTCCAACAATTAATGAGAGACATAAATGCAATAGAAAATGGGAAAAAGATTTGAACCAGCACTTCATAGAAGAGTGAAAACGATAAACACATAAAAAGATGCTCAACTTCATTAATAATCTGAGAAAAGCAAATTAAAATTATGATGAGAGAGAATTCTCTCTGTCCAGTGGTGAGGACTTCTTGCTTTCACTGCTGAGGGCCTGGGTTCAATGCTGAACTAAGATCCTATAAGACGTACAGTGTGGCCAAAAAAAAATCATGGTAAGAAAATCTGAAGATGCATTTCACGTTCACCAGACTGGCAAAAATTAAAAGTCTGACAATATCCCACCTTGTCAAGGAAGCAGAGCAACCCACATTTTCATACCCCATTGGTACAAGTTTGTAAGTAACTGCCACTACTATGGTAGTTATCTAATAGCGTTGAAAAGTACAAATCTTTTGACCCAAACTTTTCACATCTCAAACAGACCCCTGAGTTAACTCTTTTTTAAGAAAAAAATTTTTTTATTTATTTGGCTGTGTCAGGCTGTGTCAGTTGTGGCATGTGGGATCCAGTTTCCTGCTGGTGCTGCTAAGTTGCTTCAGTTGTGTCCGACTCTGTGCGACCCCATAGACGGCAGCCCACCAAGCTCCACCATCCCTGGGATTCTCCAGGCAAGAACACTGGAGTGGGTTGCCATTTCCTTCTCCAATGCATGAAAGTGAAAAGTGAAAGTGAAGTCACTGAGTCGTGTCCTCAGCAACTCCATGGACTGCAGCCCACCAGGCTCCTCCATCCATGGGATTTTCCAGGCAAGAGTACTGGAGTGGGGTGCCATTGCCTTCTCTGACCAGGGATTAAACCTGGGCCCCCAGCATTGGGAGCGTGCAGTCTTAGCCATTGGAGTACTAGGGAAGTCCCCAGAGTTAACTCTTTCACAGGCAGACAAAAATTCACAACAGCCTTGTTTATAAAAGTAAAGAAGTGGAAAAAATGTTCACTGTCAATAGAACAGATAAATAAACTCTAGTAATTTCACACTATACAGTTGAGAGAAGATTAAATTATAGTGGCATGTGTCCATATGAATGTGTCTGAGGAATATAATCTTGAGCACAGAAAGCTAGTGTTAGAAGAAAACCTACAGCATTTCATTTAAGCCTGGTGAGCTGCAGTCCATGGGGTTGCAGAGAACTGGACATGACTTGGTGACTGAACAACAAGCATGATACAGGAAAGAAGATGATGTTTAGGGATAAAATTATACAGCAAAGCAAAGAAGTGGAATAATTTCTGGACAGGCTGACTTAAGAAAGAAATGGGACAGAATAGAAAGGGCACACTGAGAATCTCCAAGGTAAACATTCCTTTTCTTAACATGGCAGGCGGGAATAGTAGCTACGTGCGGGTTCATTAGCTTGTTACGCTTTGATCTTACTTATGTGTCATAAATACTATTTCATATCTACTCAGTGTTAACAAAGACAACACAGAAACTGACTCTAAACTCATTTTTATGAGAAAACTGCCCTTCCTCTAGTGCTCTCTTAGCCTGATGACTGACAACATTGGCCACTTAGCTGATTAGGCTAGAAACCCAGTAATCACCCCAACACCTCCTTTACTCTCGCTCTTCTCCTATATTTACCATATACCAAGTAGGTCCGTCTCTTCACTATTTCTTAAATTTGCCTTCTCTCCCATTATTTCCACCTCCCACTCTTGTCAAAGCCACCATGTTATGCCTGGACAATGCAAGAGCTTCCAGCTGGAAACACTTTCAGTGTTTTCTCTAACAGCCAAGCAACTCCCTCCCTTGCTGTGTTACCCTTCCAGCCGTCTTCCACTTCCTTGAAGGTGCCACTCATTTTACTGCCTCCAGATGTCTGGGTTTATGGTTTGTGCTATTCTCTATTTAAAATTCTCTGCCATCACCACCCCCCCACCATTCCGCCTACCTGCTCCAGCAGTTCATCTCAGTTCAAGCATTACTTCCTCAAAGGAAGTGTTCTGTGATTTCAACACTAGACCTGATTTGATGCCCTCTTAAAAGATCTCATAGCATCCTGCAGTTTTCCTTCACAGCAGGCATTATAGTTTGCAATTATCTATGTGATTATTGATTAATGTCTCACTGCTCCTCTAGACTAAGTTCCCCAAGGGCAAGGGTGATTGATATCTGTTTTGCTCAGCCTAGTATTTATAACACCTAGCACAGAGCACAGTGCTTGACACATAATAAAGCTCGAATTATAGTTTAAGAATAAATGAGGTAACTTAGTGGGACCAGAGTCTGGAAAGTTAGTTTTTCCAATTATGAAATGAGTGGATGGTTCTAACTGATATCAAACAGTCCCAAAGCTTTGTGTCTGTTGTTCTCTCCACTCTCACAGTCCCAAATGTATTCTGTACCCTTCTGTCTTTTTTGCTTTGGGGCTGTTCTATCCATCCTTGAAATTCCAATTACTCCAGGAAGAGTTCCTTGATTATCGCACTGGAAATGCACTCTCCCTATGGCACACAGCCTGCATTTGGAAAATCTAATTCACTTATTTGGGACTTCTTGAGACGTGAATTTTTTTCTTGTCAAACAGAAAGTTTTGAGTTCTATAAGGAAACAGTAAGCTTCTGAGATAAAACATTATAGGTATCTAGATTTTCTGTTTGATGTGGAGATGAACCTTGTATCACATTCATTCATTTATGTAAGATCTATTTATTGGGTGCTCCTTGTTGTGAGGCAACTAAGTCCATCTGGAGGCAAACTTGTTACACCAGGAACTAGGGCACTGTGGGTTGCACGAGAAACAGAAGTTTCACCAGACAGCCTGATGCAGAAATCTTTGCAGGTTTAGTTTTTACCCCATTCATGAATCCTAGGAACTTGGGTCCATTCCTAGTACTCTTCTTACCTTTTGCAAATCAATGGAAAGTTGCTGAATGAATGCTTGGAGCTCCTGTTCCTTTTGCTCCAGGACTGTGATCTTACTTTCTGCATCTGTTTTCGAAGCTGTCACATGATCTCTTCATTGAAAGAAAGCAGATAATGAACACATTTGAATATCTCATCTAAGATACATTCTTCCACAGGAAAAACACACATGGTTCTTTACATGTCAGGGCTGCAAACATTAGCCATGTGAAGATTATCCATGGATAAGACTCCCTGACTCTCCCTGAAGCACAAGTGTCAAGAGAAAAATTCCACCCAGGTTTGAATAAAAAAATCCTGATCTGCCTTCAGCTACTCAACAGTTTAGCAACTAAAACAATCTAAATTGCTTGGCAGGGTTGGAGGTGTTCTGAGCTCAGCAGGTTAGAGGAGTGAGGGTTTGGGAATAGACAAATCCAGAAGACTATGCAGAAACTGAGATCAGAAAGTGCCACAGTGAGCAATGGGGAAAGACAGGTAGGCTCAAGCCAGAGCTACACTAACACCGCTTCCCATGGGCCCCACAGACCAAGCAAGAACCTCTGCTCTTCCAGCGCTGAGTAGTGTCTCTGCAGTTCTTCCAGCTTCTGGCTTAACTCAAACGAAATCTGACTGGATGTCACCAATTCCTCCTGGGTGCGACTAAGTTCTCTGGTTCGTGCCTCCAATTCTTGCTCCATTTTCCCCAAGCTTTCTTCTTTTTTAAAAGCTGATACAAAGACAGAAAGTTTCACTGGGGCACTACTAAGAAACACCCTTGCAAAAA
This sequence comes from Nanger dama, assembly GCA_917880005.1. Lineage (NCBI taxonomy): Eukaryota > Metazoa > Chordata > Mammalia > Artiodactyla > Bovidae > Nanger > Nanger dama. Next base: position 11,111,393 of record CAKJTW010000018.1, on the reverse strand, counting down.
AATCTGGACCAAGGACTTGGTGGTCCAGAGGCTAAGACTGTGCTTCCTATACAGGAAGCGCCCAGGTTTGATCCTTGGTCAGGGAATTAGACCCCACATGCTGCAACTAAGAGTTCACAAGCCACAGCTAAGACCCAGCGCAGGCAAATAAATAAATAAAAATAGAAATTAAAAAAAAATCTGGACCAGTAAGGCAAGTTTTTATAACATTTTTGTGAGCTTAGAAGGGATCTTATAGGCCCAGTAGTTTAAAAAAGAAAAAGGAAAGACATATCAAACAGAACTTCTCCACTTTAATAAATTGAAAGACATACAAACATGATAAATATCAAAGACAACTAAGGTACGTTTATCAGCAGTTAGAGTCACGACTAGCAAAGTCAGAGTAACTAATCATCTACTGAGGATTTAGCTTCTAAGACAAAAACGCGCACCATGTGCTTTACTTTACTTAGCTCCTGTTGCTGGAATCCCTCTAATTCATCCATTTCATCTCTTCTTTGGAAAAGATTCAAACTCTGGTTCTTCATTTCCTGTAACTGAGCTGTCAGAAACCTTTTATCCTATCCAGAAGAAGAAGACATCAGCTCAGGCAACCAGGACATGAGAAATCTGTGTTATATAACCAGAATTCTTAACAATGGAAAACATTAAGGCAATTTCTTGTCAGCAGCAATAATACATGTTTAATGGGAAGCTTTACGGTAATTATTTACAAAATTATCTACAAATTTTTAAAGGTAGAAATAGATTTTTTAAAAATGATAGTTGTAGAAAGAGGAAGAAGAGCTACAAAAGCTTAACATTTGAAAAGTGCTTCCATTTGGTTAGCAATTCCAGATATCCATTTGGCAAGTCTATCTCAGTGACACACTGAACTGGTTGAATGACATGCATAACTGGAACAGGACTGATTCTCTTAAAACATTAGATGCATTTACGTAGAACTGGTTTCAGTTAGTACATTCAGACAGCAAGTCAACAAAAACTAGACATGACTGGTGTTGGGAAGTTACAATTTACTAAAGAATAGCTTCCCAAGATGAATTCTTTTCAGGACAAACTCTGGCTATTGCAGTTTCCAATTCTTGATTGAAAAGACTTTAAAACACTCTAAAAATAACATTTCCAAAAATCACTATGGCTTAAAAGACCTACAAAGATGTCTTATTACTCTTTCCTGGTCTAAAATCTTCCCCAACTCCTCCTGTGGCAGTGGGGGAGTGGGGAGAAAAAAGCTCTTAGGGAACCGAAGTAGATTTTATTTACTTCAGTCCTATATGCATCCCCCTTTACCATAATCTTAAAAGATGAAAAAATAGTTCAATGAGAATTTAACTGCTGCAATCTTAAGAGCTTCTTTTAAGACAAGAAAATTTTAACCTAACCCATACCTTTATATTTAAGAAGACCATCATTAACACCACGTTTATACATATGTATGTATGTGTATATATACTTATTTCTTTTAAGCACAAGTTTCTTTGGGAGATACCTTGACTTTTCTGTAATTCTTTCCTTACATAAATATGTTAAGACATTCTGATAGCTTGCATAATCAGATTTCTTTAGAACACACAAAGAAAACTGCTGGTTTAATTGGCATTTTATCCCAAGAATGGTGCAATAATAAAACTCATTCTTTTAATAAAATTAACAGTAAATATATTTTATAGTTGAATATATCAATCTGAAAAATCATTTTCTATCATAAAGAGTAAGTTAGTACTGAATGAAAAGAAGGAATGAATTAGGAAGCAGCATATAATTTGGGGTGAGCAAACTGACAATTGATTATTTTAAATTAAAATGTGTTTCTAATTGTAGGTGTGAAATTTCATTTTCCTGTTCATGTCTCAGAGCCAGGAACACATTATATAAGGCACCTACACAGTGTCATGGTGCTGGAATAATCAATTCTTCTCATCTATGTCTAGCTAAGTTCTCTTATCTGCTCAGCATTAAGCCTTCAGAAATGCCCTCCTTCCCCACTGCATTCTCGAAAAGTATTCCCAGTGTTAACACTGTGTCAATCAGGGCTCTAGCAGGAAACAGACTCAAATTAGGGATTTTGGAGAGTCTCATAGAGACTTTTCAAAGCTGTGGGTGGGGTAAGAAAATCCAAGAGATAATGTGCTAGTAGCATTGGGCATAAAGGGGGCAAAGGTATAAACAAGAAACACAAGAAAGAGACAAGAAACACAGAAAGAGAAACTATAGCTGAGGGTGAACCAAAGGTAAAAATTGAAGCTGTGATGTTGGCCACGGGGTGCAATCAAATAGAAGGACCTCACGTGGAGATGGCTGGGGGAATAAATTTCTGATCACACTCTTCCACCCAGCTCTTTTGGTGTTCCCCACTGGCGCCCTCAATTACAAGCCAGAGGGCAACAGAGCCTGCTGATGCAGCCCCTATGGGCCTTCAGACACACAGAGAAAGGCAGGAGACGGGTAGAGAGTACACCAAGAGAGGCAAGCAACAGATATCCAGCACACCCACCAAGAAAAACGAAGACAAGAGCTTTCCAAGTCAGCTTCTAATCACCTGGCACCCTGCTGCCGAGAAGCGGTACTAGTGTACTAGGTGCTGGAGAAAGCATTTTCCAAGCCCCAGATAAGAGGCCAATGTTCACAAGGAGATAAAAATAAGATGAACTAACCTTTTCAAGCTGATCCACTTTTTCTGACCATTCCTAAAACAAAACAATAAAGAAGTACAGTTTTCAGGGAACAGTATCAATAAAATAAAGATTTTCAGAAAACAAAATAACCCTCCCACCCCACCCAAAGCAACATATCAATCAAACAAAATAGCACATTAAAAAACCGCGATGTTGGCTTAACAGTAAGAAAGCCAAGAGTCCTAAAAGGAGAAGAAAATGAATTTTATATAAAATTCTAGAGCACAAATATAAGCCAGAAAACTTTTACTAAGCAGAGCACATAAAGCTATATAGCTCTTCTGATGCAGCTTTCAGCTTCTTTCTGCGTCTCTGTCTCTGAGTACTGTTGTTATTTCTTAGGAGTGGGTAGCAGGGAGCAGCTGAGTTGGTAACTCTGCTGGTGCTGCAGCTGCTAAGTCGCTTCAGTCGTGTCCGACTCTGTGCGACCCCACAGACGACAGCCCACCAGGCTCCACCGTCCCTGGGATTCTCAGGCAAGAACACTGGAGTGGGTTGCCATTTCCTTCTCCAATGCATGAAAGTGAAAAGTGAAGGTGAAGTCGCTCAGTCGTGCCCAACTCTCAGCGACCCCATGGACTGCAGCCTACCAGGCTCCTTTGTCCATGGGATTTTCTAGGCAAGAGTACTGGAGTAGGTTGCCATTGCCTTCTCCAGGTAACTCTGCAGTTGATACTTAAAAATTAATTTACTGAAAAAGAGGTGAACAGAGTGGTCTTCAGGAGTCCCTGATCATTATTTTCCTTCTCATTTTAATTTTTACCAATATCCTTCATGCCATCTGGTAAAAGTTAAAGAAGAAAGGATTATGCCTCTTATTCACCAATCACAGAAGAGGGGAAAAAATAACCATTGGGACAAAAGGCTATATCCTAACTGCCTACAATCAAGTCCACCAATGCTATATTATTTCTTCATTTACATTCACACCACAGTTACTAAGTACTGGTGAATGATGTTTTTTTCCTAGCTGGTTAATGTCTGAGATGTCTAATACACACTGTAAAACAAGCATTATCATTATAGTGCAAACATGCTAAGTCTCTTCAGTTGTGTCTGACTCTGTGCGACCCCATAGACGGCAGCCCACTAGGCTTCCCTGTCCCTAGGATTCTCCAGGCAAGAATATAGGAGTGGGTTGCCATTTCTTTCTCCACAATCATTACAATATTTCATGTTTATCTTAAATTTAAAATGCCACTGAACAAAATAAACTTTATAATTACTGTAATAACCAGTAATAGTATTATTTTCCTTTTCTACTATCATTTATTCAGCGTCTTTCAATGGATGGTTCTATTGAAGTTACAGAAGTTCCTCTCAGTCTAGCTGGCTGAGGTGAAGAAACTTGGGACAGAGGCTGTAAGAACTATGTACATCATGGATGATCGCTAGCTTAATGGCACCTTCTCCACTATATCAAAGCAAGTGCTTTGAGACTAGGCTTTCAGACAGGTTTTTGGAGGGCAGAGACTTTTTTCCCTTATCTTGGGGGGCTCATCACCAGATTATGGACACATTACTTTCTTTCCTTCTCTATCTTACACAGCTACACAGTTGGAAAAGGATACTCTCACATATGGACACATTTCACGATCACAACTATAAAGTTTCTGGATAATTTCCCACCCTACAGCCAAACGAATTCTCAAAGAACTTACAAAGCACAATCCTGTTCTCCTACTACTGCTACTAAGTCACTTCAGTTTTGTCCGACTCTATGCAACCCTATAGACGGCAGCCCACTAGGCTCCCCCGTCCCTGGGATTTTCCAGGTAAGAGTACTGGACTGGGGTGCCATTGCCTTCTCCGCCTTTTCTCCTAGATTGTACATATTTCCTACCAGGTTTATGGCATGAGTTTTGAAAGCATGTCACCAAGTGAGACTTTCCCCCAGTCTTGGCAGTGCCACACGTAAAATACCTGGTCCTTTCTGGCCAACGCCAAAGCCAGCCCTTCTGCCATCCTGGCTCTGTTGGCCTGGAACGTCTCATTCTGCTCTTGGAATTTCCTCATGGAAGCTGTTAATAAAGAGGCTCTCTTTGAGATATGGAGATATTTCAGAAACAGAATGACAAACAGCCCATGTGATTGTAACACCTAACAAAAAAGGCCACGCTCACAAAAGTGGATTATGAGACTGGGAAAACTCTGACCATCTTGACTTTCCCAGAAGCTCTTGGCCTTAGTAACAGACCTCAGTTCTGCTGTAGCTTGTTTCCTATTAGTCGCTGTTGTTGCTGTTGTTATAGTCAAGCATACACATTTAGGAAGATGTCAAAGGGTACTTTTAGAATGATACAGTGTTAGAACACTGAGTCAGGTAGCCTGTCAGAAAACACCAGCGCTATTGCTAAATGATGGCTACTACTATTTAATAGAATTAAAACAAAAGTCAACACAAAGCAAAACAAACCTTTCTTTCACTTCATTTTCCTTAAAAAATTATTTTTATAGCATATATTATACCCATAAAAAACAACTTTCTACTTCTACTAGCATCTTTCTTGGATTGAACCCAAAGGAAAACATATAACTTAGGGTAAACTAAACAAAATGTATGCCCATTGTTGGAGGAGTGATGACAGAGATTTCCCCCAGTTATTGAACACAGCAGCTACGAAGCTACGGCTAGAACCAAAGTTTCTTAATTTAGGCTCATGGACAGGCACTAGATTTTCCTAAAATCTAAGGGCAGCCCATAAACCAGTTAACTGGATGATACACATAATATCCTTCTACTAAGAAACATGCCCATAAGACAATGTAAATATGAATTATATGCTTATAGCTATCAGATAAATGTTATATCAACTCAATTAAGAAGTGTGCTGCTCATATAATAAAGACTTGAGCTATGATGAAAGGCAAAGTTAGTCATACACTACTGTTTCGTTTCAAAAAACTAAACCTTGGAAAGATTGAAAAAAGCAGGAAAAAAATACGTACAATCCTGGTGTTTTTCTAAGGCAATTTCAAGCTTCTCTTTTATCTTCTGCAAGGTGCGGACCTGTTCAGCATAGTCTTGGGTGAGGAGTGTGACGCACATACCAGGCATGGACAAACATCAGGAAAGGAAGTTAATTAAACAAAACAAACAAACAAAAAAATGAATGAAAATGATGATGATTTTTCTCAACCTGAAAACCGTTCCTGTTAAGGAAAGCTGGGCAGACAGCCTCCCATTAACAATGAACAACACAGGCAAACAAGTATAGTACAAACTACCCAGAGTGTAAATGTTAAGTACAAACGGGCAGATTTGTTTAGCCTGGAGAAAAACAAGAATTGGGCCTGGTCTGGTCATCACAGATGCCCTGCCACGAAAACCACTATTATCTCATCACTGAAATTGACATCTCAGTTTACACCGTCCTCCCCATTCTTGGCAGTAGGACAGATCAGAGGGAGTTCACTGAGCAGCTCACTTACAGTCCACACAACTGACAGTGGTCAGGACAACAGCAGAAACCTTCCCACAGCAGTGCCTCTGCAGGAAAAGCACTGCACTCTCTAGAGTAAAGTCAGCCACAGAACTGAGCGGCCTAGGCCACATCAAAGGTCAAAGTCAGAATTAATCACCTGCATAGCCAAAGAAGATAGTATGGTACAGTGGAAAAGCAGGCAGGCTCTAGTTCAAGTCTCAGCCGAGTCAGTCCTTAGCTGAGAGACCTTAAGCAAACGACTGATCCTAAGTATTAGTTTCTTCATTTATAAAATTATGGTATTAACTGTATCTACCACAAAGGATGTATTAGATAATAAATGGAATGTTCTATTGCCTTAATTAGATAATAAACTAAGTGCTTTAGGCAAGTGGGACACAATGCCCAATAAAGGGTAGCTGCTACTGTGGTTGTTCTTTTTATTCATTCTGAGCCTAGGACGTAAATGCACTTAATTAACGTCAGTCTTCTTGCCTGTCCCTTCTCTAGTATCAGTCAAGCCCAAACAATTTAGGGAAGATGCATATTACCTTACAGCTTTCTCCCCAACACTGAACAAGTGTAAAAGTTATTTCACCTCTGTTACTGATACTGCTTACAGGCAGAGGTCACAGGATAATAACACTTGAGTTTTAAGCAGACTGTAGTGAAAAGCAGGGACTCTAGCTAGCATCAAGCAAATCTCTGGATTCCAGCTCTAACATATACTACCTGTGTGACCTTAATCTCACTAAGTCTTCTTAGGCTAGAGTGAGAACAAAATGAGACAGTGGGCTGTCTAGAAGCTGTGAGTTACACTACCGGCCTTGATAACTACACACACACAAATACCTCGCATACAACCTGGTGAATTCTGTAGTCTGTTGCCTTCATTCCAGTAAAATGGGCATAAGGCCAAGGGACCAAAGCAAACACAGAAACCACTGACCACTCACAGGCTGAAGCTTTCAAATGCATCCACTGGCAGAAACCACAATAAGAACTCACAACTCTATCACAGACATGCCCTGCTCAGGCAAAGACTATAATGGGAGTTGTGTAAATTGTAAACTGCACACAAAAGACATAATGAGAATTACAGCTTCTATACAGGCGCTCAAGTTCGAAATACTATTAAAGAGTAGCCCAAAGACCCAGAATGATATTACACAGGTGATATGCATCTGAGCAAGTGGCAATGTAGCACCAAACCGTGTCTGGTGCTGAAGAATCTAGTATCTAAAGACCAATCCATGAAAATGCAATCCTTAGCCCTTTCCGCCTGAAGCAAGCTCGGCCAATGGGAGAAAGATGGCTAAATCTACATATAATTTTTAATACATTTATATCCACAGCTAGAAATCTCAGAGCAGAAAAACTAAGTTTTTTTTTTTTTTTTAACTTGAAAACTTCAGTTTTGGATTTACACTATTCAGTACACCAACGAAAGAAGGGAACAAAGGGGGTACAAGTTGCTTCTTTTTGACTACGAAGATCAAAATATGTTAAAATAACTGTAAGGTTATGCTATGTGGCTTTTTAATAGGGAGAGAGGGTCAGGTGCAAGGCAATTTTCCCTTGGTTTCTTCTTATGAATTCCTGGACATACCAGAAAGTCTGGCCTCTAATTTCCGTATCTGTTCATTCCTTCTCAAAAGCTGGGATGAAAGATCTTCTCTGGAGCTGCTTCCATCAGAAGCCTGTTGAGACAGAGACGCTGTATTCATATATGGATTTTCAGCAGCGTGAGACCACATAACCAGAAAGCGACAGCTCTTATTTCAGGTCTGGTTACCCTTTAAGTGATCACTAAAAAGCTTCTCTACCTATAAAGAAGAAGCAACAGTCTCTCCATCTATAAAGTAAGGAGATATAATATGCAAAACAGATAAACTCTGTGTGTGTGTGTGTGTGTGTGTGTGTGTGTGTGTGTGCATGGTACTGGAATACCCGGTGGGAACAAATCCATTATCTTCCCGACCTAAGAATCGAACTGGGGTCTCCTGCACTGTGGGCAGATTCTTTACCAGCTGAGCTACCAGGAAGCCCATGATCACACTGTACCAAGTACATAATACAAAAAATGTATTTTCAGATAAAAAAGTAAATCACTTTATTTTCCCAAAGGTAAAATCCTGGGGTAAAGGGAGGAAGGTTCTTTAGCAAGGGACTGAAGGCTGGATGGTCTGTCACTGGGACTTTACTGGTGGTCCAGTGGTTGAGAATCCGCCTTCCAATGCAGAGGATGTGGGTTTGATCCCTGGTCCAGGAACTAAGATTCCACATGCCCCAGGGCAACTAAGCCTGTGTGCCACAATGAAAGATCCCAAACACCACAACGAAGATCCTGCATCACACAACTAAGAACCAATGCAGCTATAAATGAATAAGTATTTTAAAAAAGAATCTATCACTGACATTGATAAAGTTTCAGTATCTTCATGTATAAGACAAAAGGATATCAATCTATGGTTCTAAAATGAGTTAAAACCTTTAGCAGATAATATATATTCAGTTAATTATTATTTTAATGAAACCTCAAATTTTCCCAATAGTCTAGATTATTAAAACATATGGGCACTATTATTACTTTGGGCAATGTTTACTACTGCTAATAAATAAATCACTTTCTCTTCCTACATTTGATTATGAAATTTTAAAAATACAGAAGAGTAGGGAGAGTTGTTTACTTAACATTCTCCACTTTAACAACTGCTGATTTTTCCCATAGTGATCAAATTTCATTATAGTACTTTAAATCACTTTTGACAAACACTTATAAAACATAAGAACATTTTCCTTTATAGCCACAATACCATTACTATACCTAAAAAATTAAAAATAATAGTATCTAATATCCAGTCCTCAGTCTTCCCCATTTATTGCCAAAATAATGAGTGGTTCAAAAATTCATTTTAAATATTTATTTATCCATCTACCCATTTGCTCATCCAGCATTTATGGAAACCCAGTCACAGGAAGGGTTAAAGGGGGTTTCAGGAGGTGGCAGGCCCAAGCTAAAGTCACATCGTCACCACTTATAATCTATAAGAACCTGGACCAGTTGGTCAACTTCTCTGTGCATTGGGTTCTTCACATGTAAAATGTGATTAACAGACATAATCGGCATCACAGAACTGTGATGAGGAGGTAAACAAATCAAAACCTGTCAGGTCTAAAACAGCCTGGCACATAATTAGCTTTAATACACAGTAGTAGAAATTAGGATTATTATCTGTACTAAGACACCTATTCTTAGTATGTCAGCACTGCAAATAGTGATGAAAAGCAGTCCCTGTCTAAAACAACAGCACTTGCAGCAACTAATTACAAAGTGCTTAAGAGCCAGGCACTACTAAGTGTTTTATACCCTATGCAGAGTTCATGTCGTAGGCCCGAGACTGCTATCCTTGGCAAAGCCGGCTTGTAAGGTTAGCCCCTGGCTAGCCCATGGGAACTTAGATTTTACAAGCGTTCCCATCATTCCTGATAAGAATGGCTCATGGTACCTAAATCAATTGTGCAAAAAATGTGATTTATGCCTAACATGTGAAAGGTTGCTGCTACGAGCCGTGAACGACGCCGGGATTCATGGCTTCCAGAGGAGATGAATTTGATCTGGGACCAGAGACGAGGCTTGATCACTCAGAGCTTTTGTGCAGCAAAGTTTTATTAAAGTATAAAAAGAGATAGAGAAAGCTTCTGACATAGACATCAGAAGGGAACACAACAAGTGCCCCCATGTTAGTTTTCAGCATGAAGTTATATATCTGTTAGCAAGCTGCAGAGTTGCACCAGACCCCTCACCCCCTCACTCCAACATGCATTTTGAGATAGCACTGGCACAGGTGAGTCACCGCCCCCCCATAAAACAATTGACATGAATCTTGAAGAAAGGCAGATTTCCAAGCAAATACAAAATTCATTAGCATGGCTTAAGAAAGACGTTTCCATGAGAAAAAAAGCATTGGTTAGCTCAAGGTTTGAGATAAAGTTAAGTTCAGGCAGAATCAGCTGTCGCCATGATGACACAGGATTAGAAGAGAAAAGAAAAAGGAAAAAAAAACATTTGCCACTTGTAGTTTATTTCCTCCTGCCACTTGGGGACCTCTGGCCTCCCTACTGAAGCTATTAACCCTCTCACGTGTCTTCCTTCTAGAAGTCTGGAATTGTGGTAAATGCTAGGCAGAAAGTGCCTATATGACTGGCCTCCAGTAAAATTCCTGAGCACTGAGTCTCTACTGAGCTTCCCTGATAGACATCTTATCCTGTGCTGTCACAGATCCTTGCTGAGGGAAGTAAGTGTGTCCCAGGAAACTCCCTGGAAAGAACTCCTGCAAGCCTGTGCCTGCGTCCCTCCAGATTCTGCCCATGCACATTTTCCCTTTGCTAATTATGCTTTGTAATAAATGTTTTCACTGTGATAAATGATAGCAGTGAATTAAACTATATGTTGAGTCCTGTCAGCTCTTCTAATGAATAATTGAACTTAGGGGAGAACCCTCCCCCCACGACTCTGCAACACACATACTTTAATAAAGATGGGTATTGTTCTTATTTTATAGATGAGGAAACTAAGGCATTGGAAAGTGAAGAAGACTCGCCCAAGATCACACAATAACGCAAGAGCCATCAAACCCAGGTCTGCCTCCCTAACCTGACCTGGGCTCCCAAGCGCTACTCTATTGCCTCTCAAGAAGCTCCCAGTTTAGTGGAAGAGACAGAGAAGCAGATCATCAGGAACAATGCAGTGTAACAGGTGCTATTACAGAGGATGAAAGGGTCAAGAGACCAGATTCAGCCAGGAGGGAGGAAGGTTTGAGGAGGTGAGGGGGCAGGTCAGGTCAAGAGGGCTTCGTGGAAGCAACATGTGAGCCAAGTCATGAAGGATGAACAAAATCTGCCAGAAAAACGCAGGAGTGGGAGGAGGGGATAGGAGAAATTCCAGAGAGGAGACAGCATATGTGAACATCTGTAGGCATGATGGAAAGTTGTCTGTTTCATAAAGTACAGTACGTTCAGTATGGAGGGAGCACAGGGTGTAGAAAAAGAGAGTGAGATATGGTGGATGGGTGAGCTGTATCACGACCACAGGGGCTAACCATTATACATAACAATGACTTTGCACTTCATCCTGAAGATGATGGGAAGCCATAGAGAAGTTTTAAGCATTGGAGAGACATGAACACATCTGTTTTGGGGAGTTAATAGAGGCAGGGAACCCAGATAGCCTACCACATTTGTCCAATTAAGAAAGACGACTTAAAATAAAAAGAAAGTAAAACTTCCTTGGTGGCTCAGCTGTAAAGAATCCACCTGCCAATGCAGAAAATACAGGTTTGATCCCTGAGTCAGGAAGATCTCCTGGAGAAGGAAATAGCAACTCACTTCGGCATTCTTGACTGGGAAATCCCATGGACAGAGGACCCTGATGGGCTACAGTCCATGGGACTGCAAAGAGTCAGACAGGGCTTAGCAATTAAACAACAAATGGACTACCAGTAAGTGGAGTACAAAGGGTAAGTTTGAGACAGGAGATGGAAACCAAATACTTGCTGACAGAAGAGATACCAAGAAGTGAAGAAGAGTCTAAAATGTTGCCAGGCTTTCTTGCTAGTGACCTGGGGGACAAAGGTGCACAGGTGGAAATAGTTAATGAATTCAGGACTTGAAATACCAGAGGAAAGGTGCCTGGTTGGAGAGAGATATGTAATGGAAATCAAGGGTCTGGAGACAGGGAGTGAGAATCAGAATCAGAATTTGAATAAATTCAAAAGATAACTTCAGAAGTCACACAGCAAAGTATTTCCTGGATTCAAGCCAATCTCTATATCTGGAATACATTTGAGATGAGAGACTTCATTTAGTGAGTCAGCATGATGCCAAGGCAAGTACGTCTGCCAGAGAACTCAGCATTAAAACTACGTCCTTCAGCCTGGCTCAAATGTGCACTTATGTTTCCTGTTGAATACAGGAGCCAATGATAATTTAGATCTGGTAATCTACTGTTCCACCCCAATAACCTAATAGCTTCTGCCATGTAATCTGACCTGAACAGGTAGTATAAGAGAGGAGGTCGACTCATCTGACCATGGAAACAACTCAAGTATCTATCACCAGTAGAAGACAGAGACAAACTGTGGCCTTTTTCAAATGCCAGAGTGTTACACAGCAGTAAAATTAAATAAACCATGGGCAGTGCATTGTTCTTATAAAGTCTGAAAATAAGCAACAGGTTGTTTATGAATACGTATGTATCTGGCAGGATATTTTAAAAGCAAAGGAACGATATACACAAACTGTAGGATGGGTTATCTGAAGGGGAGGAAAGGGAAGGGAACCAGGAAGGAGCACACAGTATTGATAAAAATCTAGTTCTCTGCTTAAGTGACAAGACTTAAAAACCATTTTATTTTTATGCCTTATACAATATATTTACATTATATACATTCTTTTACATATGTCAAGCATTATAAATAACTTGTTTTAACTTATCTGACTTTAAGAGGATCCTGTCATATGCCAAAGACACAATTTTAATCCTAAGGCATGATACTTAACACAGTAGCATTCTCAAATCTTTCTAACTACAAAGGTACTTTACAAATAAGAGACAATGTGCAGCCATCGGTGCCATCTTTTCATCAATTTTCCCATAAAATAGTGGTAATTCTCTGGCTAATTCCATGCCAAATGCACAGGCTTCACTAAGTAACAATGACTTAAAGTATATATATGTGCAGAGACAACAGGCCAAAGTACTCTGAGAAACAAAATATAAAAGATGATGCACAAGGTTTTATATAGATGGAAAAAGAGTAAAAGAGGAGAAAGTAGAGAATATGGAAAGAGACTCGCGTAAAAAAAAATAGAAAAGCACCTCAGAGTAAGAAGAATCAGATATAAACTACAAATCATCTTTGCAAATTTAAAAGAAAATACTTACCGGAATGATTCCATGAAATACTATCTTTTAAATATAATGAGGCTGTACCAAATATTAAGAACTACAGAAGGTACTTACAAAGTCATCTCCTGAGTCAGCTCCCATGGAGGCAACGGACTCTTTGCTCACTGATCGTGGGATCCTAGTAGCACCTCCTGGCCTCTGAGCGACAGCAGTCTCTTCTGCAATTTTCTTCTTCAGTTTTGCAAACATTTTGCTGTGTGGCTCTCCTGCACTGATGACCACTGCTTGAACCGCTACAACAACTGTTAGGCCAGCAACCAGGAATTCTGAGACAGGTGCCTAAAAAGCTCCAGTTATCCAAACTAGCTGCATTCCCACTGAAATGGGGGCCAAAGGCTTGTGGCACAGGAGTATCTATCAATCAGATGAAAGAGAGCTCTAAATTAAACGTCAGAGAAATTTCTTATCTGGGTTGCTTTGTTAAGCTTTAGGTTTCAAAATTAAGTTTCATAATTTTACATGCACACTTACTAGGACACAATTACTAAACATTTACAAAGCACTCAGGTGTGACAGATGCATACACAGATAAGAAAATACAGTTTTAGGGAGGTGAAGTAATATGCCAAAGACTGTGTGGCTAAAGTGCAGTGCTTTGGAACCCAGGAACCCACAAGTCCTTACTCTTTTTTTAATTACATCACATTGGCTGTGGCATACAACACATTAAGTAAAATTTCTCAGAGGAAACACTAACATAATGTTTTTTAATTCTTCCCCTAATAATATTAAGTATGACTACAGTTTAGACAAAAATATGTAACTCAACGCAGGGAAAAGATATAATGTTCTGATGTTCCAAGATGGTGTGGAATCAGCTGTTCACTAGAAAATGTTGACAACTTTTTCGAAAAAAAAAAAAGAGGAAAGCCAGCCAACTACACTGTATCAGGAAACATCCTTAAATGTTTCCTGGAAATGCTGTGTGGTTTTCTTAAAGAGTGATTAAAATTACCTCAAGTTAGTTTCTTTTTTGTACAATGTTTTCTATGATACTACACACCAGATTCAAACATCTTTTCCTCCTATCATGCATGAAACATTAACATTCTGGTTCCAACCTTAACTTATGTTTTCTGGCGGATATCTAAGCTCTACTCTAAGACCTCTAATGATGAAGCTCTAAGATCTACAAATGACTGCTTACCACTTGTGAGCATCCATTTAAGTCTGTGCAATTCTTCAAAAGTTTACCGTCAATGTCTGTAAACCACCTACTCACCTGGCTTATCTATTAGATTTAAAACAGCCTGGAGGTCAAAGCTTTCTGTCCTGCATGAAGACAAAGATAAAATGCATTGGATATTTCCTCTCAAGTGTAAGGTCAAAATGTTGGGGGACGGGCAGAGTGGAAGAAGAGGGAGGAAGGATCAAGGCGGGGGTGGGGTGGGGAGAGAAAGCCCGTCATTACCATAATCCTCAGTGGTCTACCTACTCCCTCACCCTGGTTTTTGCATTTGTGATTTGCCTAAGAGTTTCACTTAAAGGCACAAAGAACAGAATCTTATTGTAGTAAGCGGGTAAACTCATTTCGCCTTGGGAGCCGTGAGCACAACTTCAATGAGATTAAGGTTTACCCAGGGCCAGCATTTATTTCAGTTGATTCTGACAGTCACACTGTTTCCCTGGCCAGAACCCCAGAGCCCTGACTCACATTCAGAAAATCGCTGATTAAAAGGACGGCAAAGTTGGAAGACGGTTGCCAAATGCTCGGGGGCCAGCCACCTGCCACGGCAGTTTGGATCCCACTCACTCAGGCTGCTCCCAGACCCGCCCCGTACGTAGACTGTCAAAGCCAGGAGGGATCCAATGTCTCTCCACTTGACAGCAGGGAAATTGAGACCCAGAAAGGAAGAGTGACTTGTCTAAGGTCGCGCAGGTGGCGGGGGGCAGTTCCGGGACCCCAGGTTCCAGATTCCCAGGCCGAAGAGCCCGCCTCTGCCCCCACCCTCGCCCTGTCCGGAACCCTGGCACTGCCCCCCTCCTTGGGTCTTGGGCAACCCAGTCGGCGCCGCTTTGCGGGCACACCGAGGCCACCGAGGGAAACAGAGGCCTGCTCCCGTCTCCGGCCCCCACCCCCGCCCACCTGCCGCTCTCTGGGCAGCCGGCAGAGCCCCGCCTCCGGGGCCTCTCGTGAGCGCCGGCCCGCGTCACCAGCCCCCACGGCCGGCCGGCGAGCAGAGCAGCGACCCGGAACCGCACTTCCACCAGCGCGCCGGAAGTGGCTGCGCGTGGGGCAGGCCCACCGCGCGCATGCGCCTGAGCGCGGTCTCCGCGAGCTCCGGGATGGCGGTTGGACCGGAACCGCTGGAGGGCGCGGGCACGGGCGCCGGGCTGGCCGCTCCCTGAGACCGGCTGGCCACGTCAGCAAGCGGCCAGACCCGCGTAGGAACAGTGGGTAGCAGAAGCCTTTCTTTTCCTTTTTTTTCCCTCCAAAATAGGGGACGGTGCGGAGCAGGGGAGTGGTAGGAGCCTGGTGGCAAAAGGGAAAGAACCGATGGCTGCGGTGGTGCTAGCTTGTCTCATAGAAACCTCAGGCCGTGGCTGCGTTGGGCCAACCCAGAGTTGCATTTCCTTTCTGCACCCCAGTCTGCACCCTGCATGTCCCTGTCATCTTCCTCACTCGGGAGCCTGTGGCTCCATACATCAGAGTTGGGAACTCGCGCTTTGTCACTTGTGTTTTGTGCTTGTGACTTACTGTAGGCTACACATTTTATATTGCAATCCAAGTCATTGAAAGAAGTTTTCAGAATCTTCAGTCAGTTCAGTCGCTCAGTCGTGTCCGACTCTTTGCGACCCCATGAACCGCAGCATGCCAGGCCTCCCTGTCCATCACCAACTCCCTGAGTTTACCCAAACCCATGTCCACTGAGTCGGTGATGCCATCCTCTGCCGTCCCCTTCTCCTCCTGCCCTCAATCTTTCCCAGCATCAGGGTCTTTTCAAGTGAGTCAGCTCTCTGCATCAGGTGGCCAAAGTATTGGAGTTTCAGCTTCAGCATCAGTCCCTTCAGTGAACACCCAGGACTGGTCTCTTTTAGGAAGGACTGGTTGGATCTCCTTGCAGTCCAAGGGATTCTGAAGAGTCTTCTCCAACACCACAGTTCAAAAGCATCAGTTCTTCTGCACTCAGCTTTCTTTATAGTCCAACTCTTACATCCATACATGACCACTGGAAAAACCATAGCCTTGACTAGATGGACCTTTGTTGGCAAAGTAATGTCTCTGCTTTTTAACATGCTGTCTAGGCTGGTCATAGGGGCTTCCCCTGGTGGCTCTGACGGTAAAGCGTCTGCCTGCAGTGAGGAGACCCGGGTTTGATTCCTGGGTCGGGAAGATCCCCTGGAGAAGGAAATGGCAATCCACTCCAGCACTCTTGCCTGGAAAATCCAATGGATGGAGGAGCCTGGAAGGCTGCAATCCATGGGGTCGCTGAGGGTCAGACACGACTGAGCAACTTCACTTCACTAGGTTGGTCATAACTTTCCTTCCAAGGAGCAAGCGTCTTTTAATTTCATGGCTGCAATCACCATGTGCAGTGATTTTGGAGCCCAGAAAAATAAAGTCAGCCACTGTTTACCCATCTATTTGCCATGAAGTGGCATGACCAGATGCCATGATCTTAGTTTTCTGAATGTCAAGCTTTAAGCCAACTTTTTCACTCTCCTTTTTCACTGTCATCAAGAGGTAACAATGGTAAAAACCATTGTTATTCAGCGCACTCAATCATTAGAAAAACCACGCTAGAGTCAGTGCACTACTTTCATTTCATTAGTCACAAATGGGCCTCCAACTTTGGACAGATGAAGAAGTCCAGACAGGTAAAACTGCCTTGTACAAAGTTATAGTACAAATTGGTAGCCTGCATCAGGTCTCTGGACTCAGTGCCAACTGAGGCAGACATTCCACACTGAAGCTCTGTGTGTTTCTGCCCAAACCCAACTCCAGCCGGAGCACCAGTAGCTTCATCTCAATCCCCTGAAACAATCCCGCCCTCAGCATGTCCCAGTTCTGACCATGAGGAGCTGGGCAGGAAAAAAAAACCAAGACTAGGACTCAGAAGAAATTTACAAACTGCAACAATACCAATGAATCCTAAACCTCAAATTTTTCAAGTGTCTGAAGAATTATCTGAAAGAAGCAAACCCTGTCCAGTTTAGCGCTTAAGTTGTCAGCAATTCTGAAGAAGTAACAAAAACTTTAAGCAAATAATTTTAATGTTTATTTTTATATAGATGATACACTTAATATATATGTGAATTCAAGATACAAAATTCATTTACAAGAGTTCACACCTGATGAATGTAATCACATTCCTAGAGAGAACATTTACCAATGCAAAAATGTCTTCAATACACTGATGACAAAAATCAAATCTTCTATAATCTTGTTATTCAATAAACATCAAAACAATGTTTAACTCTTCATCCTCTAGTATTTAAGTGCCCTCAAGGTGGTAGGCACCATGTAACAGAAGAAAACATTGCAAACTCAAGGGCCTATGAATCCTCTGCAGAATCACAGTGTTTACTCTGAAATTCATTTAGTGAAGTAGTAGAAGGCTTGCTATCCTTTATGACAAATCACATATCACACAAGAGTCAAAAGTGATGATCAGGAAAATAAACTGTTTTGGTAACTTCTTAATTTCTAAAATCTATGACATATTAACCATAACAGACATAGCAGAAAAAGGCTGATGAAAAGGAACACAATAAAAAATCCTTAAGAGTATGTATGGCTTAAGCAACTTAGAAATACAACAGGTAAGACTTTTACAATACCACAATTGTTCAAGTCAAATGATATTGACAATATAATTTTCCCCCTTAGTCACAGCCAGTTCAAATTTAATTCTATTGAGAACACATATAAAACTAGTGAATCCAAATGGCTTGTTGGGCTCACCGAGCTGAGTTGATGGATTTTGTCCTAAAGTATTAACCCACAATACCCAAAATTTAATACAGATGAGCAACAAGACTACATTTCAAGGATTACAGTGATTTGTGAATAGCTAGATAGGCAACCAAATAGTTTCATCATTTGCACAACAGATTAGCAGCACTTGGTAAGTACGGTTACATGAAAATTATTGTGCTTCAATCTCTCAAAGAGAGCTAATAAATATAACTCTAGAATCCTTATAGTGTTACAATTCTATAACATTTCAGTTACAGACAAGCACAATTTTTAAAACGTATTTCACACCACTAGAAAATCAAATAATTATATTTTCCAAATGTAATTTCTTCTATGATCGAAACAAGTGCATTTCTGCCTAATATCCATAATATAGACAATAGGTTCACCATTATTTTCAGGGAAAATAGATCAAGTATAACTTATTTTAATTCCTATTTGATTATCTTAACCCTTAGTGATGATATAAATAAAAAGATATTCAACCTTACAATGGAAAACTACTTGGAGAAAATAATGTCATTTTGACCTGAAATGACAAAATTCTTTAGAGCTAAGTAGGAAATGACTTAAAACTGCTTCATCACATTCAATGATTAATGAAACCACTGCTTTTACTGGTGCTACACAGTGAAGATAAACTATTTGAATAAATCCTTTAACTTGTAAGCTCTACTATGAAAATGTAGGACATTGCATCTGCCTTTCCTGTTACCTAAAACCTTTCTACTTTGACAGGAAGAAGCCTCCAAATTATATCTGACTGTTGAGTGGCAAGGTTTATTAAAAACAATAAATAAAAATCAGCTGGAGAACTAGCCATATGATCTATGGGACAAAAGGAATGTAACCACATAACTATAAAAAGCCACAAACACAAAATCCTAAGATATTTTACTGAACCATTGGCGTCTTTTTAATAAAAGGTAAATAAGAGTTTTTTCTTAAAAAAAAAAAAAAAAAACCCACCTCATTCTGCAAGAAACAGGAATAAAAATTATTGCCCTAAAACATTTTAAGCAATTTTTCCTGCAGATTTTTGATACATGACAACATATAATCTAGAAAAAAGTAGCATGCAAAAAAGTGTAGGAATAAGATTTTTGTATTTAGAGTGTTT
The DNA here is from genome assembly GCA_917880005.1 of Nanger dama. NCBI lineage: Eukaryota > Metazoa > Chordata > Mammalia > Artiodactyla > Bovidae > Nanger > Nanger dama. Next base: position 11,092,276 of record CAKJTW010000018.1, on the reverse strand, counting down.
ATTTTGGTATCATTTGGAAATGATTACTTTGGGTTAACATATATGACCATTTTGTATTTTACAATGGTTGATCTTACTGATTTGATGTTTGAGAAGACTTAGGGGTCAAATTGTAATGTTTACAAATCTTAATTTTCAATCATGGATAAGTGGACATTCACGACAGTTTCAAAAGAGAAACGAATATTAGTGATATAACACAAAATTTCAAATGTTTACTGCACGCCTAAAGGCAGGCTAGCTATAATTTACCATCTCATTCTGAAAAGTGACATAAACCCTCAGGCTATTAACTATTTCATAAGCCTATCAGAAAAGTAAAATAAAATCTGAACCCTGAAATTACCAACATCTCAATAAGCAATACTACATCTAAAAAGATGATTGTCTTAGGATATAGACAGGAATTAACCACCAAAATAGGAAAATATTCCCAATTTATAGTTTGTTCTATGACCAAATTCAAGCTTGATGATTAAGTGAATCTGGAGTGCAGAATTACTATATCTCAAACTACTAAAGATCTCTGAAGTCTTGTTCAAATATGTTTTTAAAAAAATTCATACTGCTTAGAATAGTTTGATAATTTAAAAAATAACTTTAAAAACACAACAAAAATATTTTTAAATTAAGAAATGGTGCTTCAGTTATTAAAGAACAGTGTAATACAAAATGGAATTTTTCTCAAAAGTCAATATTACACCAAACCAATAAAGTGAAAAATAATCATCTACAGAATTCCAAAGGAAATATTTCTATGGCATCAACAAATGAGTTCCACTTAATACATCTGTCTTTATACTTATTTAAGGGCATGTCCCTCCAGCATCATTCTGACATCCTTCCCTTCAAAAGGTGAGTGTTTCCATTCACACATCAGCTATTCTTCCTTAAACACAAGGCATGTTTAATAAATCTCTGTGTTCAAAAATTCAGTGAAGCTGGAACACAGTATAATACTATATTTTGAAATTATAGTTTGAGTAAGATGAATTGCCTTAAAAACTTTTTTTAAGGTAAAGTGGTCATGGTATCCAGTGACAGACTGGGGGTACAGCATGAACAGGTATAAAGTATCGATGTCTAAGACAGCAGGAGAACAGGGGAAGAGGGTGTTGGTTTTCTAAGCAATTTTTTATTTAACTGCAAAGTGACTGGCTTGACAACTGTCAGAGAGCCAGAGGTCACAGTCACAATGTCAACCTCAGCTACTACACTTCTATTGCTGCTCTCAAATCAATGTCCACGTTAACCGTGAGTCAGTTCCATGAATTTTAAATAGCATAACATCTGCTCTGCTACTCTCCAGTTGCAATAAATAACTTGGTTACTAAAACATCAGACACTATGAATGTTTTCACTGATTTTCTCAGAAATAGTACACTGCCAAATTTTATGTGTTTAAGAAAAAAGCTATTATAACTATTTAAAATGTAATATTTTAATTGAGAAATGTTATGAATACTTGGCTGTTATATTAAAACTACAGTGAAGAGGCAAATGTAACATATTGGGGGATGGCAGAACTGATTCCTGACTTTTAAGATAATTTCAAGTTGGATCAGATGGATTTAATCTTCTGAAGAATAGGGTTTTTGCAGTTATACTTTATCATGCAAAAAAAAAAACATTTAATTTTTGTGGTGAATATATTCAAGTGTATATTAAAACATCTCCTACAACTCTTCCATGCAAATGAACATGCCCAGTGAAGACAGGAGGAGCCGAGCACTGATCTCTGTGCTTTTCCATAGGTTTACATATTGGCACTGCACGTACGAACTATCCTCTTATCCTCCCCTACCTGTCATTCTTGGGAGAGGCTTGAAGGTCCTGCTTTTATATATAGCATGCCACACACCTACTGTTAAGAATCCTGCTTCACGTGTGAATATATCAATTTGCAGAACACAGTGGTCTCACAGAGACAAAGAAATACATCTGGAGGCATTTTATTCACTGGAAGCATTTTCGCAGATGAGTGGACTCATCTTTGATATGCAATTCAATTAAGAAAAATCTATAGCTAGAAATGCCAAGACAGAACTTAATAATCACAGCTGCTGCAAATATACAGGTTTATCAACCTCCTGTTCCTCATTAAATTCAACCCCACCTAAGTAAAGCCTTCTCCTAATGCCCCCTTTTTGCCTCATAGAGACATATAAAATGAGACACACTAGTGAAAAAAAAAAAATTCTTCCAAAATTAAACTGTGGTAGCAGGTTATTAAAATGGCAGTTAGGAACATTTCCCTATTAGGACATTTTCTATTTATTTTGAAATGTGATCAAAGTAATTTTTTCCATTGCCCCTTGATTCTCAATATAAATACATATGTTACTAAGTAATAATACCCAACTACAGTCAAGAAAATAAAGGACTAATATAGTTTAAGAACCTGCTGGTGTCTCAGTTTCACATACTTAGGTTTTTCAGGTTTATATCACTAATTTATCATCAGTTTAAATGAAAACTGGCAGATGATTTTTAAAGCTAAGAATATCCAGCTTTCTCTTAAGATCTTCATATCCTAATTTCAATTCCAAAATAGCCCATTTTACCCAAACACAAGCCCCTCAAAATAGAAGCTCATGATTGAGATACAGCCACAACCTAATACAGCAGCATGAACAATGCCACTATGATGTTCTCACAGAACTTAAATAAATTCAGCCCACAATGGGTATGGGTATATAATATACACATACTGTATCATTGCATACCATATATTTACAGCTATGTACATATATACAAAAAGTATACACAGAGATTGCATTCAGCATCACCAAAATATATACATGCCATTGCAAATAAAATAAGAATTTCAAATAAATAAGGACAACAAAAGAGCCCTCAATGTAAATAACCTTAATACTCTCCAAACACACATACAGGAAGATAAACACCCAAAATATCACGAGGAGATTCATAACATTCATATTCATATCAAATCTATTTACTCGCTTAGGGTGGGGAGGTGGTTCTGAATCACAGGCAGTAGCCAAGTTCGCAGACCTTGGTACCTTACTACATTTCCTGTCTACAATGTTCTCTATCAGACTGATTACAAGTCTCTGTGGATAACTAAGTACAAGATTTTTCAACTGAGTCCAAAACCCTTCTAAGACACAGAAAGTTACTAACTCACACAGGTCAGAGATTAAACTGGGAAAAGAATACCAACAAAAGCTCCCTAATTGACATATAAATCAGATTTGTTGCTTTTCCCTTTACCTCAAAGAAATTCAGTTCAATAACCACCTAATGTCTTACAGGGAATTTTACTGCAAGAAGAAAACAAAGCATAGTAGCCACTGTGAGGAAAAAAATAAAACTCAGATCCTTTACTAGGAAAATTTCAGTCGTGACTAGATTGCACTTTCCTTTTATAATCTCAAAACATTTCAACTTGGTAAAAATATAAAGAGAACAATAAATTCTATGTGCTTTGAGAGGTTTTTGAGAGCACCACTTCCCTAGGAGGAAACCACACACACAAACATACACAGCAAATATACCCTGGCTAAAACCGAAGATGAAATGTCTGACTGGAGGGTTTTTAAAAAGTAAAAATAAAATTTTGCTAGGGCTGACTGGTTTCAATATTTGATATATTAAACAAATACCATAAATTTTGTGCCAAAATCTAAATCTCTAATTACTTCTTATTTGTCATAGAAAGTAACCTGAGCTACCGGGAAAGACTGGGCTGAGAATGGGAGATCTGAATTTTAGTTCTGGCTCCATCTTTACGGAAAAAACTGACAGCTTTTGAGGGTCTCAGTTTTCTCTTCTGCAAAACAGAGAAGAGAGTTGCTTTACCGACTTCAGAAACATATGGATAAAGAAAGATTTTGTTTTGTATTTAATTTTCATTTTGTTTGTACATAACTTACTTCTTGCACTTTTACACTATTTTGTTTATAGTGATTTTAAGTTAGGTGAGAGTCTGTATCAGAATCTCCAGGAGGGGAGTTTGTGTGGTTTGAAAGCAAAAGAAGTGTTCTTTCCCACTGCTTTGCTTTTCGTTCCAAAATTTAAATTTCTATGAATTCTAAAAATAAATAAAGGATTTACCATTTTAATATTCATAAAGGGGGCAGGACACATTGAAAAAAAATGAGATATTTCTGTCATTGCCATCTTGCCCTTACCATTAAGTGACTGTCCTTTTTCATTTCCTCTTCCTTGATTAAAGTAAGGCCTTAAAATGTAAAGGCTGGGTAATGAGTCCAAGAGCATTCATTAAACACTGTGCATGTTTCAAATTTTCATGATAAAAAGTAAAAAAAAAAAAAAGGTAAGACAAAGGAATATGATATGTTTGCACAAATGTAACCTTTCCAAGAAGGCCTACCCTGATCGGTCTTTGAAACTTTATTCTCTCTCTAAAAACAACAAAAAAATTTTCCTTAGCACACTCTTGAATTTTCTCCATACTGTTTAAAACTTTCTAACATAAATTATGTATTATATTTATTGCCTGATTTCTTCTACTAGAATATAAGCTCCATGAAGACAGGATGTTTAAGTCTACTTTGTTTGACTAATGCCTAGAACAAAATCTGGAGAACAGCTGTTGCTCAATACACATGAATGATACAATAGTTTAGAATCTTCTAGTACAGCTTTGCTCTCAAGATCAGTTCACTTTAAATTTTTAACCACTGGTAAGGAATTACACGACTATTAGCTTAAGGAGGAATGTCATCATCTAAACAATGGCGATGATTTCTAAGATCCCTTGTTCTTAGACAAACGTGTTTCTACTAACACAGCCTCTAATTTTTTCCAGAAAGTCTCTGAACTACTTTCTACAACAAATAAGTGGGACCCAGATATTTTCTTGAACAAAAAATAGGTAAAAATGATCTAGGAAAGGAAATGATCAAGGAAATGTACATCAAAATAAGGGAAACCAATTTTCCAAGCGGCAGGGGTGGGAAAATCAGTCTTTCAGAACCAAGAATTCAAATCATACAACCAGAGAACTGGATTGAATCTTGGGCCAAGGCCTTCATTTTATAGGCAAGAGTGCTAAAAAGCAGACATGAAGACATTTGTCAAAGGACAAGCAGCTAGTTACAAGGAAAGCCAGGATTAGAAATTAGATCTCCCAGTTCTCAAACCACTGTTCTTTATGTTAATCAGGTGAGGATGAAGCTCAGGATGATAAATATTATTTTAAGCATCAGAGAACAGAACAATATGTGTTGTTAGGGACATTAGTGGCACAGAACTTCAGGGGAATTGAAACAAGAGGTCAGATAACTAAGGATAATCTATTGCTGTAGTCCAGGTGAACAGTTTTGAAAAGAAAGTTATGAAGTTTAGTAAGGTACTTGGGGAAAAAACAGGAAAGTAGTCTTTATCTGACGATGAAAACCCACTCGCAAAGAAAATCTCTATTTGGGGCTTTTCCAAAGACGTCTGAAATAATGTTTAAAATAACAAACAAAAACGACTTTTAAAAAGTTAATTAAAAACCCACAAAGTCCCCCCAACCCAAGAACAATAGCTTTAAGACTTCAGATGAAAAACCAACACATTGGAACAGGTATATGCGTAACTTAGATCCAAATAATTCTCTATGTCAGAAATAAAAATCAAGTTTAAAATAGTACAGTAAAATTTCCCTAGGAACATAGGAAAGAGGCACCAACAGCAAACACCTCATTTCCCCTGGGACTGCCAGAGGTAGACTGAGCCTGTATGGAAAATTAGGTAGAAGGGCTTTTGAGTCATAGATTTCTCAATCTGAAAGCTGTGGAGTCAAAAGAGGGGTAAGAAATCATAGCTAGTGCCTGTGAATTTTATGAAGGGGATAAAAGGAAGAAAATAACGAAAAAATCTTTATAAATATTATACACTAAGTCCTATATAAAATAATAATAAAAAAAACTTGTGCATGAAGTAGAAAATAGTGAATATAAGGAGTTTCTAAAAACTTCAGTTCCAAATTGTCAATGCAAAAGCAACTTCCATTTTAGGTTAAATAATAAATTCAGTTACCCTCAACTAGTATTAATAACATCTCTGACTTACTTTGAAGTTTCATCAATCTGAACCAGGCAAAAAGATGACCATCTCTGCAGTGTATGCCACAAACTTCAATCTATATAGCCTTCAAACTTGATTTCATTAATAAGAGTTTAAATGGATTCCTATGGAAACACTGGATCATAAAACCAGCAATCTGATTTTTTGAGGAAAGATTTAAAAGCTGCTCTTTTGCACTTCCTTTTCACTTCCAGCATTCAAAAACTACAAAGAAAACAAAGTATGCAAATATATCTCATGATACACAGGACTCACACATTCCAAATGATATTTATCATCTAAAGACCCCAATTAAAGATTTAGCTTTCCAGATACAAATCAATGCTTTACAGTTTCTGAAGTTTTGACGGCATTTAAACGAATTAAATACTTTCAAGAACTATAACTTGATTATGCTTCAAAGAATCACACATTTTTCTACCTATTGATACTAACTTGGAATGAAAAGAAATATTATAGAAGGGCTATGATCTTGATTGTGAGTAGTCCATGCTGGCTAGTTTCACCTCTGTGAACAATTATATATTTTCCAAATCCACACATTTAAGGTCCAAGTATAAGAGTTGGATTTTCCTCATTATACAAAAATAAATGATTTACTCTTCTCAGGGTGAGAATAGTAACTATTTGAGTGCAGGATTAGATGTTAGAGGTAAGTACCCATACCTCAAAACCAAAAATAAAAATTCCAAGATTAATCGAGGTTTTAATAAAACACCTGAAGGACTGTATTTTAAAAGTTACCCTAAAAGTTTGAACGATTTTTTTTCAGTTTGTTTTTAAAATGGTGGTCCTAAATTGAAAAATAAAAACTAAATAACACCACTATGTATCTGTCATCACATTAGAAAACTGCACCATTTAAAATCTGTGGCAAATGAAAACGTGTTTCAACAAGAGGATTTTTGCTTTAATAGTCGTCTATGGTATTCTCAAGGAATACGTTTCGCACATCCAGAATGGATGCTAATTCCAAAATGTGCTTCTGGAGATGAGGGTTCTCCACTGTTTCATCCCTTGGCAGTTGTGGATATGATTCTGGATAATTCCGTGTCTCCTGGTAAACAAATGAGAAAAAAGTCAAGTTACATAGTTTGAAGAAAGAAAATTTTACACATTACTGTTAACATTAATTATACACATTAATATTACTGTACACATGTTAATATTAGTGTTAACATACTTGAACTTGTACTTGAACTATTAACATACTTGAACTTGTCATTAGGTTACTATTTAAGGAGTAACTTAATATGTATTTTTCTCCTTCATATCAGAAATATTTTTGTTGAGTATACAAAATTGCTGACATTTGACCATTTTGACCCTAGAAAAACAATAGTTTCTTATGGTTCAACCCAATATGTTCATTTAGCGAGTTATTTCACAAGTATTTAATGGGACCTATCATTTCTATGTTATATTATGGAAACCACATAATTCCTACTTGTTGGGGGCAGAAATGCTAGCATATATAGAACTTAAGTATTTATTTAATGAATAAATAACTGAATGTTATAGTGGAAATCTGAATGAGAGAAAAGACATGACAAAGCTTGAAAAGGTCAAATTAATGGACCTCTGCATTTTAATTATAGGAGAAAGAGGAGTCAAAAATTACAAAGATTTCAGGAAAGGATGGCTCAAAAGAAGAGTTGAGAGTTACTCAGAGAAAAAGAGATATAAAGGAGGAGATATTTTGGGGATAGTATAATATAACTTTCAGGTTTTAGGTATATTTTATTTAAGATAATGGGCCATATAAAGAGAATTACCCATCAACCAGAATTTGAAAATTCAGGGCTGTATCTCAGAAGACAGGTCTCAGTAGTCTGTCATATTATTTTTATATACTATTCTATATGCATATATACTATTCCATATGCACATATATGTATGCATATGCTATATGCATACATAATAAATACACTGATATAATCTGTATAAAGATAAATATTAAAGCTATGAAAATGGCTGGGATTTCTGAGCATATGAGCAAAGAGAGTGAAAAAAAAAAAAGTCCGTGGAAAGAGAGATGAAAGATCATGGGGAAAAAAAAGGACAGAAAAGGACCAACATAGTTTTTGTAATTACATGGAAGCAAAAGGAAATAATTTCAAGAATCAAGTGATTCTCACTTGGAAATTCATCTTGATTTGGTACTTTGTATAGACTACAATTTTGTCAAATATTTAAAATTTACTGAAAAACTGAATAACTTTTCTATACATCTAATATGACAGTCCATATATTCTAATGTCATTTATATTTCTCTTCTATCGGTAGCCATCAGTAATTACATATTACAGAGACCAAATTTTCATTTTACCACACTAAATACTATGAGGAGTAACAATAATGAAAAGTTCAAAATTCCTAAAAAAAATAAAAAACAAAAAAACCAATAAAACCAGGAACTGGTAGGGGGTTACTGTACTCTGAACAATTCTCCCAGCTTGCACAAGACTCAGACACATCTAAATTCTGATCACACACCTCTAGAGTGGAGAATATGTATTGAAACAGGGATATATGAAAGAGAACGCAGAGAAACAATAGGCTGAAATAACCTGCACCTGTATGCTAAACATCACTTTACTAAGCTCCCCTTAAAAAGCTTAAAAACAAGCCATGGAAACATCAAAGAAATGTTCAAGTAATTTAACTCCTGCCAGAACCAAAGCCCAACACTCTTTAAAGAAAAACAACAAAATCCAGAATTCAACATTAGAAAATTTACAGTGCTCATAGTCTAACAAAAATTACTAAACATACCAAGAATTATAAATATGAGACTCCTGACTAATTAAAAAAACAATAAAAACAAACCTATAAATGATAGAGTATATAGTATTCGTAGGTAAAAACTTTAGCTATTCCTATTCATTTAGAAAACAAAAGAAAAGATAAATATGAGGAGAAGAACAATGGAAAATATTGTAAGAACCACAAAGAACTACAGATGAGAAAAATATAATCCCTGAAATGAAAAAACTCAAGGATTAGAGGATTAAAAGCATATTAGTTAATGCAGAAGAAAACAACAGTAAAGTTGAAGACAGCAGCAGAAACTTAGACAGAAAATAGACATTTTTAAAAAAATGAAAAGCATCTAAATAAACCTGCTTTCACTTTAGAAAAGAAAAACTGAAGTGAAAATCAGGACCTGAAGGACAATATTAGGTCATTTGACATGTATGTAACTGATGTCCCAGAAAGAAAGAGAGGACTGAAGAAAAAAACGTTTGAATAAATTATGGCTGAAAATATTCCAAATATCTTAAATAGGTTGATATTTAGACAGCTTCAAGATGCTAAACAAACCCCAAGCAGGAAGAAAACAACAAAGAAATGCATATCCAGGTAGCACATCTTAATCAAACTGTAGGAGACTAATATAAAACCTAAAAATAGCCAGAGGAAAACACACACTGTACATTGCAATGATAGAACAATTTAATTATTCAGAAAATCAGTAAGGATATAAATAACTCGAATAACATAAACCAATGTGGTCTAATAGATATTTATAGAACTCCTCATACACCAGTTGCAGCATATAAATTCATGTCAAGTATCCCTAGGGAGGTGATTGGGGACTTCACTGGCAGTCCACCGGTTAAGATTCTGCTTCAAATGCAGGGGCCGTGGGTTTCGTACTTGGTCAGGGAACTAAGACTGCACATGCTGTGCAGCCCTCCCACACAAAAGAGGAGGTGCTTGCATTAGAAGAGAAGAAAGGTTTTAGATCTAAGTTTTAAAACACAGAAATTAAAAGAGCAAATTAAAATCGAAGTAATCAAAAAGAAGAAAACTTATAAAGTATTAATAGAAATAAATTAAATAGAAAAGAGATAAACAGCAGTAAAAAAAAATCAATGAAAGCAAAGCTCTTTATTTGCAAAGATCACTAAAATAAAAAATCCTTTAGCTAGACTGAAAAAGAAAAAAGAAACTTAAGAAACATTACCAACACAAGGCATGAAAGATCACTAGAGAATCTACAGAAAAGAAAAGGATAATAAAATATTACCAAAAACTTTTTGGCAATAAACTAGAAAAATGACTTGTAAGACACAAGAGATTAAAATTTACTATGAAGAAAAGAAAAAACATGAATAGTCTTTGAAATTGAATTCATAATTTAAAACATCCCCCAAAAGAAAACTCCAGATCCAGATGGTTTTAGTGATGAATTCTATCAATCGTGCAAGGAAGAAATAATGTCAGTTACAAACTCTTTAAGAAAGACAAGAGAATCAAACACATCCCAACTGAATTTATGAAGTCAGCACTACCTTGATAACAAAATCACATTAAGACATCACAGGAAAAGAAAATTAAATACCATCATTATTCATAAAAACAGACACAAAAATCCACAATGAAGTATTACCGAATTGAATCCAGCAATGCAAAAGGATAATATATGACCACAAAATATGTTTAGCTCAAATATACAATGTTGATTACTACTGGAAAATCAATCAATGCTATTCACTATGTTAACAGAATTAATATATATCAGAGTAATGCAGAAAAAAAAGTATCTGACAACCTTTCATACCCATTTCTGGTAAAACAAAACAAAACAAAAAAACTCTCAGCAATAGGAATAGAAGTGGAAAGAGTGACAGATTTTCTCAGGCTACAAAATCACTGCAGATGGTGACTGCATCCATGAAACGAAGAGACACTTGTTCTTTTAAGAAAAGCTATGACAAACCTAGACAGTATATTAAAAAGCAGAGATATCACTTTGCAAACAGAGGTCCGTATGATCAAAACTGTGGTTTTTCCAGTAGTTGTATATGGATGTGACAGGTGAACCATAAAGAAGGCTGAGCGTTGAAGAAATGGTGTTTTTGAATTGTGCTGGAGAAGACTTTTTGGAGAAGGCAGTGGCAACCCACTCCAGTACTCTTGCCTGGAAAATCCCATGGACAGAGGAGCCTGGTAAGCTGCAGTGCATGGGGTCGCTAAGAGTTGGACACGACTGAGCAACTAAACTTTCACTTTTCACTTTTCTGCATTGGAGAAGGAAATGGCAACCCACTCCATTGTTCTTGCCTGGAGAATCCCAGGGACGGGGAGCCTGGTGGGCTGCCATCTATGGGGTTGCACAGAGTCGGACACGACTGGAGTGACTTAGCAGCAGCAGCAGCAGGAGAAGACTCTTGAGAGTCCTCTGGACAGCAAAGAGATAAAACCTGTCGACACTAAAGGAAATCAATCCTCAACATTCATTTAAAGGACTGATCCTGAAGCTGAAGCTCCAATACTTTGGCCACCTGATCCAAAGAGCTGACTCACTGGAAAAGACCCTCATGCTGGGAAAAACTGAAGGTGGGAGGAGAAGGGGACAACAGAGGATGAGATGGTTGGATGGCATCACCGACTCAATGGACCTAAGTTTGAGTAAACTCTGAGAGACACTGTAGAACAGGGAAGCCTGGCGTGCTGCAGTCCACGGGGTTGCAAAGAGTCAGACACGACTTAGCGACTAAGCAACAACAGTCAATCTGAAAAAGAATATCTATGAAAAACTAACAATTAACATTATAATTCATGGTATATGATTAATCTTCTCTTAAAATCAAGAACAATGCAAAGCTAATCATTCTCATTACTTCTATTAACCATTTTGCTATAACACTGAAATAAATAAAGCACATATATATATAAAATAAAACACAAACAGATTGGAAAGGAAGAAGTAAAAGTGCTTTTGTCTGAAGATGACATGATCATGTACATAGAAAAATCTTAAGGAATACATTAATACTTCAATGTAGCAAGACGTAGGATACAAGGTTAATTTACAAGACATCAGTATGTCTATGTCTTAGCAACAAAAATTGGAAAGTGAAATAAAATATATAGTTCTACTTACAAATCATCCCCAAACTTAAAATACTTCAGAATAAATTTAATGAAACATATATAAAACCTATATGATAAGACCCACAAAATATTGCTGAGAAACTAAAGAAGACCTAGACAAATAGGGAGATATACCATATTTATTAACTGGAAGACTTAATATTAAAATACAACTCTCCACAGATTGATTACATAGAATAAATGCAATCTCAATCAAAATGTAAACCTGATGCTAAAATTCACATAGATATGCAAAGGATCTAGAACTATCAAAACACTTAAGGCGTTTTGGTGGTATCAGGGCCTTAGAGTATAAGGATTTCAGCACTTACTGTAAAGCTGCAATTATCAAGGAAGTAGTGTACAAGAGAAAAAAATGCTAGTGGTCAATGGAACAGAATTTAGAAACTAGAAATAATGCTATACATACATAGTTGAATGATTTTCAAAAAACAACAAAATTATCTCAATGAAAAATGAATAATCTTTTCAACAAGGGACACTAGAACAACTCCACATACATACTGAAAAAAATTTTAACCCTTACTTCACATTGTAAACAAAAGTTAACTCAGAACTAAATATAAAAGCTAAGACTATAAAACTCTGAGAAAACATAGAAGAAAAATCTCTGACTTGGAGCTAAGCAGAGATTTCTCAGATAAAACACACCACAAAAGGGAAAAAAATAATCAGTTCAAATTTCATCAGAATTTTAAAAGTTTGGCCTTCAAAAGCCACTGTTAAGAAAACAAAAAGGCATACAACAGAATAGGATAAAATATAACTAATAAGCACCTGAAAAGATGTCCAATAGCCTCATTCATCAGTGAAATGCAAGTTTAAACTATACTGAGATACCACCATAAATCCACCAAACTGGTTAAAATTTAAGACTGACCAGAAAGAGAAAAACAAATATCATATACTAATGCATATATATCGGAAAAGGCAATGGCACCCTACTCCAGTACTCTTGCCTGGAAAATCCCATGGATGGAGGAGCCTGGTGGGCTGCGGTCCATGGGGTCACTAAGTCGGACACAACTGAGTGACTTCATTTTCACTTTTCACTTTCCTGCTTTGGAGAAGGAAATGGCAACCCACTCCAGTGTTCTTGCCTGGAGAATCCCAGGGACGGGGAGCCTGGTGGGCTGCCATCTATGGGGTTGCACAGAGTCGGACACGACTGAAGCGACTTAGCAGCACCAGCAGCAGCAATGCATATATATGGAAAGATGGTACTGATGAACCTATTTGCAGAGCAGCAAAGGAGACACCCTGCTTATTTAACTTATAAGCAGAGCACATCATGAAAAACGCTGAGCTGGAGGAAGCACAAGCTGGAATCAAGATTGCTGGGAGAAATATCAATAACCTCAGATATGCAGATGACACCACCCTTATGGCAGAAAGTGAAGAGGAACTAAAAAGCCTCTTGATGAAAGTGAAAGAGGAGAGTGAAAAAGTTGGCTTAAAGCTCAACATTCAGAAAACGAAGATCATGGAATCCAGCCCCATCACTTCATGGCACATAGATGGGGAAACAGTGGATACAGTGGCTGACTTTATCTTTCTGGGCTCCAAAATCACTGCAGATGGTGATTGCAGCCATGAAATTAAAAGACGCTTACTCCTTGGAAAGAAAGTTATGACCAACCTAGACAGCATATTAAAAAGCAGAGACATTACTTTGCCAACAAAGGTCCGTCTAGTCAAGGCTATGGTTTTTCCAGTGGTTATGTATGGATGTAAAAATTGAATTATAAAGAAAGCTGAGCACCGAAGAATTGATGCGTTTGAACTGTGGTGTTGGAGAAAACTCTTGAGAGTCCCTTGGACTGCAAGGAGATCCAATCAGTCCATCCTAAAGGACATCAGTCCTGGGTGTTCATTGGAAGCACTGATGATGAAGCTGAAACTCCAATACTTTGGCCACCTGATGCGAAGAGCTGACTCATGTGAAAAGACTCTGATGCTGGGAAAGATTGAGGGCAAGAGGAGAAGGGGATGACAGAGGATGAGATGGTTGGATGGCATCACTGACTCAATGGACATGGGTTTGGGTGGACTCTGGGAGCTGGTGATGGACAGGGAGGCCTGGTGTGCTGTGGTTCATGGGGTCACAAAGAGTTGGACAAGACTGAGCAACTGAACTGAAAGGAGACACAGACATAGAGAACACATTTATGGACAATTCTTGGTGGGGATGTGTAGAGAGTAACACGGAAACATACATTACCATATGTAAAATACATAGCCAATGGGAATTTGCTGTATGACTCAGGGTTCTCAAACCTGGCTGGGTAACAACCTAGAGGAATGGGATTGGGAGGGATGTTCAAGTGGGAGGGGACATGAGTAAACCTATTGCTGATTCATGTTGATGTTTGGTAAAAACCAACACAATACTGTAGAGCAATCATCCTTCAATTAAAAATAAATAAATTAAAAAAAAATTAAGACTAAAAAAAGTTTAAGGCTGACAACATCATGTGTTGGCAAGAGTACAAAGCAACTTTCATATGCAGTTGCTGGGAAAAGAAAATGGTACAGTTAGTTTGAAGAAAAGGTCTGGCAGTTTCTTATAAAACTAAAGACATACATATCCTATGGCCAAGAAAATTCAAAACAGAAGTCTGGAAAAAGATTTCTTTGGGAATGTTCACGGCCTCTTTATCTATAAAAGTCAAAAGTTTGTATCTGCCCCAGTATTCATCAAAAGAGAAGGCTTAAATAAACTGTGACATATTCAGAAAATGGAACTACTCAAAAGAATGAGTTACTTTTGCATGAAACAACACAGATGAATCTTAAGAATACACTTGATCAAAGAAGGTTTACACAGTGTAACTCAAGTACACTGTGTAAATAGCTGACACTAATCTGAAATGAAAATAAAAAAACAACAGCATTGCCTCCGGGATAATGGGTAGCAGGCTAACTAGAAAGGGATATGGAGGAAGTTTTCTGGAATGATGCTGTTGTAAAATTTGACTGAGGTTTGAGTTACAAAGGTGTATGTATTTTTAAAAATTTACTTATTTTTATTGAAGTCCCAAGATATATCTATATAAAACTCACCTAATGGTACACTTTAGTTCTGTGTTATTTCATTATATGTAAAGTTTACGTCAAAAATAAGTAAAAAAATAAATACACAACTATAAAATCCAGTTATTTATTTGCATGATGAAGTGTTGAGGGGTAAAGTCCACAGTTTACTTCAAAATGCATCAAAAATTGAGATGAACTGATGACTGAAAAAACAGATTGATAAATGTTACATGTTAATAGTTACATGACTACACAGAAACCAAACTACTTACAGCAAAATAGACCAAAATCTCGAACACACTCTTCATAAAGAACACATATGAAAAGTTGTTCAACTTCAATAGTCATCCCAAAAATGACGCTTGGAACCACAAGGACCTACTACTTAATACCCACCAGAGTCACATGAAACATAAGGAATAACAGTAACAGGTGATGGCAAGGATTGTGGTTATTTAGTCACTCAGTCGTGTCTGATTCTTTGCAACCCCATGGACTGCAGAACACCAGGCTTCCCTGTCCTTTACCACCTCCTGGAGCTTGCTCAAACTCATGTCCATTGAGTTGGTGATGCCATTCAACCATCTCTTCCTCTGTCGTCCCTTTCTCCTTTTGCCTTCAGTCTTTCCCAGCATCAAGGTCTTTTCCAATGAGTTGGCTCTTCATATCAGGTGGACAGTTTTGGAGCTTAAGCTTCAGCATTAGTCTTTCCAATGAATATTCAGTGTTGATTTCCTTTAGGATTGACTGGTAGGATCTCCCTGCAGTTCAAGGGACTCTCAAAGTCTTCTCCAGCACCACAGTTTGAAAGCATCGATTCTTCAGTGCTCAGCCTTCTGTACGGCTCAACTCTCACGTCCATACATGACCACTGGAAACAGCAACTCTTACATGGCTAGTGCAAGTGTGGACTGGTACAGCCAGGCCTTTAACTTGTAAGGCTGAATACACCTGTACTGTCTGACCCTGTAATCCACTCCTAGGTACGTTCCCCAGAGAAAATCTGTATGTGTGCCAGGTAACTGATGGAAGATTTCACAGTGGTGTCATTTTTAATAATAACAAACCAGACACAACCCAAAGGGCCATTATCAGAAGATAATGAGTGACATGTGACAAAACCATAATGACAATCACAAAATTCAGGGTTTTAGCTTCATTTGAGAGGGAGATAAGATCAAGAAGGCCCCTTGAGGGGCCTCAAAAGTAACGAAAACTTTCTGCTTCTTAAACTAAGTGGTAGATACTCACATGTGCCTGATACTGTTCATCTTCATACCTTACATATTAATGTATGAATATTATTCTGGATCTATTCAAAGTTTACTTAATGCAGGTAAAACATGATTCTTAAACACCTAAAATGGCAAGATTGATCTTATTTGCCTACCCGAAAAATCTTGTGCATCCTCATGGTAGCTGAACAAAAGATAAATCTTGTGAGAAGCAAGCGAAGAAATTCATCTCCAAAAACTGGAGAAATGCCTGATCTGCAAAGAGGAGAAAAGTGATAGTAAAAGGATACTTAAGTGGAAAATACATTTCAAAAGGGAAGACATGTTCAGGAAAACCTTCTCAACTTTCCTACCTTCAACAAATACCATTACATAAAACAATTTAAACAATTTTAAACCAGGATCGTACATCTTGTTAAGTGTGCAGTTATAGTAGTAGGGTACCTATTGAACGTGAATGGGTCAGTAGCTGGGCAATGTCGCGGTTGATTTTTCGAAGATATTCTTGACACTTTTCCCATAGGCCTCTACGCATGCTTGACAGTCCAGAGACAAATAGGAAGGCCATTAGAGGATTGTTCAAAAGAGAGTGAACAGGCTACCTCGTTGAGATTGATCTGTAATAACAAACATGTTAAATATATAGAAAACAGTTTCACAAAAGAGAGGCATTTGAGGAACATTTTAATATATATGTATAAAATTAATGTTAATTATAATAATGTTAACATTAATAATGTTATATAACATTCATAATATATGTATGAATATCATTAAATTATAATTCAGCCAGGTAGATTTGGCTTAGAACTACAAAAGTAAAACCCAGGTATATTGCTTTCTGCTGAACAAACTTAAGATAGAGCCTCATCAACTTAAGAGAAATGGAAAATAAACATATTCCTTTGCTTTTTCCCCTCCAGCTAACAACTTCCATGCAAATATGGCAAGTGCTGGATCATGGGCAGTTCCTGATGGAACCCTCTGAGGAGCACTGGAGCGGCCAGTCACCTCCATTCTCCTTTGTTAGTTGCTCTTTCTTTACCTATCCCATAAACATCAGTATTTTCTCTCTCCACATTGTTGATGTTCCCTATGTACATGACTTTGGTTATTATCACTTATGTGCCTACTAATTCAGAGTTCTCTAGCTGCAGCCTAACTGAGCTCCTTAGGTCCAGAATGGCACTGTTCCACAGCAGCCACCAGGTACTTCGAAAGAGCGTCCAAACTGACACACACTGTGAAGTGTAAAATATACATAGGATTTCAAAGCCTCAGTACAAAAAGATTTATCGTTAACCTTAATTTCACCTGTTTGTCTCTAAAGACTTTAAAAAGGGTATTTCTAGTAGCTACTAGAAAACTTAAAATCATACATGTGATTACTAAATTTCTACTGGACACATTAGCCCCTGATTATGACATTTAACCTAACTCTCAAAGGTAACCTCAAACTCAACACGTTAAACTTGAGACTTGGAAGCAGATTCTTTCCCCCATTTGTTCTCTTACAAATCTTATCCAGGATCATCATTGCTACCAGCACCTAAGCCAGAAACCTGGAAGTCCATGCTTCCTCCTCTCCTTGATTCCCTCATCCTGTCCATCACCAAGTCCTCTTGGTTCTCTGGAAGGATTATCTTCTTGAAGCCAGCTAACAAGCCATTGTTTTTACTCTGGCCATCATCATCTCCCCATTTTCATCAAACCTCCTCTCCAATTCATTATTCACATGCTCACATGCTATTTCTTTGCTAGAATACTCTTATTCAACCATATTTCACTCTTATCTACCTGTCTAATTTTAAGCATCCTTCAACTCCACTTGAGACATCATTTCATCCACTTACATAGCACAAAAGATAGGATTCTGGACTAAGACACGTTAAGGGCATATATTTAAATTAAGCACATTATAATAACGACAACAGTTAACACATATTGAATACTTACTGCGTACTCAGAATTCTTTAAGGAGGTAGGTACTATTATTATCTCCATTTATTAGGAAAGAAACTGAGGCACAGAATACCTGAGGAACTTCCCAAGGTCACACAGCTCATAGGGGGCAGATTGGGATTCAAATATGATCAATTTGCCTCTAGAATCTGTGTTTTTACCCTCTTCACAATAAAACCTTTCTGATTAAATATTCATGGTATTAACCCATTTGTTCATGCAATTTAAGATAAAGCTGTTTCATGATAGGAAAAAATTGACAGCAAAAAGTACTCGCCATTGAAGAGGGAGGTTACATTTCTTCAGAAATGCTAAGAAACAGGTTAACCAAGTCCTCAAAGCGGGAGAGTTTTACCGTTGTTTGAAGGTAAGTTCTATCCCTTAGTGATTTGTCTTCTAGATACATGAACTTAGTGTTTCTACATGTTTTTCCCTGTTAAATAGCAGAACTTACCTTAAAACAACGGTGAAAAGTCTCCAGCTTCTCTCGGGCATTCAAATGCTGACCATCACCTCCTGTGTCAAACTATATCAGCAGACAGGACTTCTGGCTGGGAAGTAGCAGTAAAATGCCATCCCCCACAGAGACACCAGCACTGTTCACGGTTAGGAAGATAGTGAAACAGTGACAAGTACTGCTAAAACAGGAGTAAGGTTTGTTTAGTATTTTACCTAGCTTAATGACTAGGTTTAGAATCAGATTTTATGTGTTGCTTACTGAGGACAAATTACTGAAGACAAAAAATTTTCATTTCTTAGCCACTTGAGAAATGGCAAAACACTGACCTGTCTCTCTGGCACATTGAGGTTTTTTTTAATGTTAAAAATACAGGGATGTAAAAAATGTGAATAAAAGAAACCTTTTAAGTTGTGCCAGCTAGGTTATGGGCATGAAGAAGTGTCCTAGACCAGATTTCTCATGGTCTTAAAAGATACTTAAAATATAGAGCCAGACATAGAAGAAATCGTACTATGTGGATGAAGACAAGCACACCTACAAAACAAATTTTAATATTCACAAATCTTAAGTTCCCCAATAGCAACGGAACCAAAACCACTCTCTTCTCAAGGACGTTTTATCATTTCTTTTAGACCTATCTCAAGGCCTAACTGTAGCCCATTCAGGAAGTCTGACTGTTAGCAAGACTTCTGGGTTTATTTCAGACTGATACTTGCCACATTAAACACTGTAAACCTGACCACTATAGATGGGGGAGACAAAGATCAGATCAGTATTATTCAAAATGAAGACATAAGTTGATTTGCGACCTATGGATATCACAGAGAATGAAAGAACATACCTTGTAAAGCTTTTGGGTAGGTTGTAGGAGAAAGCAAGCAGACTAGTGGCTGTCCAAATAAGTTTGTGAAATTCTGTAATATACAAGAATTTGAAACTTTCATTAAAGATTGGACCAATGACAGTTACTCAGTAATTTTCCAAAGCATATCACCAGTGTATAGATCAGGTTCTTTTACTCATAAGTGGATGCAGAAACATCAGTAACAGCTGAAGAGGCTGTCATTCAAGTATAACTAACATGCATAATAGGCTTTCAAAATGGTGACATTTATTAAGTGAACTATTGATTTTTAAAGTAAAGGCACACACATGGTTGCAGTGTTACAGGGAGAGGTCATCTGGCTGTTTAAGAGGCCACTCCATTGAGCAGCACACCTAGGATTTACAAGGATAGATTTGCCAAGATCTAGGATCTGGCTCTCAGCCTCACAGGCTATAAAACCTGACTTACAGGTATGTGAAAGCTGGATTCATCTCTCGCTGTGAATCATGTTAATAGATCGTACAGAATGATGCATAAAACCAGAAGGTCAATGTGTTAATTTATGGTGAGAATTAAACTGACACTCACTACTTCTGCATGATTAATATTTTTCTTTCCATAAAGGCAGAGCTACATGAGAAGTAAAATCATAAACTGTGTGGTAAAACAACAGAGAGATAAAACTCCTAGGAGTAAACTTAAGAAGTGAAAAAACATCAAAACAACTAAAAAACTACTTTTGAATGATAAACATGAAGACTTGAACAAACAGAAAGACATACTATGTTCTTAGAGGGAAACCCATTCTAAAGATGTCATTATACTAATTTATTAAAATTTAAATCAACCTTAACAAAAATGGCCACAGATTTTTTACCCCCTTGCAATTTAAGGAAATTATAAAGTGCATTTGGATAAGACACATTAGCCAGGAAAATTCTGAAAAAGAAGAGCAGGGGGACTTGCTTGGTGGTCCAATGGTTAAGAATGCCTGAATAATGTACTTCCACTGCTGGGGACACAAGATCAATCCCTGGCTGAGGAACTAAGATCCCATATGCAATGTGATGTGGTCAAAAAATAAATAAAAATAAATCTAAAAAGAGTAAAGAGGGGAAACTAGACTTATCAGATATTAAAACATACTTTAAAGCCTCAGTAATTAAAAATAAGTGCCTTGGCATAAAAGGAGGCAGAAAAACCAATAGAAGAAAATGAAGAGTTCAGAATTAGACCCTGAAATAGATAAGGCTTAAGGATATATAAGGATGATGGTTTGGGACTGGCAGGAAAAACTGACATCGATCTAGAAAACTCCATACCAAAATCTAGGATGAATTTCTAATAGAATCAATTTAAATGTAAAAATTAAATAGCAACAGTGCTGAAAGAAAATATAAGAAAATAAGGGTAACTTCTCTAATCTAGAATATCTTCCTGATGATTGTAATTAAGATTGACAAACCCATTACAAAAACCAAAGGCTTGTGAATTGTAAAATACAGCATAAACTAAAGCAAAAGCCAGAAGATTAACTGGGGAAAATATCTGCAACTCACTTTGCAAAGGATTAATCTCCTTAATATAGAAAGAGCTTTTCCAAATCCATAAGAAAAAGACCACTGTTTTAACAGAAAAATGGGTAAAAGGTAACAGGCAATACAGTATTGACTGATTTTCATATATGTAATCTCCTTGCATTTTTCAGATAAACTCTTTTGGCAGATTATTCTGTTAGTGGGTGTATTTGCTGCTGTTCAGTTGCTCAAGGTCATATAAATGTCTTCTGGCCTGTTATAGAATAAATTGGGTATTTCTGACATTTTACACTGCTCTAGAATTGTATAGATTATAAAAGTTTAAAAGAGCTTATTGGTGAACTCAGCTTTACAACTTTAAAACAGTACATAGTACCTTTTCAAAGATCTCTTTTCTTCAATAGATACTTATTGAACCTACAAACTAGATACTGTTGTAGGTGCTAGGGGTATTGCAGTAAGAAAAAACAAACAAAAACAAACAAAAAACAGATTAAAAAAAAATCCTGTCTTTCTGGAGCTGACATTTAGATGGGGGTTGAGGCGGCAGGTAACGACCTGCAGTAAACAAAATAAATAAAGTTCTATAACATTACAGAGGTTGACAAGTGCTACATATGCAAAGACAGCAGAGCACAGCTAGCAGTAAGGCAAAGACTCATAATCAGAATGCATTTCAATTCCAAATCAGCCATCTTCTGCCCTGGTTTTATCAGTAAAACGGGGTTAACAGAAATAACACATTGGGTTGCAAGGATTAAATGTATTAGTATTTGTAAAGTGCTTAAAATAGCACATGGTAATAGAAGCTAACTTATGATTATGAGAAAAATAAAGATAGGTGAATAGAGTGCTGGGGAGGCATATAATTTTAAATAAGTGAAAGTGAAGTCGCTCAGTTGTGTCCAACTCTTTGCAACCACATGGACTGCAGCCTACCAGGTTCCTCCGTCCATGGGATTTTCCAGGCAAGAATGGGTTGGGGCAATCACAAAAAAGTGAACTAAAGTGGACAGGAATGGGTGAATTTAATTCAGATGACCATTATATATACTACTGTAGGCAAGAATCTCTTAGAAGAAATGGAGTAGCCCTCATAGTTAACAAAAGAGTCTGAAATGTAGTACTTGGGTGCAATCTCAAAAACAACAGAATGATCTTGGTTCGTTTCCAAGGCAAACCATTCAATATCACAGTAATCCAAGTCTATTCCCCAACCACAAATGCAAAAAGCTCAAGTTGAATGGTTCTACGAAGACTTATAAGACCTTTAAGAACTAACACCCAAAACAGATGCCCTTTTCATCATAAGGGACTGGAATGCAAAAAGTAGGAAGTTAAGAGATACCTGGAGTAACAGGCAAGTTTGGCCTTGGAATACAAAATGAAGCAAGGCAAAGGCTAACAGTTTTGCCAAGAGAACGCACTGGTCATAACAAACACCCTCTTTCAACAACACAAGAGACAACTCTACACATGGATATCACCAGATAGTCAACACTGAAGTCAGATTGATTATATTCTTTGCAGTCAAAGATCGAGAAGCTCTATAGTCAGCAAAAACAAGACTGGGAGCTGACTGTAGCTCAGATCACGAATTCCTTATTGTGAAGTCAAGTGGGCCTTACAAAGCATCATTATGAACAAAGCTAGTGAAGATGACACAATTCCAGCTGAACTATTTCAAATACTAAAAGATGATGTTGTTAAACTGCTGCACTCAGTATGCCAGCAAGTATGGAAAACTTAGTAGTGGCCACAAGACTGAAAAAGGCCAGTTTTCATTCCAATCCCAAAGAAGGGCTATGCCACCCAATAGACTCATTTTGCAGGCTAGCAAGGTCATGCTCAAATTTCTCCAAGTGAGATGTCAACAGTTCATAAACTTAGAAATCTCATATTTAGAAAAGGCAGAGGAACCAGAAATCAAATTGCCAACATCCACTGGATGACAGAAAAAGCAAGGGAATTCCAGAAAAACATATACTTCCGCTTCATTGACTACATGAAAGCCTTTGACTGTGTTGACAAACTCGTGAAAATTCTAAAGAGATAGGAATACCAGATCACCATATTTACCTCCTGAGAAGCAAAAGTTAAAACTGGACACGGAACAACTGACTTGTTCAAAATTGGGAAAGGAGTACATCAAGGCTGTATATTGTCATCCTGCTTATTTAACTTATATGCAGAGTACATCATGTGAAATGCCAGGCTGGGCGAAGCTCAAGCTGGAATCAAGATTACTGGGAGAAATATCAATAACCTCAGATATGCAGATAACACCACCCTAATGACAGAAAGCAAAGAGGGAACTAAAGAGTCTCTTGTTGAAGGTGAAAGAGGAGAGTGAAAAAGCTGGTTTAAAACTCAAACCTTCAAAAACAAAGATCATGGCATCCGGTCCCATCACTTCATGGCAAATAGATGGGGAAACAGTGGCAGACTTTATTTTCTTGGGCTCCAAATTCACTGCAGATGGTGACTGCAGCCATGAAATTAAAAGACCCTTGCTCCTTGAAAGAAAAGCTATGATGAACTAGACAATGTATTAAAAAGCAGAGACATCACTTTGCTGACAAAGGTCTATACAGTCAAAACTATGGTTTTTCCAGTACTCATGTACAGATGTGAGAGTTGGACCATACAGAAGGATGAGCACCAAAGAAAGAATTAATGCTTTCAAACTGTGGTGTTGAAGAAGACTCTTGAGAGTCCCTTGGACTACAAGATCAAATCAGTCAATCCTAAAGGAAATCAACCCAGAATATTCACTGAAAGGACTGATGCTGAAGCTGAAGCTCCAATACTTTGGCCACCTGATGCAAAGAAGTGACTCACTGGAAAAGACCCTAATGCTGGGAAAAATTGAAGGCAGGAGGAGAAGGGGACAAGAAAGGACATGATGGTTGGATGGCATCATTGGCTCAATGGACATCAGTTTGAGCAACTCCAGAAGATGGTGAAGGACAGGGAAGCCTGGCGCACTGTAGTTCATGGGGTCACAAAGAGCTGGACACAACTGAGCAACTGAACAACAACACAATTACAGAAAGCTCTATTAAGAGGCTTCAGTTGATTAAACGCCTGGAAAACAAAAAGTGTTCTTTGGAAGAGGATTCACGATTGAAGGAACAGAACACAAAGATCCTAAGCAGAAGACTGCCAGGTATGTCTGAGGAAGAGCAAGGTCTGTGTGGCTGAAGAGAACTGTGATAAGGAGACCACAAGAGAAGATCAGAGATGCATTTGGGGGTAGGGGAGAAGCATGAGAGCGGAAAGCATGAAGCCTTTACCCTTAGTGACATGAGGAGACTTCAGAGCAGGTAAGTGACATAATCTGATTTACACCCTGCAGGGGAGCAAAGGCAGGAGGAGGAAGCCTAGTTATGAGGCTACTGCATTAATTCAGGGGAGAGACGGTGGTGGCAGTGAAGGTAGTAAGATTCTGGGCATATTAGTTATAACCAAGAAAACATTCTGAAATGGATGTGGGTATGAGGGAAGGAAAAGTTCAGAATGAAACTAAGGATTTGGGCTAGGGCAACTATAAAAGGACTATAGTCATTAACTGATATGGGGAAGCTGGACACAGAAGAGGTCTAGAAACTCTGTCCTGGGCATGTCAGCTTTGCAATCTCTATTGGAGTCACCAATGAGAGATGTGGAGTACATAGATTATATTCAAGTCTGGGGTTAACTGAGAAAGATTTGGGCTGGTGATAGAAATGTGGAACTTGTCAGCACAGAGATAGTAATTAAAATCATGAAACTATTAAGGGCATCTAAGGAGTCAGCTGTAGCTAAAAAGAAGAACAAGGATGGAGCCCAGGGATACTCCAGTGATAGGTCAGAGAGATGAGGAAAAACCAGTAGAGGTGAACAAGAAAATAAGCTTGACACCAGGCCTTTAGGATTGATGCTAAAACTGAAGCTCCAATGCTTGGACCACCTGATGCGAAGAGCCAACTCTTTGGGAAAGTTCCTAACGCTGGGAAAGACTGAAGGCAAGAGATGGGGGCAGCAGAGGATGAAATGGTAGGGTAACATCACTGACTCAATGGACATGAGTTTGAGCAAATTCCAGGAGATGGTGAACAACAGGGAAGCCTGGTGCGCTGCAGTCCATAGGGTCGCAGAGAGTCAGACACAACTTAGCAACTGAAGCACAACAAGGCCTCTCCTGCCCTGAGGCAACTGAACCACTTAAACTTAGATTTTAAAGGCCTTACAGAGAAGGGGATAGAAGTCAGAGCTCAGGGTCTGTCTAAAATGAGAGGCTAATAGAAAACCAGCCTTGCTAAATTATATCCCAAAGGGCTATACTCTTACTGTCAGTATGTATGTGAAAGTCGTTCAGTCATGCCTGACTCTTTTCAACCCTATGGACTATAAAGTCCATGGAATTCACTGTTAGGGTGAACAAAACCAAATTTCACACTTTCCCTAACTGCCATGACCATACCATGCCTCAACAGATCACAAGGAAAATTTTCCTGGTGCTGAGCAGAATAGAGGAAGAGCAAGCAAAGGAACCAAATAGCCCTAAGGGTTTTAACTATAAGCCAGCCCTCTTGCATGTTTGCAGCCCAAATTCATACCACCTAGGTAATCCCAAACACACAGTCCCCAAGCTGTGCCTCTGTAGCAGAAGCACATGCAGATCCTCTCTGGATGAAAATATCATCATTCTAGGGTTCAGTGGATTTATCATAGAGAATTTTAAGGATATAAGAATAATCTAATCAAAGGTAATCAAGCATACCGGGGATACAGAAACAGCAATGGGCATCTTTGAGCAGCAAAAGCAGATTTCAGGTGTAAGAAGTACCAGATGGATAATAAATAATATGATATGTAGGCCTATTAAGTTTAAAGAAATAAAGAAGAAACTTGAAAACAGAAAACAGGGAACTATAAAAAGGGCAATGCATCACTTGAAAAAGAACCAAATAAAACTTTCTGAAATGAAAAATACCACAACTAATACAAAACTCAATAAATGAGTTTAATATCCAAGTTAGTCACAGCTGAAAAAAAAGGAATTTGTGAACTGAAAGCTAAACTGAAAGAAATCATCCAAGTTTCAGCCAAAGAAATGAAAAGGTGGAAAATATAGAAGAGAGGTCAAGAGACGTGGATGACACAGTGAGACTGATGTATGTAAAATCAGAGGTCCAGAAAGAGATGAGAGAGGAGCCGGAGCATGGCCAAGGTATCAAGAGATAATGGCTAAGAATTTTCCAGCAGTAATGAAAAACTCTAACCTACAAATTCAAGAAGTCCAGCACCTCCCAACTGGTCGAATATAAAAGAAACAAAACCTAGATAACCACACAAGGCAGCAAGGAGGAAAAGGAGTGAGTGTGGCTGACTATCAGAAGAACTCTTACGTAATTCTGTGTGTATGTCTTCATAGACCACAGCAACGTACAGCTATCAGTCAAACACTTTAGGGCAAAAACTGCTGAGATAAATATGACTGTTCTGACAAATGTATAAGTCATGTTCACTGGCAGGCATCCAGCTCTGTCATAAATAATTAAATACTCAAAGGATTTCTTTCTTCCAAAGGGGGGGAAAAAGCAGAACTGAAAGAAATGTTGGCCAAAATGACAGATGTTTTTTTTTAACCCCATTAGTACTATATCACTACAGATGAGGCCTAGACCCTGATGGAAATTTCAGAGTCAACATGTGGGATACACTTGTTCTGTTAAGAGATCTTGGCGTTTCAATCCATTTCCTCTGAAACGAGACTCAGACTAGCATGAAAAGCACCTCTCTTTCTAAATGTAGAAATAGCCTGAGCACTGAAATGAGAAAGACTGCTGGAATCAATCAGGCGAGATAGTTAAGCTCCATGGGCAGTTTCCTCAACTGTAAAATAAGGATAATGATGCCTATCTTCAAATAATCATTCAACATACATTTATTACGAATTTTTAAAGTATGAGGCACTGGGTATATAAAGATACATGTATAAGCAGATATTAATATAAACTCACATAGACTTCAAGGAGAACAGAGCATAATGCTAACAGATCTTTACATTCTGGGCAGAACAATTGAGTCTGCTCCAGTGAGTATGACCAGACCAGGAAGAAAGACCTAAAGATACTGACACCCGAAATGATTCAACGAAAAGGCCCAGCTAGATCAGCGGTCTCCAATCTTTTTGGCACCAGGGACTGATTTCGTGGAAGACCAGGGGTGCAGGGATAGTTTCAGGATAATTCAAGAGCATTATATTTATTGTAAAATTTATTTCTAATTTTAATGCTGCTGCTGATCTGACAGGAGGTTCTGGTCCATGGCTCCTGAGCTAGACTGTCACACTGAGCAGCTCACTGTGACGACCCTGCCTACAACCTCAGAGATTCCAACCGTTTTGCTAGCTTCCATTCTTATATCTGATCAGAAAAGCAAAAATTATGAGTCTCTAAAATGAAATATGAAGGAAAAGCACTAGAAGCAAATCATAATGGAGGAGAGCGATACCATGCAGAGAGAACTTTCATTTTTTTTTTTTTTGTTTTTCATTTATTTATTTTAAATTTTATTTTTACTCTATTCTGCGTTACAACACTGCATTGGTTCCGCCACACATCGACACGAATCAGCCACAGGTGCACACGCACTCCCAATCCTGAAACCGCCTCCCACCTCCCATCCCACACCATCTCCCTGGATCATCCCCATGCACCAGCCCCAAGCATCCTGCATCCTGCATCGAACACAGACTGGTGCCTCGTTTCCCACATAACAGTACACATGCCTCAATGCCATTCTCCCAAATTATCCCACCCTCTCCCTCTCCCTCTTCCTCAGAGGCCAAAAGTCCATTCTATACCTCTGTGTCTCTTTTGTTGTCTCACATACAGGGTCATCATTACTCTCTTTCTAAATTCCATATATATGTGTCAGTATACTGTATTGGTGTTTTTCTTCCTGGCTTACTTCACTCTGTATAATCAGCTCCAGTTTCATTCATCTCATTAGAACTGATTCAAATTTATTCTTTTTAAGGGCTGAGTAATATTCCATTGTGTATATGTACCACAGCTTTTTCATCCATTCATCTGCAGATGGACATCTAGGTTGTTTCCATGTCCTGGCTATTATAAACAATGCTGCAGTGAACATTGGGGTACATGTGTCTCTTTCAATTCTGGTTTCCTCGGTGTGTATGCCCATCAGTGGGATTGCTGGGTCATAAGGCAGTTCTATTTGCAATTTTTAAGGAATTTCCACACTGTTTTCCATAGTGGCTGTACTAGTTTGCATTCCCACCAACAGTGTAAGAGGGTTCCATTTTCTCCACATCCTCTCCAGCATTTATTGCTTGTAGACTTTTGGATCGCAGCCATTCTGACTGGTGTGAAATGGTACCTCATTGTGGTCTTGATTTGCATTTCTCTGATAATGAGTGATGTTGAGCATCTTTTCATGTGTTTGTTAGCCATCCGTATGTCTTCCAAAAATATGGAACGCTTCACGAATTCGCGTGTCATCCTTGTGCAGGGGCCATGCTAATCTTCTCTGTATTGTTCCACTTTTTAGTATATGTGCTGCCGAAGCGAGCACCAGAGAGAACTTTTAAAATGATCCTTGACATTCTCAAAGGAAAGACAGTGTATTTCAACCAGGATAAAAACCAATTATATCAGAAAACAAACGAAAAACTCAATAAAAGGTTTAGAAGATAAAGGCAAAGGAATTTCCTAAAGAGCAAAAGACTGGAAGTTGGAAAATAAAAGGCAAAAAAAAACCTGAGGACTAGACCAGAAGGTCCAATACTTGAATGACAAAAATTCTCAAAAGAAGAAAACAGAGGGGAGGAAATCACTGAAAAAACTCAAGAAAATGGGCAGAATTTCTAGACTGAAAGGACTCATGACCTACATGCCAAGTACCATAGTTAAAAGTAAAGCCAGACCAGGGCATTCTGTTAAGCTGAAAACACTAGTGACAAAGAGAAGAGCCTATATGTTTCCAGGGACTGAACAAAGGTCAGATGAAAGATCCAGAATTAGAATGCTTTGTACTTCTTAAGAAATACTAGGGGAAAAAAAAGAAAGAAATACTAGAAATATTGAAGATAGAAAGCAATGCAACAATGCTTCCCAGATTCTGAAGGGAAATAACTTCTGACACCAAAACCATCACTCAGGTGTGAGGGTAAATCAAAGACATTTGCAGAAGTGTGAGACTTTGATTGTTTTATCTCATATTCATCCTTTCCCAGAAGGCTCGATTTTGCTAGAGATGCTGCACCAAAATGAAAGAATAAACCAAATGAGACAGTTAATAGTGTCCAAGAGGAAGACAGGGGATTCAGGAAACAGGGGATCCAATATAAAAGAGAGATAAAGAATTCCCAGAATAATAATAAGAGAATCTGAGATGAGAGCTGTATTGGTCCAGAGGCTGTGGGAGAATTTGTCCCAGAGATAAAATGACGCATCTGAACAACTGGAAAGATTAGATGACTGGTGAGGAACTTGGGGTTGAATTTGTGATAAGTTCAGGGGGAAAAAACAACAACAAGGAGCCAAGATAATATTATTTGCTCCAGGCAAAGTAGAAAGTTGCACAGTTAAGAAAAACTTGAATGTGTGGCTTAGCTGTTAAAACCATTGTACAGGACTTTCCTGGCAGTCCATTGGTTAAGGCTCTGATTTGCCCACTGCATATGGGCTTCCCATTTCATTTCTAATGATCAGTTTGTTCTCGATAATTTAATTTTTTAGAGGAGTAATAGTACATGTGCCATCAACAGCAAACAAACACAAAAATCTTTCCATTATTCCACTGTTATCCTGAGGCTCAGGGTATAGAAATCTAGAATTAAATCATGATATATAATTCCAATTATGCACAATGGTGTTTTTTAACAATCAACATCCAATACTCATTCTACATCCAAACAACACTGGAAAGAACAGATACATAACATGATGATATTCTTGAGATTATAAAAGATGGTATCAAATAATGTCCAATTAAATTAAGTAGAAATTAACAGACTGCTAAAATACTTTAAATGCACACTAGATCATAGTAAGCAATTCACTTGATCTGGTGCATCAACATACTCTGTTACATCATTAAACGGAAGCAAATGACTCCTTTTCATTGACAAAGACACAGAACACTTTTTTTGAACACTGTGAAGACACAAAATGCCTGGACTCCTCTGGCTTATATGCTTAATTGGGATAGCGAATAAACCTTTCCTTCAGCAACTTACCGCTCTCTCAAAAATAAAAAATGACAACAGCACACACAGGATTTAAGAAAGTACACAGCTAAGTTTCCTAAAAATCAAAAGTTGTAATGTTAAACTGGACAAAATGGGTGGCAGGAAACATGCTGAACAACTTAGGGTGGATTGGATGCTCCTGGAATTCAGACTTCAAAAAGTGAAACTAAGCATGAAAATTCGATGGAAACATATGCATCGGGCTGGCTTTCTTGGATAGCAGACATTTCTACTGCTCTTCTGATATAAACCTATTAATGTTTGCATCTCCATTTATTTATATGAACACCCACAAAAGAAATAACTTTAATTGGCATATCAGTGTTTCTAGCATATTTCTGAGCATACTAACCACTAATGAAATATTCGAACTACATACAAAGGACTCCAAAAACTCTTGTTCTCATTTTCCTGTAAAATACTATAGTTTGAATTATAACATCCAACTTTAAAGGGTCTTGCTGCTGCCATTCTTTACACAACCCCTGAAAACCTGTTTCAACAGCAAAATACGAAACAAAGAATTTTCACATTCGGTCCCTGATACTTATTTCAGCATCAGTTCAGGGTCATCATTTTTCACTTACTGTCACAAATTTTAAAAAAAATTAAGTGCATCTAAAACAATTTGTGTAGATATTCAGTGACTGTAACTACATAATATGGTATAGAAATTTCACTTAAACTACAGTAGCTCAGTGTGTAGAGGGGGAAAAGTATGAAAACTGGAAAAGAAAATTTGCCCATATACTTCCACCTCTATAAAAGAAAATATTCTGCGTTATATAACAAAAATAAACCTCCCACCAGAGATCTTGGAAATCTTGAATTTTTTTTTCCTGCAGGAGGATTTATTATTTTCCACTCAGTGTCCATTCATGCGTTTTCTTCTTGTTTCTAGTCATAGCACCAGATCCTGACTAGCATGCACAACCTCAAAAGAAAAGAAAGACTAAATACAAATTGTGTAAAATTAAATAAAATAAAGCAAAATAAAAAGGCATACGTTCAGGTTGGTTACCTCGGGGTGGTGCCGTAGCGTCTAATGTGTGATGGAGTGCACAGAACTTACCTTGTAAGCAACACTGTTGGATGAATCCACAATGATGAACAGCGGCTTCCTTGTGAAGGGGTAGAGATCTCCAGGATGGAGGCTGGGAAAACAACAACGACGGTAACAATGAATGACTGTATAACTCTATCGGCCGAGCCTCAGAAATCTTATTCTTCAGTTTGGTCTACTCATATCTCTTTTTCATCACAGCACTGAGAGAAAAACAAAGGTTAATTAAGCAGAAGACCAAAAGTGTCTGCATTTATTGGGGTAGACAAGTGAGCAGTTTTATCTGGGGAAACAGAAAAAAAAAAACCAAGACATAATAATTATGCAAGAATATTCAAGCAAGGGACTTCCCTGGTGGTCCAGTGGTTAAGAATCTGCCTTCCAATGCAGAGGACGTGGCTTTGACCCCCTGGTCAAAGAACTAAGATCCCATGTGCCACAGGTCAACTAAGCCTTGTGCTACAACTGCTGAGCCTACCCGCTAGAGCCCATGAGCTGTAACCAGAGAGATGCCTGCCATCTCACAGTGAACACTTCTGCATGCTGCAAGAAGACCTGGCATGGCCAAATGAGTAATAAATAAATGTTTTTAGAAGAGAATATGCAAGCTAAAGAGAAGTCTACATATTTGAAGATGGATTAAACACACATAAAAATCTCAGAGGGCAGCATTTAGGGACTTATCTAGTATTTTAAAAAGTTCCCCCTAAGAATAGGTAAAAGGGAAAGTGAAGTCGCTCAGTCGTGTCCTACTCTTTGCGACCCCATGGACTATAGCCTATCAGGCTCCTCAGTCCATGGAATTTTCCAGGCAAGAGTACTGGAGTGGGTTGCCATTTGACACAACCAAGATTTCTATTTCAATGAGTCTTTCAAAATCCATGTCCAATTTAAATATTTTTAACGTTTTAAGCCACGAGTCCCCAAACTCTGGGATCTAATGCCTAATGATCTGAGTTGGAGCTGATATAATAATAATAGAAATAAAGTGCACAATACATGTAATACGCTTGAATCAGCCAAAAACCATCTCCTCTACCCTGCGCTGTGGAAAAATTGTCTTCCACAAAACCTGTCCCTAGTGCTGAAAAGGTTTGGGACGGCTATTTGAAGTAGGTAAGTGAGGGCTTCCCTCTTATTATTGCCTTCATTTCCTCTGAACATTTGCATTGGAATCAGCTGGGGTGCTTGTTATAGATACAGATTCACTGGTCCACGGAAGAACTACTGGACCCAAAGTCCAGTAACATGCACTTGAGGATCACTTCTTAAGATCACAATATTGGTGTGCAGGCTCCTTCCCAGGGTTAGTGGACAATGCATGTATGTGAATAAATATTAATGTAAATATACAAAATGATGTGTCAATGAGCAGTATCATCAAACCCCAACATATCTCAAATACAGGTTTTTCTAATATATATCACTTACAAGTAAGGTCAACTATAGCACCAACACATGGCTTGGGGAATCTTTCACTATTATATGTATAATAATTGAAACATTTCCCTCTCTGCCCTTCCTTAGCCACTCTTTAATTTGAAGAGCTATGTTTTTTATGTAAAGTGTTATATTAGAAATGCAGTTTCAAGCAAGGTAGTTTCCTCTATAATAAAACTGCTCTCTCTCAGCTAGAGAAATCCTAGAGCTACTAACAGCCCAAGCAGTGAAAGTGTTGAGCTAATTTTCATGGATGAAATTTACCTGAAATCATACAGCTAACTTCAGTTTTGTTGTATTACACCAATAGAACTTTGTATTAAAGTGTTTATGTTGATATTAACATGCATCATATCCTGAGTTATTTATGTACATATTTATTGCCTCCTCCAACTTGAATGAACAGATCTCCAGTGACATAATGGTGCCTGACATATAACAGATACTCAATATAAATTTTTTAAGTATAAGCCAACAATTTTAAATGCCTAAGGTAGTCAGAGCCTGAAATATTGCTGGAATCCAGATAAGTGTCATGAACAGTTGTCTGAGGAGACATTTCTAGTACTAGAAAACAGTCCCCACTTCACTTAACATAAGATATAACTTTAATTTTTATAATAGGGAAAGACACCAGAATACATACCAATGCATTTCCTTGTGGGACTGATTTCGTTTGTGGATGGCATCTCCGTTTATAATATCTCGGTTACTATTAGTAAGTACCCCTCCAAAATCATAAGGACCTATAAAAACAGAAGAGAAGAATCCTAGACTTCAGCTGAAGAGTAACTAATATGATGTTCAAATACAAAGGTACCAGGTGAATCTCTCACTGATACAAGTGGAAGATAATTTTAAACATTTTTTATTAATTTAAAATTGAACACTTCAGTTTAACACAGAATTTAAATATTTCAGCATGTTGCCTGTTTCAGCATTTTAAAAGATCATTGTCATTAGTTCTTCAGATAATAATGAGAAACAAAACAAAAATCTACTGTATCCCATTATTCTGGGTTAAGAAAAAAAAGGGGGATGGAGATCTGGGATGTTCAAAATGATCTTTTCATTTCAAGCAAAATTAAAATCTCAAGTTCAACAAATAAAATTACTTAGATAAAAGAGTTGCAGAATGAAGTCCTAATGATTTTTTTAAATATAATTTTAGGGTTTCCCTGGTGGCTCAGACAGTAAAGACTGCCTGCAATGTGGGGAGACCAAGGTTCAGTGATTTCTTAATTTTAAGTGAGTCACTAATTGTAAAATGTAGTGACTTGAAATAAGACTTGAAAATTCTCACTGACAAAAACTTCATGTAAGAAAAGAACTATCAAATATCACTGTAGGGGAAAAATCCATTATCATTACTATTTTATCAACCACTGTAATTCCAGTTCAGGAATTAGCCTTTTCCCACTGGAGCTATCAGTTAAACTCTTGTGTAAATGGAACAGCAACTATGAGATATGAGAAATAATCTCTCTCAAAGGCCCATTCAGTTAGTACCTACTGTACTTTGAAAAAAGTAAAACAAGAGATATCAACATGTTAGGTGGGGGTGCAGAATATTTGATTTAATACCATGTTATAAGACATGGAAATAATTATTTACAAATAAAATCACTAACTTTATTACCAAAAAATTAGTTCATGATTTTGCAACACTTTTAATATTAATGTTATGCTTTATCCCTTAAAAAAACTACTGCAGTGAAAAGATTGAGATTTATTTTGTTTTGTTTTCATTTTAATACTTTAAGAGGATCTGTAGGTCATGCAAGGAAGATGGCAGGGACATGCACTGTATAAAGGAATGCAAATTTCAACAAACAAATGAGGAGGAAAATGCTAAGGATGTTAAGAAAAAAATTTCTGTCCAGATAAAGATTTAACTGCCTTGTTTACTTCCAATTTACTCATCAATTTTGACCAATTTCATATATTCTAAACTCATATGTTCTGGACCATTTCATGGTTTTATTCTGAAATAGCACCCCAAATTTCTACAGATTGAATTGGTAAAACCAAAGAAAGGACACAAAACAAAATTATGTCAAGGACTTGAACTTTCACAGGCACAAAAGTGCACTGATTTCTACAAGACTGTCAGCCACAGTGAAGCCTCGGACCAGATTCTCTAATGCACAAAAGGCTCAGAAAAATTCAATGATGTGAAGCAATAATTGGTAGTCCCTGTATAATATATATATATATATATATATGATTGCTTTTAGCAAATTTGTTAGTAACGTATGTATGCAGCATGTGAATTTACTGATGATTTTTTTAACTTCCACGTATAAGACTTCAGCAAATAAAATAGGTATCTACAAGACTGCCAATTCAGCAAATAGACCAAGTTTCAAATTTCGGAGCCTCTCTAGAAAGCGTGAGACGGTTCGTGGGCTATGGGCCATCGCCTTGTAGAAAATAAAGAGAATTCAAGCCCTGCTCACAATAGGGAGCATTCCTTTATTGTACCTTCACTATCAGAACGACCTGTGGGGAAAACGCCAGTGGCTGACAGGTAAATCAGAAGCACACTATTGGCAGGCAGCTCCTGAAATGAAAGAAAATCACACATACAAAACGACAAACAGAAAACAACAGTTTCGTTGAAAGTTCATGACATTTTACAGTTGTGATGAGGGCTTCCCTGGAGGCTTACAGGTAAAGAATCCACCTGTCAATGCAAGAGACACAGGTTCGATCCCTGGTTTGGGAAGATTCCATGTGCACCTAAGCCCGGGGGCTTACTAAACCATCCAATCAGTAGTATGACGGGCGGTGTGTACAAAGGGCAGGGACTTAATCAATGTAAGCTTATGACTCGCACTTACTGGGAATTCCTCGTTCATGAGGAATGACTGCAATCCCTGATCCCCATCACTAATGGGGTTCAATGGGTTACCCACGCCTGTCAGCATAGGGTAGGCACATGCTGAGCCAGTCAGTATGGTACGCGTGCAGCCCCGGACATCTGAGGGCATCACAGGCCTGTTATTGCCCAATCTCGGGTGGCTGAACGCCACTTGTCCCTCTAACCACAACTACTGGGCCCATGCCCTCTAGAGCCTGTGCTCCACAAGAAGAAAGGTCACAGCAATGAGAAGCCCAAGCACTACAACTAGACAGTAGCCCCTGCTCACTGCAAGTGGAGAAAAGTCCGTGCAACAACAAAGACACAGCACAGCCAAAAATAAATACATAATTAAGTTGTGGGGAAAACGAGGACCTAATTTAACATATTATGGTCTTCAAGAGAAAAATAATTCTTGTTACTTCCAACTTGCAATTGTCTACACAGCAGAGATTCGTTATTAATCTATCACTACAGCCCAAAGTTTTGAAGGTATTCTCTGCTTCAAAAACATCATTTAAAGAATGTTCTCTGAAAACGTAAATCGGAGACATAAAGATCCCGACTACAGGTCTAAAAGACAACCTTCCGTCTGTGCCTTTCTCTATACCAACTGAGCGGAATCCCCTATTCTGTGGTTCTTTGAGATGACCAAAATGTTTCCCAAAGTAGCCTGAATTTGGAACACACCTACACAGTCTGCTCCTGCTTTTCAGTTCTGCATTGACTGTTAGGCTTAAAGCAGCTGAATAAGAAAAATCCAGATGAAGTAGAATGATAATTCATCAATATTCTCATTAATCAATGGTAGGGATCATTCCTAATGTCATATGCAATTTCTACTCCAAAAATAGCTATGATTAGGATATTCTAAAAGTAGTTTTCATTTTCATATTTCTCCTAAATTCTTGACTCAAATATTCGAGAGAAGAGTGACTCTCAGATTCCATTTAAGCCATATCTTTCCCTTACATAGTAAGAAGTACTGGATGATATATACCTTAAAAGATGCTGCTAAGAAAGTGTATAGTTGGCTGAAGGTTGGTTTGTAGAGCAGATACTTGTGGGGGTTTTCTCGCCTGGTAGGCTTGTCAGCTGATTCCTATATTTACACACAGAAAACAATGCAAACACAGTTGGTCTTCTGCATCTGTAGGCTCCGCATCCATGGATACACCCCACCACAGGTCAAAAATATTTGAGAAATATTTTCCAAGAAGCTCCAAAATCAAAACTTGAATTTGCTGTGCATCAGCAACTATATACATAACATTTACATTGTATTTACAGCTATTTACATATAATTTACATTGTTAGATGTTATAAGTAATTTAGAGATGATTCAATGTATATGAGAGGATGTGTATAGGTTATATGTAAACATTATGCAAAAACTTTATATGAGGGACTTGAACATCTGAAAGTTTTGGTATCCAGAGGGTTCCTAGAACCAATGCCTCGTGGATACAGAGGAAAGACTATACAAAACACACTTGATGTGTAGATTATCAATGTCTATTTTTACCCTCCTCTTTATCAAATCTTTTTAAAACTGTCATTATGCTGATCTTTCTCTCCTGTGTCTCATCAGAGTTCTTTATTTACGCTTGTGGCATATGCGTTCCATGAGGAGCAGAAGCAGCAAGCTGCAAATGTAGGGAGAAAAATCACCTGCATTCCTGGTTTATTCATCTGGGAAG
This sequence comes from Nanger dama, assembly GCA_917880005.1. Lineage (NCBI taxonomy): Eukaryota > Metazoa > Chordata > Mammalia > Artiodactyla > Bovidae > Nanger > Nanger dama. Next base: position 11,054,921 of record CAKJTW010000018.1, on the reverse strand, counting down.
CTAAATTCATTGGCTCCCTTTCCAGAGCTTGTAACATCCGGAACATGTCAACAGTTAGTTCACTGAACTTAACCTGCAAGGAAAACAAGTCTGACCGTTAATGTAGTACACAGACCTGAAAGTGTTTAATCATATTGTTACTTTTGACTTTTACAGGGACCTGATGACACTGGATATTTTATTCTCCAGCATTTTATTATGAAAAAATTTAAAAGATAGAAAGTTGAAAAAATTTATACAGTGACCCTCAAATGCTCAATAGCCAGATTCTATAATGTTAACATTATAGAATTATGAAATTATTAACATTAAGAAATGTTAACATTTCTTAATGTTAACATGTTAACATTTCTTTATATTTGCTTTGTAACATCTTGCCCTATCTATTAATCCATCAATTTCCAGTTTTGCTTTTTTTTTTTTTTGGGCACACCACACTGCATGAGGGATCTTTCCTAACCAGGTATTGAAGCGGAAGTTCAGATCTTAACCACTTGGCCCACCAGGGAAGTCCCTCCACAGGCAGATTTTTTTTTTTTTAAAAAGCAGTCATGTAAACACAGAGATCTATATTATATCCCATAAAGCATGCTGGCTGTTGGCAAAACAACGAGGCTGAAGTATGACCATGGCCCATTTTAAAATCACTTTATTACATTTTAGCACTACATAATGTTTAAGTCTGTATACTGGGAATCCCTGGCAGTCCAGTGTTTAGGACTCAGCACTCTCATAGCTGAGGCCCTGATTTCAATCACTAGTTGGAGAACTAAGATTCTCACAAGCCACACAGCATGGCAAAAAAACAAAAATAAACAAACAAAAAAACTGTATCCTTTTTCATATTAAATAGTACTTCTACAGAACTTCATGTAGGCAAGGTTTTAATTTTTGGAGGGTTTGGGCGGTCTTGTGGGAATAAGATCTCCAACCAGGGATTGAATGAATGTTAGGATATTTACAAGGAAATCATAATTCTGTAACAATCAAAAGCACTATCTTTTAAGGTGAGTTTTAAGCATAATTCCTTCACAATTCTTTACCTGGTTATTACAATTACCAATAATGAGTGCATCAGCCAGAGACAACTGTCCCACAATCATGCCTTGTTCCAGCAATGGGGCTCCTGTTTCAGCCAGGCGATTAGATGTGATAACAATGGTATTATCATCATTTAATACCATTACAGGGTCCGCCTGGAGAACAAGCAATACTGTAAGCAGTTTATAGCCAAGAGAAAACATCACTGTAAGAAATTATTCCTTCTTTTTACATATCCACATAATAAATATGTATACCACGTATGCATTTACTTATATAATTCTGACAACCTTTCTTGTCAAGAACTGACCTCAATGAAAGCTGCTACTTCTTGAAGTACCAGGTTCCATTCCACTTGATCTTCAGTATTAAAGCGGTGAGTATAATCTTCAATTTCATCTGACAGTTCCTGATTTCACAGTATCACAAAGGAAAAATGGTTATAGGAAAAGACCATAAAATAGATGGCTATATTGTACTATAATCCTGATGGAAACTGTTATAGTTAAGAAGTTTGATTATTATCAATATACAGTACCAATTACAACCAAAACAAAGAATGAAAATTACACAAACTTGCTTCAAAATCAAGAATTCCAAAATGATACACATCAATAAGATCTTCACAGAGACCTAGTGACACACACTGCTCAGTGCTAATAAGCAATGACTTTATTAAAAGGAAACTCTTAAAGGTAAACCCCCAATTTTTAACATTAAAAAAATGAACAAATTCTTTGGATTCATATTATACTTTCTTTTGGAAACAGTCTTATTAGTAACTGGGGACAGAGGAAGAAAGTTTGTCAAAACTAGCACGTTATAGTGAATCACTTTGCTAGATACCTGAAGCTAACAAAATACGATAAATTAACTATACTTCATTTAAAAAAACCAAAACACTAGCATGTTATACTGAATCCCTCTGCTTTACACCTGAAAATAAGACAATACTGTAAATCAACTGCACTTCAATTAAAAAAAAAAACCTAGCATGTTATACTTAAGCACCAAAAAAATGAAGACGTATGCCACTGAAATCACTAACTGAATAGAGTGTAACCAGAACGTAGCAAGGAATAATTACAGATATTAAGTGAATCTGGAATGCAGTTAACTCTGATTACCTGAACTAATGAAGGACAGAATGAATACTAAAAGAAGGAATAACCAAAACTCATTCATAGAACACCTTTATAAAACATTCTGTACTTGTTCTTAACCTAATTTTTCAATTATTTTATCTTAAATATTTTAACTTTTGTTTGCATTTGCCAACCATTCATTAATGAGTGATGAAATGTAAAATGAGCTGAGGGGACAAAAGCAAGAAATTAATACAATTATCTCTGGTAAGTATGTTTGAAACATGAAGACAGCTGCAAAAATTTTTTATCATTACCCTTGTCAGAAGTTACCATGCCCTGAGAGTTGTAATGATTTAATTATCAAAATTATTTTAACCTTATCTATTTAAAAAAACAAAATAACCAACAAATAATTAGAAATCAGGATTTTAATTAAAATACATTTACCTTTACCAGATCCTTCACAACATCCATTTTGTTGAGAAGAAGACAAACTACTATAAATCTTGCATAGTATCGTAGTTTCTTAACTACCAACTCAGGTCTATGGTAGATAAATGGAAAATTATTCATTAGATTAAAAACAAAATTATGTGACTTGATTTTTCTAACTTTCTGATAGTTTTAAAACTCTTTTGATCCTATTTTGCACAGTTATAAACAGTGTTTCATATAATCTATAGTTAATACATTTTTTACTCAATGATTCATTACATTGTTCATTCATACATTAATTTATTCAACAACTATCTACTGAATCTTAGATGCACCAGGTACTATGCTAAATAGTAGATTAAAATTATTAGAAAAAGAAACTATAGACATAGTCCCTTCCTCACAGATCTTATAGACAGAAACATACGTAAAATATAGAGAAGACAGATAAATACTTAAAACAGTGGAATAAATATTACAATCATAGTGTTGCAGTGAAAAGGAAAAGAAGAGGAATGCATTTTTCTTTTCTTTCCTGAGAACAAAGAAGAAAGAGAAGAGGGAGCAGGCCTGGTCACACCTAGTTTTTATTTTAACCATTCCTAATCAGCATCTTGTAACTAAATTGGCTATTCTGCCCCAGATTCTTCATGGGGCAAGGGGACAACACAGTTCTGGATGCAGAAGCCTACTGTGTTCTCCCCTGGGCTGGCTGAGGACTTTAAGCCACTTTTCTATTTCCTCAAACTCTGTCTCTATATTTTTTAAATTTGGCTTCAGAGGGCAGAGAAAGTCAAGATTTTATCAATAGGAGAAACAAAACATGCTATTTGAGCACACAGGACTGGATCTTGGTGAGAGAAGGCTTCCCAGAGAGAGTAATGTTTATATTAAGACTATAAAGAGGAAGATGAGAAGATAGTAGGCAGGAAAATATGAGGTCATCCACTCAATACACTTGAGAGGCAATCCTATCAAGCCTGAAAACCTGAATGACGGCCCCCAGCCTTCTGCCTGCTGCAGAAGAAGTCCTCTGTGAATCTCACTGGGAAGGTCCACATCAAGTCCTCCTCATAGGCATCGAGACTGAGATGTGGCCAGGTTTTTAAGCGCAGATCCACATTTTCCACTATCAAACAAAACTCCAGTTCTGTCACCACCAGAGGCGCCATCAAGATTCTCTCTGACAAAGTCCTTCTGGCATGCCAGAACTGCAGCCTTGTCCAACTTGCTGCTGCTGCTGCTAAGTCGCTTCAGTCGTGTCCGACTCTGTGCGACCCCACAGACGGCAGCCCACCAGGCTCCCCCCGTCCCTGGGATTCTCCAGACAAGAACACTGGAGTGGGCTGCCATTTCCTTCTCCAATGCATGAAAGAGAAAAGTGAAAGGGAAGTCGCTCAGTCGTGTCCGACTCTTAGCGACCCCATGGACCACAGCCCACCAGGCGCCTCCGTCCATGGGATTCTCCAGGCAAGAGTGCTGGAGTGGGTGCCACTGCCTTCTCCTAGGTCCAGCCTGCTAGGACCACTAACTGTAAGATGCTGACTCTCGACACAGCTGCCTGAGAAACTGTTTCTAGGTGGCTGACTAACCTCTCCCTCCAGCCTCTGTGCGCTCAGAAACTTCACCTTCTCCATATCTTAACTCTAACCAGGTTCAGCCTTCGTCCTTCATAACCACTGGGGCTTACAGCTCGGACAAGTGATTATGTGCAAACGTCTCCTCCACTCAACAGGACAGGCCATGGACCAGAGATATTCTGAGAGGTGATTGTATGTGGTGACAGGCAGTCACTTTGGTGATCGTTGGAACGCACCACTCCTCCTGGCTTTGACGTATTCCTTCGGTACTGAGACAATGCAGGCAGAACTTGACCTCTGGAGGAGAGATGCCTCTTAAAGCAACTGTGAAATTGTGGAATACTTTCTTACTTTGTTTTAGTCTACCAGCTGTTGGTTTTAGCAGCTGTCACCAACTGCTACCTTGATGGCCCCCTAGCCCTGTGTGAACTAAGAAACAACCAGTTTTACCAACTGAACAAACTCCTTCCTAAGGTTTAGGGAACAAAACCAAGATTTTATATATTGAAATGTCCTTTGATTCTAAGTTAGTTTGATTCTAAGCCTAAGAGATTTCATCCTCCTGGTTCCAAGTGATTCTAGCTCTGTTCATCTGCCCTCCTCTAGGAGGCAGCACAGAGAAACAAGTCACATGGGCTAGTTTGCTCTTAGGACAGAAAGTGATTTTATTAAGTCAAAACTATTGGGTTTTAAGCCAAGGGACCTAAGAACAATTTCCCTTGTGTCAAATTAGAAAATGCATAAAAGTGAATTATACAAGGTATTTTACTATTGCTTAAAATAGTTCTTTGTTTATATGTATTTTTCACTCAATAAAGTGTTACATATCCCTTCTGTATTTTTGAGAGATAATTTATTTCACCCAGAATTCAGAGAAATTATACCACATGAATGCAAAAAAAAGGAGAGTTGGAAGAAATATATCTGTAGTGAAAATACGTGAAGCAAGCCATAAGTAATTCTGAAAGAAAAGTAACTGATGCAACTTCATGAAGTAAGGCAAAGCCAAAAGACCTTGGGGGAAAATGTAGAATTCAGAGTCTACATAACTTTGTTTCAAGAAAATTTCTCCAGACAAGTCTGTACAAGATTTGCAAGGGAATGAAGGGGATTTACCAGAGTGGGGCTTTCCCAGAAAGGTTGCTATTTAGCTGGAAAGCTTATGACAGCCAACCACAAATTATTCTCTAGAAAAATGTCAAAACTACATCTTATTCTTTTTCTAACAGAATATAATCTTTTCACTTAGATAATGACAGTGAGTTCTGTTAATGGGAGTAGGGAGAACATTCAGATCTTTCAACAATTCTTGAATCATAGCAACAAAGATTCTCCAGCAGATTCCTGATTTCAACAACTCTATCCTCATCTGAATCTACCTGTACCCTAAATGTGTCTGAGACTCCCATGAAAAGGTAATCATCTAAAAAGAAAAGAGATACTTGTTCAGCTTCTTTTCATTTTCTTCTCTCACCCAAGCCAGACACATAATAAGTGGGGATGAATAACTTTAACATGATTTTTTTCCCATAACAGTGAAGCTGCTGCTGTTGCTAAGTTGCTTCAGTCGTGTCCGACTCTGTGCGACCCCACAGACGGCAGCCCACCAGGCTCCCCCATCCCTGGGATTCTCCAGGCAAGAACACTGGAGTGGGTTGCCATTTCTTTCTCCAATGCATGAAAGTGAAAAGTGAAAGTGAAGTCGCTCAGTCATGTCCGACCCTCAGCAACCCCATGGACGGCAGTCTTCCAGGCTGCTCAGTCCATGGGATTTTCCAGGCAAGAGTACTGGAGTCGGGTGCTACTGAAGCTACATGACTACAAAATGGTATTGGATTTATAAAAGACAAATGGCAGTTTCCAAAAGGCTTTGAATGTATACAAACTAAGATGATATAGGCTACAGAACAAAGGTATCAGTTAAGTCTCATTTTGGAGCTGTTTCTTCTCTATGAAACTTCTTGTGACCCCAATGTCTCATAAAGAAATGACCCACCCTTCTTTGGGCTCTGACCCTACCCTGGTATTGTGACATCTGTCACAACATCCATGATATTTACTGCTTTTAGCTAACACACTTCCATATGCTTAAGAAGTCCTCATATATAGCAGGCACTCAATAAAGCCCATTAAATGAATAAAAGTTATAAACAAATGTGTGCTTTTCTGCCTGATTTCCACACACTGAAAAGTTTCAGTGCTTTATCTTCCTCTTTCTAAAAACAGTAGGTGCATACCTGTCCTCTTTATTGACTTGAGAATAGTAAGATCTCTGTCTGATTGCAGAATAGAAGGAGAAAGCCTCATTCAGATAGCTGGTCTCAGATGTGCGTAGGCTATGAGAGAGAAAGAAAATCTTAAGTATGACAGGGTCTCAGACTCTTCACCATGATAAATACTTGTTATGTTACTCCTCTCTTCCTCTACTGGAAGCGATGTGAACGACTACACTAGATTTGAATCACCAAAGCAATAATCATATCACCCGTAAGATGTACGAAAAGAATAATTATAATTAAAAAAAAAACAAACCTCCCCTCTGCTCCCTCCCTCTGCTTTTTGATAGCAACCCAAAGTAGACATTATTCTCATTCTTCAAAGGGCCTCTCCAAACAGCATTCTACTCACTTACATTTTTGGGGGATTAAAGGCCTGGGACCACTGGACTGAGAAATGGACCCTGATTCATATTAATCTTCATAGGATGCTGATAAGTTGGATTTTCTATTCAACATTTCTAGTTTGTTTTTTTTTTTTTCAATTGAAATATAGTTGGTAGCTCAGCTGGTAAAGAATCCACCTTCAATGCAGGAGACCCCAGTTCAATTCCTGGGAAGATACACTGGACAAGGCATTAGGCTACCCAATCCAGTATTCTTGGGATTCCCTGGTGCTCAGACGGTAAAGAATCCACCTGTAATGTGGGAGACCTGAGTTCGATTCCTGGGTTGGGGAGATCCTCTAGAGGAGGGCATGGCAACCCACTCAAGTATTCTTGCCTGGGAGAATCCCCATGGACAGAGGAGCCTGGCGGGCTATATAGTCCATGGGGTGCAAAGAGTCAGACACGACTGAGCAACTAAGCACAGCACATAGTTACACACAATAACATTGCTAGTTTTACAAGGGATTTCTTAAGAAAATATTCTACCAGGAAAAGTGATTTTAATGGTGGGAATCTGAGTTGCATGCCAAAAGACAGGAAGAGGAAGGAATTTTCTGGCCAACTAAACTACAAATGGTCCAAGCCTTTTATGAAATGCCTGATACAACTTAATGATAATGTGATGTCTGGATCCTTAAATGGAGCTCTCTTCTTTCACTGACTCATGGGTGGGACTATACAAATGTAGTCAAAAGGACTGGTTTTAAAGTATCCTCCTGAAAACCACTCATTCAAACAAACATACCAGTTATGTTATGTCTCCATAAGGGATCAAGATTCAAGTGAAGCCATTAAGAACCATAAATTCATTTAGTATTTTTCTTATCTAAAACCAAGGGTTATACTCCTTTAAGTTTACAAATGAATCTGACCGAATGAGCCGTTTGGAAGGTAAGCCTTTGAAGCAAATAATGTCACTTTGATTATGGAAGGTCACTTTAAAATGCTGTCTTAATCAAGATAATCTGAACTATTAGAATTTCAAGTGTAACTCATCCGCTTTCCCTCCTCCCGGATATGTACTGATGCATACTTCTGCATGCTGTGTTTAAATCAGAAGAACACTTTATTTTTCCCATTTGCGGTTCACTTACTAATAATGGTAGTATAGCTGCCCAATCTTAGAAGCAATTTCCCCTATTTGCCACCGCTTCAAGCCATATCGATTATCCAAGACTTGTCTGTTTTACATAGGAGATAAGAAAATAGAAATGAAAGACTATAAATTTCAAAAATAACCAAATCTGTTAATTTCACAGGATAAAGTATCACCCAATTCATCATGAAATTTTGAGTACATAAACTGAAATTCATGAATTTTTCATGAGATTTTAACATAAGCACTCAAATTCAAAAACCATTTATAAAGTGTCTATTTAGAGTATGCTGAAATACAAAAATAAACTTCTCTAAGTTCATGGAAATTAGAAGCAACCCCCTCCCCCAATAGCTTTGGCCAATAAACAATACCTATTTCAGAATGAAATCATGAATCTGCCTACTTACTTAATCTGAATCATTTCAAATATGATATTGTCTTTAAAAATCAGATACTACTATACTTGAAAAACTTAAATAGGGGAAAAAATCAATTTATTTTCTTTTGGTAACAAAGATGAAATGAGATACACGAACAGATAAACAGCACTGAGGTTGTAAAGGTCAAAACTGTGACTAACATAAAACTTTAAAAATCCCTTACCGATGCTGCTGCTGGAATTTCCAGAGTTTGGTGTATACATCAAAAGTTCTTCCAAAATAGGACTGCCACTGCTTCTGTCCATATTGTGGCAAATCTCTGTAATGACAAGTAGACATCTATTAATTTTAAAACCTATATACTCCTTGGAAATTAAGTCTTGTGGTGATACAAACTGGACAGATTTAAAGCATTTTGCATTCAGGCTTATTTATTTTTAAAAGTTACAATTTTTAGAGCAAAAGCAGTTGCATTGCAGGGGTCCAGGATGCGTTCTTTCCTGTTTCTCTTTCCTTCTTCTGACAGTTCACTCTTCATCTCCTCTGTACGTCTTCTCCATGGGGTTTCCAACTCCGTCTCCCCTGACCTTGGGTGATCTCATATACTGTTAACTTCCACGTCGTCTTCAGCTAAGAATTTAGCACTTGGAAAAACACTGCTTCAGGGACTAAATCTAGAAGTGGATATGCAGGTGGTATTGTTGTTCTCAACTGCTCCCGCCCTTCCCAAAAGTGAAACTATATATCCTTGTCCTTGGGCTTGGTTATATAACTTGCTTTGGCCAATGAAATATAAGTTATCTACAACATGTCTGAGAAGAAGATATAAGAGGTATTACATGGTTCAGCATTTTTACTTTTCTCTCTGAACTAAGACCAAGATAAGGCTGTTCCTCAGCCTGGAACACACAGTCGAACACATTTAATGGGGCCTCAGAACCGCAGGCAACTTGCAGCTAACATGAGAGTCAGAAATAAATCCCTAGTAAGGTACTAAAATTTTGGAGTTATTACAGCAGCCTTATTTAGGAAAAGCTGCTAAAAAGAAACCAGAACAAGGACTGGCTAAGAAATATGTATGGAACACTGGCACTGGGATTGAACTGCAAGAAACTATAACTGAAGGCTAACATATAAAACAGAGGCAAAATGCATTTGCCTGCAATAACTTGGAAAGTAGATAATGTGACTAATGAACTTGTGGATTTATACAAATAAACCAGGGAACAGTATGCTATTATACACACTTCACAAAATACCAGAAAGATAAACTCACTAAAGAACTAGCTGTAAGTAGGCTGAAAAGGAAAAGAGGAAATCCAGAAATTCCAGAACTTTCAATACTGAAAAACACAATTTTTAATGTGTTAAGTGTAAAAGACCCAACTGAGAAATGATAGCTATAAATGACACGTGAGACAGTCTCATCCCTAGGGGAAAACCTCTTCATGAAAGCTTGTGAAAGAGGCCCAAAGCACATTCTTTCAAAGGGACAAAACAGATGTGGGGAAAGAATCAAAGGATTTGGCTGTCTTGTAGAAGCCTGATAAACTCAAGGTATTTGTAACAGAGTCTACAAGAGAGAGGAGCAAAATATTGTGGGTTTAGCTATTGGAGGCTAAACCTAAATCAAACAGAGCCAACGAAATCTTGAGAGCATTTTGTATCATAAAAGAATAATAATCATTCACTGATTAGAGCATGGTACACTTATCTCACTCATGCAACTGTGGACAGCCAGTAGTGGATAGTCTCCCTTCAATGTCTAGCCTGGCTGGTGGCTAGGGTGCCAGGTCATGTGTTTCTCATCATAAAACAGGCTACCTCTGTTTACACGAGGGTGGTTGCAGGGATCCCAAGAGTAGCAAAACAGAGGGTGGCTCTGTTGTGCAATTTTCTTTTCAAGTCTCTGCATCATATTTGTACTGTTCCATCAGCCAAAGCAAATTCATGGCCCAACCCAGTGTCAGTGTGAGAGGGGGATAACTCATGGGCATAGACAAGGGGAAGGGAATGACTTTTATAAACAATCTGTGAGAGACTATCTTTTTCTTCAATTTTGAAAATAAATCTCTTAGAAAACAAAAATACTATACAGTGTATAAAACAAGAAATAAAAAAACAGCTTATTGCTTTTTCCTTCTAGTCCCCAGAAATAACCACAATTAAAAATGCATTTTCTATATACATTTAAATATGTCAGTCTTTCTATTATTTTACATAAGTGGGATCACACTAAATATTCTGTAACATGCCTTTTTAATTTAATATATCACATGTTTCTTTAATGCATATAGAATTATATCAATATTTACTGTGTATAATATGTATATAATGAATCAATTTACTCAACCAATCTCTTCCTGATGGACATTTACATTGCTTCCAGCTTTTCCCTGTCATAAAAATGCTGCAACAGAGTTGGACACAACTGAACTGACTTATCAGCAGCAAACATTATTCTACTAATAAACTTGAAGAGTTATAGGATATGAATAATAGGCAAATTTCTGTAAGTGGAATGAGTAAAAGAAGATTTGCATTCTCTACCAGATGTTATGACAATGAGGAAAAAAGCAAAAGGTTTTTCTACCCAAACTTTTCAGATACTACATTACAAGAATGAGCTAGTAACTTCAGTTTTAAATTTATTTCCATTACTCTTAGGATAAGGAGAAACTCATTTCAGATTACAGAATAGGTTAACTATAGATACTACTGATAGTTTCTAAATTCATCCCAAGTTTTTACCTCTTTTACGTCTCCATGGATCTCTTGTGAGAGGTTGCATTACAAACAGCTAATAAGTCATTTTTAAGTTGAAATTGCTGCTAGAATCTTTAAGACTCTTATCAAGTAGTTACTGCTAGAAAGACTGTATTTTATATAAAAGCTTTAGACAATATTAACTTCAGGAAAACTGACAACCTTTGAGTGCTTCTATAAAGATACCATGTAAAGTCACCAGGCAAATTTTCAACTAAGCATTTGCCTACAAGTTCTTTTGCATTTTCAAAACTGACAGATTTAATACACCTCAGTAATACATCATATTAAGGGAGAAAACAGAATTAGAGCTCAGTATTTTATTTCACGACTACATAATTTCAGGTGTTTAGTGGAAATGGTTTTATGGGAAGGGACTTCTCCATGAAGGCTAAAAGCACAAAAAAAGTGGTCTAAAAGATCAGAACAGGGTTCCAAACATAAGTTGTAATGTACAAGTATTTTCTGATTTATAGCTGAGAACAATGTTGACTAGATTCTATACTATTTTCATTGAAAGAATTTATAGAATCTACCACTCTATGAAGTATCAGCTATAAAGACAGCAATTTCTTTTTCAAAATAGGGTTTAAGTTTTAAAAAAAATCCTCCTAAAGGACAAGTCCCATGGTCACCCTTTTCTAGTGAAACATACCACAGAAGCTAATATTCAAACAACTCTCGTATGATGAGTCTAAACAAAATTAACTAATGTACCTTATAAAGAGTTTCAGATAAATTCCTCTACTATTCAGAGCTTGATTCTAGTTTTAAACTCTGAATATATCATTTGGTCATTATTACTGTCAGTAGAGATGGGAAATTAATGGTCCATGGAATTAAATTAAATGGGGCTGTGTGAATTAGCCCATAAGCTAAATGACCTTATATTTCACATTCTGCAAAGGCACCTATGTTATAAATTGGCCAGTCATATTCTTTTCACAAGTCTTGAGAGGAAACTGCAAGTATGATACTAATCTCACTCTCTTTTAAAATCCTCAACTCTATCAACAAAAAGTTGGCAGAACATGAGAAGAAATGTAGTGGAGATTGATGATTCAACCTACTTCTGAGAGATGATTCAAATGTAAAGTTGAGATGTCAAATCATAGGAACTTTCTTTACAAGTTTCTACAAGTCAGTCAGCTTTACTGAAATGAATTAGCTAGGATCACTGATACCTGTGGCATGTGTGCGTGCTAAGTCACTTCCAGTTACGTCCGACTCCTTGCAACCCCATGGACTGTAGCCCACTGGACCCTCTGTCCATGGAATTCATCCACACTGATGCCTACTGACACCTAAAATGCAACAGCCATTTTCTAGTCCTCAGATCAGTCCCCCTTAGAGGGTCACCTTCCTAGAGGTTCCCTATTGGCTCACCACTTCCTCAGCATGTTGTAATCCTCTCTTCTTTCTGTTCTAATGATCTCTTTCATTAGCTTCTCTTTCTTTAGTCTGGTCCTAAATGTATGGCTTCTTTAGCAAAATGTTAGTCACTTCAGTCGTGTTCAACTCTTTGCGACCCCATGGACCGTAGCCCTCCAGGCTCTTCTGTCCATGGAATTCTCCAGGCAAGAGTACTGGAGTGGGTTGCCATTTCCTTCTCCGGGGGATCTTCCCAACCCAGGGACAGAACCTGGGTCTCCCGCACTGCAGGCTGCTGCTGCTGTGTCGCTCAGTCGTGTCCGACTCTGTGCGACCCCACAGACGGCAGCCCACCAGGCTCCCCGCCCCTGCCATCTCCAGCACTGCAGGCAGATGTGTGCAAATATATGTGAACACACACATACATACTAAAATGAGAAGCAGAGAGCTTGAATGGGTTGCCTGGGAACTCACGGCCGGTTAACTGTTGAGCTATGACTGAAATTCATAACCCATTTGAGTCTGTAATCTAATACTCTCTCCTCTCTGCCATAGAGAAAAACAACCCAGATTTTGATTCTATATTAGTGAAGTCCCTCTCTGGGAGCTCACTCTCGGGATGCCATTGACAGCAACATTTAGACTTGTTTGGACAACATGTTGTGTCCTAATAAGCAGGAGATTAGGGCTCACAGAGAGTCACCTAGGATGCACTTGAGGCCAGAGCAAGAAAGTGGCCATTTGCAAACCAAGGAAAAGAGGCCTCAGAATGAACCTACTCTGCCAACAAGTTGATCTTGGATTTCCAGCCTCTAGAACTGTGAGAGAATAAATATCTGTTGTTTAAGCTACCTAGGATGTGGCATTTTGTTATGATAGCCCTAGCAAACTAATATAGTAAGTGATAAGGTAGCCTTCAAATCCCAAAATATGAGTGGGTGGGAACAAATCACCAGTAGCCAAACGACTTGAAGGCAATCAGCATCTGTGTAGGAAGACAGACCAGAAACCACAGGGACAGAGGACGGACCGTGAAGAAGAAACTCCCCAAAATAGCCCGCATGTATTCACCAGAAAGCACAGAGGACCATTGTGAGGACAGAAGCTGAAAGGGGGAGGAGCTCTGCCTGGGCCAATAGCCATGTGTGGCTGCTGAGTGCTTGGAACGTGTCTAATTTGAACTGAAATGTGTGAAAGTATAAACTATTCAGCGTACTTCAAAAACTCGGTATAAAAAAAAGAGAATGTAAAAGATCTCAATACTTTTTCTATATCGATTACATGTTGAAAGAAAATATTTTGGATATACTGAATCAAATAAAATATACTATTAAAATTAATTTGAGCTTTTTTTCTTTTACATTTTTAAAATCTGGCTACTAGAAAAACTTTAAACCACCTCTGCTGCTGCTGCTAAGTCACTTCAGTCATATGCGACTCTGTGTGACCCCACAGACGGCAGCCCACCAGGCTCCCCCGTCCCTGGGATTCTCTAGGCAAGAACGTTGGAGTGGGTTGTCATTTCCTTCTCCAATGCATGAAAGTGAAAAGTGAAAGGGAAGTCGCTCAGTCGTGTCCGACTCTTAGTGACCTCATGGACTGAAGCCTACCAGGCTCCTCCGTCCATGGGATTTTCCAGGCTCGAGTGGCTCATTAAATTTTTGTCAGTCAATGGTCTTCTACATCACAGGATCACGACATCTACTGCACCCTGGTGGCCGTCTACCTCAACTGCACGTGCAACTGTTCCGGGCAGCAAACCATACAAAATAAAAGCAGGTATCACAAGCTTGTACAGATAGTTTAGGGTATTACTTCTGAAATAACATAAGCACTTTACTATTACCTGTCCATAGAAATTTCCCTCTAGGAAAGCATTAATATTGTGAAGAAGGAAGAGAAAGAGGAAGAAAAAGAGAGGGAAGAGAGAGGAAAGAGCATGAGAGGGGAGAATGGGTACAAAGGGAAAAACTGTTAATCCCTCACTTATCTTCTCCTACCTACATGGCAACCAAGGCATTCTAAAAATAGGCTGTTGAAGAAAGCACTGGTGATGATTTCTTCTTTATTCTGAAATATTATGGCATGTTTAATAAAAATTTCTTCCATAATTTTTATTTAAGACGAATACACTTCACTTTGGTGCACTTCTTTGCATATGTATGTATGTATGTATGTTTACTGCTTCCAACATTTATTTGGGCTTTGGGCATTTGCTCCTCTGGGGACAAATAATTAGTGATTGCAGGCCTGTGCTGTTTCAAACGTCAAGGATACTACTGGTAGATACAGCTGCATATCTCAAATACACGTCTCGAGACGCTGCCTTATATAACCCCACCAAGCATTCCATCCTGCTTCGACAGTCTTAGTCACCATGGTAACTAGAACCCTGCAAGCGCTTAGGCTTTTGATCATTTTCTGACAGTCTTCAAAGCTATTTCTAACATCATTCTCACTTCATTACTACTGTAACTACATGCAAAAAGCTATTATAAGCAAAACACCATTCATTTTATCCATTTCTCACTCTCTAGACTGTGTGTTTTCTTACACAGTGAGTGGATAGAAGAGATTATTTATTATGTACATATTACAAGAAGGTACTTTCAGTCAGGAAAAATACTCCATTAAGATATTCATGGGTGGGAAAATGAAAAGGCTCTGACAACTTGGATGAATAGCTTAATATGTATATGGCAGAAAGATACACCTTGAAGAGTAAAGAGAAAGTTTATTGTATCCCAATAAGACAATATATAGAAACTCTAGCTTTGCATGCACTGAAACTCACTTTTTCACTCTGCTCATATACAGTTAAAAAACCCAAAGGAGGGAATACAAAGGGGCTGCTGCTGTGCTGAACGATCTATCATACAAGTACAAGCCCCATGAATATGTTCAGTTTGCAAAAATTATACCTATATTTACTTTTCTGCAAGTGTATTACACTTCAATATACAAACTCAAGAAAGAAAAGAAAAACACAAAGGAAAGTTAACCAAAAGACAAGCACTAACAGTGATGGGATGGTGGGCAATCAGAGCTGATGCTATTTTGACTAGACTCCACTTCACTGCTTTTTCCCAAGTTCCAAAGCTGGTACAGAACCACTGCCAATCTCTTTCTTGTTCTCTGTAAGCACTGTGATCCTGTTTTCTATTCAGATCAACACAAATATGGGGGCAAGGGCAAAAAAAGAACCCTTCTTTTAGTTATTCCCAAAGAATCTCTTCTATTTCAAAAGAAATGCACAAAAACTACATCAACACTTGAAAGCAGAAACATTTAATTTCCATAAATCAAAGAGCTTCTTTGGAGACTAGTGTGGGGAAGAAGGCCACACATACCTCCAAGCCACCACCACAGGCAGCTGACACAGACCCACAGAGCTGAGCAAGAGAGACCTCCCAATCGCTTCCAATCAAAGTCTAACACTGAACAGAACACTTGCATTTACACAAACAAGCACAGGAAATACACACACTCACATGTACCAGACACCGTGAGAAAATCAGTACCTAGAAAAGAGACCAAAAGCTGAGAGCAAAGAGTCCCCACAAAGAGTTAGTATGACTGATAGGATGTAATTCTGACAGAGAATTTCTGATAAAACAAGATCATATAAAACACACCATTTTCACAACTTGCTTTTTAAAATTTAACCATATAGTGTGGTCAACTTTTCATTTTTATCTCCACCATCATCTTTTTAATAGTTCTAGGGAATTCCCTGGTGGTCCAGTGGCTAAGATGCCACACTCTCAATGCAGGGGGCCCAGCTTCGATCTCTGGTCAGGGAACTAGATCCCAAACGCAACTAAGGATCCCATGTGCTGCAACCAAGACCAGGCACAGCCAAATAAATAAAGAAATAATAGTTCTACACTATTCTGTGTGTGTGAAATGAAAGTTCTTTCAAATTGAAAAGAGTATTAATCTTTCAGTAAACTGCAGGCCTGCACTGCCACTAGCCACATCCCTCTCAACAGAACTCCACGAGCACAGACAGAATGTATCTGTTACTCATCCAAGATATAGTTTTTGTAGAGATAATTAAGGCTTGTTTAAAATGAAGGGAACCCTTCACACAAAACACTGCAATAAATCCCTGGTGAATTTGCTTACCCACTTTTCAGTCAAAATGATACCACGAAATGATCACAGTAAGTCACAATAATAACATCCATTACCTTAACAGCTACAAAATTTTTTTCCATGTGATGAGAAGCTTTAAGATCAACCATTTTAACAACTTTCAAATATACAACACAGTATCACCAATTAAGAGCCAAATCATTGGAAATGACCTTGATGCTAGGAAAGACTGGAAGGCAAGAGAAGAAGGGGGCAAACAGAGGAGGAGATACTTGGCTAGCATCACCGACTTGATGGACATGAGTTTGAGCAAACTCCTGGAGATAGTGAAGGACAGGGAAGCCTGGTATGCTACAGTCCACAGGGCTGGAAAGAGTCAAAAAGCTTAGCAACTAACAACAAAACCATTAACTATAGTCTCCATGCTGTACATGACATCCCTATGGATATATTTATGTATAAATACAGCTGAAAGGTTGTACTTTCCAACCTCCTTCCCCCACTGCATGCGAGCCCCCATCTCCCGTCTCCTGGCAATCACCAGTCTGTCCTCCGTATCCGTGAGCTCAGTTGTTTCTTTTGCTTTTTGTTCTGGTTTTTGCTGTTGTTTTTAGATTCTTTTTTTTTTAATTCTACATTACAATACTGTATTTGTTTTGCCATACATTTACATGAATCAGCCACAGGTGTACACGATCTCCCAATTAGATTCTACATAAAGTGAAATCTTATAGTATTTGTCCTTCTCTGTGTGACTGACTTCACTTAAGCACAATGCCCTCAAGGTCTATCCAGGTTATCATAAATTCCAATGTTTCCTTAATTTTTAATGCTTGAAGAATATTCACACACACATATATATATTCTACAGTTTCTTTACCCATTCATCTGTTAATGGATACATTACTTCCATATCTTGGCTATTATAAATAATGTTTCAGTGGACATGAGGTGTATATAATTTTTCAAGTTAGTGTTTTCATTCTCTTTGCATAAATGTCTAGAAGGAGGATTGCTGGATGCTGTGGTAGTTTTAATTTTTAAAGGAACCTCTACACTGTTTTGTATGGTTACTGCATCAATTTACACTCCCACCAACAGTGTGCAAGGGCTCCCATTCTCCACATTTTCACTAACATGTTATTTTTTGTCTTTTTGATAAGCCATTCTTTTTGTAAGCCATTCTTACAGGTGTGAGGTGGTATCCTATGTGGTTTTGATTTGCATTTTCCTGATGATTAACAATGTTCAGAGCCTTTTCATGTATCTGTTGGCCATCTGTATATGTTTTTTGGAAAAGAACAAGTCAGATCCTCTGACCATTTTCTAATCAGATTGTTGGTTTATTGATATTGAGTTGTATGAAAAGATAAATCCCTGAATCCAATATTGTTTTAGGTGCTCAGGTGTTGCAAGAAGGGGGACCCCTTCCAGGGCCCAAAAGGGGTCTCTTGTCTAACACTGGAAATGAACTGTCTGAGGAGACACACATGTTGAGAAAGCAAAAAGGGAACCCAAGAGGACTGCACTGCTCTGTCACGTGGCTTGCAGTCTCGGGTTTTATGGTGACAGGATTAATTTCTGGGTTGTGTTTGGCCAATCATTCTGACTCAGAGTCCCTCCTGGATTGCTCAACCAAGACGGATGCCAGCGAGAAGGATTCTGGGAGGTGGTAGGACATGTGGTGTCTCCCTTGGACCTTTCCTGAACTCTCTCAGTTGGTGGTGGCTTATTAGATCGTGTTCCTTACTGGGACCGCCTGTCATTAAGTAACTCATGTAAATGGTTACTATGGTGCCTAGCCAGGGTGGGCAGTTTCAATGTGTTCTCCCCTAACACAAGAACTAAATTGAAAAAGGTATCCTAAGCATTATAATAAATTTCTCTGACAGTGAATAAACAGCCCTAAAGATTAGATCTCAATTTTTCCATGTATTAAGGTTTCCTCTTGTTTCCATAGACACAAGTTCACTTTGCAGTTAGTTTAAAAATAAATAAAACCTGTGATCTAGTTAAAATGGCACTTTAAAAAAATCAGAATGAGGGAACTCCCTGACAGTCTAGGGGTTAAGACTCAGTGCTATCAATGCCACAGGCAGGGATGCAAGCCCTGATTAGGGAACTAAAATCCCAAAAGCCATAAGGTGCAGTCAAAACAAACAAACAAACAAACAAAAATTGTAACAGGTTTGAGCGGGTAAACTATATTTACATAAGCAAAACACTGAAAAAGAAGGTGAAATAAAACAATTCATTTCTAGGCAACATATTTTTGGTATGTGGCCAAAGGATAAAGATGCAGCTGAAAGTGATGTATAAACTGTAGAGTGCTATGTGGGTATGTGTTCTGTCGTTACTATTACAGCAGCCACAGGGTGACTGAGGCCAGTAGAGTCTCCAGCGGGAGACACTTGAACTTTATGATTCATTTATGATTCAGAATCAGATTAGGAAAATAATTCTAAGAAGAGAAATGCCACTGCTAAATTTAATATGCTTCTCAGACATACTAAAAAAACAATTTCCGTTCACAAACACATCAAAATTTCTAGTGTCTGTCTTATTTGCATATATAGGTAGAAACATTTTAGTAAACTTTGGATCAAATACACAATATCTGGTTGTTTTTTTTTTTCAAAAGCAGTCTAGCAAAAACCACTGATATGAAATGACAAGTTGAACATGCTGGGTGTATTATGGGAAAATTGAAGACATTTTCTAAAAATGCTGAGAAAACAAATAGAGATGAAAGTCAAAAGAGGGTAGAGGTTCTAGAGGATTTAAATTGGAAATTCACTCTAAGCATTACAAGTATGAACAGGTAAGAAGAAACAAGGAATAAAGGGAAAAAAATGAAAGAAATACAATCAACTGTAAAAATATGTTTTCTCACAAATGCCTACGATCTCATATCATATACAAAAGCTAACACAAAATGATTCACACATCAAAGTGTAAGAGCTAAAACCACAAAACTATTAGAAGAAAACATTTCAGTGACCTCACGTCAGGCAATGATTTCTTAGCTGTGACACCAAAGTACAAGTGATGAAAGAGAATGACAAGTTGGACTTTATTAAAATGAAAGCATTTGGGCTTCAAAGGACACCATTAAGAAATTGATGAGATAACCACAGAACGGGAAAACATTTATCTGCAAATCATTATACATCACAAGGGACTTGTATGCACAATATATAGAAAATGACTACAATTTAAAAATAAAAAGATAAATCTATTTGAAAAATGATCACAGTTTTAGACTAAACATTTTCTCCAAAGAAGACATAAAAATGCCTAATAAGCACATGACAAGATGCTCACATCGTTAGTCATTAGGGACATGTAAAACAAAGCCATAAGGAGATACCACTTCATACACACTAGGATGGCTATCATCATAAAGACAGACAAAAACAAGTGTTGGGAGAACGCGGAGAAATTGGAACTCCATACATTGCTGGTGGTACAGCCTCCTTGAAAAACAGTCTAGAAGTTTCTCTAAAGGTTAATGTACCATATGAACCAGCATTTTCACTCTGAGGTATATGTATTCAAGGGAACTGAAAACACATGTCCGCGCAAAACATTATACTCAAATGTTCATGAGGTATTACTCATAACAGCCAAAAAGTACAAATAAATGTTCAACAACTCATGACTGGATAAACAAATCTGTACAAGGGTATATTAATGTCTAATAAAAGGAACACAGTACTGATACGTGTTACTACATAAACAAAGGTGTCAGAGTTATTATAACAATGATAATGTTTTAAGAATTGAGAATAAGGAGTTTTTGAGAGGCACATGTCAGAAGTTATGGTAGGGATTTTCATGCAAACTTTTAAATGTTTTCTTATTCTTTAAATCTACCAATGCTTTAAGTTTTCTTACTGCCTTAAGAAACAAGAACATGGAGATATGCAGGAAATTTGCTTAACAAATAGGGTAAATCTGAGGCTAGCATTGAGTAGAATGTGGTCATGGGCTTGAAGGGTGGTTTATTTTTTTCTTTCTATTTTGTATTTTTATAATTCCCTCACAGATTATTTGAGGGCAGGGACTGTCAGTTTTATTTTCAAATTATCTATACCTAATATAGAATATGGTACATACTGGAGGCTAAGTAAATGCTGAAAAAACAAGATGTACCTGGATAATGAAGTGGAACAAAGAAAAAACTTTAAGTATGTAATTTAAAGTTCTACAACATTCTAGGGGGAAAAGAAAAGACTTAAAACCTGGGCCTACAGGTGTTGTTTTTTGAATTATAAGAGTGAAAGTAAATAATTCTTTAAAAGATGTAATTAATCTAAAAAGCAAAAGAAAAAGCTGATCCCAAGGACCTCTTCTAAGAGCACAAAAAGGCAGCAGCAGAGTGTAGGAGTTAAGAACACTGTCTTTAGAACCCTTCATTTAACAAATGCTTGTGAAACACCTGTAATGGGCAGAACCCTGGCTTAGGTAGTAGAGAAACAGTGACACATAGGGTACTGGTCCTAGGGACATTTCATTTTAACGTAAAAAAAAAAATCGTAAGCAATGAATAAGATAACTTGAGGTAGTGATGACTTTTATGTAGAAGATTAAATGAATATAGAGATGAGAGGGCAATTGAAAGCAGAACTTTAGACAGAGTGGTCATGGAGGACTGATTTGATGACCCTGTATTATCTTTTTGACTGTAAATGTTTTTTAAAGATAAATTCTTTAAAATAAACTCTTCCAGTACAATTCCAAACAGCAGAAAACAATTATAAACTATGTGAAAAGGTTGCATTTTTATTCAGAAATAAACTGCAAATTAAAAATACCTCACTAAATACAACACTGTAAATCAACTATACTTCAACAAAAAATAATTAAACAAAAATAACTATCTTTACAATTATTCACTCTCATAAAAGGTTTCCCAAAAAACCCCACAACTATTTATCCTTAGTATTTTACTTATAGAATGAAGCTTTAAGTCTGAAGTAAATCAGCCTCTTAAGAATCTCGTGAACTGAAAACATGGCTAAACAATTTAAATAATACAAAATGGTACAAAATTATTTACCTGCCACCCACAAGAATACACAATTAAAGTCA
Organism: Nanger dama; assembly: GCA_917880005.1. Lineage (NCBI taxonomy): Eukaryota > Metazoa > Chordata > Mammalia > Artiodactyla > Bovidae > Nanger > Nanger dama. Next base: position 11,033,304 of record CAKJTW010000018.1, on the reverse strand, counting down.
CATTTTGACAAAAATGCATATAGCTTCTGCTACTAGTCAGGGTACGCACAACTAAAGAAAGACACTATCTTGAAAAAACTCCACCTTTACTTTAGTTATCATTACTTTAGATACTTTATCCTAAGAAAAAGAAAGGATAAAACAAGTAAGCAAATAACCAAGTACACAAAAAGATGTAACAAAAGAGAGGCCCCAGGTTCACTTGCATATGCATCCCAGGCTCCTTAGATATTACAAAGTGTAAAATCAGATGTAAAACAGGTATGATGTGCAGTTTGGTGGCTCAGACAGTAAAGCGTCTGTCTACAATGCGAGAGACCTGGGTTCGAGCCCTGGGTTGGGAAGATCCCCTGGAGAAGGAAATGGCAATCCACTCCAGTACTGTTGCCTGGAAAATCCCATGGACAGAGGAGCCTGGTACGCTACAGTCTATGGGGTCGCAAAGAGTTGGACACGACTGAATGACTTCACTTCACTTCAATGTACACAAAACCATCTTAAAAAACAGCTCACTCAATTGGAGTAAAACAGTATAAGATATACTCTTCACCTATTGTTTTTTTCATTTGAGAATGAAACAATAACCACTAAAAACATGATCATTTCTAGAACATATATTTATATAACATTTTATCCATAACTTTCAGAAACTTACTACACATCAGCCATGGGGGAAAAAGATACAGAACTAGATAAAAGTTTAAGGCATCAAGAGTCCACTGACCTTAACCCATTGAACAGTTGCTTAGATTTATCCAGAAGGTAACAAAAATCTGTCACTGTTTTCCTCTCTCCCTGTGGGATGTCATCTTCAGCACCTCCAGAGGACATGATTTCTTTAAGAGCAAATTCAGTTCTGCAAGAAAACATGTGTCCATTCATCAAGAAGGTAAAAATAAAAGAGAAATAGACCTTACATATATTATCTGATAGCATTTTTTTAAAGATAGAGACATCTTCTGATTACAATCAAATCATCCAAAAATTATAGGATGGTGCAGAACAATCTCATCTTGAGTATGGGAATCAAAATTGGTACATCCATATTAAAAAGCAGTTTTCATAATATTGTTCCATCCAATAAACATTATTTGAATGCCTAACATGTTTCAGGTACTCCTCTACATAGTTAAAAAAAAATCTTTTAACCTATTTATCTATTTGATCCATTCTGTAATCCATCCTGGAAAAAAATCCTATTGATACACATGGAAAATCCTTTGTCTATAATGGGTTTATTTCAGTATCATATTTAAAAGCTATTAAGAAACTAAAGAAAAAAAGAGGAAAACTCTTTGTCTATAACAGGTTTATTTCAGTATCATAATATTTAAAAGCTATTAAGAAACTAAAAAAAAAAAAAGAGAGAGAGAAATGGCTAAGTACATCACAGAACATGAATGACTACATTCTATACCCTATCACTAACTTACAATTATACTTAAGATGATAAGGCAATAATATATATATAGTTCATTATAAAAGGGATATAAAACCAGACACACACACATACTCATACACTTACACATACGTATATTTTAAAGCTATTCACTATTGAATCCAAGCTATCTTCCTGTGTAATCAATCATGTAGCCAATTTAAAAATAGCAAGTTGCTAGATCATAGATACAGCATGAACCTATTTTAAAGAAAAAAAAATCATTTATGTTCACACACAGAAATCCCTGGGACACAAAGGGAAATTCAGTCCCAGTACAGAGTGAAAAATAGGCAGGGAAGACAAGGACCAGACACCAGAGTTGGGAGTTAGGGTGTGGTACAGGTATTTTGGCAAATATTTTTCCTCCAACAGGCTCAGACAACTGTGGCTGCAAGGCAAGAAAATTGTCAGCAAGCCTAGATCTGTCGAGGGGCTGCAGGGTAACATGTGGGTGGCAGTGGAGTCAGCTGGTGGGAAAGTAGTTTAGAACCTTGTGGGCGTCAAAAGCAGAGACATTACTTTGCCGACTAAGGTCCGTCTAGTCAAGGCTATGGTTTTCCCTGTGGTCATGTATGGATGTGAGAGCTGGACTGTGAAGAAGGCTGAGCGCCGAAGAATTGATGCTTTTGAACTGTGGTGTTGGAGAAGACTCTTGAGAGTCCCTTGGACTGCAGGGAGATCCAACAAGTCCATTCTAAAGGAGATCAGTCCTGGGATTTCTTTGGAAGACTCTGATGCTGAGAAGGATTGGGGCAGGAGGAGAAGGAGACGACAGAGGATGAGATGGCTGGATGGCATCACTGACTCGATGAACATGAGTCTGAGTGAACTGTGGGAGATGGTGATGGACAGGGAGGCCTGGCGTGCTGCGATTCATGGGGTTGCGAAGAGTCGGACACGACTGAGCGACTGAACTGGAACTGAACTGGGCGTCACTGGGTGGTCCCTACATGTTTACAAGTTTCCTCTTCCCACCACCTCGTTCTACACTCCATGCACTAGGTGGTCTTAATAAAGGGAAACAGACCCGGAAAAGTGCAGAGTCTGGGAAGGGATTCCATACTATAGTGACCCTGGGTAAGTCATCTCCCCAAGCGACTCCCCTACCCTGGCTTCACTCTTTAAACCCGGAAAATGATGCACAAATGAGGCGCAAACTGGACTTCTCCACCCCTCCTCACAGAGTTCATGAGCTAAGGTGTCTATTATCCCCAGGGCACAGGAGTTCACAAGAGAAAATCAGAAAATAAAAGTTCAAAATAAATTCAATAGGAAAGGATATTAGATACAAAGCAAGAAGAAAATATCACAATGAAGCAAATAAAAATACTGTGTATGTAAAATATAACCAAGGAAATACACTTAATAGATTGAAGAGCAGAAAGGATACAGCTGAACAAATAAGCTAAAACACCACGTTTAAATTAATAAGCTAAGACACCACCATGTCTTCTACTCTGCTAGAAGACATCAGAAAGAGATAATATACACAAAAGAAAATTGAAGAGATAAGGAATAGAGAAATGAAGGAATCAACATCGATATTGCAGAATATATAGAAGAGAAAAAGTATATGAAGGTGATGAAATATTAGCAGAGATAAACTTCTATAAACTTTCCAGAATTAGAGAAAAATATAAGACCTCAAACTAAAAGGACTTGAAGAATGTTAAAGAAAAAAAAAGAGAGAGAAAAAAAAACCCATAGCCAGAAACATTAAAGTGAAACTTAAGAATCTAGAGAGGCCCTCTCTCATTCCCAGACAGCCCAGTCCTACAGCCTGAGGTAGGGCAGAGAACAGCAGATGACACCAGAGGGTGGCCCCATCCACATCCATCCTAAGGGCCGGCCTGCATGGGATGATGGAGCCTGGGAGCACCGAGGAGCATTACCGCGAGGGGGACTGGAAGGGGGAATGAGAGCATGAACAGGGTGAGGGCACCTCCACATGGAAGAGTTCAAATGTGGAAAGAGATCTGTCGTACACAAGGGATTCATCAAATAAGAGAATCTAGGGACTTCCCTGGTGGTCCAGAGGTTAAGTATTTGCCTTGCAATGCAGAGGATAATGATTCAATCCTTGATGGGAGAACTAAGGTCCCACAAGCTGTGAAGCAGCTAAGCCTGCATGCTGCAGCCAGAGAGCCCGGGAGGCCGTGAACAAAAGATCCCACGTGATGCAGCAAAATCCCTCGTCCTGCCACTGAGATCCGACACAGCCAAATAAATAAAATTTACAAAGAAAAAAAGAAAAGAAAATCTAACAGGAAAGGGGGACCCAGAGTTCTCTCTGTAAGACAAAGGAAACACAAACAGGGAAAGGGAAAAGGTTACAATAAACACTGGGGGTTGAAGCTGGAGGTACCAGTGAACTAATGGATTTTTAAAAGGAGAGACATATCCCTGGTCTTTGCTTAATCACATCCTGTGTGTGGTTTGCGTGCTTTCAGAGAGAAAGGAAGGCCCTTCTAATGCATGACAGGCTGGCTATACAGACAGACTAGAGAATAATGAAAATTAACGCACTACAACCACCTGCAATAATATAGATGGATCCAGCATAATGCTGAGTGAAAAGAAGCAGACACAAAAGAACATCTATCACGTGACTCCAATACACAAGGCACAAAACAGATAAAACTAGAATTAAGGTACTGACACGCTGATCAGGAGTGGTTACTTTTAGCTAGGAGGGAGGAAATAAGAGGGGTGCTAAAGATATTTTGTTTCTTGACCTGGAGTTAACACTGTAAAAATTCACTGAGCCATACATTTATATGCACAAGAAAAGGAAGAAGGAGCAGAAACACCTGATTCAGGTGGTTTCAAAAGTGAGTTTTATCAAATGCTTAAAAAATGTAACACTGAACATACTTCCCTTCCAGCATTCATTTTAATAAAGCTAACACAATCTTGACACCAAGGGTTAATAGAAGAGCAATACAAAAGAGCAAAATTATAAGACAGAGTCCATATGATATAAACCAGTTGTCATTGTCTCCAATGTTTGTGATATTAATAGACCATGGATAATTGAAATTTTAATATAAAGCGTTGAACACAATTTCACTGGTTTACTACAAAGTAGATGGCAAATTCAGACTTATGAATGAAATATATACATATCTATATCAATTATGGGAGGGAAAATCCATATGGTAATCTGTAAATAAGGCTAGTTCTATAAATGTTTATGGAAGCATATGTATCAATATACCACATGGGTAACAAGAAAAGCAGAGGCAAAGAAAAGAAAAGGACATATTTTGTTATGGGCTGAATTGTGCCACCAACCAAAGATATGTTGAAGTCCTTACCCCTTGTATCTGTCATTGTGAACTTATATGAAAACCGTGTGTTTGGAGATACAATTAAGATGTAAGTTAACATGAGGTCCTATTGGAACAGAGTGAGCCCTTCATCCAGTATGGCTGGTGTTTTTATAAGCTGAGGAAAAGAGGTGCAGAGACAGACACTCACAGAGAGAATGCCATGCAGAGTCACAGACAGAGGGAAGAGAGCCAAATGAAGAAAGACAGACAGAGACTGGATTCCACAGGTATTAATACAAGCTGAAGAACTGATGCTTTTGAACTGTGGTGTTGGAGAAGACTCTTGAGAGTCCCTTGGACTGCAAGGAGATCAAACCAGTCAATCCTAATAGAACTTAGTCCTGAATATCCATTGGAAGGACTGATGCTGAAGCCGAAGCTCCAATACTTTGGCCACCTGATGCGAAGAACTGACTCATCTGAAAAGACCTCTATGCTGGGAAAGATTGAAGGCGGGAGGAGAAGGGGACGACAGAGGATGAGATGGTTGGATGGCATCACCGACTCGATGTACGTAAGTTTCAGCATGCTCCGCAAGCTGGTGATGGACAGGGAGGCCTGGCGTGCTGCAGTCCATAAAGAGTTGGACACGACTGACTGACTGAACTGACTGAATACAAGCCAAGGATTCACCAGAAGTGAGGAAGGAGGCATGGTACAGATTCTCCCTCTGAGCTTCTACAAAGGAACCTATTTTGCCAATCCCCTGATTTTGGACTGATGGCCTCCTGCATCTAAGAGCACAAGTGCCTCTTGTTTCAAGCCATGAGGTTGGGAGGTGGTTTGTTACTGCAGCCCTGGGACACCAATCCCTACACAGCACAGTCCTAACATGACAACATCGGCACAGGAGCAAACAGCACAGATGCTCAGAGACCTAAGCACAGAGCATCTGGCAAATTATGGACCTGCTTTGTTTAAAATTTCTTTTTATAGGAAGTCTTGACAAAGCTACAAGAGAAACTGCTACTCTGGATTTCACTCTAAGTAAACAGTGGGCAATACAAAAGCATGAAGGAAATGCGGAGAGAAAATGACAGGAATGTATTCTAACAGGAAGCAACAGCAGTGGAAGGGCCCCAGGCTCAGACAAAAGAGGCATTCCTGTTCCAAACATTTCCTAGTTTTATGATTGTAAACACACAAGTAACTTTAGATAACACTTAGGAGTTTCAGGTTTCTAATTCACAAAAACAAGCAATTTACACTTGTTCTGCCTACCTCAGATAGCTGTTGTGAAAGACAGGTGTGAAAGAAGTCTGAAAACACTATATAATGTATAACATCACCATCATTATTATTCTGCAGCTTAGTGATGTTTCAAAAAAGATAGGAAATGACCCTGTGATTAGACTTAAAAGGGACATAGGCCCAGAGGAGAATGAAAGTACACAGGAAGTGAACCCAAAATATAATATAAAGATTCATTCTGACAAAGTAGAGAAGATACTTATAGAAATCACCTGGTAGGAAAGAGATCATTTTCTTACGCATTCAGATTTTTTAAGAAGGTAAAAGAGAGGAAATGGCTACATAATTAAGCATCAGTATTTTTCTGATGTCTCAGAAAACAAACACAAGTACATTTTCTTGGCTATAAAAATGGAATATTAATAATTGCTTCCTCATAAAGCTGTTGGACAATAAAATGAACTAATGGATATAAGACTGCCCTGTGAATTATAATGTACTGTAAAATTGTTACAAATGCACTCAAAACAGAGTATAAACTGAAAAATACCAAGTACAAATAAATGTTGAATGTGTTTATGTGGGGGCGATGATGATGGTTTTGCTATATTCAATGAAAAGGAACAAGAAGCTTGGCACAGACGGCATCTCTATATATAATAGGAACCAGGGTGCAAAGCACTGTCATCTATCAAAGAGAGTGGAAAATATCCTAAATTATATACAAATTACTTTCTGAGAACTATTTTTTCTGACTTATTCTAACATGTGATAGCAGTTATGTTCTAAGCTATAATAACAACTGTAAGAGAAATGCCCAGATACCAAGCTTCTCATGGTTCAGTACAGATAGAAATTGGATGAACTGAGGGCAAAAAGAGGTTAAGAAAAAAAGTCAACAGAGTGAGGCCATGGAACAGTGGTGATACACTTACACAGAACCAGAAGGCCACTTGTAAGATATTGTCCAGGAGGCTACAAAGATACCATTTTGCCTACCAAATGCAGAGAAACAGAAGTGTTTACCTAATAACGTACACATACGAAAATTCTAGTACTTATTTAACTGGGACACAGCACACAGCCTAACAAAAAGGAAAGGAAGTCAGTAGCTCAGGTAGCCATCTAAAAAAAAACAACGATCAACAAGATACATGTAAAAAATTATTTGTGAAGCTAATGGGGCAAGAAACACAAAACTATACAAAATGAAAGAAACAAATATTTATACCATGGGGAATGATGTGAGGAGACACAACTTGAAGCAGCCTGAGGCTAATAAATCATAAAAACTGTCTTCGGTGGAAAACCCAGAGGCAGCAGTCAGATACAACGCAGCCTGATGTAAATGGTCATTTATCCAAAACACAAAAACTCAAGAGGGAGCAAGACGTTCAGGCAAGAGTCTCAATCACTGGCTAATGAACTACTCCTAAACAGGGCACTATTCCTATTCAATAGGTAAAGAAGTGCAGGCCACACAGACTTCCTTCTTAATCACAAAGCTGGCAGGAGTCAAAGGTCATGGAGGTAGGAAGCTAAAAATGGGTACTATAGAAATCATTTGAGGCCACCCAAAACCCAACATCTCAGCATATTCTGAGAGAAGACTGTTAGACAAGCAAATGTTAGCCATGGCTACCTGATCTGTATTGTAATATGAAGAATTTTTAAAAACATCAAAAGATACTGGTGATTTATACTGTAACAATTTTGCTTTCCTAAATTGCATTTTTTACCTGCAATAAGCTGGAAGCAGAAGAAAGAAAATAATAAACTTTTCAACAAAAGAGGAAGTTATTGTTTCTTTCAGCATTAACTGGAGATATATATATAATAAATGTGTTACAACTTTACTGAGTTATGACTTTGGTTATCCAATCATCACATCAAAGAATGAGTGTAATTCCTAGACTTTTGAAAAGGGAAAAAGTAGAAGCAGTGACATTTTATTTTCTTGGGCTCCAAAATCACTGTGGACAGTGACTGCAGCCATGATATTAAAAGACACTAGCTCCTTGGAAGGAAAGCTATGACAAGCTTAGACAGTGTATTAAAAGCGGAGACATCACTGACAAACGTCGCTCAGGCAGCCATCTAGAAAGAACAACTAGCAACAAGTGGCTAAGAAGAACTATGAAGAAAACACAACGGAGGGTGTGATGGAGGGATAACTGCAGGCAGGTTCTTGACCAGGGAAGCCCCAGCTCCTCATAAATAAATGTAAATAAGATTCATGGCTGCTGCTTTTCAAGCACTACATAAAAGCAGCAGAGCAGAGACTGAAATCCAGATACTCGTCTCCCAAGGCCAGTATCTGCTGGGCGCTGAACCCGCCCACTGCAGGTACAGGGATGCCTGTTTCTGATTGACTAATCTACCCAGAAAGACAACTGTAAGAGAAATGCCCAGGTCCAAGTTTCTCAGGCCCTTCTTCCAGACTAATAACAAACCGAGACAGCATATTAAAGAGAGATTGATTTTTTCTTTCTTTTTGGCCATGCCACATGGCTTATGGCATCTTAGTTTCCTAACCAGGCATCAAACCTGGGCCCCAGCAGTGAAGGCTCCCAAGTCCTAACCACTGGACCACCAGGCAATTCCCAAGACTGCCTTTTTCTAATCTGCACATAGGTTCCAAGGAAACCCCTTGAAGCTCCTCCTATAGGACTTTCATTCAGAACAAATTATTGGATCTACAATCATCAAAGTGGTGTTAATATGCTTGTCAACTGAAAAATGGAAATAGACTAATTATGTTGAACTAGATTCTATAAAGATATTCATTAACAAAGAGTTATAATGTGAGATAATCACAACTTTCATTGTTCTTCTTCATTTTGATAAAAATTTTAATCTAGTAAGTTAATAACATGAGGCTGGGTGATATATACTGGATCTGGAAGACCCAAGTCTCAGTTGTGCCTTTTCTCCAAGTCATTCAGCTGACAGTTTAACCTAACTTCAGATTATTCACTTGTAAGGTAAGGATAACAAATATCACCCTATCTCACCACTGTGAAAAATTCTATTCAAATGGAAATACTTTTTCTTACTAAGACATCAAGTAAAAAAAAGCAAATACAATTATATTAAAATAAAAACAGACACTGGTAATAAAGAAAAAAAAATCTTGTATATATCAATAGACAGTAAATGCAAAAGGTTTTTTTTTAATATCAAATAACACCAGGCTTCCATATTTTAAAAAAAATCAAATTCTTTCCTGCTGAGGTGCTCCCTCTGTTCTCACTGCTTCCAACCCACTGGAGGGTCCATGTGCCGTGATGATGATAGTGATGTCACAAAAACAGAGCAACATTGCTGACTGAGGGTTTCCATGAGAGGATCAAGTGTCAAACTGATCCGAGTCCTCTCACTTGGGCTGATCAAATCTTATTCTTCTACAGCCCTCTATTCTTGCCAAATTTCAGGTCTGGATGCAATAATTTTTTTTTTTTTTTTTAGCCAATTTAGAAGTCGTTAGACTGACTTATGTGTCTCCATCTTCTCAAAATGTTCCTGATCAACACTGTCAGAAACTTTTTTTCTTTGAACTCTAAATTACTCTCATATTATAGCTCAGCTGCCAGATACCAGTTATTCATCTACACTTACTATTGTAAGGGACTTGAAAGCAGTCGCTGTCTGAAATCTCTTTCCTCAAAGCACCTTGTGTAAGGGCTTTGAATATTGTTCCCACACAACTCCAGAAAATGAACTGATCAAAGGCAAGCGTGTGCCATACATCAGGCCCTGTTCTGGGTGCTGAAGGTAGTGTGTGTGTGTGTGTATGTGTAAATTTAAGACACCCAAGATGACCAGAAGAAAGAAAGAAAAAGGTGACTGTTAAAGAGACTTAAGAATCTGCAAGAGCTGGAGTTGTTCATCACGTGAGCATCTAGGAATCCCAAACAGCTGGCACCCAGAGAATGAAGGTAAATGTTCACTCTTCTGAGAAAAAGTTTATAATCAGATTGGTGTAGTGATACAAGTATATTGTGAAGACAAGGAGATCCCTCAAATTCCCTAATGCTTCACCAGACTTCTGATCTAAAGATATGCAGATTAACTCTCAGGAGACTGACTTCTGATACATCAGCATGTGTTCTACAAAGATATATTTGGGTCCAGCATGGAGGCGACATAGCAGAGTGGTTAAGGACACTGGTGCTGAACTGCCTGTGCTCAGATCCTGGCTCTGTCACTAAATACGCAAATAGAGCTGCATGACATTAGCCGAGTTACTCAATCTCTTTATGCCCCAACTTCTCCATATGTATAATGTGGATGAAAAAGGATCCACCTCTTCAGGATTTCATGAGGATTAAATGAGAATGCATGTAAATAAAGTGTTCCAAAGAGAGCCAAGGGGAAGGGAAAAATCGCTCAGTCAAAGGCTAGCCAGGCACACATTAAATGCCTTTATCGTAGGATGACCATTTAATTTACCATCTAAGCTAGGACAATCTGGTGAATGAAAAGGGACTATATCAAGACTGCAAAAACTTAGATTGCATCAGGCAAACCAGGACATATGGTCATGCCATGAGTTAAGTGTTAAAAGAAACCAGAGACTGTGGCTGGAGGAAGCAGAGCTCCTTGCTTCGCCTCTACATGGAGGTCACCCATAGACGCAGATATCAAAGATACCTGAATTAGAGTCACCTACAGTCAGCAGGCACATTCTTGTTTAGCTGCTAAGTCATGTCCAGCTCTTTTGCGACCCCATATGCTATAGACCTCCACACTCATCTGTCCATGGGGTGTCCCAGGCAAGAACACTGGAGTAGGTTGCCACATCTTCTCCTGATCCCACTCAGGGATCAAACCTGCATTTCCTGCATTGGCAAGTGATTCTTTACTACTGAGCTACCTCCCTGCTTCACCTCTTTGCATGGAGGCCGCCCACAGATGCAGATACCAAAGGTTAACAACTGAATTACAGTCGCCAACAGTCAACATGCACATATGCTGAAGCTAAATGAGCATACTTAGTTGTTCGTTGTAAATGGTTTCAATGGTAAAATACCAATCAATATCGGCACAACCCCTCAAGATGAATAACAAGCATCCAACAAATACCGAGGACACAATAATGGCAACAAGCAGAAAGGTTACCTTGCTTGTTAGGTAAGGTAAGCTGTAAGGTAAGACTTGCTCCTAGCCCTCAAGAAGCTAACCACCAGTTAAATGATCCCTGCAGGTAGCTTCCTCCACTCGTCCCCAGAGGCCACCGCTATAGCAAACACACCAAGGCGGGAAGCAATCTCAGAGAAATACTGAAAAAGATGAAAAGACGACTTGAAAAATAAACACAGCAAAGAGAGAAATAAAGTATTTCATTATTTTACATGGCATTGCCAAGTTTAAGACATTCTTCAAAGGAAAAACAAAATCTACAAAAAACTGTTTGTGGCAGATAGCTTATGTTTTGGCCTACGCAGCACCCACTTCTTTCTTTGCACAATTACTGCTCTTCCATTACATGTGATCTCATTAGGAACAAAAAAACCCAATTTGGAAGAAAACATAATTCAAGAGAGAGAAAAGAGGAGGAGAGAAAATGAATCAGGAAATTAACAGTGCCTGATAATGTCTAATGTCTCAAAAAAAAAAAAAAAAGTTCTCATGTTTTAGAGACAGGTATTGAAACAGATACAGATGAAATGATGTGATGTCTGGAATGTGCTTCAAAATATTCAGGGTCAGGGGAGTGGGTGTGGATATAGATGAAGTAAGACTGGCTATGAATTCATCATTATTGAAGCTAAGTGATAAGTATACTAGAGTTAATTATTCTATTCCATGTAAAATTTTCCAAAAGAAAAACATTTAGTTCATACACAGTATGGCCTTAATTTTATAAAAGCACGTCTCTTCTTCTGTACATATGCATGGAAAGCTATCTGGGCTAACGTCCACCTCGTGTCAATGATTCCTGCATGGTGAGATCTGGGACAGCTTCATCACTTTCAACCTTGAATTTTCTACATTGTTTGAACTCAAAGTAGTAATTATGCATTATTCCCCCAAATAATGGAGTGATATCACTTAAATCGAAAGCCTAAAGTCAAATATGACAACAAATATGTTAACACTGGTTAAATCTGGTGTATGGATCATTATTTTCTATTTGTATTTCCTGTACTGTTTTTAATGTAAACATTAATCAATTACTTGTGAGGATTCTCTAACATAGGTTTCTCAACCTTGGCACTACTGACATCTGGGGCCAAATGACTCTTTGCTGCGGGTGGCTTTCTTGTGCACTCTAGAGTGTTCAGCTGCGTTCCCGGCCTGTACCCACTAGATACGGTGGCACCACGACCACTCTTCCTGTCGTGACAACTGCAAACACCTGCGAAGTGAAGTGAAGTGAAGTCGCTCAGTCGCGTCCGACTCTTTGTGAACCCACGGATGGAGTATCCTGCACCAGGCTCCTCCATCCATGGGATTTTCTAGGCAAGAGTACTGGAGTGGGTTGCCATTTCCTTCTCCAGGGAATCTTCCCGACCCAGGGATCGAAACCAGGTCTCCCGCATTGTAGACAGACGCTTTACTGTCTGAGCCGCAAACACCTGTGGGCATTACCAAATGTGCTCTGGAAGGTAAAATCACCCCAAAGAACCATTGCTCTAACATACCATATAACAGCCGAAGCATTCTCCATTCTGCAAAACACAAATTCCCCAGTCCTTAGATATAGCCTGCATATCTAAAAATAATTTTAACATTGTATCACTTGCTGTTACTCTAAATACTCTACTGGTAGTTCAGACTACCTCAAGTAGATAAACCAGTTTTGCTGCTGCACATTTAGTGATTCAATAAACATTATACTACTTTTGACACTTCTTTTATTTAGCTCCAAAGCCTGAAACTAAAAGCCTCAGGCTATATGTAGTACTAAAACCTTCAAGAATATGGGGGAAAAGCATTAAAAGGTTACATAATCCAATCTTCTTAAAATTGACTTCCCAACCTTCTTAAAATTGACTTCCCAACCTTTGGTCAAACTCAACAGTTCCCAAACATTCCCCAAGGGAGAATAACTCACACAAAGATGAAAGCTTAAAGAACTATCATCTTGCTTCTCACTACTCAGATGAGATCTGCAGACCAGAAACATCAGCATCACAGCACAGCTCATCAGAAATGTAGAATCCCAGGCTGCCTCTCAAACCTAACTAAATCAGAATCTGCATTTTAAAAAGCTCCCCAAGTGATGTATACACACATTAAGTCTGAGAAGAAGTGATCTAGCTTTATAAAAACTTTCTCAAAGCTGAAGCTTAGAAGGCTATATTCTTATAATACAGAGAACAAGTTTCTTATACTTAGGGAGATAAAAGAAGAACTGTATAATTACAAAACAGTAACAGGATAAATCCTTCCCAGCAGCAGGGTCTTTTCCAATGAGTTGGTTCTTCCTATCAGAAGGTCAAAGTATTGGAGCTTCAGCATAAGGCAAAAGCAGAAGGGGGCGTTGGAGAATGAGATGGTTAGATAACATCACTGACTCAATGGGCATGAATCTGAGCAAATTCTGGGAGACACTGGAGGAGAGAAGAGCCTGGTGGGCTGTAGTCCATGGGGTCGGATATAACTTAGCAACTGAACAACAGCAACACAGGGTAAAAGAAAAATGAATGGAATCCACCTCCATCACTCTCCTCAAAAAAAAACAAAAACAAAAACCCTACCTGGATTCTTTACTACTGAGCCACCTGGGAAGCCTAAGCCTTATTTTAAAATCAAGCTGAGAAATTCAAATAGAAATCTATAATGGAAATCTTATATTAAGACAGACGAACTTTGTCCTTGAAAAGAAATAGCTCATCTGAATAACATAAAGCTACAGTTCCTAAACCTGGCTGATTATCCTAGAATATTTATTTTTAAAAATAAAGATTTCTGGGACCTACTTCCAGATATCATGATTAAAGACAGCTGGGACTTCCTTTTTTTTTGTTTGTTTGAGCCATTTCTGATGATTAGTTCCATTTAAAAATCACTGTCTTAGGAGGATTTTTTTAAGATACCATTTTCTTTCTCATTACATTTTTAAATAATGGGTATGCATTTGGCCTATTTCAATAACCACTATATAATAAGAGAACAAAAAGGGGACTAATGAGTCCTAGGGAAAAAAGTTTAGATGAAAGTGAGATTCAGTTCAGTTCAGTTCAGTCGCTCAGTCGTGTCCAACTCTGTGACCCCATGAATCGCAGCACGCCAGGCCTCCCTGTCCATCACCAACTCCCGGAGTTCACTCAGACTCGCGTCCATTGGGCCAGTGATGCCATCCAGCCATTTCATCCTCTGTCATCCCCTTCTCCTCCTGCCCCCAATCCCTCCCAGCATCAGAGTCTTTTCCAATGAGTCAACTCTTCGCATGAGGTGGCCAAAGTGAGATTAGGTGATGTCAATTCACCACACCTAGAAAAAAGGTTGGTGAGCTCGTCAGCAATTGTGTAGTGGCCTGGAAGAAAGGAATCATTTCTCAATGTCCAGAAGTGAACTCACTTCTAGAATGACTACAGCTAGCAACCTCCTTTAGCAACTCAGTGTGCGTAGTGGAGCTTAGAAAATTTTTCTTAATGAATTAAGGATTTTATGAAATACCTACTAGATTTGTAACACTACTCTGTGCAAGATGAGACTGCATCAAAGCCTCTAGAAAGGTCTGGAACTTAAAGGAAAAAGAAGGAAGAGAAGTAGGAAAAGAGGAGGAGAAAAAGGGAGGAAAAAGGACGAAAAGGAAGACTTTTTCCCCGAAAAGAATTTCAATAGCAACCGAGTGGGCTACGTCATGAATCAGTCCATTTTTTTTTCTCTCTGTTGTCACTATCCTAATCTAAATCAATATCATTTATACTGCAGTCTCACAACTGGTTCTCCCCACTTCTACTACTGAACTCCTTACTGCCTTCTTGATCAAAGAGCCAGAATAATCTTTTTAAAGTTCCCTGAGATAGAGCCAGACCCAGAAATCACTAAGTTCAGAAGTCATTCCTGCAACAGATGCACAGGCAGGGTTCAGGAGGGTGGCAGCAGCAAGTGTCTTAATCCATCCGGACTCCTATAAGAAAACATCAGACTGGGTAGCTTATAAACAGCAGACATTTATTTCTCATGGGGCTAGAGGCTGGAAGTCTGAGACAAGGGTGCCAGCATGGCTGGTTGAGGACTCTCCTGGGTGCACACTTCTTGCGGTATCCTCACACATGGAAAGGCGCTAAGGGATCTCTGCTGCCCCCTTTTACAAGGCACTAACTCGTGAGGTTCCACTCTCACGACAGAGGCACCTCCCAAAGGTGACACCTACTAATACCACCTTTGGGGGTTAGGATTTGAATGTATGTATTTTAGGGGAACTCACTCAGATTGTTACAGTATCACTAAGCATACAGCTCTCTTCAGGTGGTATGACTTTGGCAGTAATTCCAGGCCTTTTGACAAAGTCTCTTGTTCCTGCCTGTTTTCTGAACCAGATCCTCCAGTCTTTTCATCAAATGCTATGAAGTACTTGACAATCTTCCAATAAATTCCTTTTCTGCATAAGCTGGCTGGAGTCAGAACCTGTAATTCTCAACTAAGAAAACTTTTTGGAACAATGCTGTGCCTTTTTCCTTTATAAAATGACCTGTCACTAAGTTTAGCCTTCCAAAAATGGGTATAATTAAAAAGCTGACATTCTAAATACCATGCAGGTCACTAATCTCTTTAAAACAGCTTTCAAAATGAACAATTTCCATTTTATTACTTGATTAAACACCTACTCTGAGCTTGCATCTGGTTAGCTAACTATGGCTAAAGAAACAGACCATCAAGCTGACTGGTCTCATTACAATTTATGACCTCAAACTGGGCACTCCACTAGATTTCCCGAGTCCATTCACCATTTACTTCTCTACAGCATTATGCCACACCTTCTCCTTGCTCCTTAACTTCCAACAGCACATCCCCATCCTCGCTTTGCAGCTGATGGCAACTGTTCTATATTTCACCAAAAAAGAGGCAATCAGGAAAGTATGGTTCCACAGACTTTCAACCACATCTGCACCAACCTACTTGCACCTGTAACCATACACATTTCTCAGTCTTCCCTTCTATTACCTTGACTGAACTGCACTCATCTCTATTTATGTGTTAGCTCTCATATCCCTATTATTGTTTAAGGACATCAGCCTAGCAACTGTTCTCTTTCTGCAGCATCACCAATCATGTCTTCTATACTGCAAAACTGTTATTATTATCTCCCAACTTAAAAATTCTCAGCCAAAGCAATCTAAAGAGAGAAGAACAAATTTGGAGCATCATGCACTTCTAGTTTCCAACTACATTAAAAATCTATAGTAATTAAAACAGTATGGAATTTGACATAAAAACAGACACATATGTCAAAAGAACAGAGAGCCCAGAAATAAATCCACACACATATGGCATACACACACACGCACGCGCACGTGCACACACACACACACACACACACACACACACACACACACACTCTCCTTATGACAAAGCAGCCAAGAGTGAACAATGGGAAAAGAACAGTCTCTTTAACATATGGTGTTGAGAAAATTGGAACAGCCATATGCAAAAGAATGAAACTTGACCACTACCTTACACCATACACAAAAGTCAACTCCAAATGGATTAGACTTGAACATAAGACCTGAAACCATAAAATTCCTAGAAGATAACATAGGCGGTAACTCCTTGACATAGGTCTCAGTGATGATTATCTGAATCTGACATGAAAAACAAAAGCAACAAGAACAAAATTAAACAAGTGGGACTATATCAAACTGAAAAGCTTCTGCATGGCAAAGGAAACCATTGAGAAAATGAAAAGGCAAATGGGAGAAAATATTTGCAAACCATATATCTGCTAAGGGGCTAATATCCAAAATTAGAGAGAACTCATACAACTCAATAGCAAAAAAAAAAAAAAAAGTGATTATAAAATGGGCAGAAAATCTGAACAGACTTTTTCAAAGAAGACCATGGCTAATAAGTATATGAAAAGATGTCCTCATCAGGGGGAGGAGATGGCAACCCACTCCAGTATTCTTGCCTGGAGAATCCCAGGGACGGTGGAGCCTGGTGGGCTGGCGTCTATGGGGTCGCACAGAGTCAGACATGACTGAAGTGACTTGGCAGCAGCAGCAGCCCTCATCAGGGAAATACAAATGAAAACCATACTGAGATATCACTTATCATCTGTTAAAATGACTATCTGTTAAAATGACTTATCATCTGCTAAAAGACAAGAAATAACAAGTACTGATGAAGATATGGAGAAATGGGGAGCCTTGTGTACTGTTCGTGGGAATGTAAATAGGTGCAGCTACTGATGAAAAACAGTACAGATATTCCAAGAAAATTAAAAAATAGAACTACCATATTATCTAGCAATTCCATATCTGAGTATTCATCCAAAAGAAATAAAAATACCAACTCAAAAGATATATGCACCCCTGTGTTCACTGCAGTATTTACAATAGTCTAGATATGAAAGCAACCTAAGCATCTATCAATGGATGGATGGATAAAGAAACTGTGGTGTGTGTATATACATAATTGATCCTTATTCAACTATAAGAAAAAGAAAGAATTTTGCCATTGGTGACAATATGAATGGACATCAAAAGCATTATGGTAAGTGAAATAAGTCAACCAAAGAGACAGCCCAATGCAGAACAATTCCAAAGGCCACTTTAGCTCCAGAGCTCCCTGTGGAGTCAGCCAAGATGTGGTTTAGGACTACATCACAGTTCAACTTCTCTACTTGCCAAATCCTAACTCGTTCGTATTTCTTCCACAGGTGCTGAACATCTGGACACTCCTTAACATCCCATAGATTACACTCTGTCTCAAATTCTGCTTCCAGAAGACCCCAACCTGTGACAGTTAAAAGAAAAAAACAAATGCTGCTGAAACTAAAAATAAATAAATAAATAAACGAGTCAAAAAAACCACATCCCTATGAAGTAGAAATGAACATCCTTGTAATAGGTCTATAATATGGATTCTCTCCTCCTACAGAAAAGGCTGCATAATAACAGACTCTATTTTCAACAGAGCATAAGGTCAACCGTAAAAACTACTATTCTGGGTATCCAGTTGTAGCCAAGTAATCAAGTATGGCCAATCTGATTTGAGCTGAAGTGATGTGTATAACTTCCAGAACTTGTCCTTAGAAGAAGTAATGTGCCCTCTACCTCTGATCTTTCTCTTTGTGAAAAGGAATATGGACAAAATGTTCAGCATCTTGGACTGTGCAGATGCAGGCAATAACCCAATGATGCCAGAGCAACAAAGCCAAAGGAGCCTGGAACCCTGTGGAGCTACCACACTAGCCCTGGGCTGTTTACACTGGAATATCATATCAGAAAGAACTCTCTAGCTTGTTTAAACTTCTATAACTTGGGTGACAGCTCACCTGCTTTCACTCCTCTATTTACATCTCCCCTAACCTGGTGCTCTCATTCCCAACAGCCAGCACCTGCAGGTCTCGTAGGGGGCTACTCTCAGGCTGCCCGCACGTTTATCCACCTCTCCCCATCAGGAGGGGACCTTCAGCAATAACAGACGGGGACAGAAGTATAAAGTCTCTGCTTTCTTTCTTTGCCCCAACAGTGGCAGCACTTAGGTATAAGCTCCAGAACCCCCTGGAAAGACTAAGCCAAAGTTGTCCTCCCTGGGGCTCTACTTTACACTTGCTTAGTACCTTCAGCTTCCTTTTCCTCACTCTCTACCAGGTTTCCCTGAAACTATTTCAAGGAAGAAGCAATTACAGATGCTTTATAAACCTTCAAGTATCAAGTAACAGCCAACAAGCAATAGAAATTTCAACATTTCAATATCAACATTTAAGAATATAAACATATTTAGAACATAACTGAAATGTAACAATAAAAATGATCTCTTATTGGATGTTAAACCTGGATTAAGAGACTTACTAAAGCACCGTAACATTTATTTACTATGAAATAATTATACTAGTGCACAAAATCAAACATAAGCCTTCAAAGAGAAACTCTTTTCAATGATAAGACTGTTTTAAAACCATTTGGCACTGTTCAATGTTATAACCAAAAAAATAACCCAAAATCCTATAACTAAAAAAAGGCATGGTGGTGAAATGCTGGTAAATTAAGAAATAGAGGATGGGGGAGGGATACACTGGGAGTTTGGGATTAGCAGATGCAAGGTATTTTATATGTGTGTGTGTGTGTGTTTATGTGTGTGTATGTATCTGAATCACTTTGTGGTACACGAGAAAATATCACAACACTGTCAATGAACTATATACTTCAATAAGTTTAAAAAGAAAGAAAGATGGAGGAAGCCAGATGTGGGAGAGAACTTCTTTGGTGGTGTTTTTCCTATTTGTTACTGCAAAGCAAACCTCCAATCTAGTTATTAAACTTTCAGTCTATCTGAGGTAATAGCTATTATGCCAAAAGCAATTACAGAGGCTAGAACTGAAGCTCTGAGGGTTTTGTTGTTGTTGTTTTAGCTGAAGTAAGATAATTCCTGGGTTTGTGTACATGTGCTCTTATCCTTTAATCAGTAAACACATTTCGATTTCAAAATTCTCACTGCTGCTGCTGCTGCTAAGGCGCTTCAGTCGTGTCCAACTCTGTGCGACCCCATAGACAGCAGCCCACCAGGCTCCCCATCCTTGGGATTCTCCAGGCAAGAACACTGGAGTGGGTTGCCATTTCCTTCTCCAATGCATGAAAGTGAAAAGTGAAAGTGAAGTCGCTCAGTCGTGTCCGACTCTTAGCAACCCCATGGACTGCAGCCCATCAGGCTCCTCCGTCCATGGGATTTTCCAGACAAGAGGACTGGAGTGGGGGTGCCATTGCCTTCTCCACAAAATTCTCCCTACTTTTTCCCATTTCTTCTCTATTGGAAAAATCACAGATTAAGAAAAACCATTATCCTGGATAAATGTGTTCAATATTATTTTGATGTAAACATTTTTAGACAATTTTTAAAAAGCAGATCAAATAAATGAACATGGGAAGATTACATGCATGTTAGTAAGGGGTGTTAAATTTATATTAATCCCTGGTTAAAAAAAAACACAATTATTTTTTGTTTATGAGCAACTGTCTGATTGGAACAGTATCTGTAGTTTAAAACCAGTCTAATAAATAAATAAATAAATAAAACCAGTTTAATGACCTTTGTGAAGCTCTATAAAAACCATCGGGCTTCCCTAGTGGCTCAGATGGTAAAGAATCCAACTGCAATGCAGGAGGCCTGGGTTCGATCCCTGGGTTAGGAAGATCTCCTCGAGGAGAGCATGGCAACCCACTCTAGTATCTTGCCTGGAAAATTCCC
This sequence comes from Nanger dama, assembly GCA_917880005.1. Taxonomy (NCBI): domain Eukaryota; kingdom Metazoa; phylum Chordata; class Mammalia; order Artiodactyla; family Bovidae; genus Nanger; species Nanger dama. Next base: position 11,012,973 of record CAKJTW010000018.1, on the reverse strand, counting down.
ATGGTGAGAGGAGACTGGTGGGCTACGGTTAATGGGGTCACAAAGAGTCAGACACGACTGAGTGACTAAGCACAGCATAAAAACCATCAGTAAAGCCCTTGACTGCTTTGTGGTAACTGTTAAATATTCTAATGTGAGGGGTTTTTTGTGTTTGTTTCACTGTGGCTATACAGAACATAAAACTTAACCATTTTAACCATTCCTCAGTTATACGGTCCAGTGGCGTGGCAGGAAGGTCATTCACCCTGTTGTGAAACCATCACCACCATTCATGTCCTAAACTTCTCCATTTCGGAACCAAAACTCTGTACCCAATGAGCTATTTCTCCTTCCCCCAGCCCCTGGCAGCCACCATTCTACTTTCTGTCTCTACGTATTTGACTAATATAAGTACCTCCTATCAGTGGGATCATGCAATATTTATCCTTTCGTGTCTGGCTTATTTCACTTAGCATGATGTCTTCAAGGTTCATTTATGTTGTAGCATGTGTCAGAATTCAACCCCTATGACACTGAATAACACTCCACTACATGTGTACAACACATTCCGTTTATCCATTCACTCGTACATGGACATTTGGGTGGTTACCATCTTTTGACTATTGTGAATAAAGCGGTTATGAACACTGGGGTCTATATCTGTTCAGGCCCTGCTTTCATCCTTTGGGTATAAACGGAAGTGGAATTCTTATATCACATAGTAATTCTATGTCTAAATCTTTGGGAATCACCACACAATGTAAGATTTTAAAGCACAGTTATTAGTGTATTCTACAGACCTATGAGAAGTAGCTCTTATTTTCTGTGTTGATTGCTTACACTGCCTGTATTTACCTCAAAATTTCAACTTGTAACACACTTGTCAGAAGTGGCCCAGGATTTCACATTTGAAAGGGGGGAGAAAACAGTAATAATAGCAGCTATCACCTGTTGATAGATTGTGAGCTAAGAGCTTTATGTATAAGGATGAACACACAGTACTAGCCAGACAAGAAATTAAAGTATGGTCTTTTCCTAAATGTATTTCTCAGAAGGTTAACAGTCATTATAATAGAGGTTTGGGGGAGTCAAGTTGGTCAAACAGTTTAGATTGTCTCCTGAGGATTTTTCTGACTTTAATGCATCCTGTGACTTTCTACGAGGGGATACATTGAGCTATTTAAGTGTTTTGCCTTTTGTTGAAGATCACGTTGCAGAAATGTTCTGATGCAGGGCAAGGTTCCCAATGGCAGCACTCTAAGCACTCGGGTCCTGATCACTCTGTGATGGGGGAGGCTGTCTTGTACATTGCAGCAGGCCAGCAGCGTCCCTCTCTTCCACACACTAGATGCCAGGAGCACGTCCCCACCTTAGGATGACCAGCAACGTCTCCTGGACCTCCTTGGTGGTGCAGTGGATAGGAATCCGCTTGCCAATGTAAGACACATGGGTTAGATCCCTGGTCCAGGGAGATTCCACATGCCTCAGGGCAACTAAGCCTGTGGGCCACAACTATGGAAGCCTGCGCACCCTCAAGCCCATGCTCTGCAACAAGAGAAGCCACTGCAATGAGAAGCCTGTGCGCCGCAACTAGAGAGCAGGCCCCGCTCACCACAGCCAGAGAAAGACCATGCACAGCAATTAAGATCCAGTGCAACCAAAAATAAAAACATGCCCCCAGACATGGCCAAATGTAAAATCGTCCTGGGTTGAGGGCCACTTGTCTGTTATAATGTCAGTGAATTTACCGTCTGTTTCCCCATTTAAACAGAGGTCATCAAACAGGAATGTCCTCTTTCCCTCCTGCCTCACACCTCCCGTGTCCTGTCTTCCCTCTTCTGCCAAAGGACAGCTGTTCCTCTCAGCCTCCTCCACCCGTGCACTGGATTCCATTCCTACCTGCCTCATATCACCACCTGCCCACCATGTATCCGCTGGACAGTACATTTAATTTCTCCCTCAGACTCCAAACATGCTCACTTTTATCTTTCCTAAACGAAAGAAACAAACCCAAACCCTTTCTCCTCCCCCTCAAGTTGTTTCCCTCCTCTATGCAACCAAATTTTCGAAGGATCCACCTTGTATTCATGGCCTCCGCTTTCACTACTTTTATACGTTTACTTCTCTACCCAAGAAAATCTGGGTCTACAGCTGTTTTTCTGTTCTCTCAAAGATTCCACCTGCCCAGTTCAGTGGTCTCCTCAGGGTCCTTCCCTTAACTCACATCACAGGGTGTTTAAAATATTTTTAATTAACTTCTGGAGAAAATATTTGACCTGGTGAGCAATCTCACCACAATGTTATTCTCCTGGTTCTCTTTTTCACCTTAGTGATGGCTTTCTCTGTTTCTTCTGCATCCCTAAAGACAGGCACTTTTGGGGATGGTTTTTCATTACTACTCTTCTAAATGATCTCCATGACTCCAAATACCCCAAGGAATTCCCTGTTCATCTCTGAGACATTAAATCCTGAGCTCAAAATTAAGATTTTTTTAACAGCAAGGTGGCTGCTATATATTCAAAATCATAATTTTGAATAAAAGGAACAAAAAGTAGTTATTACCATAAACAGTAATTGCCACAAAGAAATGACTTCTATACACAGGCACTGAAGAAAGTGCTTTATAAATACTATTAACTCATTTAATTTACTCCTCTACAATCCAACAAAGTTGGCTTACTATTCCAACATTATAAACGAGGTTACGATCTCAAAGAAGTAACTTTCTCACATAGCTAGTAAGATTTAAGTATAGCATGGGAACTAGATTTTACTTCAAAGCCAGTTTTTTTTTAAATCAAGTGTATTGTTTCATATTATCTTTTAAATCTCTCCTCAAAATTCAATTGTCTTAGCTCTTCTTGATTTTTACAAACCTACAGGATAATTTAAAATCAGCACTGGAAACAGTATACACTTGGACCTCTGGATCAAAGAAAATAACTATTTTTCTAAGAATCCTAAGGCTGAAAAAAAGTCTACGTTATATAGTTCATCCCCAAGCCTGTAGGCAGAACTGTATCTAGACCATTCCAGACAGATGGGTATCTTCTATTTTTAATGACATCTAGGAAAGGAGATTCTCGCCTACCAAATTTAGGTTGTGAGCCAAAGGAAGGAAGTGGATCTAATTTTATGCTCCATATAGCTACACCTTCACATACAATTAGCAATGTGCATCTTAACAGAATATTAGAACAACTAGTAGAGAGGCACACAAAAATCTACAATATAAAGCCAGTCACTAGAAAGGGCTTCGGCTAGATGTCAAGTTGACAAGGGACCAAAATCATTCTAGTCCAAAGTACAAAAGAACTGACATCATTGTCTTCTTATTATGTTAAAACAAGTCCGGCAGAGTAACAAGAAAAATGACAAAGGAGTTTCCAGCAGGCAGTATATCCACTATCTGACTGTAACTAATTACAAACAGTTAAGTCCAAATTTTAATGAAGCACAGTCATGAATACACCTTAAATGAGTAACTTTTAAGGTTTCCAGTTTTATTCTTGCCAATACTTCCTTGAGGCTCCAGGCTTGAGGATCCAAACATTTCACAATTCCCCACCAAAGACTTCCTAATTCTGCATATTACAGAACAAAGTTAAAGTCACTTTAGGATAATTATCTCAAAGATACTGACTAGAGCCAACACAAAGGTTTAATTGGCCCTGAAGTCAAATACTTTCCCAAATTAACCATTTGGACATGGATCTTCACAAAATTGGGAGAGTTTTGGCATTACTTCAAATAACATAACCCCATGGGTCAAATTGTACTGTAAAACTAAGTTCATTTTTTTAATGATTAAAGGAAACAAAGTAGATAATCACAAGAGTATAAATTTTGAATTTCATTATCATATTAAAATATAGTACAGACTAACAATAAATGAAACTTGATGAAGCTTAGTAAATGTCTGTATAAAATTACAATAACAGAGTTGGCATAATTCCAAAAACCCAGGTTACTGCTCAACCATTTTTAAAATCAAATACTCGTCAGAAACAGCAAATGTCAAAGATAAAAATAGCAACCTGATCCAATCAGGCAAATCACCAGATAACTTTTTGAAAGTAATTCAAGTTGCTTCTCATTTGAAGCAACTATTTCTACCTATGCATTAATGAGGTAGGACATTTGTGACCAAAACAGTTCTTTCTCTCATTTGTTTTAGTGAATGATTTGACAACAAACAGAATTAAAAATACAAGGTTTCATCTTGTCACATAAAACACTGTCATCATTGTTTTAACCCACCCAAAAACCTCTTACAAGCACAAAATATGTATTTCAAACTCCGAACTATCTTCAATTTAGATAAAAATTGCCTATCCCCCAAAAGTCTAAACTAAACAACAAAAATGCTATCTTATGTTTTACCAGACAGCAGCAGCTCTATAATGCCAAGTTTTATTTGGGGTCTGCTGGAGGCTCACGCAATTTTTTTCTCAGCTGCTTCTCAGTCATCACCTGATCCTGAAGTGGTAAGTGGTTAACAGCTTTATGATTCCAATTCACATTCTATCATGAGCAATCTCTGATTAGTAATTACAGTAAGCTATTTATAACATTCAGGGTATTTTTAATAACAGCTTACGTGAGATATAAACCACTATGCCATGTAGCGTAACTCTTTAAACTATCCAACTCATTGGTTTTTAATTTTCACAAAAATTCTACATCAGCCATCACTACTTAATTCCAGAATATTTTCAACACCTCCTAAAGAAATCTCACAACTGTTACTCATCACTCTTCACTTTTTCTTACTCCTAACCCTGGCAACCATAATTTACATTTTCTCTAATGATTTGCCTCTACAGGGCATTTTATATAAATGGAATCACACAATGTAGACTTTAATGACTGGCTTGTTTAACATAATGTTCTGAAGATTCATCAATACTGTAGTGTGTGTCAATACTCCATCTTTTTTATGACTGGGTAATATTCCGTTGTATAGAAATACCATATCTTATTTCACTATTCATCTGTTGATGAACATTCAGGTTGTTTCCACTTTTTGACTACTATGAACATGCTGCTTTGAAAATCTGTGTACAAGTCTTTGTGTGAACACAAGTTTTCATTTTTCTTGAGTATATACCTAGAAGTGGAGTTTCTGGGTCACATGGTAACTCTGTGTTCTTAACTTTTGAGGTACTGCCAAATTGTGCCAAAGCAGCTGCATCCCTTTACAATCCCACCAGGGCTATAGCATGGGTACAATTTCTTCCTGTCTTCACCAACCCTCGCAACTGTCTTTCTTTTTTATTATAGCCATCGTAGTAGTATGAAGTGGTATCTCACAGTTCTGATTCAAATTTCCCTAGTGATTAATGGTGCTGAATATCTTTGCATGTGTTTGTTGGCCATATATGTGTCTTCTTTGGAGAAATGACTCAAATCCTTTATTCATTTGTGAATTGGATTGTCTTTTTATTGCTTAGTTGTAAGATTTTTTTAATATTCTGGATATGTTCCTTATCAGATGTACGCTTTGCAAAATAATTCCCCCATTCTGTGAGTTGTCTTCTCAGTTTCTTGAAGGTGTCTTTGAAGCAAAAAAAATTTTTTTAATTTTCACACAGTATTAATTTATCTATTTTTTCTTTTGCCATTTGCACTTCTGGTGTTAGATCCAAGAAACCACTGCCTAATTCAAAGTCACAAAGATTTACTTCTACATCTTCTTGATAGATAAGATACCATTTCATCACCAATTTCTCCTCGCACTCCTATTGAAATCAGAGATGTACAGGTTTCATTTCTGGGCTTTCAATTCTATTCCATTGATCTATATGCCTATCTTTATGCCAGGACCACACTGCTTTGATTACTGTAGTTTTGTATTAAGTTTTGAACACTTAGGTTTTAAAGGAATACATGAAGAGTATGTTTAGACTCAGAAATTCCAATTACAGGAAGACTTCTTTTTTTCTGATTTCAAACTTACTCTCAGCAAATTTCAAAAGAAATCAGCATGTTCAGCTACTTACGTAACACATTTTCAGAGGTCTGTGTTCAGCACACTTTGTTTCACATGCAAGGCTTTACTTCTTTTGATTTCATGCAAGCACTAGACTCCTAGTTGCTCCACTACACAGGCTATAACACACCTGCCACCTGAGTTTAAAACAAAACTTTTTATAGAAAAAAAATTTCTCAAATTAAGTGACACTTTTTGGGGTCTCTCCAAAAATTTCTTTAATGGTGTTATGAGTTGAATGCATTTCTTATTCTATGACCCAGAGGTGAACCAGACTGATTTTGAGTCTTGCTGTAGGGAAGATTTCAACATACAATAGTCACAAAGACTGCAAATAACTGAAGTTACAGGACCATCTATATTCCTTTTAGTGTGTGTGTGTGTGTGTGTGTGTGTGTGTGTGTGTGTGTGTATAACATGAGTCAAAAATCTATCTGTGAACCTCAAGGTGCACACATAATTTAAGAGAGAAGAGTGTGTCATCAGGGGAGAAGGAACCTACAAAGCTTAAATAATTTCATAATAACTTACTCTCAATTCTAAGAACTTAAAACTACTTTCATTTAAAGTATCCACACTGTTGCTATTTCCTAAACAATAATGACATTCAAAGGGGCTTGACAGTTTTACTTTTGCTGGCAGCGACTAAACATTCCACCTTTGAGAAGCCATCTGGTGGTGAGGAAACCAAGCCGTCACCTCACATGCAAAATGTCAAATAACTCACTAACACAACAGGAATTAAGGAAAAGTTCTATTTCCCAAGCGCTAAAAATGCTCTATTCCCTTCATGACACTGGGTGAACTACGTGGATCTCAACAGACCTGCCTTGTCTCTCTACCCAGAAAATAAAGCAATCCCAATGGTTGTCCCTTCAAAGTCTTTTAGGCTCAGTCATTCTGTATAGTAGTATATCTGAATGTGTACAGTGGAAATGGGAAATGTTGTATTTTAGAAGTAGAACCACAGATAAATACTTTGGTATAACTACCTATTTATGTCTTCTGTATTTCCATTTTTGGCACAGAAAACTACTTCAACTACGTACTCTATTTTATCCCCAGGAACGTAAAACCCCTCTCTTAATGCATTTCCAAATCTTAATCTCCAAAAATTAAATAACTCATAGGAAAAATATATAAATAAGTTAATATTTATTCAATATGATCTTAGGTAACCTTGATTTAAATTTTTAAGTTTAAATTACTTAAGTCTAAGTAAATCTGGTTGTCTATTCAACGTAGAAGGCAACGAAAAATACAAGAATTGGAAGATTCATTTCCAATGGCCCAGCCATACAGTGAAATCTTTTCTAGCATGATAAGCTCTATTTCCGGCCTGACATCCTCAGGGATCTAGTCTGACAGCTCTCCTGTGCAATTTCTACTACAATACTTTTCTGGCCTCTCTTGGCGCATGTAAACTGCTGTTAGGTGATATTTCTTTTGGCAGCAGACTACATTCTTTATAGAAACAGACCTTCAACTGAACCCTCTCCACTTCAAACTCACATTCTTCCCTAACATTTGAATCTTAAACTAGATCTACTATAAAAGGATGGACACATTTTAAGGTATTGAAATGTCAGATAGTCACTAAATCTCCCTGATAATAGAATTCAAGTTACAACCTCTCTTGAACAGAAATAAAAAATGGTTCTGGTAAATCATATTCTGAACTAGAGTTATTTTTCTTTCTTTCAATTGCCCTAGAATCATACATATATGTCTATTCTAAGTTTTCGGAAATAAAATTGAGTGAAATCTAGAAAAAATAACTAAAGTAATATAAACAGTACTTCCAAAATTTAAAAACTATACTTTCAAGTCATTATACCTATCTTTTTATTCGATATATACTCTATAAACAACATTACCCACAGAAAAAGAGGTAAAATGTATATTTCACAGACTGACAGAGCACAAATGAAGTACTGAAACAATCACTTAAATAAAGTTCTCTCCATTTAAAATCCAATAAACCCCACGTATGCTTTAATTTGGGCTTCCCAGGAGGCATTAGCAGTAAATAACCTGCCTGCCAAGGCAGGAGATATAAGAGACGTGGATTTGGTCCTTAGGTCAGGAAGATCCCCTGAAAAAGGGCGTGGCAACCCACTCCAGTATTCTTGCCTGGAGAGTCCCACAGACAGAGGAGCCTAGAGGGCTACAGTCCATAGGATCTCAAAGAGTCAGACACGACTGAAGAGACTCACTGCATGCACGCACACACATACACACTTTAATTTAATTCAAACATTTATTTGGTCCAAAGCTTCAGATGATACTGAGTTTTACCAGAGATAGAACCAGCTTGCTAGTTTACTATCTACTGGAGAGGATTAAAAAAGTATCTAAATTTACAAGTATATATTAAGATGATATGACACAGTTTGAAAAAGCACAGGATTGGAAGGTTTATTCATTTTTAAATGTATGACCTTGAAAGGCTCATTTGTTTTCCTAGAAAAACAGCTGACTAAAACTGAAATAAAAATTTAAAATCTCAATTTAAAAGATATAAAAATCTCAACAGTCCTATATCTATTAAAAACAAAGATGTGTAATTAAACAGTTTCCTAAATAAAATCACCACATAGTTTCACCAGAGAATTTGTCTAACCATATATGGAAGAAAAAGCACCAATAGTAAGCAAAGTTTTCTAGAGAAAAAGAAGGAATGTTTCCCTACCCATTTCATAAACCAGGACAGCTCTGATGTTTAAGGATAGTATATGAACATAGACACAGAGGCAAAAGTCCTAAAAATATACTGGTAAATTGAACACAGAAATATATTAACAAGGATTATATATCATGAGGAAGAGGAGTTTATTCCAGAAATGTGAGGTTGATTTAACATTGGGGGAAAAAAATCAATGTAATTCAACACACATTAACAGGGGGAAAAAGAGAGAAAAAAATCAGACATAGAAAAAGAATTTGACAAAATTAAACACCAACTGAGGATTTAAAACAAGATTTCAAATACTGACCAAGATGTAGTAACAGGGACCAGATTTACCCTCCTACATTAAACAACCAAAAGAAAGCAGACAAAATAGATAAATAATGGTTTTTCAAGACACTGTGCATCAAGCAACAACAACAACAAAAAACCCAGTGACCTCTGAGGACAAAAAAGTGAGTCCTCTACTTGCCCCCAAATCACGGCCTTGAGAGCATTTCCAGGGTGTGGTGCAGGGAAGGGGAACCCAAGCAGAGCCCAAGGGATAACATCAGGGGAAAAGACAGAGGTGAGAGTCCACAGAGACCAAAGCAGCTAGAGTTCACAGGGCAGGATATTGCACAGGGGAGAAAGTGCTGGAGATCTTCAGGGAGTTCCTCTCCAGTATTCCACTGAACACACATCAGCCCACGAATGGAAGAAAACCACCAAAGAGAGAGGAAAGAATCATCAGAGAGCATTAGAGGGAACAATGCCTGGAGCTTACACAGGGCCAACAATGGTGTCTGTTCCCACCAGCAGGACTTGGAAAACCTTGTAATTCCCAAGTGGAGTATTCACAAGGGTCTGGCCACAGAAGTAGAGAATGATAAGCCAGTGACAATAGCCCTAAACGCTGCCTTGGTCCCACTCAACAAAGCCTAAAACCAAGACCCAAATGGGTCAAGATAATTCCAAATAATTCAACTGCATCTCTGGGAAAAATCTTCAAAAATTTTTAAGGAAAGAAAGAAAAAGCAACAGAACAAAATTTCAAATCCTCCATGGTATCTGGCACCCAGTCAAAGATTATCAGGCATTTTCAAAGATGCAGGAAAATATGACCATCATTGATGAGGAAAATCAACCAATCAAAACCAACCCCGAACTGACAGCAAAATAGTTTTCATAACTCTAGAGGTATGCAAACTTGTCCTATAAAGGGCTTGATAGTAAATATTCTAGGCTTTGTGAGTCATACACTCTTTGCTACAACTCAACTCTGCAGTTGGTCAAGTCTTGAACAGGCTTGTTACATAACAAACAGGATACACAAACAACCAATAAATATATATAAAGGTACTTGACTTCACCAATCATCAGAGGAATGCAAATTAATTAATACCATATGTACCCCAGCAGCAAATACCATCCTCTAATAAAGGAAACAAGGCTCCTTGGAGAAATGTCTGATTCTACAACTGAGCCAAGAAATACACAAGATGAGCCTGGAGCATCTTGTACTGCTAGACAGTAAAAAGTGTTCTAAAAAAATTTATTTCATTTTATTAATAAACCCACAATGGCAGGAGTATGTCAAAAGATACAGCAGCCAACTGAAGAGCTCTCAATTGCCAAGCTGGAACTATTTAGCAACAACAACAAAATAAAACAGTAATGGATTATAATCCAAAGTATAAAAAAATCCATGAGTTCAATTATACAAATAGTTGAATACATAAACAGATAAGTAAAAATAGATAAATGGGAGAGCAGACAAATCTCCCACAAAGAAGAATTTAACATAATTCATGTACTTTGCCTTCAAGGAAGTGAGGCATGACACCCATTCTTTGAGTGTGGACTGCACGCAGTGACTTCCTACCACAGAATACAGTATTAAAGGGGGGAAGAAAGGAATAATTTTACAGTGAATAACTCTATTCTCAGCCAGATGTCAAGATTACGATTAACAGTGATTTATGTGGCTACCTGAGACTGTGGATAGCATGAACCCTCAATATGATGTGATAAGAATGGCATTCTACCCCTGTGGTTTTCCCCAGTTGAAAGAGAGCTGAAAAAAGTACTTGACCAATATGCTTCAAAACTGTCAAGGTCATCAAAAATAGGAATGACCTGAAAACTGTCCCTGTCAAGATGCCTGAGGAAACATGATGACTAATGTGGTATCCTATGTGGCACAGAAAAAGGGCATTAGGTAAAAACTAAGAGGAAAAAAAGTATAGACTTTGGTTAATTTTATAAACAGTGTACATATAGTATCTTTCCTGATGTCTCTTAAGTGTTATGTGCTCATTATAAAAGAGGAATAGAAAACCCAGAAAGCATAAAAAGTAAGCAAAACTCCTACTCCCTAAAGATAACCATGATTAATATTCCAAGGCTGTGGTTCTCAGACTGTGCACTCACACACCTCAGGGCACCACAGAAAACACACAAGGATGCCATGGACTATTTTAAACTTTCAAGGGAAACACAGCGACATCTGTCGGATACTCCACAAACTACAAGCTCAGGGTTCAGTAGCTCAGTGTTAACACTGTATCGCTCTATGTTCCTTTCCATAATGCCTTCTCTCTACAAAACTGTTTTGTTTTTAAAAAATTAATCTATTTAACTGGAGGCTAATTACTTTACAATACTGTAGTTGTTTCTGCCATACATTGACATGAATCAGCCATGGGTGTACATGTGTTCCCCATCCTGAACCTCCCTCCCTCCTCCCTCCCCATCCTACCCCTCAGGGTCGTCCCAGTGCACCAGCCCTGAGCGCCCTATCTCATGCATCAAACCTGGACTGGCGATCTGTTTCAATGCTATTCTCTTAAATCATCCCACCCTCGCCTTCTTCCACAGTCCAAAAATCTGTTCTTCACATCTGTGTCTCTTTTGCTATCTCACATATAGGGTGATCATTACCATCTTTCTAAATTCCATATATAGGCATTGGTGTTCTTCTTTCTGACTTACTTCACTCTGCATAATAGGCTCCAGTTTCATCCACCTCATTAGAACTGATTCAAATGCATTCTTTTTAAGAGCTGAGTAATATTCCATTGTGTATATGTACCACAGCTTTCTTATCCATTCGTCTGCCAATGGACATCTAGGTTGCTGAAGCTGTTTTTTTCAGAGGTTGCTTGTTACAAAAAAATAAACACTACATGAAAATCATGTGGTAGGAAATGAAGTGATGGTGTCCAGTATGACCCCAAGGTTGGAGAAGCAGTGAGGTGCCCAAGAAGTAATTGTGGTTAAGAATGAAACAACAAATGTTTTCTTAAAACACACACACTCAGAGGAATATTATTATACACATACCACAACAGTTAAAAATTTAAAACACCAAGTGCTGGCAACAAAGTAGAGAAACTGGAACTCACAGAAGTAGAGGACAGACGTATATGCTGGTACAACCACCTGGGAAAACAACATCAATGCTGAGTTGACAAAACCCAACAACTCAGAAAGTCTTTAGATATTTACCCTAAAGAATCGCTTTCATATGTACATCTAAGTTCATTACCTTAGAAACAGTTCAGTTACTTCTAGATCAGAATGGATAATTGTGGCACAGACATGTAGTTGAGTTCTGCATAAGGTTATACGTCTATGTGTGTCAATATGAAAGAATCTCAAGCTCCTGATGCTGAATGAATGAAGCAAACTGACAAGAATACAAGCAGTACGATTTCATATATTCATATATACATATATATATAGGGGTCGCAAAAAGTCGGATACAACTGAGCGACTGAACATCATCATCATATATATATATAAAAGTTTAACAAATCTAAAACTTAGCAGAATATTTACAAGTACATTGTTGCTGTTCACTGTTAAACTATATCCAACTTTTTGTAACCCCATGGACTGCAGCAGCCAGGCTCCCCTGTCTTCCACTATTTCCCAGAATTTGCTCAAATTCATGTGCATTCAGTCGGTGATGCTATCTAACCATCTCATCCTCTGCTGCCCACTTCTTTTGCCCTCAATCTTTCCAAGGATCAGGAATGAGTGAGCTCTTTGCATCAGGTGGCCAAAGTATTGGAGCTTTGGCAACAGTCTTTCCAATGAATATTCTGGGTTGATTTCCTTTAGGACTGACTGGTTTGATCTCTGTTAAGTCCAAGGGGTTCTCAAGAGGGATTCTCCAGCACTACGATTCGAAAGGATCAACTTTTTTATGGCCCAACTCTCACACCCATACAGGACTAATGCAAAAACCATAGCTTTGAATATATGGACCTTTGTTGGCAAGTTTACATCCATATATGTAAAACCATAAAGAAAATTCAAGAGAATAAAAACCATTTTAAAGCAGTGATTGGGAAGGGAAGCAAGTGAATACCACAAAAGAGAGGCATAGGAGGAACTTTCAAGAATATTGACAATGAACTATTTTTAAAGTTGGCCAGTGGAAACATTCTTTTTTAAAGTACACATATGTCATATATGCTTTTTGTATGCATATTAGATTTCATTTTAAAATAACTAAACATTATTTAGTAAACAAAACATTTCTTGAACACCTACTATGTTCTGGATATTTTGAGTGCTTTTATTTTATTCTTACCCACACAGAGCTAATATTCTATGATAGCCAAGGACGAAGAGAGAACATAAAATGGGGAATGAATGAATGTGTATCGCCCACCAACATGTACACACTTTTTTTTTTTACTTGTAAGAACACAGAAAGAGTTATCAGGAGTATGGATAAATGGTAGTATGAAATACTCACTGGATTTCACCTAGGATGTTAAAAAGAAAAAAAAAAAAAATATATATATATATATATAGCTTCTTCCTTTCTATGTAGGGAAAAATCCAGTTCTTCCCTACTATTTCTCTCCTATGAATCTCCTTTGCTGTTCACACAAAAACTTCATTTCTGGTCACCAATTGTATGGAAGTTTGCCCCCATACCACCAAGCAATTCCCTGTCACCTGCAGGAATTCCACTCAATTCTTTTTTATTTTTATTTATTTATTTTTACTTTACAATACTGGATTGGTTTTGCCATACACTGACATGAATCTGCAACGGGTGTACATGATTTCCCAATCCTGAACCCCACTTCCACCCAATTCTGACACTGTCTACCTGGAGCAAGCATCAGATTGCAGAGGTGAAGGGCTCAATCCCAAGAGACTGCACAAGTCACGCCCCATGTTTCTGACCAAACGGGATACAGACTAGGGGTTCCAATGACCCCCCTCCTTGGGTTTGATTTATTTGTTAAGCGTAGCTCACAGAACTCAGAGAAACATTTTACTTACTGGATCAAGTTAACTGTAAAAAGATACAACTCAGGGCAGATGGAAGAGATGCACAGGTATGGAAAGGGGTGTGGAGCTCCAGGCCCTGTTCAGCGGCTTCCACACCATTCTCAAGCACTTCCCTGTGCTCACCAGCCTAGAAACTCTCTGAACTCCATATTCTGGGGATTTCATGAAGGCTTTATCATGCAGGCATGACTGATCATTAACTGCATTTTCAGCCCTACTCCCCTCTCAAAGGAATGGGAGGCAGGGCTGAAAACAATAAGCTTCTAATCATGGCCTGTTCTTTCTGGTCACCAGCCCTCACCCAGGAGCCCAACCAGTCACTTCATCAGAACAGACACTCATCACTCAGGAAATTATGAAGGTTTCAGGGGTTCCATGTCAGGAACTGAGGGCAGAGACCAATAGATATTTCCTATTATTATCCCACAGATGCTTAAAATTTTTATCACAAATAAAAACTCTTAGATTTGCACCAGTTTGTTAAGAAACTAAGAGAGGAAACCATCAATGATATATTAAACCTATTCTCCATTTTCAGGATTCTTGAGAATGTCAAGTAAGTTAGTTACCCATTAAAGTTCTCAGAAGTAAAAAAAAAAAAAAAAAGAAAGAAAAAGAAAAAGCCTGACATATCTAAATACTTTGATACTATCTATTGAACAACTGATTTTCTGCACATGAAATCTGTCTTAACTATCTCATTTTCTGTGCTAGCATTTTTCATAAAATAAAGAAGCAAAGTTTTTAAGAAAATAGTGAAATCTCATTTACTCTTTCACATACTGTATGTATTTCTTTATCTGATGTCAATTTCAAAAGAACAACAAAAAAACAGAAGATGCTTCAAAGAATAAAGAAATCCCCAAATAAAATATGAGGGAAGAAAGAAAAAGCTGGGCCATTCAGGAACTCTAGGCTGACTGAATTAGACACTACACTCCTGTACCTAAAGATGGTCCTCGCCGATAACATAGCAAATTACTTGTTCATCATCCAGTCTCAAGCACGAGGCTTCTGGCTGTTATCCAGTAGAATGAACATCACTTAAAAATTTCTGCTTTTAAATCCTGTATCTACAAGTCCTGCAATAGCATGAACTGTCCAGAAACAGGATTCTTTTCATTCTTTGATGCTTGAAAGTAAAAATGCACTAAGTTGCCCACAACTACTTTAATCTAATTACCTGAACCACTGGAGAGGAACTCTTGTTAAAACTACACTATATCAATTATAAAAACTGGCAAAATAGAAAATACCAGTTTTAGACGCTTTAAGGAAGTCTGAAACATCTGAATCCAGAAGACATCCACATCAAGAACTGTTTTCACTTTCTTATGGGACTTTAATAAACCCTCATAGGAAACTACCTTCAGCAAAGTTTTAAAAAACAAATTCCAACGTCACTCTTTCGTCTGTAACAGCAAAAAGATTTACAGAGTCAGACAAAAACTATTCTCCCTTGACTGTGCCACTTTCTAGCTATGCTACTTTGGGTAAATCACTTTATTTTCATGAGCCTCAGTTTCTCTATTTAAAACGGGAATGATAAGATCTGTCTTCTAATGAACAAAAACATATAAACATGATCTGCTAATAAGTACCAGAACCCTAGGGATTAAGCTATCCTCCCTAGGTCTCCTTCCTCCACTCTACTCTGTAATCAACCAAAACACTAAACAATTAAGAATTTATAAAAACGCACACTAAACTGAACACTTTCCATCTATACATTTTATTGCATGCAAATCCATCAATAAACTGAAACAGCTTGATAAAAAATAAACTAGTGACTACAGGTAATATATTTGAGACATCACTGCCTGATCAGTAAATGCCAGTCATTATCAAGAAGTCCAAAAACTAGCAACAGTCTCTCCCCATTTTTGAAATTTCTCTACCACTGTCTCTCATCAATTTTCCCAAAGGTCATTCTGCTCTTCACCTTTCAGGTAAACCTTTAAGCCTTGAAAAATCTAAAACATGTTAAATAATTCCCAAGTCCCTTCAGGCTTCCCAACATCCCTCTGCGGCTAACTTCTCTGGAGTATTCACTCCATCATTTCAGACTGAAATCTTTCTATTGGTTATCCTTCCCCTCCCTAGTCTAAAAATAGTAAGGCCAATAACAGTAGTAGCGATGGGCATAGTAATGAACAGCCAGTATTCTGTGACAGGCACTCTCACTGCATGTGTATAAATCATTGAAGTCTCTTGACAATCCTATGAAGTAGAAACCATTTTATAGATAAAGAAACTGACTCACAAAGAGGATGTTGCTTTCCAAGGTAACACATCTGACCTGAGTCATTTCAAAGTCACTGTACATTAACACGCCATAACCTTCTAAACTACAAGGAGACGAGAATGGAGTTATCTGGGCAGGGAGATTATTGTTCAGTTTTGCTGTTTTTACTACTTACTAATTTTTTAAAAACCAAAGTATAATAAACATGTAAAATGAAAGTCAATGCGATAAAAGTCTATAAAGAAAGAAGATAAACAATCTGTTTTTCTTCTGATACTGACGGTGCTCCTGAAGGTAGAAATGTATCTTATTCTTAAAATTGAGGCCGGTTAGTATATAGCATTGAAGAAGGCAACGGCACCCCACTCCAGTACTCTTGCCTGGAAAATACCATGGAGGAGCCTGGAAGGCTGCAGTCCATGGGGTCGCTGAGGGTCGGACACGACTGAGCGACTTCACTTTCACTTTTCACTTTCACGCATTGGAGAAGGAAATGGCAACCCACTCCATTGTTCTTGCCTGGAGAATCCCAGGGACAGGGGAGCCTGGTGGGCTGCCATCTCTGGGGGTTGCAGAGTCGGACACGACTGAAGCGACTTAGCAGCGGTAGCAGTATATAGCATGGTCTCTACTCCAACCTCTGGGAAAACAGAATGCCAGTTATCTTCTGTTTTACAACCTAGTGGCTTAAAACAATCTTTCATCGTGGTTGTGAGTCGGCAACTTGGGTCGGGCTTGGCAGAGACAACTCTTCTCTGCTCTCTGTGGGCACTCACTGGGGCACTGGGATGGGGATCTGGAGGATTACAACCCACTTTTAGGACTGATGCTGATGACAGCTGGGAGCTCCGCTGGGGCTGAGGGCCAGGAGCTTCAGCCACTCACTGGGGCTGGAAGCCAGGTTCTAAGCCCCTATCCCGAGAGAGGGAGATGGAGGTACATGGCATTTCTATAACCTTGCTCCAGAAGTCACACAGTGTTGCTAGAGCCACGCGCTATTGGTGGAGACAGTTGGAAAGGCCTGTGCTGGTTAGGAGACGGGGACACAGACCTCATCACTGGGTGGAAGGCAGGTCAAGGTCACACCATAAGAGCATGTGGGATGAAGGACACGCCTGCAGATATCTTTGGGAAACACAGTCTGCCACGCCAACGGAATGGTTATGTTCAGAATATACTCAAGTGGACTTTGTGTTGGTGATTATTGGTTTTTATTAAATAAGACTTTTCCTGCAAAAAACAATGGGTAAAGAAATTGAAAATAACCTTGAGTTTCTCCTCTGTGATGAAATGAATTCAGTGACCTGAGTCACTATCTTCAGGGCCAAATGACATAGAAAAAGAGAAGAAAAGATCCGTAGCTACTCCTCAGAATTAAAAAAAAAAAAAAAGATAAAATAAGAAAACTGAGCAATCTCTCACTGAAAGTTAAACATACATGAATTGGAAGACACTTTGACATCACTTAGTCCACTGCTTTAATTCTAGCAATTACCAGAAAACTGAGCTTTTCTCATCTACCTTACAGTGAAAATTGGGGAAATCTCTTCATTTTAGTAAAACTCTAATTCAAAAATTCGTAAGTTTTTGTGCATTCAATTCACTCCCTACTGTCACTGCGTGTAAAACATCTGTAAAAATGAAAATGCATCAGACACGTTCCAAGTAACAGGGTAAGGGAAAAGCTAAGGTACCTGCATCCTGTTTCAAGGAGGGTTTATGGGCAGAGAAAACAATACATCACATAATAGTTGTGGGGGCGGGGAGGAGATGAATCAAATCCCTGAGGTAGGCAAGGAAAAAAAAAAATGAAAAGGGGTGGGTAGAAACCAGGCAAAGATCTGGGGTTTTATCAGAATGCTACACTATATACTCTTTGAACACATTCACACAAAGGCTCCATCCCAGAATCACAGTCCTTTCTTCACAAACTAGAGCTAGAAATAGCTCCAGAGATATTTAATTCAGTGGTTTCCAACATTTTCAAGTATAAGAACCCCTTTTTAAAAGTAAAGCTCCTGTGGCCATCCATATGAAAATGGTTGTGATTTTATTATCTGGTTATTGAGAAAAATCAATAATGGCACAAGTGCCACAAGTTCACTAACACCTCTACTGAACGGAACTGGTCTTGGTACAAGGGTATGTATATGCAAGAGCACACACATGAGACATTCAGGTGATTTAGGTGAAGATCTTAGGAAACAGGTGTTGGTAAACACAAAGTAAACCATATTTGAAGAGACTGAGGTATTTTTCAGGACTTTCTTTTCAGGTATGTTATGGTAGGATTTCTCCTGCTATGCCTATGGTTGGACTCGATAACTAATCTCTTCCAATACAAATTCTAGGATTCTTTTATAAATTATTAAAATCATTCCCCTTCTTTTTAACTTATATCTTGAAGATTTAAAAGTGGTTTGGGAAAGACTTCCTTTGTAGTCCAGTGGTTAGGAATCTGCCTTCCAATGCAGTGGAAGTGGGTTTTATCTGTGGCTGGGAACATGCAGATCCCACATGCAGCAGGGCAACTAAGCCAGCAGCATAGCAAGAGAAGCCCCACGCGCCACAATGAAGACCCAGTGCAGGCCAAAAAAAAGTAAAAATAAAAACAAAAGTGGCTTCGGACAATACAGATGCATGTTCCTATTTTACAAAAAAGTAAGAATACAGAAAGTAAGAATCCTCTTACTTGTGGATGATGGTTTTATTATTACCAGCCAGAAGTTACTCTAATAGGTAAATGGCTTGATATCAATTAACAAGACAGGCTAATGGCAACAATGCTAAATCTAAAATCTTTAGTTTTGACAGCTGTTCTCTAAAAATCTATATGTAGTAACTCTACAGTTTGGAAATGATCACAATAGTTTAAGAGTTCTGACAGCCACTTTGCAAGATTTTGGGAAACGATGTGTGAGCACTTTCAACACGGGTCCCCCCATCCAGGAAGAACTCTCAGCATACTGCCAACAGACACATATGCTTTCAAGGCCCACGGAATACATGGAGAGAACTTGACCGAAAGAAACCCACCTGTAAAATGAGAATATAAAGAATGGTGCCTAGCCTGAGAGTGAAATGCTTCCAAAGGAGCAGCCACGTTCATGAAAACACAAGCTCAGGTCGTGGTGAAGATGACCATTTCATGGCAGACTGCGTCCATGAAGAGAGCCCACAGCTAGTAACGCAGAAGCTATGATAGCTTAAGGAGCATTACGGAAAATCAGGTAAGAAACAAAGGACATAAGAAAGATTAGGCTTGTGTGTTAGTCCGGGTTCTGCTGAGAAACAGAAACAAGAAGGGGTGTGAGTGTGTGCAGATAATAAGGAACTGGCTCACACAGTTAGGGAGACTAAGTTCCAAGATCCTCAGTCAATAAGCTGGAGATCTGGGAAGCTGATGGCATGATTCCACTCTGAAGGCCTGAGAAACGGGAGGGCTGATGGTTTAAATTCCAGTCTAGGAGCCAGCGGGCTCAAGATCCAAGAAGAGCAAGGTTCCAGCTCACATCCAAAGGCAGGAAAAGATCGAGGGCCCAACTCAAGCAGTCAGACAGGAGGAGTTCCTTCTTACTCAGCCTTTTGGTTTCAGGTCTTCAGTTGACTGGATAAGGCCCCACCCATATTGAGGAGGGCAGTCTGTACTGCTTAAGACTATGGTTCAAAAGTTAATCTCACCCAGACACCCCAACTCTCCAGGAGTAATGCTTGACCAACTATCTGGGCACACTGTAGGCAAGTCAAGTTGACACATAAAATCAGCCACCATCACAGCTTACTTGACACTGATTTGCCTGCTCTTCCCAGACAACTAAGAAAGAGCTGAAACAGTTCAAAATCCAGTGACAGGTACTGCTGCTGCTGCGTCACTTCAGTTGTGTCCGACTCTGTGCGACCCCAGAGACGGCAGCCCACCAGGCCTCCCCCGTCCCTGGGATTCTCCAGGCAAGAACACTAGGCAGAGGAAAATTGACCCCTTCACTGGGCAACTTGGAGAAGGAAATGGCAACCTATTCCAACATTCTTGCTTGGAAAAGTCCATGGACAGAGGAGCCTGGCAGGCTGCAGCCCATGAGGTCGCAAAGAGTCAGACACGACCGAGTGACTAACACATATGCTTTCACTGGACAACTACCTTTCACTCTTCCCTTACTAAGAGTCAATGTGAGCAGGGGACTACCTCTCAATCTGTGGGACCAAAGTCCAGGGAGAGAGCAAAGGCCCTGAAGATGACAATGCACAATTGGCTGGAGATTAGTTATTAGCACAGGGACACATCACTGCCTGAAAGTAAACTATCCTTCAATGCCTTTAATCAAAAGACAGGTGCTTCCAAAACACACACCTGCCCCACCCCACCCCACATCAGCGACCTATCCAGAAAGAGAAAAAGCTTGAGAGAGAGACTAAGGCCCTTTGGGGTATAATAGAGCCAGTGCTGGAAGAGATTCTTAAAAAAAAAAATCATGGACTCATGTAATTCAGCCCTTGTGATGCCAGGATAATAAGTCAAGCTGTTGGCGAGGGCTGTAGTCATCTCAAGGCTCAACTAATATAGGATCCCCTTCCAAGCTCACTCATGTGGTTGCTGGCAGGCCTTGCTTCCTTAACATGTGGCCTTCCCCATAGGCTGCCCGAGTGTTTCCACAACATGGCAAGTGGCTCCCTCTCACTATGGCAGCCAGCGGCCACCAGAGGGAGTGAGCCAAGAGCAAGAGGAGGAGGAAGGAAGGAAGGAAAAGGGAGACAACACCCAAGGGTGAAGATAAAGACTCCTTACAACCTGATCTGGGAAAGGACACCTCATTATTTCTGTATTCTATTCCTTAGAAGTGAGTACCCAAGTTCACCCCACACTCAAATGGAGAATTAAGCTCCATCTTTTTTTCTTTCTTGGCCATGCCATGTGGCATGCAGGATCTTAGTTCATTGACTGGGGATTGAACCCACAGCCCCTACATTGGGAGTGTGGAGTCTTGACCACTGAACCACCAGGAAGTTCCCAAGCTCCATCTTTTAAAGAAAGGAGAATTTAAAAATTATACACAATTCTTTAAAACCACCACAGGGAGTAAAAGAATTATTGAGAGGAAAAAGAAAAAAAATAAGTAGCTGGAGAAGTTATTAAGACACCAGTGGATGTTTTACTCTCACTGTATTCCTCAATCCCCAAGAAACCAGTCCCTGCCTCAAGGGAGGTTTGTGTTTGTTTTCTGAAAATGTGAACTCCTTGAGGAGGTTATGCTGAGGGAAGGGTGGAAAGAAAGTGCCTTTGAGGGCAGAAAGGTGGAAATAAGAAGGAAAAAGAGTGTAATTTAATTGGGAAGGGGAAGAGCTTTGGGACTCACAAAAGAGACTTGCAACTCCACCTCCTAGCAATGTTCTAGGAGTTGACAAGTCTTTATAGGGAATCAGGTGTGCACTGTACCTGGGAAAGCGGAACCCTCTACACCAGATCCCCCACACCTGGCAAAGATTCTTCACGTCAGGCAGAACCATTAGAGCCACCAAACGTGAAGGACCCACACCCACCTAGACAACAGGCTTACCACTCACAGCCACAGCGGGCTGAACACTAACCTGCTACCCTCTCCTGATTCCTCACAAGCCTCTCAGACGCTGTGCAGCCCCGAGGAGGGGTCGATGCCATTCTTAATCCCTGAGATTGAATTTTTCTTGAGTTTGACAGAGTTGGGACAGAGGGGATGTCTCAAGGTTGAATTTAATTTCATTTAAAATAAATAAAACAGAACTTCTCTGGTGGTGCAGTGGATAAGAATCCACCTGCCGATGCAGGGAACACAGGTTTGATCCCTGGTCCAGGAAGATTTCACATGCCACGGAGCAAGTAAGCCTGCCAACCACAACTGTTGAGCCTATGTGCTGCAACTACTGAGGCCTGCTCACCTAGAGACTGAGCTCCGCAATGAAGCCACCACAATGAGAAGCCTGAACATCACAACAAAGAGTGGCCCCTGCTTGCTGCAACTAGAGAAAGCCCATGCAAAGCAACGAAGACCCAGCACAGTCAAAAGTAAATAATATATATACAGTAATGCTTCATGGTTACCTGATTTTGTGAGATAAGATTCATACTGATTATGCTGCTGCTGCTAAGTCGCTTCAATCATGTCTGAGTCTGTGTGACCTCAGAGACAGTAGCCCACCAGGCTCCCATGTCCCTGGGATTCTCCAGGCAAGAACACTGGAGTGGGTTGCCATTTCCTTCTCCAATGTGTCAAAGTGAAGTCACTCAGTCATGTCCGACTCGTAGTGACCCCATGGACTGCAGCCTACCAGGCTCCTCCGCCCACGGGATTTTCTAGGCAAGAGTACTGGAGTGGCTTGCATTGCCTTCTCCTGACTATACGGTCAATTAATTTACTACTTTATAGATACATTTTACAATTCACTAATCTTGGTGGTTTCAGAAAAATTCCAGACAAGTTGCTCCATCAAAATACTAAGATTTTTCCATCACTAATACATTACTCCCAAAATTTTCCAGGTTATACTCTCCTAATGTACAGAATATTAAGCAATTAGTTTCATGACCATATGTATCTGCCTGAATTCATTATCCTCCCTGAAAAAAATCCTGGTCTTGTGGGAAAGCCACTCATTTAGATTGGACCCACAATTTCCATAGTAAAAAAAAGTCAAGTCTACTGCATGATTCGCAGGTCATTTACTTAATCTCTCAACAGCTACAACCATAAACAGCACTGCAGATTACCTATATTTCAGGATCTTAACCTAAAATATGTACCAATTGTGTGCTAGTCAACTTTTTAAAAAAATCTAAATGAAAAAATACATTTCTGGTAGATTATGAAGGAATATATTATATAATCCATCCTTCTGGATTTGTTGTTTTCAAAACTACTTGTAGGTTCTACAATCCTTTCTTTCAGATAGACTCTCAGACTATAAAACAGAGAAGTTGAGAGATGCTAGAAAAAAGGCCTCTCTGTGTTAACGGTTGATTCTAGGCCTGAGCAGAAAACATACGATGGGTCTGGAAGGAAGCTACCAACGTCTACTGGATTCTTCTCAAAAGAACCCAAGAGCCAATTTAGAAGAGGCTTCCACTGGTCAATATGATCATCAAGAAAAATAATCAGGGACTTCCCTGGTGGTTCAGTGGCTGAGACTCTGAGCTCCCAGTGCAGGGGGCCCAGGTTCGATCCCTGGTCAGGGAGCTAGATCCCACATGCTACAATTAAGACCCAGAGCAGCCAAATAAATAAAAGTAAAAAAAAAAAAAAAAAAAAAAAGGCATCAATTCTTTAAAAAAAAAAAAAAGAAAGAAAAATAATCACAATGGGTTAATTCACTGAAATGTCTATATCCATGAGTTGATAAGAAGAAAGTAAGTCACCTTTGAAGCACGCCAGGAAAGCAATTCATATTGAAATCTGGTATAAACTATAAAAAGGAAGGGGTAAGGAGACAAGCTTTTATTCTGTTTTTTCTTTTTACAAATTGTACCTAAGGAAAATTAAACAGTCGATGAAGAACAGATCAGCTGCCAGGGAGCTGGGGGTGCAAGGAGGATGTGGCTCCGACAGTACAGCAGAGGCAAGTTCTGCAGGTAATGGGAATGTTTCATACTCTTCCTGCAGTGGTGGTTACAGGAATCTGTACATGTGTTAAAATGTCACAGAACTTTTCATTTGACTGTATGTTAATTTCAAAAATAAAATTAAAAAAAAATTTAAGAGAACTTTTATAAAAGCATTCGAGCTAGCAACGAAGAAGGAATGAAAGATTTAGAATGTCACCATCTGTAACCTCAAATGAAATTACAGACACTGATTACTATGAGTTCCTAAGAGAGAGAGAAAAAAAGAGGCCCTGAAAGAACTACATACCACCCCTATTAAGCATTCTTTCAAAAAAAAGAACCAACAAAACCTTAATCTATATCATCAAGTCTCTAAAACTAGTTCTAACCACCAATTTATAAGACACACAGGGAACAGAGAAACATGCTAAATGATACCATGGGGACCAAATCAGCAAAATTTCAGACTGTGAAAAAACTGGTTGGTGGTTGCCAATTGGTCAATGGGGACAGAAAGGAATTTGGGGGAGTGATGAAAATGTTCTATACAATGATTGTAGTGGTGGTTACACAATGTGTGCATTTGTCAAAACTGACAAAACTGAACACTAAAATAGGTGAGTTTCATCATTATAAATCATATCCCAACCTTTTAGAAAATTAAAAATTCAGATTGTGGTAAACTCTTAATAACAAGCATGCTTTCTTTAACAAATAAATAGCATAGGGGGAAAGAGATTGAGTGGGCAAACTATAGATTTAAAAAAAAACAAACCTTAAGATCTAATCAACAAATTGCAAGTCCTGATTTATCTAGATCTTGATTTGAACAGATTTTTTAAAAATGATAAGTCAACAATGGATATCTATCTGAACACTGATTAGATATTTAATGATACTAAGGAAATACCGCTAACTTTTAAGTTATGGTAGGCTTCAGCAATACGTGAACCATGAACTCCCTGATGTTCAAGCTAGTTTTAGAAAAGGCAGAGGAACCAGAGATCAAATTGCCAACATCCGCTGGATCATGGAAAAAGCAAGAGAGTTCCAGAAAAACATCTATTTCTGCTTTATTGACTATGCCAAAGCCTTTGACTGTGTGGATCACAATAAACTGTGGAAAATTCTGAAAGAGATGGGAATACCAGACCACCTGACCTGCCTCTTGAGAAATCTGTATGCAGGTCAGGAAGCAACAGTTAGAACTGGAGATGGAACAACAGACTGGTTTCAAATAGGAAAAGGAGTATGTCAAGGCTGTATATTGTCACCCTGCTTATTTAACTTCTATGCAGAGTACATCATGAGAAACGCTGGACTGAAAGAAACACAAGCTGGAATCAAGACTGCCGGGACAAATATCAATAACCTCAGATATGCAGATGACACCACCCTTATGGCAGAAAGTGAAGAGGAACTAAAAAGCCTCTTGAAAGTCAAAGAGGAAAGTGAAAAAGTTGGCTTAAAGCTCAACATTCAGAAAATGAAGATCATGGCATCCAGTCCCATCACTTCATGGGAAATAGATGGGGAAAAAGTGGAAACAGTGTCAGACTTTATTTTGGGGGCTCCAAAATCAATGCAGATGGTGACTGGAGCCATGAAATTAAAAGACGCTTACTCCTTGGAAGAAAAGTTATGACCAACCTGGATAGTATATTCAAAAGCAGAGACATTACTTTGCTGACTAAGGTCCATCTAGTCAAGGCTATGGTTTTTCCAGTGATCATGTATGGATGTGAGAGTTGGACTGTGAAGAAGGCTGAGCGCCAAAGAATTGATGCTTTTGAGCTGTGGTGTTGGAGAAGACTCTTGAGAGTCCCTTGGACTGCAAGGAGATCCAACCAGTCCATTCTGAAGGAGATCAGCCCTGGGATCTCTTTGGAAGGAATGATGCTGAAGCTGAAGCTCCAGTACTTTGGCCACCTCATGCGAAGAGTTGATTCATTGGAAAAGACTGATGCTGGGAGGGATTGGGGGGCAGGAGGAGAAGGGGACGACCGAGGATGAGATGGCTGGATGGCATCACGGACTCGATGGACGTGAGTCTGAGTGAACTCCGAGAGATGGTGATGAACAGGGAGGACTGGCGTGCTGCGATTCATGGGGTCGCAAAGAGTCTGACACGACTGAGCGACTGAACTGAACTGAACTGAATGGAACTGCATTTATGTGAAGAGTCTTTATCTTTCAACAATACATATTAAATAATTTACAGATGAATAATATGTATAGAATACGCTTCAGGCGGAGTAGGTAAGTATACACATGAAATAGGATTGAGCTGATACTTGTTCAAACTGGTAACGAACAATTCATGTTCAGTGTATTATTCTAAGATTATTATTCTAAGATTATCTATTATTATTTGAAATTTTCCATATTAAAAATATACAAAAGGACTTCCCTGGTGGTTCAGTGGTTAAGAAACTGCCTTCCAACGTGAGGGACACAAGTTCAATCCCTGGACCAGGAAGATTCCACATGCCACGGGGCAACTAAGCCCATGCACCATGACTACTGAACCCCTGTGCTCAGGAGCCCATGCTCTACAAGAGGAGCCACTGCAATGAGAAGCCTGTACAGTGCAACAAGACAGCAGCCCTGCCTGCCACACCTAGAAAACCCCTGGGCGAAGCAATAAAGATACAGCGCAGCCAAAAAAATAAATAAAATTAAAAAAAAAAATAAAATTAAAAAAATATATACACATACATACATAAAGTAGATCTAGAGTCTTGTAGGCAAGCTAGCCTGCTTAATCTTCTTCTGCCTCCTCCTGGCACTCTAACCCCCAGGAGCCCTTGAATCATCACCAAAGAACCTCTGGGCTCTTTATGTAAACCCTTGAAAACCACTGCTTGAGCCAGTCTAGGTATAATTCTTGAATAATATTTTATTCATGGAAATATTGACTACTTTGACCATCCACTCTTAGGCACCCCCAACCCCGAGTGTGCTTTCAGAGAATTTAATTCTGGCACTTCACCTTAGGTTCTCACGGACACCTGCCCACAAGAAAGAGCCTGACCATGGCCACTGCCTTCCGTGGGGATACTGCCTAGGCCAACGTCAGCACAAAGAAACTCCCCTAATATTCCCTGCGTTTTAATGTAGATGGGAAGACATCCCCCAGTTTTCCACACAACTACCTCCAGAATGTGTTTCTCACCAAAGAGTATACCCTTTGTACAGAGAGCTGTCTCCCAAAAACAGACACTCCTCGTTTGATGACCACCTACAGAAAGACTGCAGTGGAGAGATAATGCGGCAGAGGGACAACATCTAAGAGACAAAACTGTGCAGTCTGCTTCCTCACCGTGTGCTCACAGCAACAGTATACTGCCATCTGCACGCCCCACCCCACACGGTCTCTCTGGCTTGTCTCATTCCTTCCCATGACTCGGATCCCTAAGTATCTGCTGCTGATCTTCTGAATCTGCATCTACAGCCCTAATCGCTCCCCACAGCTCCAGACCCCTGTTTTCATTAGCCTGTTAAAGATGGTACACTGCAGCATTTAATGCTCCACATAGCCAAAACAAACTCATGCTCTTACCCGAACCTAATCCTGGATCTGCTGTCTCAATCAAATGTGTTCCCATCCAACCTACTACTCAAGCTAAAAGCTCCTCAAGATACCTGTGAAGAAAAGGAAACGGCAAGCCACAGACAGTGGGGAAAAAAGCTGCAGAACATATACCTGATGAATTTTCAGTACAATATAAAGAACTCCTATAACTATATAAGACGACAAACAACTGACCAAAAAAATGGGCAAAAGATCTGAACAGGAAAATTACAAAAGGACTTAAAGGAATGCCAAACAAAAACATAATGATGTCACTACACATCCCCAGAATGGCAAAGGGGATACATAAATGCCAAATTTTATCACTGTACACTTTAAATACATACAGCTTAAAGAAAGAGAAGTAGCTCAGTCGATTCCGACTCTATGCAACCCCATGCACTGTAGCCTACCAAGCTTCTCCATCCATGGGATTTTCGAGGCAAGAGTACTGGGTGGGTTGCTATTTCCTTTTCCAGGGGATCTTTCCGACCCAGGGATCGAACCCAGGTCTCCCACACTGCAGACAAACGCTTTACCATCTGAGCCACCTGGGAAGCCTTATATGCAGCTTACTATATGCCAATTACATACCTCAATATAACTGGAAAAAGAATACCAAGTCCTGACAAGGATGTGGAGCAAATAAAATCCCATACAGTCTGTTAGTGGGAATGCAAAATAGTACAGCCACTTTGGAAATTTCTTAAAAGTTAAATTACACTTACCATGAGACCCAGTAAGTCCACTCCTAGGCACTTACTCAAGAGAAGTGAAAACATATGTGTGCACAAAAATTTTAACTCAAATGTTCCTAACAGTTGTATTCATACTAACCAACTAGAAAGGAAGCCAAATGTCCATCAACTGGTGAATGGTAAGTGCAGTAAAATCAAACAATGAAATGCTCCTCAGCAATAAGAAGAAATTGACTACAATTACAAACAGTAACACGGATGAATCTCAAAAGCATTATGCCAAGTGGAAGAAGCTAGACTCAGAAAACCATATACAGAATGATTCACTTACATGAAATTCTAGAAAAGACAAAACTACAGTGACAGGGAAAAAAAGACCAGTGGTTGCCAGAACCATGACTGCAAGGAAACATGAACAAATGTGAGTCGTACAAGAAGCACAGGATACCAATGTTCTATATCATAATTGTAATGAGTAGTTATACAACTGCATACATTTGTCAAAACTCCTCAAACTGTATCCTTAAAATTGATTGATTTTATCATATGTAAATAATACCTCAATAAAACTGACTTTTAAAAACACTGGAAACGAAGGCAAAAATAAAGATATTTAAGCTAAGGATAGACACACCGATCATACTGAGTTCTTAATGGATGTCAGGTAATGGTATCATATATTTTACACTCATTACTTCAGTGAATCCCTCAATAAGTCATTCATTGAATTATCCAACAAAGAGTGACTGAGTATCTATTACACGTGAGGCACTATTCTAAGTGCTGGGAACAGAACAGTAAGGAAAACAGACAAGTTTATATGTTATTAGAGGAGGGTAATAACTCCACAAAGTGGGTACTATCATTACCTGCATTGGGCAAAACAGCAAACAGGTTCAGAGGTTAAATATTTTATCCAAGAGCCCAAAGCTAGTATTAGGAAGAGCCAGGATTCAAATTCTAATTCAGGATTTCTCAGCATCAGACAGTGTGAGCAGGACAATTCCCCGGTTGGGAAGCTATCTTTTATGTTAGTGTTTAGCAGTGTTCTTCAACTCAACCCACTAAATGCCCTAATTTATACAACTAAAAATGTCTCTCAGTTCAGTTCAGTTGCTCAGTCATGTCTGATTCTTTGTGACCCCACGGACTGCAGGACATCAGGCTTCCCTGTCCATCACCAACTCCCAGAGCTTGCTCAAAGTCATGTCCATCGAGCCGGTGATGCCATCCCCACCTCATCCTCTGTCGTGCATTGCCAAAGGCCCCTTGGAGAGAAAATCACCCTCGAGGAGAACTACTGCATAATTTCTAAACTGACATCACAGCCCAAGCATTTAAAAACTTCTTTCTTCCCACACCTAACACTTGTTCTGAATTCATCTCTCTTAAAACTTCATCACCAGGGCTTCCCAGGTGATCAGCGGTAAAGAATCCACCTGCATTGGCAGGAGATGCCAATCCTGGGTCAAGGAAGACCCCCTGGAGAAGGCAACAGCAACCCACTCCAGTATTCTTGCCTGGGAAATCCCATGGACAGAGGAGCCTGGCGGGCTGCAGTCCGTGGGGTCACATGACTGAGTGACTGAACAACAATGTAGACTGCATTATTACTCCGCCTACATCCTAGCTCTAGTCTGTCATTTTCAACAGTCACACTACTGCCAAAATTTATCCTCTAAACCTTCACAGCTTAGATGAAATGTCTGTAGAAACTGCCCTCATTACCAATATGAAGAATTACTATAAACTCTTTGGATATATACAAAGTCAATTACATCATCCCACTTTTGTGTGTCTTCCCGACAAGATATGAGCTTTTCTTCAGCAGGGGCCAGATTCGTGTCTATATCCCTAGTACCCAGAACTAGAAAGTATTTAAAGGTTTTGTTTTCTTGTGTTTTTTTAATTCAAATGTAATTTAAACAAACTGTATACACCACCAAAATGTATGGATCCTTTTGCTTTAAATACATCACACACACACACATACACACACACACACAGATACACAAAATCCGAATCACACAATAAAGCTTTAATCAACATGAATCTTATCCAAACAAATGGGTCCTGTTCCTAATAGGATCTGAAAGGATTCTCTAGTTCATAATCCAGAACTTATTAACAGACGTATGAAGCCTTTGGAACTTTTCAAAACCAGATAGAGATTAAGTTTCCTAATCTTAAAACTCCTTTCAGCCTAGTACAGTTTTTCAGGGGCATTAAACAGTATCATATTTTTTTACCACCAAAACCCCATCCCGCACTAACTCCCTCTTACCACCGATTCATCTGTTAGTTCCCTATGTTTTTATTGAGCACCCCTCAGTGCTAGGGGTACAAAGATTAACTAAAACAAGGAAACAAGAGTTTATATTGGGGGTGGTGGGCAGGCAGAATGAACAAAGAAATGGTAACAGTGAGTTATGAGGGGCTTATCTCAAGTCATCTTAAGTTTTTCTTCAACTGTCTTATACTCTACTAGGAATGTTCTCAAAAGATAACTCAGCCACTAACTAATGTCTATCAAAAAGAATGACTTCACAGGAACTATCCTAAAATAAAAAATCACACTTGGCAACTGTTTCCTAAAATGGGATAGGATATACAGCCTTAATAGTCCACAACTCAACACAGCAGGCCAACTCAAAGGGATACTTACAGCTACGTTCAGCAATTAACTCCTATTGAAATGTTCACCAGGAAATTCCATCATTTGATATTGAGGATTTTATGGCCACAGTATACAACTCATGAAAACACCTATAAGTAATTTCTGGCTACAATCATTATATCCTCTCTCTATAATCTATCTTTAGAGCTTGCCCGGCCACTAT
This sequence comes from Nanger dama, assembly GCA_917880005.1. Classification (NCBI taxonomy): domain Eukaryota; kingdom Metazoa; phylum Chordata; class Mammalia; order Artiodactyla; family Bovidae; genus Nanger; species Nanger dama. The sequence goes on along the minus strand of CAKJTW010000018.1, from coordinate 10,982,088 downwards.
TTTTCTACCTTTAGAGCAGTCCCAGAACTGTTTTCTGAGAAAAATCTTGGTCCTGCCTACAGGATCTCTTTAGAGATACACACTGGCGGTCTATTCAGGTCAAAATGCTGACTCGATCAGGATCTGACCTCAGATATGCAGAATGTGTGCCCTCAGGATTCCTAACTGAGAACAAGAATTTAAAACTCTGTGCTGCCTGATGCTTACCAAAACTTGGTTACAAGAAATAATATTCATGAAACCAAAGGATTCATTCATTCTAAAATTCAATCCAACATTCTCCGGGTGCCAGGAACCATCCTGGGTGCTGAGGCGCAGCAGAGTGCCGGTGGATGATGCATCCCCTCCTTGCCTCTGAACCAAGCCACACCATCCGCAGGCAGTACACCTAAACCCAGGTGCTTTGGCTCTCTGCACAGCGTTCACTGGTATCACCTAAACCTGGACTGAGCAGCATTATAAGAAGCAATCTTTAAAAAAAACTGTCTAGTATATTTATCACTGGGGATTTCTCCCCACAAAACCAATGTCCCCATTATAAAAATCAGTGAGAGCAATTTTCTCTAAGAGTCAAAAAAGTGTGCCTCCCTTGAACATGTTTTTGATTTTACAGATTGCACGAATCTGGAAGTTGAGCCTTATTTTCTTCTTAGCTTTGTTCTAGGAAAACTGAGAGCTAAATATGGAACCAACCTTTGGGAACTGTGAAGTACTTTCTAGTCTATATACTAACTGCCACTGATTTAATTTCATTATTGTTCTCTCGTGTCTTCTTTGCCTTAACATCTTTATTTTCAATCCTTTTACTATATATGTTTAGAAAAGAGGTGGGAAATAAAAGGCATTTAATGTGCTTTTTAACCTAAAATTTATTGGATACTTTCTATGTGCTAGGCACTATATTGAACACTTAATGACCTTATCAGGGTTGAACTATTATTATTTCCATTATACAAATGAAGAAGCTGGGGTTCAGAGAGGTTTATTAACTTGTGTATCATCTCAAAACTTGTATTTGATAGAGCTAGGATTCTAATTCAGCCCAAACCATTACATGTGGTTGTATCTACAAGCTATCAGAGAAACAAATGAAGCAAAGAAGAAGGTGAAGGACAGGGTAGAAAGTCCACATGGAAGATGTGATGTTTGAGGGAAGTCTTAAAGGGGGAGCTTGCCAAGGAACGAACAGAAAGTATTCCAGGGAGAAAGAGAAATCGCCCAAAAACCTAAACATAAGTTCTGGGAATGGCTAACAGAACACAGAGTTATATTCAGCAATTAATTCATTGTGAAGGGTTCACCAGAAAGTTATTTAATACGAGACGTATAGTAGCTCCTTTACAGAGAATTTCCAAGGCCACAAAACTCAACTGTGGCTGGGAAGATAGGGAGGAGTGAAATAAAGGCAGTACCTCTTTTTAACTGAAGTATAGTTGATTTACAATACTGTATTAATTTCTCCTGTATAGTAATTGATTCAGTTAAAATTCTATATATATATACGCACACTCATTTTTAAAATATTCTTTTCCTTATGGTTTATCATAATAGAGGGCAGTCTCTTTTCACGATGACACTAAAAAGTCTGAATTATGTTCAGTAAACAAGGGGAACCACATAAGGACCTTAAGCTTGAGAATTACAAAATCAACTTGCACAGTATGTGAATCAATTACAGATTCAAGGTAGGGAACCCAGTCAGGAGGCTACTCTAAGAGTCTGGCAATGGGGTAGTAAGAGTTAAACAAGGGTTACTGAAAAGAAAGTAAATGTAAGCCATATTTGTGATCTTTAAATTCCCAGTAATGTTAGAAAAAGTAAAAAGAGAAAACTAAAATTAGTTTGAGTAATAATTTACTTAATCCAATTAATCTAAAATATTATTTCATGAAGTGATCAACATAAAAATTACTAATGAGAAATTTGCAATGTTCTTTTTGTACTAATCTGAAATTTGGTGTGTTTTTAATACTTAAAATATATGCCTCACCTTGGACATTAAGTTTTCATTGGATAAATTTGATCTGTGTTTAGATTTCATAATTTACAGATGAAAAAGCAGATTCACATACCCAAGTCGTTCCAGATATAAACATTTTCCAATAGTTAAGTATCCATTTTTAAATTTAATTACAATGAATAATATTAAAAATTCAGTTTCTCAGTCATTCGAACCACATTTTTAGTGTTCAGTGCCATACACGGCTACCATATTGCCCAGTACAGGCCTAGAGAGTGACAAAGGAACTTTGGCTACTGACAGCTTCCACCATCAGCATTTCATATCTACTCACTGTTAAGGCTTTCCAGGCACTAACGTGGGTAACTTAGCAAGTACTATTACAGTGGCCCTACTGGCCACATCCTCGCTACTGGAACTGGCTTTCTCTAGGCCAATGCCAACCCCTGTGAAAAAGGAATCTTGAAATGACTACACAGAATTGCTATAAAGTGCCTGACACGCGGAATGTGCTCAGAAAATGGAACGGACCCACGGAATAATGCACTTGCTGTGGACTATTTTGTATCTATTTTTCTGTGATTCAGCTGTTTATTACACTCTATGTACAATGAATTTTTAAAAAGTTACCTATTTTCAATTATTTATTTATTAGAGGCATTATACTATAACGTTAAAAGCTTCAGCTCTGGAGTCAGACTACCAGGATTCAAATCCTGGTTCTATCATTTATCAGATGTATGATCTTGGGGAAATGCTGTTTCTCTCGTGTCTCAGTCCTCTCCTGTGTAAAACAGTGATTACCTGCACACAGTTCCTTGGGGAGCTTCAAGGATTACAGAAGATAATACAAATAATCACCTGCACATCGTACCTGGCACATAGTAGGTGTTCAATAAACCTTAGCTTTTTAAACAGAGCTGGTGAAGAAGTTGAAATTACTGCTAACATAAAAAAAAACCTAGGAGTTCTCAATTATCTACATCTGTTTGCCATATAATCGTTTAGATACAAAAAAAAAAGTGTACAGGTAATACTTTGAGGTCCTCAGAAGAGAGATCCTGCAGACAGCTACACTCATTAAGAAAGGAGCTAAATAAAAAACTTCATCTGACAGTGTATAATTATGCAGTCTAGCACAGGTGCACCCTAGCAAATGGAAAAATACGAAGAAAAATTAGGAAGGCATTTTGCCTTACCTGCTTTTCCGTTTTCGGGGTGGTTTCTCCACTGTGCCAGTCAGTCTACAGACCAAACAGATAAGATGGTAACTAAAAGTAACATACCAGAACACATCTGCGGGCCATACTGTGCCAGTCAACAACTCAACGGACCGCGCTCGAGAACCCTGGACTCGCTAAGCTCATACCTGACCTTACAAAATGCCTTATGCTGTTTCCCTATTAACCCGAAACCCAGCGACCCCCTAATATCTGCTTTGCCCAAACCCTGCTCTGTCTCCTGGTCTCTCACTCCATCCTCATCCTTATTCGTCATAGCTCATCTCCCCAAAACCACCCACCACCTCCTACTCATTGTCTGCCTCATCAACCCCGCAAACCCCTCCGCTTCCCCTTCCCCATGCCCGGGCAGTGCCCCTCCGAGCCCCGCCCCTCCAGGCCCGGCGCACCCCGCATTCCACGGCCCCCTCCACTGGGCGCGCGCGTTCCTGCCCCTCCCGGCCCAGCGCCCCGAGTCTCACTCGTCGGCGCCCCTTCCCTCTCACACACCTCTCATCCGGCCGGGAGGGTGCGACCGCCGGCCAGCCCGCTCCGCCGCCCCCTAGGCGACCCCCGAGTTCCCCGAGCCTGAACCCCCGCTCACCAGTCTCGGCGCCCCCGAATGCCTCACGGCCCCAAGCTGCTGCCCTGGGCCCGCTCCCGCGCCCCCGCCCCATCCCCAAGCCCGTCCTCCGTCCAGCCCCCGCCCCACCTGGGGGCCAGGCGACTCCGCGGCTGCTGGGGCTGCCGGGCTCCTCTGACCATCCGGCTCCTGCTCCGCCGCGGGAGCTGCTCCGGCGGCCGCAAGGCTCGCTCGGGAAGCTGAGGCGGCGGAGGCTTGGAGTAGGCGGAGAGGCGGGCGGAGGGCCTCGCGCCTCTGCCAGGCTTGCCGCGAGACCCGCCTCCTCCGCGCCTCTCCTCGGCTCCCATTGGTTAGAGCTGTAGTGTACCCGAAAACCTGGCAGTCGATTGGGCTCTCGGGCCGTCACATCCCGCCACCTAGAGTTTGGTTGAGACTGCAGGTGGCGGCGGAGGTGCCTTAGAGGCTGCTAGCAAGGCCGGGGATATCTAAGCGCCACCGTGCGGTCGAAAGTAGAAACTGCGTCTCCGGCGCCAGACACCTGCGGGCAGGTTCTTTTGGCTCAGGTTCCAGCATCCCACACACCTGCGGGCGCCCCCCCGACACTGCGCTACGCCAGACCCAACAGCCAAGCGCTGCAGTTTCCCAAACTCCTCTGGCAGGTATGACAGTGAGCGAAGTCTCCAAACTGAGCTTCATTTTGAACCACCTCATATCCGGTCCCTGACTACATCATGCTGTAATGGTCAGAACTCAGAGGCGCTTCAGAGAATCCAGCAAGAAAACTGTAAGAATCTTATCAAAATAAAGCGTGGTTTATGTGCTCAGTACTCTGCAGAAAAGATCACAGGCTTGGGTGCAGGCTTCCAAGAAAGCAAGAGATTTATAAAGTAAATTACCAAGAAAGGAAAATCAACCCTGCAAACAGAATGCCATAATCAAAAGCAATAGGCTCCGTTTTCAAATTGACCCCTGAATGTGTTAACCATCTTGTGATACTGAAGGTAATTGTGACCTCTGCTCCAGCTAATCGACTATAAAATAAATTTCTTTGCATTTTTAGTATTGTTGCCAGACCTAAGCATGCAAGACTACCAGCACATAAGCATAATAAATGTCAGTCAGTTTTCTGCTTTAACAAGACCATCCTTCAATATAAAAACTCATTAACATATTAACAAAATTCTTCCTTTTTGGTGGAATCCCCTTCCCCTTGCTGCATTCCTCTGTAGTTTTTGTTTGGTAGATCCTCAGAATCTATTTGGAGCTGAGAGGAGGCATAAAACTCTTAAGCTACTTCTGTTTTAGTGAAACATGCTTTTGTGCATCAATAATATAACAGCTTAGAGTTATACACACCAAAAGGCTTGGGACAAATCTCTTACTGATCACAAATGGCAAAAATAAGAATACTAATTTTTCATAAAGTCGAATTTATTTGGTGTAAAGGACTTTTATTCTGAGACAGTTCTTTTTACATACTTCGTTCAGTGAAATGATGGTAAATTGTAATGGAAACTTTAAAATGGCATTGTCAAAAGGAAACAATTGAATATGTTGGCTACTCAAATTAGTATTTTAGATAATCCTCAAATTAAAGAACCACAGTCACCTAATTCCCAACCAGTAGTATCCACTTTATTACCAAGCCAGAAAAGGAAAAGAACCCCAGAATAATTTGTCAAAGACTGGGGAAGATGGGGTAGGAGTCCTGGTGGGATCAACTTACTAGGAAGACTAATTTTGAAAGTCATTCACTATGTTTCTCAAAACATGAATTGAAACTATCCTGCTTGGTTTTCAAGGTTTTTCACAATTGGCCAATGCTTCTGCAACACACAGTATTGTCAATAGAGCTGCAGCTATTCATTTCTTAAGCTTTCCCAAGAAGTACATACCCTCAATTCTATCTCCAAATCGTGTCCAAGTTCTAGTAATCCCTGCTTCTGTGCTTCTTCTATATGAAATGCATGGCCCATCATTCTGGTACACGTTCCTCTTTTAATTCACACTTCCTCTTTTAAGCCTTCCCCAACTACTCCATCCTAATCAAACATTTCCTTCTCCAAATTTGTTGTACTTATATAAACTACACTATGTCAGCAATTACATATTGCCTTGGATTACTCTTACTTCCTAACTACAATGAATTTGGGCAAATGGCATGTACGTGTTCTCTCAATAAACTGCAACTGTGAGTCAGGGACTGGGTCTTTTGAGTGCTGTTTTTAATCCTGAGACCAACCCTGTATGAATTCTTAAGACACAGAATTTGTAAGATTAGAATCCAACTTGCCTGGGTGTCACACAGCTATAGTAACTAACACTGTGTAAGATGTACTACTCTAGGATGCCCTAAAGGAGTTCAAGTTCCAGCTCTCCTGCACAGACTTGGGCAAGTTACCTATGATCTGTTTCCACATCTGAAGAAAAAATGAAGAGGTAATATAGTCATCGAGCCATTTTAAGGATGACACAAAATAGGGCAGGTACAGTATTCAGCTAAGTGTGCTCAATACAGGTCAGCTGTTCTTACTGCCTGGCAGACCTGAGGTTCTTACCTAGATTGATCCCCAAACCTGTATTCTTTCCACAATTCCATAATGCCTGCATTCAGTCTTTAATAACGCATTTCCATTTATATAAAAAGAGCAAAGTGCCGAGAACAGTGGATCCCCAAGGACTGAGTGAAATATACTTATGTAATAAGTATTTCTGTTGACACACATGCAAAAAAATTCATAAACTTCATGCATTCTTGAATTAAGAAAACATCTGAATGGTTCAAACCAGCATAAACTTACTATCACAAGGGTGAAAAAGGCACATATTCACCAAGTGATTAACAGGAAAACTAGTAAGAGGGGAACAGGTTCCTTCCCCAAGCATCTACTGCGTTTGGTTTCATGCTAGGGGACTTTCCAAATGCTTCTGTTTGGTGTTTTACTACTGTATATTTCATCAGCATGACTTCACACTGTTTAATTACGCAAGTGAAAGAGTTGTGACGATCTCATGAAGCAGGGTTCTGGGTAGTGGATCCAGGACAGAACAATGAATGTTACCTTTAAAGAACTGGGACACTTAGGGTCAAATGCAGAATAAGAAAAGTTTCACTTCTGTTTACTAGTCAAGCAACCAAGTAAAGGAATAAGCATTTTTTTTAATTGTGTTATATAAAATGCTAACTTCTTGTTGGGACATACTACAGACTGCATTAGATAAAATTTTTTGACAAACTTCCTATAATCTTTTTATTAATTTACACTGAGAGAATATAGCACCTTTCATCCAAAGAACTGAAGGTGCTTTACAAACATTGGCATTTAGAAAACAAGTACATTTAAAAATCTGGATTTTTTTTTCTGTTAAATCTCTTCCACTCCAGATATACAATATTTTGGAGGCTGATGGAAAGCAATTCTATTTCTGACAATGAAAGAGGCTCAGAGAGAGTTCGGATTTGCTTTCACAGTACAGGCATTTCCCAAAACCTGATGCTGGGCTTACAAAAGCAAAAACACACAAATCTTAATGTGAAGAACAGTATTTCAAACCTTATTTCAAAAGCAAAACCCAGGGTTTAAGACATCAAAATCGTCCAACAGTTCTAGACATCCAGATGGAGTAGGAGCTGATGCAGGCTGCATATTAGAGATGTGCTCTTGATCCAGGCTTTTTAGGATCACACTCAAATAAACACATTTAAAATGGTGAGGTTTTTCAGGAAAAAGCATTAACCAAGAAAAAGCTAACCAAGAGCATATCAGAAAAATGAGGAAAGGGGAGTAATTGGCAATTAAAAGTAGACAGTTCTCACTAGAGCCTAGGACATTTTATTAGAAACCAAGTATATCATCGGCAAATAAAAATAGTTATTACCCCCATTAATACAACATAAGGGATTTTACATTCAGCCTAGACACAGGGAGTAACAGAGCCTCCTGCCTACAAATCTGTGACTTGCAAGTATTTTCCACCACATGATTACTCTAAATAGTACATAGCCCTTTTATTAGAGGGATCCAAATATTCCTTTTAGGCTTACAAAGTCCAATACATTCACTCTCTCTCTTCCCTTTACATGTCTAATATTAAAAACTTTTTTTCATGCAAAAAGCCATTATTCAGTTGAAGAGAAAAAAATCAGGCAAAACAGAGATGGCAGTTAAGGAATGGACAGAAATATTGGCACATGCCCAACTAGTGACAAACAAATGTAGTACACCATGACTTAAAAAATAAAAGTCACATTACATGGATAACTAAAACAACTACATCAATCTAAGCTACGCAGTGTCAGATGTGAAGGGCTGAGGGTTACTGATTTTATTGGTACAACTTAAAAGCAGATGAGAGCAAGCACTTAAATACAATTTATGGTAACAGAAAAAAAAATACTGCAGAGAGCTGTTCCAAGACCACACCAAGTTGTCTGCATTATTAATTTCCAGTGTTTCACAATTAGTAAAATACATAGCTACATATCCCTGTAAGATAAAAAATACCTTTCCCCCTGAATTACACTGGGGTCAGGGCAGTAACACAAAGCTACTGACCCAACAGTTCAAGTGTTTGCAGCAAATGTCTTAGTCACTTCTTTCTTGCAGCTATACAATTAAAAACCATACAAGGAGCTGTGTGGTTAAGGGGGTCAAAATTAAAACAGTATTGTGCTCATTTAATAAAGGAAAAGCCCTGATGAAAAATTATGTGCCAAGAAGCTTAGACTATAAAGATTTTTATTGCATTTTTAGGTAACCTGGAAGTTCTTATCCTGAATGGGAAAAAGTTGGTTTTCAAAACTACCTGAACAGATGCTAAAGTGCTTTATTAAATTGGCTGGCTTCACAAAGATTTCCTGGAATGACAAAAAATTAATTATAGTAATAAATGGATACCAACTATTTCACAAAACGGTTAATTCCAGCATCATTTATGACCAAAGTCATGAGAGACACTGGAACACTTGTCCTTATTAAAGGGACAGTTGCATATCAAGAACCGATCATCACAACCCTTTGGATATTCAAATTACTTACACAAAGCCAAAACATGGTATCACAGACCTTTACAAAAAGGTTTGGGATTTTTTCTCTACACTTTTAAAAATCTGCTTCAGATTACAGTCCACAAATACAAGAGTCCTGACTTTCCAACCTTTCCAGTTGCAGTTAAAAATGAACACTTTCTAAAAGTTAAGGTCAAGTGTTACAGCAAGAAAAGAATGATTCCCATTGAAAAGTACATATATTTTACTTAATGATACTCATGATAGACTGTAAACTGGATTGATCACATTCTACTCAACTGGTATCAAATGAACACATCAGTATTACAAGTATTAAATGTTTTTCTATTACTAGAGAGGATATAAACCAAAACATTAATATGGCAGTTATTTATTTAGGCACAGTTTAGTGATTTTTTAAAAATAAATAGTACTGAATTTCAGTTGAAGTTTTAAACTTAATAGCCAAAGGGTCAAGAACTCTGATTAGGAAAAAGAAAGAATAACTTTCAGCTAACAACGTATGCTGTTTAAAATTTCTAACATTTTAACCTATCTGAGTTTTTTTTAGGATTACTTTATTAAAAATACAAGGAATCTGGAAAAGATCAATACAATTATCTTAATGTACAAAGTCATAAGCTATAGCAGTTTTAAAACTAAAATTTAAAAAACACAACAAAGGGCAGCCCTTTAGACCAATTTATTTTATATCCATTTAAAATATCATCCAACAAAGGACAATGAAGTTTACAGCTGGGACGGTATACATAACTCGAGTCATTTGCAGTCCATCGTGCCCATTGGATAACAACTTTGCTGCTGAAATTTCTTAAAACTTACCAAACTAAAATAGAAGACTGAATAATACAAAAGGAAGAGTATTTCAGAGTAGTCTGTTCTGTCAATTGGCTTTTTAAAAAGGAAACACATTCTGTTTCCCTCAGACCGGTAAATAAGCAAGAGCTACATGCAGCAGTGTGAGTATTAAGACATTTCTCAAGTCTTCTCAAATGAGTCCACGGCGGGGATGGGATGGGGGGAAAAACTGATAGAAAAACGTTGCTATAGACACCATAACAAACAATAAATTTAGATAATTTAAAATTTAAAAAAAAGGCAAGAGGCAGCATTTCAGCAGCAAAGTGCTCAATAAAAGTATATTGTAGAGGGTAATACACAAAAGTTGGGGTAAGAAGAGGGCAGAAAAATGGGTCAGCAGGATGGGGCGAAGGCCTCAAAGGAAATACGGCGTCGTCGTTCTGGGAGGAATAACACGTTCTGAATCTGGAACTGCCCGGAATAACTTTGGTTCTCTTGTATTTACATCTTTGAAGACCATGATTGAAGCAATATTTCCACAACGATAGCAGTAATTAGGAGCAGACCATACTGTTACCAGCTTCTCATCAAACATAAATTTATAGCCTTCATGCACTAATTGATGTGCTCTGCAGATGAGTTTTAGGTTGTTGATATGAACAAACTGCAATTTAGAAAGGTTCCATTAAGTATCCAGCACATTTTAAAATAAATCAACCTACACATATAAGAAAATAAGCATTTAAATAAAGTATAAATCCTGTATCTACTAAAACTCTCATGATTATAGAACCCATTCTACTGTTATTCCCCACTAACTTCCATAAGTTAGCCACTTTGCCTGAGTTATAGAAATAATCACATAATTAGACACAAGTTTCTGAAAGAAAAGCATTCTGTAAGTACAATCAGATATGAAGCAAAGTTTTTACGGTTTAATAATAAATATATTACTATCAGTCTGCATCACAGGTGGCGCTAGTGGCAAAGAATCTGCCTGCCAATGCAGGAGACACAAGGTACATGGGATCAGGAATATGCCCTGGAGGAGGAAAATGGCAACCCACTCCAGTCATCTTGTCTGGGAAATCCCATGGACAGAGGAGCCTGGCAAGCTACAGTCCACGGGGTTGCAAAGAGTAGGACACAGCTGAGCACACACATATATTACTATCAATATCAATCATTTACTGAGGCTTCAGTATGGCTCTTAAAAAGTTTGGAAAAGATTTATTATCCTTCTCTTGCAACTGAAAGAAACAGACGCTCAGACAGGATAAATCTAGCTCTCTGACTCCACTATGCTGGATTAGTTCACCCTGTGTATGTGTGTGTATTTTTAAATGAAAATAGTTGAACCTCAAAAATCTGCCTATTCTCAATAAACACACATATCAAATCATTATGTTGTATACATAACTAATACAATGTTATATGTCAATTATATCTCAATTAAAAAAAATATATATATATACACTAAGAAATACATATTTAAAAAGCTGCCTATCTTGCCCTTGTTATCTCACTACTTGCACTGTTTGAAAGAAAAGGATAATTTATTTTACACATAGTACCAGTGGATGCTAGAGGTGCTTTTATTACATGATCTCATCTAACCTTAAGGAAAGACATGATAAACCAGACAAGAAATTTGATATCCACAGGCACCAGAGTTTCAGTAAACTACACTAGAAGTTTGGTATCTCTAACAACCATAGTTCTTTACATATGCCATTAGCACCAACAAACCACTTTTACAAAAATGTTGGCTTTACCTCATTTGTGACCTTTGCGCCAAAAAGCCAACCTGCTCCTCGGGGACTGATTGCCCAAGTATCCACATCTTCAGGATCTGACCAAACCAGATCACAAAATGCTCCTTTATGGGGAATTTCCTGATTCCGTTCAATGGTTCGAATTTGATCCAGTGTTTTGATATCAGGAGATAAACCACCATGAACACACAAAATCTGCTCATCTATTAACTAGCAAAAAAGAACAGAGAGTTGAATATATAACAATAAACTCAGTCATACCTAAATTCATCAATGAGTGCTAATGATATCAATATAATTGAGATGGCAATTAGATAAACATATGCAAAGTGTTATTGGCAGAAAAATACTTAAGCTTTTTAAAAGATTTACATAAACTTACAGCTGCTACTGTGAGCATGTCAAAAACTTTGGTACAGTATCTCCAGGCATTAGCATTTCCATATTTGGTTTGGCACTCATCTATGAGAGAAACAGAGTTCTCATTAATGAAGTTCTGAATATGCTGATAAAAATAAAGAATACAAGTGGTTAGGACTCAGCATTTTCACTGCTGTGGCCTGGGTTCAATCTCTGGTTGGGAATCCTGCAAGCTATGAGGCGTGGCCAAAAAGTAAATAAATGCAATAAAATAAATAAAGGACATATCTAACACTAGGACAACAGAACTTGTGCTTAAACTAGGATGGCAAGTTATGACACATATTTAGCCCTGGCAGACTCTCCATGTAGTCAGGAGACTAGTAGCTAACTGGTCTAGGAAAGTGGTCCTACTTTTCATTCCAAAAGTGGCCCTAAGGAGCAGCTGAAATTATTGGTCAAATGCTATAATCAAGAAGAGCTAAATATTAATTTCACATAACCCAGAGCAAACGTTTTTGTCTTATCATTAATATTGGGAGTAGTTCCCTGGTGATCTGGTGATTAGGACTCCTTGTTTTCACTCCTAAGGGTGCAGTTTTGATCCCTGGTCAGAGAACTGGGTCCTATAGGCCATGTGGCATGGTAAAATAAATAAACTTTTAAAAAATTCTGGGCAGTTCCATCAAACACAGTAACGTATTTAACGTGACTACTTTATGCTAGCAGGATAACCAAACACATTAGAGGACATTAATCACAAGAACATGGTAATCCCCTTTCCAACATTTCTCAGACCTACGTTGTCTCGCCTGAGACTTTCTGCAGATTGTGCAACTACACACTTGAGTTCTAGTAAGTACCCTGGTAGTTATCACTAGGTCGTATATATTCTCAGCTAAACATTCTCTCTGCTATCTACAACAGTTAATAGAGTATATTAATCTCTTCTCTCCGTTAATACCAAGGAAGCTATGCTCTTTGGTTTCTCAATTTTGAAAAAAAAACACATATCACTATTGTCCTAAGTACACTTGAAAATGATACTGTGGGGTACCATCAACCCTCATAATTTTCTAAATTGTATCTCTACGTGAGGCAGGATCCCTATGTAAACGTCTCCAGGAGACATCTCTAACACTGAGCACAGTTTACCAGTAGGAATCAACTTGTCCATTTTTCACCCTGACACATAAACAAAGCACTTGGTTCATAATAACTGCTAACTACAACCATGTTTATCAGGATCAACTGAAGGCCCAAGATAATAGCTATATGTGGACATTTTTACTTTAAAAATCAGTATGAAGTTCCATGATGACTAAATCTATCTTCCTCCTGAGGAGCAGATGGGCTTTCTCTTACTAAACAAAACCGTCTCTGAGCACTAGAGCACAGCCTGGGATCAAAAATATTCAGTACTATATGTTGTGCTGCCATCATTTTCTTCAGTCAAGGCATCATGATTAAAATGTCCTCCTTCCTCTCCCCCTGTTATTCCTTCTGCTCTACAGTGATAATGCTGGTCAATTTCTGGGGTGTAAGTATATGCATAATACTAATCTTGGACAGCTGGAGTCAGCTGCTTTCACTGAGCTAACATCATATTATATGTTATCCAAAATAGTGATTATTTTGTAAAAGCATCAATCAGTTTTATTCCAAATGGTATTTGGTATTTTGAGAATGTAAATAAGTAACTTGTAGAAAGGAGATAAATATTAGCCATCTAACTTTTTAATTTCTACTAACAAAGTTATATAAGCAACAAATTCTCAGGAGTTCCCTGGTGGGCTAGTAGTTAGGATTCCAGGCTTTCCCTGCCACAGCCTGGATTCAACCTCTGACTGGGGAACTAAGGTTCCCCCAAGAAACAAAAGGATGACCATAAATAAATAAATAATAATAAATTGTCAAAATTTCTGTTTAATATTGACAATGGCTGACAAAATGAGCAGTAAGAGAGTTCAATTTATCTTTACAATGACAGAAGAGAATTCAAAATATAAAGTCTAAAACTAAATGTATATGAGATTAATATTTTTAAATCTCTCAATATTTGCCTTAATTGTGCTCAAAGAAGATTCATATTAATATCTCAACAGTTCTATCTACCTCCTTTAAAGAGCTCCAAATCTCATTTTTAAAAGCTTGCAATCATATAAAATTTTACAGAAGTAGCTATTTTGCTTTTAATGACTTGAGTTCCAGTATTCTCTGGAGAAGTACACAGATTTACAGTACATCCAGTGTATTACAGTACAGCTATAAAAACAATATTAATGAAGTGAAAAAGCTGGTCACAATATTAAAAAACTAAGTATGATCACATTTTAGCTTGATGTGATGTATACATACACAGATATGTATACAAACACACATTGTATACAGAATAGGCTCTTAAACTGAGCGTGCAGCACGTTCCTTTTCAGCAGATTCTAAGGCCCCACCCCAAACGGTCTACAGCAGCACCCAACAAGCAGTCTACAACTTTAACAAGCACCCCAGATAATTCCAGTGAGGGAAACTGAAGACTGCATTTTGAGGCACTGATCTAGACAGACACACACCAAAAAGTTAAAAAGGGTTCTCTCAGACTACTATGTATAAAATAATAAGCTACAAGGATATACTGTACAACACAGGCAACATAGCTAATATTTCAAAATAACTTTAAAGAGAGTATAATCTATAAAAATATTGAATCACTGTGTTGCACATCTGAAACTAATATTGTAAATCAACTATATACTTTAGTTAAAAAAAAAAAAAAATAGAATGGTTCTTTCTACGTAGTCAGATTTTCAACTGATTGAGGGAAAAACGGAGTTAAAAATGAGAGTGGAAAAGATTATCTGTCTTTTCTAATTTTACTATTCAAAGCATATGCATGACATACGTGGCATTTTTTCCCCAAAGAGGAAGGTAAGACAATATTCAGAGTTAGAGAATAGAAAATCTTACCATAAAATCCATACACCTGTGTTATCTGTCTACTCTCATGATTTCCTCGCAAAAGTGTAATACGATCAGGCCATTTAGCCTTTAGTGCAAGAAGGTAAGTGAAGGTCTCCAAACTATAGTAACCTCGGTCTACAAAATCACCCTGTAAAGTAAAAATTTACAGTTACAAACAATATAATAGCAACAATATTTTTAAAAAATTATACCAAAGTGCACAAACTCAGAGACACAGTATAAAATAGCAAAAATGAAGAGTCACATACTGAATTATTTGGAAATTGGGTTTTAGCAAAAATTGAAACGGAAGTAAATAAGCTATTCCTACTAAATGTTTGTGCTAGTCTTATGCTACAGAAGGCTTACAGCAACCTGCTGTGCAGTTCTTTCAACGACTTTCCCTATAAAACCACCATTTTTTTCAATTCTCTATTGCCTACATTAATAAATGTTTGTAAAAAAAAGTGTGAATCAAAAAACTTTAAATGAATTTCAAAAATACTTTTAACTGTAATCAAAAGAGCTACCAATTTGAAAATAGCTTTTTTAGAGCAAATATCTTAACAGTGTTCTATACTCAGCTTTGTATTTAACAACTGCATATAGTGACATACTATCTATGCTTCCCATTTATGTTTCCTTGGGCCAATATTAGACCATAGGAAAACAGCTAAAAGAATAAGAAAGTAACCCAAAAATTTTCAGAAGGAAGGAAAATAACAGGACTCAAAAAAATTAAACAGCAACAATTTTATTCCAAAAAGAAAGCAAGTATCTACCTTAATAGTAAATGTGTACATTCTTCAATCCAGATTAATAACAGATGAAAATGAATACTCAAAAATGACAAAATAACAGTAAACTGAAGATTTATGCTTTAAACCTGAGTTTCCAAGCTATTTTTTTGTTTGTTTATGCCTAACCATTACAGAAGGCTATAACCCAGTCCTACCTGCACAGCAGTTTACAAAAATAATTATTCTCAACTAAAGGACACAGCAAAATGTAGCAAAGTATTGAATCACTCACTTTCTCACATATTTAAATAGTGACTGTCACATGGCAATGAAAGTATATATAATCTACATGTAGTAACACAGATCTCCTCCATTTAAAATAAGTAGGTGAAAAAATATAAAATAAAGTAAGTAGTTGATATCACGGGAGTTTACATACCATAAATATGTAGTTTGTGTCAGGAACCTGACCTCCAGTTCTGAATAGTTCACAAAGGTCATAAAACTATAAAAGAAAGGCAATATATGCTGATTACAAATTCCTGTGAAGGAGTAAAATATGAAACTGAGGCCAAACTGTGTAAAGAAGCAGTGAATTAAGACTTCAAATATGTACATTCATAAAAAGAAAGAAAGTGCAAACTAAACTGCCAAGCACACAGCTTCCAAGCTTTAAAAAAAAATGAAGCTCTCGATTATCACTAAAGTCATTCCTAGCTCATCAATGTCATGGCAAACCCCTCAGATTTCTTTCCTACATCTCCCCGTCTATCACTAGAGAATTTGAAATCATGTATCAGTTACCTAATTGTCGATAAGCTAACCCAATCATCTTGTCCCACATTCTGCATCTATTTTAAAGAGACAAAAGTTAAGGAAACAAGTGGATAAGAATTTTCTTTCAAAGAATGAGTTTACATGACACTTCATAGAGTCCTACAGAGCAGATCAACCTACCTTCTTATACTCTGCTTTCAGAGATGTGTACCCTTAGGCTCTACAGCTGTGAAGAGTCTTCTCAATAATCAGTATATTTTTTTTTAAAAAGTATATTTCATTATACTCTATTTGCCTGAAAATTTAGCTGACAAAAATGAGTGCTTGATAACTTCAGTCAACTAGATTATCCTAATCTTACTTTCTAAAGAAAACATCACAGTTTTTCTGAAAAAGAATTTTGGATTAACGGTGTTGACTATACCAACTACTATTAATAATTTCTTTCACATCTGTTGTTTACATTTGAAAGTAAAATTTACGTAGTAATATTACTTCTCACTTCCCACCTCACATATATGTATGCATGTGTATATCACATATGCATAAACAATCACACACAATATAAGCAGTAAAAATAAGTATACATATTTATACACACACTCAGTGTATACATGTGTATATGTAATACACACACACACGTGTGTGTGTGTATGTCTTACTTTGGCCTAGTAATTCCACTTCTGTGACTATATCCTTAAAGGGGGGAAAAAGGTGTGTAACATAAAGAAAATGCATCATAGCACCATTTCAAATAAGAGAAGAAACAACCTTCATGAGCAACATAGGGGAATATTAGTAAGACCCAGACCTCACACAGTCATAAATGATTATAATGGAAACTATGTAGCAAAGTGTGACAAAACAAAATTAATTACACCTATAACTATACAATTTTACTATGTAAAATATTGAGTATGTACACACAAGTCTGAAAGGAAACATATAAAAGTTGTATAAAATAGCTGCTTCTTTTTACATATTCAATATAAATTTATTTATTTTAATTGGAGGCTAATTACCTTACAATATTGTATTGGTTTTGCCATACATCAACATGAATCCGCCACAGGTATACACATGTTCCCCATCCTGAACCTCCCTCCCTCCTCCCTCCCCGTACCATCCCTCTGGGTCGTCTCAGTGCACCAGTCCCAAGCATCCTGTATCCTGCATTGAACCTGGGCTGGCGATTTGTTTCTTTTATGATACTATACATATTTCAATGCCATTCTCCCAAATCATCCTACTCTCTCCCTCTCCCACAGAGTCCAAAAGACTGTTCTACACATGTGTCTCTTTTGCTGTCTCACATACAGGGTTATCATTACCATCTTTCTAAATTCCATATCTATGCGTTAGTATACTGTATTAGTGTTTTTCTTTCTGGCTTACTTCACTCTTACTTCACATAATAGGCTCGTTTCATCGACCTCATTAGAACTGATTCAAATGTATTCTTTTTAATGGCTGAGTAATACTCCATTGTGTGTATGTACCACAGCTTTCTTATCCATTCGTCTGCTGATGGACATCTAGGTTGCTTCCATGTCCTGGCTATTATAAACAGTGCTGCGATGAACACTGGGGTACACGTGTGTCTTTCAATTCTGGTTTCCGTGGTGTGTATGCTGGGTCATATGGCAGTTCTATTTCCAGTATTTTAAGGAATCTCCAGACTGTTCTCCATAGTGGCTGTACTAATTTGCATTCCCACCAACAGTGTAAGAGAGTTCCCTTTTCTCCACACCAACAGCTGCTTCTTTAAAAGTACTGTATTAGAGTGAGTGTCCTTAGACATTACTCTGGATGTCTGCAGCAACATGTTCTTGAACAAAAGCTTTGTTAAGTTTCCATTTAATTTATATATATTTAATGGATGACCAAAAATTCTGCTTCAGGGACCTATAGTTCCTACTCCACACTGAAAGTTTTTTCCAAAATTCTTTAATATAATAAAGAATTACTATAGTGAGTCAGAAAGAGAAATATAAATATTGTATTCTAACACATATATAGGGAATCTAGAAAACTAGTACTGAAGAATTTACTTAAACAGGGCAGCAGTGGAGAAACAGACCTAGAGAACAGACCTGTGGACTTGGAGAGAGGTGAGGAGAGGGGAGGGGAAGGGGGAAGAGAGGGAAGAAGAGAGGGGAGTGGGGACAAGGGGGAGATGGATGGAGAGAGTAACATGGAAACTTACATTACCCAATGTAAAATGGATAGCCAAGGGAATTTTCTGTATGGCTAAGAAACTCAAACAGGGGCTCTGTATCAACCTAGAGGGGTGGGATGGAGAGGGAGATGGGAGGGAAGTTCAAAGGGAGAGGATATATGTATACCTATGGTTGATTCAGGTTGAGGTTTGACAGAAAACAACAAAATTCTGTAAACCAATTATCCTTCAATTAAAAAAAATTAATATATATATATATATATAATAAAGAGTTACTAAAAACATATGGAGACAAGTAACTGTCATACATTACTGGGAGCACATCTCATTATTTCACAAATAATTTCTACCATCTAGCGTATGCTTTTCATATCACACATATTCTGTAAGTGTCCTTATTTTAAAACAAAATGAATCCTGAGATGTGGATTCTACCCCATTATTAGAGGAGGCAAAGAAATAGTTGGCCAACTCAGTAGTTTTTAATTTTTGGTTTCAGGACCCAAGCATAGTCTTAAAAATTACAGGTCCTCAAAGGCTTTTGTTTTTACACTCTATGAATCAGTATTAACTATATTAGAATTTTAAAGTGATCATTTGCTAATGTTTAAACCTCAGATATGCAGATGACACCACCCTTATGGCAGAAAGGGAAGAAGAACTAAAGAGCCTCTTGATGAAACTGAAAGAGGAGAGTGAAAAAGGTGGCTTAAAACTCAACATTCAGAAAACTAAAATCATAGCATCCGGTCCTATCACTTCATGGCAAATAGATGGGGAAACAGTGGAAACACTGGCTGACTTTATTTTTGGGGGCTCCAAAATCACTGCAGATGGTGACTGCAGCCATGAAATTAAAAGACGCTTACTTTTTGGAAGGAAAGTTATGACCAACCTAGACAGCATACTAAAAAGCAGAGACATTACACTGCCAACAAAGGTCCATCTAATCAAAGCTATGGTTTTTCCAGTAGTCATGTATGGATGTGAGAGTTGGGACTATACAGAAAGCTGAGCACCGAAGAATTGATGTGTTTGAACTGTGGTGTTGGAGAAGACTCTTGAGAGTCCTTTGGACTGCAAGGAGATCCAACCAGTCATCCTAAAGGAGATCAGTCCTGAGTGTTCACTGGAAGGACTGATGTTGAAGCTGGAACTCCAATACTTTGGCCACCTGATGTGAAGAGCTGACTCATTTGAAAAGACCCTGATGCTGGGAAAGATTGAAGGCAGGAGGAGAAGGGGACGACAGAGGATGAGATGGCTGGATGGCATCACCAACTCAATGGACATGGGTTTGAGTAGACTCAGGGAATTGGTGATGGACAAGGAGGCCTAGCGTGCTGTGGTTCATGGGGTCACAAAGAGTCAGACATGACTGAGCAACTGAACTGAACTGAACTGAAATTCACTTTAAAAATTGGGGAGGGATGAATTAGGAGTTTGGGATTAACATATACATATTACTTACAATAAAATAAACAGTAAGGACCTACTGTATAGCACAGAGAACTCTACTCAATATTCTGTAATCACCTATATGGAAACAGAATGCATATATGTATATGTATAACTGAATCACTTTGCTGTACATCTGAAACTAACGTAACACTGTAAATCAACAATACCCCAAAATAAAAAATTAAATTTAAAAAATCAATAACTCACTAAGTAGTAACATACATATATTTTTAATGAAGAATAAACTGTTTTCCAAAGCAAAACAAAACAAATTTATGAAAAGATTGGCACTGTTTTACATTTTTAAAAATCTCTTTAACACCTGGGAAAAAAAAGAGCACAGCTTGGGTTCCCATAGCCTGCCTCTACAGCCAATCTGAATATTCAGTTCTGAATATTCATCGGAAGGACTAACGCTGAAGCTGAAACTCCAATACTTTGGCCACCTGATGTGAAGAACTGAAAGAACTCATTTGAAAAGACCCTGATGCTGGGAAAATTTGAAGGCGGGAGGAGAAGGGGATGACAGAGGATGGGATGGTTGGATGGCATCACCAACTCAATGGACATGAGTTTGAGTAAACTCCAGGAGTTGGTGATGGACAAGGAGGCCTGAAGTGCTGCAGTCCATGGGGCTGCAAAGAGTCAGACATGACTGTTCGACTGAACTAAACAGCCAATCTGTTGGGATATGCTGTTTAAAGTTTACAAAGAAAATCCAGCGTCATACAGGTATGTGTTACAAAAGGGAGAAGAATTTTAATAACCTTTAGAGATAATGGTGCATATTTTTCTTCTAATACATCAAAACTGGACAACTGGTCTCTTCTCAAACTGTGTTAGATAGGTTGGTCTAACATTTTGAGTTGGTAATACACTCTGGTTATTTGGAAAATGAAAAACAGTATTTCCTTATAATCATTAAAAAAATATCTGTTGATATTATCACTCATCTCATCAGAAAAGTCTTTTAGGTATCAGAAGCTAGGAGCTTCATGGTGATGAATTCAAATTTTCTAAAATTCCAATTATTTTTTGAAAACTCAAATTCTGGCATCAGCAACAAATATTATCAATTGTTCCTCTTAAAGTGACTGGCTCACTTCATTCACTTTTGCAAAATAGTTGCCAAATACTCATAGTTTGTCATTCATTCTCTCAAGTAAAAATGCATTCCATAAAAAGAAAAAGAAAAGAGGCTATTTCAGATGGAGATACTAAACTGCAAAAGTAATCTTCTTTTGAGAAAAGCGCTTTTCTTTGACATGCAGTAGATGTGCTTTATGCATACTTCCTACTTCATCACAGGGGCCGTTCAAAAGCTGTATCTCCTCAGTGGTTAAGAGTTACTATTAATTAATATTACTAGTTCATCAAGGACATTCTTAAATGATACTGGCATTTTCTTTTACTGTAAATGCATGCATGCCAGTGAAGAATGCAAGGACAGCCAGCAGAGGCTTGGTGACACTCCCTGGATCAGGGAGGCACTAGCAGTTTTACCCTCAGTTGACTTTCTGCCATCTTACAGATCCTCAAAGGTCCACATATCTAAAGAACTGAAGAGCTAGCTGAAGTGGCTTCTTAAACAGCTATTACGTATCCAGGTAGGAGTTAAACCAAGCTCTGTCACTGAACTCTACAACCTCCTCACTAGATTATACTGTTTCAGTGCTTCCTGGCACTATATGCATGCCAACACTTTCCATGAGTTTATTTATAGTCATAATCCAATCCTGCAATTCCAGAACTGGCCCAAGGGAAGAAAACTGTACAAGTCCCAAAAGACACATCTTACATTTGACTTTACAGACATTTAGAAGCTTCTTAAGTCCTATACTTTCGATGAGCAATTGTTTTAAAGGGTCAAGTACAAGAGAAACACTGTTCAGTTTGGTGGCAGTCTTAACATGAACTGGGAGTTCCCTGGTGGCCCAGTAGTTAGGATTCTGAGCCTTCACGGATGTGGCCCAGGTTCAAAACCCAGTCAGGGAAGTGACAGCAGGTGGGTGAGCAAACTGTGCAGGCAAAAACAATAATAATAGTAACATGGGCTATTGGGCGCCTATATGAGTTTCAAATCTCAGCTCTGTCCCTTAGTAGCTATGTGAATTTAGGCTAATTCCTCAATGTTTCAGTCTCAGTCCTTCTCCACAAAATGATCCGATCTCATGGAACTCTTAAAAAAAAAAAAAACTGACATGGAATTTATGAGAAAGCAGGATTTATTTATCTCAAAATTTATTAATCTCAAAACACAAGATAAATGAAAGCAAGAGTTGTACATTTGACTGAAGGTATATATATCACAGAAGTGTAAATTTATTAATTAATTTTAGTAGTATGAAGTTGTCTCTACCTTCCAGACCTTTGACCATGACTGTAATTCATATACTGAAAAGTCCTTGGGAATTTCCTGGTGGTCCAGTGGTTAGCACTCTGCACTTTCACTGCTGATTGAATCTGAGGGCGGATTTAATCTCTGGTCTGGAACTAAGATCCCACGACCTACACAGTGCAGCCAAACACAGGTAACCCTTCAATTTTAATATTATAATCAAAGGAAACACTGCTTGGTTTATTCCAACTTTTACAAATATGTTAAAAGCACTGCCTATATTAATACCTTTATGTTCGCAAAATAGAAATGTTTATTATATTTTAGGAGAGAAGTTACACAGAAATCAAAAATATGCTCCTAATGGTTTACTTTAGAGAACTAGAATTTTAACAGATCAAATATGACATAATAGGGTTTCTATTTAGAAGCCAATAACATGCAGATGTCATTTACTATAACCTCAAACATCCAGAGAACAGATTGAAAAACCCAACTCAATCACAAATAATCTATACACCTTTCTGCTCCATTAGGCAGTCATAGTTAAGGTCATGTTGGCATTCATAAATCCAATGTTGTTCACAATATATTATTATTATATATTATATTATGTCACAATATATTAGCCCCAACTCCACTGCATGCATAAAGCAGGGTATGAGTGTTTTGTTCAGCTTTCATTACCCAGGAAAAAGAAAAAAACACTCCAAAAATACAGAGTTTCCTAATCAGGCTAAACATTGACAGTAAAAGTCCAAAAATGAGGTGTACCCCTCCTGTCAATGCTCTAAAACTCTTAAAAACAAAATCCCAGCAGATGAAAAAGGTGAACTGTCTTTCTCATTCCATTCTAGCACAGAACTGCTGTGAAATCATGCACCAATAGTTTTTCTGAACAGTTATTCTCATCCCACTAAGGAAATGATGAATTTTCAATAAAACATGACATTAAGTGAACAGAATGAATACAACAGCAATGCGCAGAATGAATAGAAAATTAGTGCCCAAAACCAAAGCATCTCCCATCAACCATAAAAACTATGAGCAGTCAGTCTGTAGTTATTTTCTATCTCCTCCTGTCCACAGAACAATAATGCTTCACTCAGTTCACTTCCTAAGTGTGATTTCATCAAAGTCCATGAATAATTTGACTACTGCTTTTATTTAGTTTAACAGTAACCAGGAATCATTAGTGTCACACAGACCGAGGCATCCTAGCCAACCACTAGCTGCTTTTTTTTTTTTTTTTAAATATTTTACAGCACAAGTGGAAACACACATGGACTATGGACAGACGGTACAAACGCTAAAACTCTACTCATGAAATTTTACCTGTCCATGTATGTCTCCACACACTGTTACTGGTGTTGAAACTGGCTGGACATTTGACTCTTCCAACAGGAGGTCACAAACGTAGTCACACAGCCGCTGTAAGAATAAAAATAAAATGCAACCTTTTATTACAACATCAAAGCTGAAGACCAAGTGCAAAAAGACAAGAACTAACACATGTAATAACTCAACATTCAAAAAACTAAGATCATGGCATCTGGTCCATCACTTTATGGCAAATAGATGAGCAAACAATGAAAACAATGAGAGACTTTATTTTCTTGGGCTCCAAAATCACTGCAGATGGTGACTGCAGCCATGAAATTAAAAGGTGCTTGCACCTTGGAAGAAAAGCTATGACAACTCTAGAAAGCGTATGAAAAAGCAAAGACATTACTCTGCTGACAAAGGTCCATATAGTGAAAGCTATGGTTTTCCAGTAGTCATGTATGGATGTGAGAATTAGATCATAAAGAAAGGTGAGCAGCAAAGAACTGATGCTTTTGAACTGTTGTGCTGAACAAGACTCCTGGAAGTCCCTTGGACTGCAAGATTAAACTAGTCAATCCTAAAGGAAATCAATCCTGAATATTCATTGGAGGGACTGACACTGAAGCCGAAGCTCCAACACTTTTGCCACCTGACGTAAAAGGCCGACTTCTTAGAAAAGTCCCTGATGCTGAGAAAGATTGAAGCCAGGAGAGGGGACGACAGAGGAGGAGATGGTTGGATGGCATCACCCACTTGAGTTTGAGCAAGTTCCAGGAGATGGTGAAGGACAGGGAAGCCTGGCGTACTGTAGTCTAAGGGATCGCAAAGAATCAGACACGACTGAGCAACTGAACAAAATACATGTACTGTTTCACAGAAAAGGAAACTACTCTATGATGACTCTGGGATTTGATCTGTCAGCTTTCACCTTCCTCTCACAATGCCTATTCCAAAATGCAAACTCCCTGGCTACACAGGTTCAGTTCAGTACAGTTCAACTGCTCAGCTACACAGGTAACAGGTTCTAGAAGACAGACAGCTTTGCAAGGAACTGTCAGCTGATGTTTTTCACACACACACACAAAAGTAAAAGTCAATCATTTTCAAAGGAAAAGGTCTTTATCTGCTAATTTAAGTAAATTACAAACCATGCACTTAGCAAATATGATCCAGCAACTGCACTCTTGGCAATGAAAATTTATGATCACATAAAAACCTGTACACAGAAGTCCACAGAAGCTTAATTCATGACAGCCAAAAACCAGAAATAAATCAGATGTCCTTCCACAATGACTAGTTACGTTATAGTACATTCACACAATGGAATACTATTGAGAAATAGAAGGAAACAACTATTGACACATGGCAATCTAGATAAATTTCAAGGGAATTATGCTTAGTGGGGGAAAAAAAAACCCTAGCCCCACAATGTTACATACTATATGACTCCATTTGTATAACATTCTTGAAATTTAAAAATTTACAGAAATGGAGACCAAAGTGGTTGACTGCCAACGGTCTAGGAGTTACGAGCAACAGGAGGGAAGTGGGTACAGTTATAAAAAGGAAACACGTGGACTCCTTGGGGTGACGGAACGGTCTTAAAGGTGGTATCGGATACATGAGACTATAGATGTAGTAAGACTGCAAAGAACTAAATATACAAATAAATACAAGTAAAACTGGAGAATGATGAACAAGATCGTGGAGTGTATCAATGTCAATATCTTGGTTGTGATATCTGTTCTACAAGATGTTACTACCAGGGACAACTGGATAAAGGGAGACTTCCTTGGTGGTCCAAGGGCTGGGACTCCGAGCTCTCAATGCACAGTACAGACGCCCGGGTTCGATCCCCGGTGGGGGAACTGGATCCTACATGCCACAACTAAAAACCACACAGCCAAATATATAAATAATTTTTAAAATTAACTGGAAAAAGGGTACATGGGATCTTTTGGTATTATTTCTTACAAATGCATATAAATCTAAGATTATTTCAAAATAAAAAGGTTAACTAAAATTAATTATAAAATATAAATCTAAAATTGAAGAGTCACTCTACCTTTCAAAAAGAGCTCTAAATGTCTGCATTTTAAAAATATTTGTCCTCTGAAAGCACTCAAACCAAAAGCTTTCACAGAAGGAAAACAATTCTAACAATAGTTCTCGGGAGAAGGAAAGGTACAGTCTGCTGTGTAAAGAGAACTGGAGGGGAAACCTGGAGGGGAAACCTCCTTATTAATACTAGTCAGAGGCTGTATTAAAATTAAAATCTCATAAAATTAGATTTTAAAAAGGTAAGCCAAGAAAGGACAAATTAAACTACACAAGCATAATGAAATGTTTTTAAACATTAATTATGGAATCTAAATGCTATGACTTACTTAAATATAGCAGAGACACACTTTAACAGAGTTATAGCCACAACACTTTATACACAGGTAAGCGCCAGAGAGCAGCCACAATGGGAGGAAGGAGGAGTGAGAAAAGAGGACCCCAAAAGAAAATGAGGAGAAACGAAACGGTTTAGAAATGTTCAAAATAAAGAGTCATTCTTACTCCTAGGATAAGTTCTGACCTTCAATTAGCACCTCAAAGGAAAGATCTTCCTTTTGGCCTGGAGTCCTTCTGGCCCTGGAGTAGCAGGCTCTTTCTTGTGCTGAATTCCCTACAAACTTCAAAGGCTTCAATAAACAGTCCTTAGTCCTGACATATAATCCATTCATTATTCATAACAGGAAAAGATACTGATGAATATTTTCAGTTCTATTATAATCCTTCAGTTCTATTTTGCATTTGTTTAAAAAAAAAAACAACTCAGCTTTTTCCTCCCCATGTAGGGAGAATCTCAGTTCTTCCCTACTATGCAACTCTGTCTTATATTCTTCTTTCCTAATTACACAGAACACTCATATTTCTGACATTTCTGGTCACCAAATGTATGGAGGTTTTTTCCTCCCTACAATATGCAATTCTCTGTAACATCAGCTGAGTATCCTACAATTTAACTCAACTCTGACACTATTTATTAGAGATAGTGTCAGATCTACAGGTTAAGAGCTCAGTCCCACAAGACTGCCCCCCTCAACTCCCCCAACCAACATACATACACACACTTCAGACACCAGCTTCAAGCTCAGGTTATATCACCTGCACTTTTAACCAACCAGCTATAGATCAGAGGTTCCAAAGACCTCCTCTGTGAGTTTGAATATTTGCTACAGCAGCTCCAGAACTCAGGGAAGCACTTGCATTTATCAGCTTATTAAAAGATGTGATAAAAGGATACAAATTAACATCTAGATGGAAGAGATGTGTAGGGCAAGGTATAGGGAAAAGATGGAAACAACTGATCTTTTCACTATCACCTAGTTCTGCCTTTACTAGAATGTCATGTAGTTGGAATCATACCTATGTTGCCTTTTCAGGTTGGCATCTTGCACAAGTAATATGCAATCAAGCTTCCTTCCTGTCTTTTCATAGCTTGATCATTTCTTCTTAGCGCTGAATACATTCCATTGTCTCAGTGTACCAGTGTATCCATTCATCTACTGAATGATACCTTGGTTGCTATCAAATTTGGGCAATTATGAATAATGCTGTCATAAACATCTGTGTATAGGTTTTGTGGTGGACATGTTTTCAGTCCATTTGGATAAACACCAAGGAGCATGACTAATACAACATATAGTGAGGGTGTTTAGCCTGGTAAAGTGAAAGTAAAAGTTGCTCAGTTGTGTCCGACTCTTTGTGACCCCATGGACTTTTCCATGGAATTCTCCAGGCCAGAATACTGGAGTGGGTAGCCTTTCCCTTCTCCAGGGGATCTTCCCAACCCAGGAATCAAACCCAGGTCTCCCGCACTGCAGGCACATTCTTTCCCAGCTAAGACACAAGGGAAGCCCAAGAATACAGGAGTGGGTAGCCTATCCCCTCTCTAGCAGATCTTCCCAACCCAGGAATTGAACAGGGATCTCCTGCGTTGCAGGCAGATTCGTTACCAACTGAGCTATCAGTGAAGCCCAAGTGACAAAAGATCTTCCAAAGTGGCTCCTCAAGTCTGCATCCCCAACAACTAGCGACAGCTTCTGCTTTTGCCAGTGTTCTCAGTATCACAGGTGTGTAGGAGTTATGACCCTGTTATTTTAATTTGCATTTCCCTAAAGACATCCTGGAAGGTGAAGTCAAGTGAGTCTTAGAAAGCATCACTACGAACAAAGCTAGTGGAGGTGATGGAATTCCAGTTGAGCTATTTCAAATCCTGAAAGATGACACTGTGAAAGTGCTGCACTCAACATGCCAGCAAATTTGGAAAACTCAGCAGTGGCCACAGGACTGGAAAAGGTCAGTTTTCATTCCAATCCCAAAGAAAGGCAATGCCAAAGAATGCTCAAACTACTGCACAATTGCACTCATCTCACACGCAAGTAAAGCAATGCTCACAATTCTCTAAGCCAGGCTTCAGCAATACATGAACCGTGAACTTCCAGATGTTCAAGATGGCTTTACAAAAGGCAGAGGAACCAGAGATCAAATTGCCAACATCCGCTGGATTATGGAAAATGCAAGAGAGTTCCAGAAAAACATCTATTTCTGCTTTATTCGGCTATGCCAAAGCCTTTGATAGCATATTGAAAAGCAGGGACATTACTTTGCCAACCAAGGTCCGTCTAGTCAAGGATATGGTTTTTCCAGTGATCTTGTACGGATGTGAGAGTTGGACTGTGAAGAAAGCTGAGCACCGAAGAACTGATGCTTTTGAACTGTGGTGTTGGAGAAGACTATTGAGAGTCCCTTGGACTGCAAGTAGATCCAACCAGTCCATCCTAAAGGAGATCAGTCCTGGGTGTTCTTTGGAAGGACTGATGCTAAAGCTGAAATTCCAGTACTTTGGCCACCTCATGCAAAGGGTTGACTCACTGGAAAAGACTCTGACGCTAGGAGGGATTGGGGGCAGGAGGAAAAGGGGACGACAGAGGATGAGATGGCTGGATGGCATCACCGATATGGCTCGATGGACATGAGTTTGGGTAAACTCCAGGAGTTGGTGATGGACAGGGAGGCTTGGCATGCTGCAGTCCATGGGGTCACAAAGAGTCAGACACGACCGAGCAACTGAATTGAGCTGAATGACATATGCTATTGAGCACCTTTTCATATACTTATCTGTATTCTATATATTTTCTTTGGTGAGGTACCTGTTCAGGTCTTTGACCCATTTTTAATAAGGTTTAATATGGTTGTTCGTTTTCGTACTGTTTAATTTATCAGATACGTCTTTCACAAATATATTCTCTCAGTTCACGGCTTACATTCTCATTCTCTTGACAGTGTCTTCTGCAAACCAAAGTTTTGATTTTAGAAAGCCCAGTGCTTCTCAATTATGTTTTCCTAAGTAGATTGTTTTGATTTGTTTGGGTTTGGTTTGAGTGACGAGGAACCAGGAATTTGAGGGGTCTTTTTAACAACTTCATTGAGATAAAAATCACATATCATAAAATTTTTCCCTTTATTGTGTGAAATTCAATGGTTTTTAGCATATTCGCTGTTAACCATCATCATAATCAATTTTAGAATATTTTGATCACCCCAAAAGATCACTAATGTACTCAATAGCACGCATCTCCCAATTCCCATAACCTCATCTGCTGTGTCTACGGATTTGTTAATTCTGGACATCTGGAAACCAGGCCTTTTGTGACTGGCTTCCTTCACTTAATAATGTTTTTAAAGTTCAGCCACATTGTAACATGCATTATTTCTTTGTTCTTTTTTAATAGCAGAATAATATTCCATTGTATGTGTTTATCACATTTTGCTTATCTATCCATCAGCTGCTGGACATGTGGGTTGTTGCCACCATTTGGCTATAAGAACTTGACTTTGACACAATAAGTCTGTGATGCCTATCAGACTTCAAGGTACCTAAGACATGCTTTAAACAGCTGATCAAATGAGTCCTGTTTTCAAGGAAAAGTATCCAAACTAGAGAGACCAACTTGGAGACTGTGAGAAAATACACAGTTCAAGTCATGAGACTAGAAGAGACAACTACAGTGGCTGCTTATAAACAGAGAAAAGGGTAAGTTCAAAACAACATGAGTCCTAATACCTCCCACAGAAGTTAGAGGGGGAAGGGGGAACCAGCAAAAGAGACTATTTGATGAGGTACAAAGGAAACCATGCAAGTGTGGTATTATGGAAGTCCTATGAGGAAAACATTTCAAAAGCGGAGTGATCAACTATGTTCAGCACTGATGGAAGGTAAAATTTTGAAGAAACAGAGTAGGGCCATGAGGGAAAACTCCTTTATTCCTAAATCAACAAGTATCAATCGGAGAATATCATATACAAGTAATACCATGGCACAGTTCAGACGTTAAGGCGCACACTCTACTTCTTACTCCTTATTACTTAGCTTACTGTCTGTTACTTAGCTGTATAACCCTGCTAAGTTACTTGATCTCTGCACCTCAGTTTCCTTGTCCACAAAACAGAAATACCAACCAGGGGATATTCTAAGGATTAAATAAGGCAGTGCATGCAAAAAACGCTATGGAGCTTTACATACACAGAGTCATATACAAAATCTACTACATAAAAGCATACACTGAATTATAAAGTATGAGTTAGAAGAATATATATCAAACCCAAAACAGCAGTTGCTGGAGATGTCAAACAAAAGGAATTCCACCTTCATCTTTTTTTATTTCACTTTTTAAAAAAAGCCTGAAAGGGACTTTCCTGGTGGTCCAGTGGCTAAGACTCCATGCCACCACTCGCAGTGTGGTGGGCCCAGGTTTGATTCCTAGTCAGGGAAGTAGATCCCACATGCAGCAACTAGGAGTTTGCATGCCTCAGCTAAAGAAGAACTGTCATGCTGCAACTAAGACCTGGCACAGCTAAATAAATAAAAAGGATAAAAAAATTTAAAAAGCATGAAAAATTTTATTCTTGGTGGAAGGAAACAGGTATATTGTAGGTTATCCTTCATATTTGCCTGTGGATACTGCATTTCTTTTGCAAAAAAACAATGTTATTTTGAAACTAGAAAACAGCCTTAATTGAAAAAATGCAGAATAACATATATGCTATCTCCTTTATTAAAGCAAAAATATATATAGTATACGCACACATAAATACACACACTTGCTTATATTTACTTGTCATGCCTAAACTGCTGTTTCTGAA
Source organism: Nanger dama (assembly GCA_917880005.1). Classification (NCBI taxonomy): domain Eukaryota; kingdom Metazoa; phylum Chordata; class Mammalia; order Artiodactyla; family Bovidae; genus Nanger; species Nanger dama. The sequence goes on along the minus strand of CAKJTW010000018.1, from coordinate 10,951,387 downwards.
AGGATCCATAAGAATCCTAATACTGGCTATCCAATATGAGGAAGGGAACCGGGTGACTGGGTGGTAGGAGGCAAGAATGGGAGGAAGATGTAACTTTTATATAGTCTCTTATACTGTTTAAGTTTGGAACCATAGTTTTTTTATCTATACAAAAAAATTGTTAAAAATACGTTACCAGGAAGAACAATATTTTCAACTGAAGGTGCTAAGACAACTGGATTTCCACAAAAGAATGAAGCTGGACCCCTACCTCATGTCATGTACAAAAATTAATTCAAAATGGATCAATGACCTAAATATAAATGATAAAAACTATTAAACTCTTAGGAAAAAAAAAACATAGGGATAAATCTTTATGATCCTGGATTTAAGGATGAGCAATAATAGAAAAAATAAACTTCATCAAAATAAAAAAATTGTGTGCATCAAAGGACATTATCAACAAAGTTAAAAGATAACCTGCAGAATGGGAGAAAATACTTGGAAATCATTTATGTGATAGGAGTTTAATATCCAGAATATATAAAGAACTCCTACAACTCAACAACAAAAAGACAACCTAACTTAAAAACTACGAGGTGACTTCCCTAGTGGTCTAGTGGAAAAGACTCTGTGCTCCCAGTGCAAGGGGCCCAGGTTCCAGAGGCCGTGGTCAGGGAAGTAGATACCACATGTCACAACTAAAGATCCAGCATGCTGCAGTGAAGATCAAAGATCTTGTGCGCCACAACTAAGACCCAGGGGCAGCCAAGTAAATAAATTTTTTAGAAGGCCAAAAGACTTGGATATACTTCCAAAGAAGAAATATAAATGGCCAATAGCCACAGGGATGTTCAATTTCACCAGTCATAAGGAAAATAAATATAAATCAAAACCAAAATGGGGGATTTCCCTGGTGGTCCAGTAGCTAAGACTCTGGGCCTGGGATCAATTCCTAGTCAAGGAACTAGATCCCACATGCTGCAACTAAGACCCAGTGCAGTCAAATAAACAAAAACAAATAAAACCTAAAAAAAACAAAACAAAACAAAACAGGATACCACTTTACACATACTAGGATGGCTATAATTTTTCAAGACAAAAAATAACAAGTGGCAAAGATGTGAAGAAACTGGAACCCTTACACATTGCTGGTAGAAATATAAAATGGTGCAACCACTTTGGAAAAGAGTTTGGCAGTTCCTCAAACACTAAACACAGAATTACCATGTGACCCAGCAATTCCACTTCTGGGTACATGCCCAAAAGAACTGAAGGCAGGAACTCAAACACACACCTGGACACCAGTGTTCACAGCAGCATTATTTACCATAGTCAAAAGGGGGAAACAACTCATGTCTATCAACAGATGAATGGATTAAGAAAATGTGGTATACAATGAAATCCATACAATGAAATATCATTCAGCCACAGAAAGAAATAAAGTACAGATACATGTCACAACATTGATGAATCTTGAAAATATGCTAAGTAAGCTAGTCACAAAAGGCCACATAATATATGATTCAATTTACCTGTAATGTCTAGAAAGGGCAAATTCATAAAAGGGGAGGGAAACAGGAGAGAGGGAGGGAAGGAATGTGGGTGTACCAATGGCAGATTCTTGTTGATGTATGACAGAAAACCACAAAATTCTGTAAAGCAATTATCCTTCAGTTAAAAAAATAAATAAAAGTGGCAAAAATATATACATATATAAATAAACTTTAAAAACAAACAAAAAAGATACAGAATAGATTAGTGGTTGCTTAGGGCTGAGGTTTGAGGTAAGGGGAAATGGGGAATTTCTATTAATGGGTATAGTTTCTCTGTGGGGTGATAAAAATGTTCTAACATTGATTATGGCAATGGTTGCAAAAAATGGTTGAACCATTTTTTTCTCAGTAGAGGAAAAAAACCCACTGAATTATATACTTTAAAAATTTATTTTATGTGAATTATGTCTCATAAAGCTATTATTTTTTAATTAGTAATATATACTACCTATTTAAAAATAATAATTACCACCTTCATTTAACCACTCAAATCTACTTCTTGTGGATAGAGGTAGCTGTCCTTCCAGTCTCAAAAGATCAATGCTATACAGCAACCTATTTCTATTTTAATCCAGTAGACTTGTGATATATAATTTCTCATTATTTATAATTGCTCCCAAAGTTTACATTTTCCATTTTTAAAAACCCTAATTCACTTCCGTCTAGCTTAAGGGTGGTTCCAAAGAACAAATATGCCATGACTGGCCTATACTGTTTCTACAGCCTTCCATTACAACCTCCCTTCTCAATCAGTCAGAATAAAGAGCACTCCTTTTTCTAAGTTAGCCTAGTAGAGAAGCAATTTCTACTTTTAAATGTAGTTTCTGAAACTATACAATTTTTTAAAATTTATTCACTTTTTAATTGAAGGATAATTGCTTTACAGAATTTTCTTTTCTGTCGAACCTCAACATGAATAGGAGGGGATATCAGTATATATATATCCTCTCCCCTTTGAACCTCCCTCCTGTCTCCTGCCCCATCCCACCCGTCTAGGTTGCTACAGAACCCGTTTGAGCTTCCTGAGCCATACAGCAAATTCCCGTTGGCTATCTATTTTACATATGGTAAGTTTCCATGTTACTCTCTCCATACATCTCACCCTCTCCCCCCCCTCCCCATGTCCATAAGTCTATTTTCAATGTCTGTTTCTCCACTGCTGCCCTGCAAATAAATTCTTCAGCACCATTTTTCTAGATTCCATATATATGCATAAGTATACAATATTTATCTTTCTCTTTCTGACTTACTTCACTCTGTATAATAGGCTCTAGGTTTATCCACCTCATTAGAACTGACTCAAATGTGTTCCTTTTTATGGCTGAGTAGTATTCCATTGTGTATATGTACCACAACTTCTTTACCCATTCATGTGTTGATGGACATCCAGGTTGCTTCCATGTTCTAGCTATTGTAAATGGTGCTGCAATGAACAATGTGATACATGTGTCTTTTTCAATTTTGGTTTCCTCAGGGTATATGCCTAGGAGTGGGATTGCTGGGTTATATGGTGGTTTTATTCCTTGTTTTTTAAGGACTCTCCATACCATCTTCCATGGTGGTTGTATCAATTAACATTCCCACCAACAGTGCAAGAGCGTTCCCTTTGTCCTCACCCTCTCCAGCATTTATTGTTAGTAGACTTTTTGATGATGGCCATTCTGACCAGAGTGAGGTGATATCTCATTGCAGTTTTGATTTGCATTTCTCTAATAATGAGCGATGTTGAGCATCTTTTTGTGTTTGTTAACCACCTATATGTCTTCGTTGGAGAAATGACTGTTTAGGTCTTTTCCCACTTTTTGATTGGATTGTTTTTCTGGTATTGAGTTGTATTGCCTGTATATTTTGGAAATTAATCCTTTGTCAGTTGTTTCATTTGCTGTTAAGTTTCTCCCATTCTAAGGGTTGTCTTTTCACCTTGCTTATAGTTTCCTTTGCTATGCAAAAGCTTTTAAGTTTAATCAGGTCCCACTTGTTTACTTTGTTTTCATTTTCATTACTCTAGGAGGTGGGTCACAGAGGATCTTCCTTTGATTTAGGTCACTGAGTGTTCTGCCTATGTTTTCCTCTAAGAGTTTTATAGTGAAACTATACAATTTTTAAAAGAAAACATCTCAGGAACTCACCCACCTTTCTTAGATCTATTGCCTTTCTCAATATTTGTGATTTTTTTCAAGTACACTCACCAAGCCTCCTCAAAGGGAATTCCACCAAGGTACTTGCAGAACTGTTTTGCTGTAATTTGTACAAGAGTGGGCAGAGTTTTCTGTTTGTTGCCAGGATGTTCTCAGGCACTTGTCCCACCGAGTCTCTCTTTCATGTTTCACATCTTTTAAGAACAGGCCTAACTCTCATCAGTGAAGGTCAAAGCCCACACGTAATACAGCTTCTGTTGTTGTTTAGTCGCTAAGTTGTGTCCCACTCTTCACAACCCCATGGACTCTAGCCTGCCAGGTTCCTCTGTCCATGGGATTCCCTGGACAAGAACACTGGAGCAAGTTGCCATTTCCTTCTCCAAGGGATCTTCCTAGCCCAGGGATCGAACCCATGACTCCTGCATTGGCAGGCGGGTTCTATACCACTGAGCCACCTGGGAACCCATACATCCCTTTAAAGGACAGATATTCAGATGTTACCCAAACAAACCAACCTACTTATAAACTCAGTGAATTAAGCCAGACTGTCCTCTAGAGAGGCCTGTCCTCACCCTGCATTACACTGCTTCCTTCCTCAATTGCTTTTTCCCAAATTGCACTTTAATGTCATGCCATCAGCCTGTACGCAGTAAAGGACTAGGAAACAGTCCCCTACTGAGGTTGTCATTGTGTGGACTATAAACAAGACGCATAGGATGTTGTGATTAAATGGCTGCCTTCAAGGAGGACTGGTGGAGGAATGCCCCTGTGCTGCTTCTATCAGGAATAGATGTGATTTCCCTGAGATTATTTTTTATCATCTTACAGATTCTGTAAATTTTTCTAATTGATCAGTTTCCATCTTTCTGTAGGCTCCTAGAAAGTTTAAGGCCTAATCTCAAAGAAGCAACTTGGTCATCATAGCTTTTATTTTATACATACTTTTCTTCCTTTTACAACTAGCCCCAAGCTCCTATCTTTATTTTCTTTGTCTCATTTTTCTTACTTACTCTAAAAATAACTTATCTTGCTATATTGAGTGCTTCTTTGTAAATCACTCTGTATCTTTTTAGAACAAAGTGAGTTCTCATTTAACATTCTGAAACTAATCACAGCACAGATTCATGAGGGACTCCACAGCTCCCATTATGAATGTGCCAGAATTTGCACCCAAATATGACTGGTTCTCTTGACCCACAGTGCCTCCTGAACTGCAAGTCTCCTCTGGTGACCGGCCCATACTCCCCAGCGCTGATCTGAGAGTGGCAGCAGACCATACGCTAAAGAGCATCACTGTGAAACCCTGCCAACTGTAAAAGTCAGTGAGCGTCCTGGGAACCACGCACACTGCCTAGGCAGCACCTTCAACCCGAGGCCAGGCACGCTGACCTGAGCAAAGAGACAGCTGTCTCCTGTAACTGCTGCTTCTGCAGTCCAAACCCAGGACTCAGAGCACGAAGCCTCTAAGCCAAAGCCATGCCTCTCATCTCTCCAGTTCAGCAGCAGCTTACAAACTCATGTCAAGCACACATAAAAATAAGTAGTCTGTGAAATCTCAGTACAAATTCTACGTATGTCAATCAACAAAGAAGCTCCTCCAAAGTCTTCACAGATTTGTTTTGCTGCTTGGTTTGTAGGAAGCCTGGTTTCTCTTTTATTGCCCCAAACAGTCACTTAGGCAAGATTCTTAATCTTATCCCAAATTTAGGGCAAACTATCCATTTCTCCCCATGGTGACTAATTCCTAGTCCCTGAAAAGGCAGAGGCTGGGACTTCCCTGAAGTCTAGTGGCTGGGACTCTGCACTTCCCCTGCAGGGGGCACGGGCTCCATCCCTGCTCAGGGAAGTTTCCTATAATTGAGGGATGGCCAAAAATAATAATAGTAATAATAAGCAGAGGTTCATGGGCCCATTCTTAGGAGACCTTTTCTCCCTCCTCTACCTTTTCCTCAAGATACTTGTCTGCAGCTCCATTCCATCCTCTGCTTGTCTCCACTAGGTTTTAAATTTTTGCAATTCTTTGTTTAGCTGATCTTGTTATATAAAACATACTATTTCCTTTATTTACTTTTACATACTGGGATTTATAAAATTTCTTATGAAATAAAAATCTAAGATTATATTTTACACAGCCTTTGAATAGTCTCTGCTGCTGCTGCTACTGCTGCTAAGTCGCTTTAGTCGTGTCCAACTCTGTGCGACCCCATAGATGGCAGCCCGCCAGGCTCCCCCATCCCTGGGATTCTCCAGGCAAGAACACTGGAGTGGGTTGCCATTTCCTTCTGCAATGCAGGAAAGTGAAAAGTGAAAGGGAAGTCGCTCAGTCGTGTCCGACTCTTAGCGACCTCATGGACTGCAGCCCACCAGTCGCCTCTGTCCATGGAGTTTTCCAGGCAAGAGTACTGGAGTGGGGTACCACTGCCTTCTCTGAATAGTCTCTACTAGAATACAAATCACTGGGAATGAAGAGTGGAAATCCAAGATGATAATGACATCCACACTCTTAAAATCCATAAGGAAATATCTGTATCTTCAGTAAAAATCAGAGTTTCTTAACCACGGCACTACTATTGTTTGGGGTCTGCTGTCCTGCCATGCTGCGTAGGGCCACCCGACGGGCCATGGTGGAGAGAACAAAACTGTGCCACTGGAGAAGGGAACGGCAAACCACTTCAGTATTCTTGCCTTGAGAACCCCATAAACAGTATGATAAGGCAAAAAGATATGACACTGGAATATGAACTCCCCCAGTTAGTAGATGCCAAATATACTACTGGAGAAGAGTGGAGAAGTAACTCCAGAAAGAATGAAGGGATGAAGCCAAAGCGAAACCACCACCCAGCTGTGTATGTGGCATGTGATGGAAATAAAGTCCGATGCTGTAAAGAACAACACTGCATAGGAACCTGGAATGTTAGGTCCATAAATCAAGGTAAATTGGAAGTGGTCAAACAGAAGACGGCAAGAATGAACATCAACATTTTAGGAATCAGTGAACTAAAATGGACCAGAATGGGTGAGTTTAATTCAGATGACCATTATATCTACTACTGTGGGCAAGAACCCCTTAGAAGAAATGCAGTAGCCCTCAGAGTCAACAAGAGCGAAAATGCAGAGCTTGGGTGTGATCTCAAAAATGACAGAATGTTCTCTATTCATTTCCAAAGCTAATCATTCAGTATCACAGTAATCCAAGTCTATGCCCCAACTAATAATGCCAAAAGCTGAAGTTGAATGGTTCTATGAAGACCTACAAGACCTTCTAGAACTAACACCAAAAAAAGATGTGCTCTTCATTACAGGGGATTAGAATGCAAAAGCAGGAAGTCAAAAGACATGGGGAGTAACAGGCAACTTTATCCTTTGACTACAAAATGAAGCAGGGCAAAGGCTAACAGAGTTTTGCCAAGAGAAAGCACTGGTCACACCCTCTTCCAACAACACAAGAAACCACTCTACACAAGGATATCACCAGATGGTCAACACCAAAATCAGACTGATTATATTCTTTACAACCAAAGATGGAGAAGCAAAAAACAAGACCGGGACCCGACTGTGGCTCTGATCATGAACTCCTTATTGCCAAATTCAGACTTAAATTGAAAAAGTGGGGAAAACCCCTAGACCATTCAGGTATGACCTAAATCAAACCCCTTATGAATATACAGTGGAAGTGACAAATAGATTCAAGGAATTAGATCTGATAGAATACCTGAAGAACTACGGACAAAGGTTCATGACATTGTACAGGAGGCTGTGACCAAAACCATCCCCAAGAAAAAGAAATGCAAAAAGGTAAAATGGTTGTCTGAGGAGGCCTTACAAATAGCTGAGAAAAAAAAGAGAAGAGAAAGGCAAAGGAGACAAGGAAAGACATCCACCTGAATGCAGAGTTCCAAAGAATAGCAAGGAAAGATAAGAAAGCCTCCCTCAAAAAAAAAAAAAAAAAAGAAGAAAGAAAGAAAGCCTTCCTCAGTGATCAATGCAAAGAACAGAGGAAAACAACAGAATGGGAAAGATTACAGATCTCTTCAAGAAAATTAGATACCAAGGGAACATTTCATGCAAAGATGGGAACAATAAAGGACAGAAACGATATGGACCTATCAGGGGCAGAAGATATTAAGAAGAGGTGGCAAGAATACACAGAAGAACTATATAAAAATGATCTTAATGACCCAGATAACCATGATGGTGTGATCACTCACCTAGAGCCAGACATCCTGGAATGCGACATCAAGAGGACCTTAGGAAGCATCACTACAAACATAGCTAGTGGAGGTGATGGAATTCCAGTTGAGTTGTTTCAAATCCTAAAAGATGATGCTGTGAAAGTGCTGCACTCAGTACGCCAGCAAATTTGGAAAACTCAGCAGTGGCCACAGGACTGGAAAAGGTCAGTTTTCATTCCAACCCCAAAGAAAGGCAATGCCAAAGAATGTTCAAACTACCACACAATTGCACTCATTTCACACGCTAGCCAAGTAATGCTCAAAGTTCTCCAAGTTAGGCTTCAATGGTACATGAACCGAGAACTTCCAGATTTTCAAGCTGAATTTAGAAAAGGCAAAGGAACTTATGATCAAGTTGCCAACATCCGTTGACATTTGTCATCAAAAGAGTAAGAGAATTGCAGAAAAACATCTACTTCTGCTTCACTGACTAAAGTCTTTGACTGTATAGATCACAACAAACTGTGGAAAATTAAAGAGATGGGAATACCAGACCACCTTACCTGCCTCCTGAGAAATCTGTATGCAGGTCAAGAAGCAACTCTTAGAACCAGACATGGAACAACAGACTGGTTCCAAATTGGGAAAGGAGTATATCAAGGCTGTATACTGTCACTGCTTATTCAACTTATATGCAGAATACATCATGTAAAATGCTGGGCTGGATAAAGTACAAGCTAGAATCAAGACTGCCGGGAAAAATATCAATAACCTCAGATATGCAGATGACACCATCCTTACGGCAGAAAGCAAAGAGGAATTGAAGAGCCTCTTGATGAACGTCAAAGAGGAGAGTGAAAAAGTTGCCTTAAAACTCAACATTCAAAAACGAAAATCATGACATCCAGTCCCATCATTTCATGGCAAATAGATGGGAAAACAATGGAAACAGTGACAGACTTATTTCTTGGGCTCCAACATCACTGCAGATAGCAACTGCAGCCATGAAGTTAAAAGACGCTTGCTCCTTGGAAGAAAAGCTATGACCAACCTAGACAGCATATTAAAAAGCAGACAGTACTTTGCCAACAAAGATCTATCTAGTCAAAGCTATGATTTTCCCAGTAGTCATGTATGGATGTGAGAGATGGACTATAAAGAAAGCTGAATGCAGAAGAATTGATGCTTTTGAACTGTGGTGTTAGAGAAGACACTTGAAAGTCCCTTAGACAGCAAGGAAATCAAAATCAAACCAGTCAATCCTCAAGGAAATCAATCCTGAATATTCACTAGAAGAACTGATGCTGAAGCTGAAGTTCCAATACTTTGGCCACCTGATGTGAAGAACTGACTCATTGGAAAAGACCCTGATCCTGGGAAAGATTGAGGGCAGGAGGAGAAGGGGACAACAGAGGATGAGATGGTTGGATGGCATCACCGACTCAATGGACATGTGTTTGAGCAAGCTCCAGGGAGTGGGTGATGGACAGGAAAGCCTGGTGTGCTGCAGTCCATGGGGTTGCAAAGAGTGACTGAGTGACATCTGGCCCCTACATCCACTAGATAGCCACAGCAACCCCAGCTGTGAAAATCTAAAAATGTCTTCAGACATTGCCAAATATCCTCTGGCGGGGGGCACTATCACCTCCAATTAGGAACCACTGATCTAGACCTTTCTCGTGAGTTTAATACATTAGAACAATGTCTGCAGCACATTTGGCAATCAATGAATACCTGCTACATAACTGATCCAAGAGTCTTCTCAACATTTCTAACTCAGTGTCTTGGCTTGGCAGCATCTCCAATTCAGTATGGCCCAAACCAAATCCCCTTGTGTTCCTTAATCCAGGTATCATATTTACTAAGTAATCCATGCCAGAAACTAAGAGATTGCCCTGAACTCCTCTCTCTCATAACCCAGATATACACTCTGTCAACAGGTCCTATTATACCTCCTTCATGTCCTTTTAAACACCACAGCCACTTGACACTGGCTTACGTGAAAAGCTCTCGTGTCACCTGGCCTACTACCTGGCATTTTTGTCTCATTCCAGTCCAAAGTCCACAATGCTGCCAGAATATTTCTAAAACCTGTCACTGTCCCCTTCAAAACCCTTTCAAGGCCCCTCCTCTCTGGCTGGTATCTGTCTATGTAGTGTTTCCCAAACTCCATTCAGACAGCATCTCTGATTTTGTCACATTCCTACTACATACAATAGTGTATCCTCAGAACGGTTTTCTTTCAACCTACTTTACTTTTTTAGTTAGCCATCTTTTAAAAGATACCGCAAAGTCATAGTATGATTATTTGTTTTTCCCTAAAATATAAAAACATTTCAAGGGACTTCCCTGGTGGCCCAGTGCCTAAGACCGTGCTCCCAATGCAGGGGACCTGGGTTCAATCCCTGGTCAGAAAACTAGATCCCATATGCTACAACTAAGACACAGCAGAGCCAAATGAGTAAACAAATATTTTTTAAAAAACTTTTGGAAGTGTTTATCCATCTAAAAGATAAAAATCCATGTGTATCAGCCTAGTCTTCCATGATGTGGCCTCTGCCTGTCTTCGCTGCACCGCCTCCAGCCATACCAAACTACGTCAAGTTGTGTTCTTGGGGATTAAGCTATACCACTGTACACGGTATTTCTTCTGCTTCATGTTCTTTCCTTCCTGTTTTGTCTACCTGAAAAAACTCGGCTCATTCTCTCATTGCTCCTCCTTTTGTGAAACTATCTGTGGCTTGAGAGTTAGATGCTGCTGCTTCTTCTATGTTCTCTGATATGATGAACAGCTCTCTATTTTAGCACTGGCACACACTGCAACGATCACTTGTTCACCCTTCTATCTCCTTTACTATACTGAAAGCCCCTCAAAGACATTGAGAAGTACCAAATTCTCTCTCAAGAATCCACAGAGAATAATATTTGACACAAAGGGACATTTAAAGAACTGTTTGTTGTAACTCAGTACATACAAGGTAGTGTTTAAGACTGTAGAGAATACTAAAATAAACAAGATATGATCCCGGCCCTTCATAAAGCTTGTAGTCTAATGGTGAAAACAGGCATACTTACTATCATACAAGACAGAACCATATAAGTGGTAGTAAAATGGAACAAAAGTGCTATGGGGCAAAGGTCAGTATAGAAAAAGAATGGAATTTCTTTTTCTGGCCTTGCCAAATGGCTTGCAGGATCTTAGTTCCCCAACCAGGGACTGAACCCCGACCCTGGCAGTGAAAGCACTGACCCAGGAAATTGCAGAATGGAAATTTTAAATAGCAAATAAATTCAGATATGTACTCTGCTGAGTCACTGGGGCAAAAATCACGTAAACCTTATCAAGTCCTGGCTCTGATATCTGCTCTATCACAGTGGTAGAATGGACAGAACGGTGCTCTGAAAACTAAGTAGCTGTGTAAATTCTAACCATTACTAATCATTCTGACTGCGGAATCCAAGAGCCCTGCATGGAGAAAGTGACATCTGAGCTAGAGCTAAAAAGGGGCATGGAGGGGAATTCCCTGGCGGTCCAGCGGCTGAGACTCGGCTCTCTTATGCTGTGGACCTGGTTCAGCCTCTGGTGAGGGAACTAAGATGCCACAAGCCACATGATGAGGCCAAAACAATATTTTTCAAAAGAAAATAAAGGGGCATAAAGGGTGTTGTATAAAGGAAGCATAAGTGGTAGTTATGGATGTGAACCCTAATGCCAGCCTGCCTAGGTCTGCATCCCCGCTCCTCCACTTACTTATTACCAGCTACATGACTTGAAAAGTTACTTACTTTGTCTGTTTGAGTTACCTGTCTGTAAAATGGGGCAAATGTTAACACCCAACTTACACAGTATTAAATAAGTTAACATCTCTGCTATGTAAGTATTAAGTAAGTAAGTGAAAGAAACAGACTCAGCAGAAGCAAAGATGCAGGGAAGTATAAGGCATATAGTCAGAAGAGAGTACTCCAATGTGCTCAGTTCAGTTCAGTTCAGTCACTCAGTCGTGTCTGACTCTGCGACCCCATGAATCGCAGCACGCCAGGCCTCCCCTGTCCGTCACCAACTCCCAGAGTTCACTCAGACTCCCGTCCATCGAGTCAGTAATGCCATCCAGCCATCTCATCCTCTGTCGTCCCCTTCTCCTCCTGCCCCTAATCCCTCCCAGCATCAGTCTTTTCCAATGAGTCAATTCAGAATGGAAAGTAAAAGAAGGTGATCAAGTGGAAGACATACAGTATTTAGAAAGATACGCTATTTGCCACCCAAAAAAGGTTATTAACTATATCAGAAAGAGCTCTGCAAAAAGAGGGCTTTCAAACTTAATTCCTTACTAGTTGGACAGCCTCAGGCAGATCATGAACTCTACAAAGCTCAGTTTCTCATCAGCGAAGTGAGGATATAGAACTAGGTAAACACTGATTCTCAGTTCTGAAATTCTAGAAAAGGGGCTGGGGAGTCATTAGAACCGCACATTGTCCCATAGGAAACCTACTGCCACATGTAGCTACTGAGCACCTAAAATGTGGCTGATCCAAATTGGGATGTGTTATCAATATAAATATAAAATATATATCACACATCATAAACTTAATACAAAAAGACAAGATATTACACTAGTTATTTTATATTAATTACATGTTGAAATTGTGTTAAATAAACTACTACTAAAAATGGATTTCACCTGTATGTTTTTACTTTTAAAAATGTAAATATAATTTGAGGCTCACATTTATGAGCATTTTCTTTCTATTAGACAGCACTACTACAGGCTATTTTCAGAAGATCCGAGAGAATATGATTCTATGGCCAAAAGACAAGACAAAATGCCAAGCATTATCAGGAGTTGAAAACACTATTTTAGCCCTATACAAAGCCATGGTCTATCTCTAAATGCTGTACTGTGTCCAGTTTTCCTTGCAATACACCTGAAAAGATAATATGCAAAACCAAATAACTCAGGTAAACAGAATGATCAATAAGACAGGCAATAAGGTGAGTGGCAAGACTAACAGGCTTCAAGCCTAGAAGGATCATGACTACCACATATGAGAATCTATTAAATTAGACAGAGGCTGAACAAGGAGGTGCAAAACGTTCTCCATCAAATCTCAGAATAAAGCAAGGGAGGATTCTCTGAGGCTTTATGGAGGCATTTCAAACAGAGGTACAACTCTGCAGAGCGGGTGGTCTTACATGAAACACAGATGGCTCAGAGTAAACATAAAAGTGAGCTCCAAAAAAAATTGCATTAAATTATTAATCCATAGAAGTGGTTACTATTCCTGTGTTGTATGTCTAACGCAGACACTAGGATTCTCCCAACCCCGACCACAGAAATCATCTTCAGTTCTTCAGTAAAAAAAGAAAAACTGAATGTCAACTGGATGTGCCATTTCTTTACTTACATGGCACCTTTAAGAACTGTCAGAGAGATCAGACAATCTCCACTTTACAGATCCTTTCTCATGCCAAAATATTTAAGTGTAAGTATTCGGTAAGCCTGTCTTTTATCATTCCTTCTTCCACTTGGCCAGATATGGAATCTGTGTCTTCTATGATCCTCTCTGAAATCTTTATAGTGGGTGAGAATCATATGAACTCTTTTTTAAGAAAGGTTACCCTGTGGTCCACACACTTTCACATATCATCCTTATTTCTTAAAACAGTTATATACTTTTGATCCCGGACTAGTGATCTGACCACTTCCAAGGTAGATACAGAAAGATCATGACTAGATCTAGAACATCCTATGCATTTATTATTTTATTTAGTATCTCCAACTTCCAGTCAATTCAAAACACAGGTAAATTTCTATTTTCCTACCAGAACAAAACTTTTCCATAATGATCATTAAGTGGCCCCAATGATTTCTCTTCTTCCTTTGATAGAATATTTTATTTTGGCTTTAAAGCGTCAGAAGAAATGCTCCTGGAATACTTTCTTGGCCCACCTAATTTTAGTTTGCACTTCATGCCAAGAGGGAGAAACAGAATTAAATTTCTTTAAATACACCAGAGATGCAGCACAAGAAAATTAATCTGATAAAGTATTTTCAAGACAAAGAAGAAAAGCCTCTACTTACATAGAAAAATTTAGAATTCTTTTTTTTCTAGTATGGGGGGGCGGATTTACTAGGAAACAGATACACACTAAATACAGTCCCATTGTGCTGCAAAGGGAAATGAAATGGTTTAACAAATACATTATTTTAGGCTGGGAAGGAAATCTGATGTTTATAAAACTAAGAGGTCAAAGAAAACTCAGCTGACCTATCTTTCCTATCATTTCAATTCTCAAGATCAAGATATGTTTCATAATAAGCAACACATTACTCATTATAAACATAAAGGTTAAAACTGCTGAAGAACAGAAAACGCCACTTCATTGCACGGACATGCAAAAGTCAACTTCACCAGTGGAATTAACAATGCTACTAAAAGACAGCTGGTTAGTTTTCTAATGAACTGGGTTGCAATGTTGGGTTGTTCTTTTTTTTTTCCTTAGGAAAATTCCTGTTTTCTAAAAAGTCATACAGCAGAAAGAAGCTTCAAAATGACTCTCACAAAAACATGAAAGTTAGGGACTTCCCTAGTAATCCAGTGGCTCCCAATGCAGGAGGCCTGGGTTCAATCCCTGGTCAAGGCACTAGATCCACATGTCACAACTAGCAGTTTGTATGCCACAACTAAAGACCCCACATGCTGCAGCTAAGACATGGCACAGCCAAACAAATAAATAAAAACAACTTTTAAAAAAGAGCGTAAGAGTTAATTTTTATTATTACTGGCTGTGTCCCTGTTTTAATTAAATTATCCTGCTAAAAAAGGGGGAAATGGACAAGAATGACACCCCTATCAAATAGCACATATAATTAACATCTAAGTACAAATAAGTTATATTCACAACAGCTCCTGTGGCCTCAAGCATTTTGCATACTGTTAACAGATGTTCAACTCCCTGTACCAAAAGATGGAAAAAAAAAGTATCTTCCTTAAGAGAAGAAAAGTCACAAAGATAAACTGCTTTAAACTCACAGCTTAAAGAATAAAATGAACTCAAAACTATCAACAGTTTATCCACTTAGCACACAACAAATCAACTTAAATGAACAAAACACAGGCACTAGCAGTAACCGCTAAAGACTGCTAGTGGCCTAAGAACTGGTTTTAACAAACGCAAAGAAACACTTGTCAAAAAGAGCAGTAGCCCAAAGATTTACATTCCTTTATTCCTACACTCATTCCTTTACTCAAACAGAGGTGTACTGTTACTTGGACTCGGCAGTACAAGGAACAACTCTCCTCCCTTGAAAAACTCTGAAAATGCAATCTTGAGCTAAGAAGAGATTTCGGGGGAGGGTGGACTTGACAGAAAAGTATCTGTATTTATTGACAGCCCCTACTTTATCCACTTAAACTACACCCAAACGATGTACTTGAAAACGGGTTCATATTGGAATCAGCAGGAGAAAACCAACAGTCTCAGAAAGTAACTGGGAGAAGCGCTCGGGAAAGAGGGACGTCTTGACGTTCTCACATTACCACCAGACCGCTCGGGGACCCTCCTGCCCCTACCCATTCCTCAGGCACCTGAACACACTGGGGCTGCGTTCCGGCAGCCGGCGACATCTCCTGTCAGACGCCGGCCACCCCGCGCTCCCGTCCCCGCCCCTGCAGGGGACGACCCCGGGCCGCGAGAGCCGAGATCGGGGTACAAGGAGAGGTGCCTTGCAAGCAAAGCCGTGAGGGCTGAGGGGGAAACCCGGGGGCAGAGGCCGCGACATCCCTCGGGATCCCCCAGAGAATCGGACAGCATTGGGGGTCTCGGGCTCCCTCCGCCCCCCGCGTGACACCAAGTCGGACCCGGTCGCCTCGCATCGCGTTCGGCCCTCCACCCTGATAGGACGGGCTGCCGCCGGGGGTCCCGCGGAGAGAGGAAGGGCGGGCCGGCGGGCGCCCCACTGCCGGAAGGGGCGAGCCCCGAAAGCAGCGCTCCCGCCCGGGCCGGGCTTACCTTCAAGTCGTTCTCCGGTAGGTATTTGCATAGCCGCGCTATCTCCACGTACTTGTCCAAGTCCAGGGGCGCCATTTTAGAAATAAGAAGCCCCGACGGCGGCGGCGGTATCCGCGGCAGTACCAGCGGCGGCAGCGGCGGAGGCCGAAGCCGGAACCCTCCCTACGTCACGTCCGGCCCGTGAGAGGCGTCTGCGCAGCGGCGTCAAGCTTGACCCGATTTTCCCCACTGCCTCGACACGCCTCACGCCCTCTCCCGCTGAACCCAGGCTGCAGGGGCCCCAAGAGGTCCCCTGGGTCCGGAGAGAGGAACCCGCTGAGACCCTTAGATATCTGCCGCAGGGAGTGCTGGGATTTGTAGTTTTCTATAGTGGCTAGCTGCTCCTCTTTTCCTTTCCCTTCTCTTCGTCTTGACTTTAACCTCTTTGGGGACCCAGGGAGGCTTTTACGATGCAAAACGGCAAAGCAGGTGACGTTAGCCATTCCCTGGTTTCTCACTCCTACTCTTTTAAGCATTCTCTTCGCCAGAATATCTTCAGTTAAAAAAATCGGGTAAGCCTGGCCGGAGAGTAACCTGTTTGCACGGTTGCCAAGGCAGTATGAAAACCTTGCCTAAATAAACCTTTGGCAGAGATGTCAGGCTACCAACTTTCCAGCCTGGAAAGAAAGGAAACAAATGTTTAAACTCTTCTTATGCCAAATACTATACAGATGTTGTTTTTCTGTCTAATCTTCATAACACTTGATAGGAAAGGAAGGCTCGAGAGGTTACGTAACTTGTCCAGCTCTCACAGGGATAGGCGGGAGAGTCAAGGCTGGAATAGGTCTGAGTGGCCCACGAGGGCAGAGAGTTTCTTTATTGTATCCTCAGCACCTAAATCAGGACCTGGCACTTAGTACACCTTCAACAATCCTTCACTCAGCAGCTATTAACTGAACACTTCTTATGTGCTAGGTATCCTGTAGGTGCTTGGGGTATCCAGCAAACAAAATAGACAAAGATATCCTCATCCTGTATCTATATTCTAGTAAAGGAGACAGAACATAAACAATAACTATAGTAAATAACTATACAGTATATTAGAAAGTGGTAACTGCTGCTGCTGCTGCTAAGTTGCTCCAGTCATGTCTGACTCTGTGCGACCCCATGGACTGCAGCCCACAAGGCTCCTGCGTCCATGAAATTTTCCAGGCAAGAGTACTGGAGTGGGGTGCCATTGCCTTCTCCGGTAACTGCTAGGGGGAAAAAAAGAACACAGCAGAGTAAGGGAGATGTAGTGATGCATGTTTAGGAACCAACAAAGAAGCAGAGGCGATAGCTCTGTAGTTACTTGAGAAAATTATAAAGACAGCTCATGCAGAGACTCTACGATTAAAAAAAAAAAAAAAGCATGTCTAGAATTTTAGGGAAATGGCAAGAAGATTAGTGTGATTGGATCAAGGTGAGAGGAGTAGAAGAGATGAGAGAAAAGAACACTGATTTTATACTTTTCATGCAAGAAGGAATTATTGAAGTCTTTTGAGCAGAGAAGTAACGATCTAACTTGTTTTAAAAGGATCGCTCTGGCTGCTGTGTAGGAGGCAACAACTGCAGCTGAAAGACCAGTTAGGAGACAGTTCTATAACCCAATAACAGCAGGTGCTCCATAAATATTTGTTGTTCAAGTAATCCTGGATCCATCCTCTGGCCCTAAAGTGTATTTTGATGACATCTGGCTAAATTTTATTGAGGTATCTGGGTGAAGTTCTTTGTAGTATTCTTGTAACTGTTCTGTAAGTATGAAATTGTTTCAAAGTAAAATTAATCCTTAAAAGTTTGTTGCAGAATGGCACCCACAAGCATACATTTCTTCATTTATTCAGTTAATAGTTATATAGTACCTGTGACCATGGAGAAGGGCGTGGCAACCCACTCCAGTATTCTTGCCTGGAGAATCCATGGATAGAGGAGCCTGGCGGGCTACACTCCATAGGGTCGCAGAGTTATACATGACTGAAGAGACTTAGCATGCACACACCTACGATATAAATGAAACATATAAGATTCCTGCCCTATGGGTGATACATTCTAATAACAAAAATAAATGAGCAAGAATTAATTGCAAAGTATAATTCATGGTAAAAAGGAGAAAATGTGGTGCCACGAGTAAGAAAAATGGAGTAGAAGAGGCCTACATTATGTTGGCAACATATGGACATCACGTGTGCAGACTCTAGCACCAAATGGCTAAAGTTCAAACCCAGGTTCTAATACTCCCTGTGTGACTTTGGCAAAGTTATCTATCCTTTCTGTGCTCCAGTTTTCTCAGTTCCAATGTGGAGATAATAACAGTGCTTGCTTCATAGGGAGTGAATAAGAATACTTACCTTCCTCCTCAATATGTAGGGGAAAAAGAATACTTATCTTCTAGGCTTGTACTGAAGTTTAATAGAGTTGGTATATAGAAAAGGTTTAAAACAATGTTGTGTACAGCGAATGCAAGGTGTTAGCTCTGAATATTGGCTGAGCAGAAAAGTTCTTTCTAAGGTAACATAAAAGACTTTAAGCAGGGGACTTCCCTGGTGGTCCAGTGGCTAAGACTCTGCACTCCTAATGGAGGGGCCCTGGTTCCATCCCTGGTTAGAGAACCAGATTCCACACACCACAACTAAGATTAGCATGCTGCAACTAAAGCTCCTGCATGCCATGACGAAGAGAGAAGATCCTGCATGCTGCAACTAAGACCTGGTACAGCCAAATAAATAAACATTAAAAAAAAAAAAGATGACGACTTTGGGTGGGGAATATAGAGATAATAGGCTCAGAGTTTTTGAAGAAAAAAAAAATCCCCAAAGAGGAAAAAATGTTATTGGTGTTTGACTTTTTGTTATTTTACAGTCCTCTTAGAAGAAACTGACAGTCACTTTTCATCTTTGAACCTCAGTAACTGGGAATTAGATTTCTCCTCAGGGACTTCCCTGGTGGTCCTGTGGCTAAGACGTCACACTCCCAGGGCAGGGGTCCCCGGTTCAATCTCTGGTCCTCTGGTCAAGGAACTAGTTCCCGCATACCGCAGCTAAGACTCAGCACAGGCAAATAAATAAACTTTTAAAAATTAATAAAAGGTTTCTTCTCTAAATTGGGAAGGGAGAAAAACAGGGAGATAGATATGAACATTCTTTAAAACAATAAAATGCTTGAAAGGATGGTGTCACGAGCCTCATTGCTTCCCTTGTTAATAAGTCAGTGAACAGGGAGGTAATGAAGGCAGATGGTATCCCCTTCCAGTGAAAATAAGAGGCAGTCTTCACATTACCAAACTGTCTGGCAGTTAGAAGCTCCCTCCCGGCAGACTCACCTCATTCAGAAAAACTCACTCTTGACATTCAGTGTTGGATGAGTTCTTAGAAGAGCTGACAGGCACACTGGGTGGTTTGCGACAGAGTGTACAGAGCTTGCTGACGAATATGTTCTTAGTCTTCCTTGCACGAAACAGGAGATCTGGGCTCCTGGTTCTGCCATTTCAGTGGGTTAGTCATTTTAACTTCTCTGGGCCTCAACTTCCAGTTTACAAATAGATCTCAAAAGTTCTTTCCAACACTTTCTGGAATGTAATTTCTAGTCTGAAAGCACAGGTCCCACAATGAAAACTGGTTGTAGCAGGGTGGGAGGGAGGCTCAAGAGAAAGGGAATATATGCATACACATATTAATAGCTGATTCACTTTGTTGTACAGCAAAAACTAACAAAACATTGTAAAGCAGTTATACTCCAATAATAAAAAGAAAACTGGTTGCTATTTTCCCCACAAGTCTCTCCCAATTTTTCTTGTTTATGTGCAACTCCAGCATGGCACCTTGAAACAGATTTATCTCAAAGATTCAAGGAACATCAGAGCAATTTGCAGCTGTGAACAGAACAGCTGGCCTTTAGTTTTCTTTCCTGAAGGAGAGCAGGAAACTCCTCTTTGGCAGTCATGGAAATTCTTCCATTAATAAGGGAATTCACAAAGACTCCAGATGTTTGGAATAGATACATGAGCTGTAGAGAAAGCAGCAGACTGCAAATTCCATTTTGTCAATAAATTTTTGTTGGAAGGACTTCCCTAGCAATACAGTGGTTAAGAGTCCACGCTTTCAACACAGGTGGCATCGGTTCAGTCCCTGGTCAGGGAACTAAGCTCCCACATGCCATAAAGTGTGGCCAGTAAATAAATAAATATATGTCTGTTACAGATTCAAGTAGCAAAAAGATTTACCAAGTTGGTCTTTCACCTGTACTGTTAACTCTCAACTACTCCCTCTTTGAGGTAGATAATTCACTATTTCCATTTTAGACATGAAGAACCTAGAGCTCAGAGAGGATAATGAACTTGCCAAATGCCAAGTTTAGATGGTTAGCACTGGAGCCTGTATGTGACCCCAAGTATGTCTGTCCACTTCCCACTCCACTAGCATAGTTTGAAGCTCTGTACCACAGGAGCTCCTGTGGTTTCCTTCCTTAGCTGTTTCTTCCAGTTCCTAGGATATAACTCAGTCCTCCTGATTGTGGGTTTCTCAGGAACATAGACACAGTTGAACCAGCTCTCCAGCTTCTGGAAAGCCACCGGGAACCTGAGGTTATGAAAGAGATCAACAAAAATGCAGATGAACACTTCTAACTCAGGACTGGTGTCTAGAGTTCATTTACAGCTAGGAATAGCATTACATTTCACAGACACTTTCCAATTGTGGTGCTGGAGAAGACTCGAGAGTCCCTTGAATGCAAGATCAAACTAGTCATTTCTAAAGGAATCAACCCTGAATATTCATTGGAAGGACTGATACTGCAGCTCCAATATTTTGGCCATCTAATGCAAAGTGCCAGCTCATTGGAAAAGACTCTGATACTGGGAAGGATTAAGGACAGGAGGAGAAGGGGGCAGCAGAGGACAAGATGGTTGGATGGCATCATGGACTCAATGGACATGAGTTTGAACAAACTCTGGGAGATGGTGCAGGACAGGGAGGCCTGGCATTCTGCAGTTATAGGGAGGCAGAATCAGACACGACTCAGCTGCTAAACACTGAACAACCAGCTCTGTGTCAATCACTGGGCACTATGCACTTTATAAACATTAGCTCATGTATTCCTCACCATAGCCTTGTGACAGACATCTTATTAGCTCCATTTTACAGACTGGTGACACTGGGGCCCAAAGAAGAGTAACTTCCACGAGAATAGATACTCTTCTTGATGAACTTTTGTTCCTTGCACTTTTTACGAATGTACCTAGTTATTGGTTTTTCTGTTTCATCTCATTCCCTCCTTCTTTCTGTCTCTCTCTAGTTAAGACTGTAAACTCCAAGAGGCCGGGGGCAAGTGTGCCCAGTTCAGCATTGGTGTTCTTCAGATGCTCACCTGCAGCCCCATGGACTGCAGCAAGCCAGGCTTCTCTGTCCATCACCAACTCACCAACATGCTCAAACTCATGTCCATTGAGTCAGTGATGCTATCCAACCATCTCATCCTCTGGCCTCCCCTTCTCCTCCCGCCCTCATCTTTCCCAGAATTCAGGGTCTTTTCCAATGAGTAGGCTCTTTATCCAATGAGTTGGTTCTTCGCATCAGGTGTCCCAAGTATTCCAGCTTCAACTTCAGCATCGATCCTTCCAATAAATATTCAGGGTTGATTTCCTTTAGGATTGACTGGTTTGATCTCCTGTCAGGTTCAGTGCTAATTGTGGAATGAGTCAGCTTTTTAAAGCGCCAAAGCTTGAATTGGCCTAAAGATCGCGCGGAGAAATTTACATCCGGGAAAGCACCCTCATCTCTCCCTTTCAGAAACCATTTCTAACAGCCTCTGGAAATGAAAATATCCTAGCTCCTTTAAGATCGCCCACGGGGATTTGGGTCACCTAAATAGATGCCCAACCCCTGGCGTTTCGCTTGGAAGTCGTTTCCAGGTAGCCGTGCCTTATTTACTCCGCCGGGGAGGTAGGGCCCGCAGGAAGACCTGGCCAGTTCAGCTCTGGAGAAATACACGAGCAGGTCTTCACCTGGGACACTAGGACCCCTCCCGCTCCCTTTCAAGGGCGCGCCCCAGGGACCCAGCCCTACGGGCTGGGAGCGGTTGGCCGCCGCGCTCTTCCGGGGTTGGAGGCGGGGCGAAGGTCTAAGACCCGCCCCCACTGGGGCGGAGCCACGGCCCGGGACTGGCCTAAACCGCCGCAGGTAATGCAGTCCGGAGCTGGGTTGGGGTGCTCCGGGACCCCGTTTTCAAGCGATCCCGGGCGGGGGCGGCTGCATCTTTTAGGCGAATGGAGCTAGGCCGGGTAGAAAACGCCGGGTAGACATCCTCAGGCTCCGGCCCAGCCACACTGACAGACAGGAACCAGCCGGTTCTCTCCTGACCCTGTCTCCTATTGCTTATCGCTGCCACGCGGGGATGGGACTGGGGGATGGGACTGGCAGGGGCTGCTGCGGGAGGTCTCGGGCCTGGTGAAGTTTACCCCACTGAGCTTTGGGCTTTGGGAACAGCATTTAGTGGCTTAGGCTGAAGGTTGGATTTATCCATTCACCTCCCGGAAATGTTACCTAGTTTCTTTCATCATTGACTCATCCCTCACTTCTCTATACCAGGCACTAGTTGGTTCTCTGAATGCATCGGAGAGGCCCAGCTCCCTTGGAATTTAGTCTAGAATCTAGTCTAGAGACTTTTAAATAGATAATTACATTCAGGGTGATCCTGCAATTATGATAGCTTAATGGATACCTTTGGATGGAGAATAACTTGAGAATGTAAGAGAAAGCAACAAATAAGGGAAGGTTTCACTAAGGATGGGACAGTTGAACTGGACTTTGGAGTTTAACCAGGAGTTTGCTAGTTGTCCAGAAGGGAAGGGACATTTCAGGTAAGAGAAGCAGCATAAGTTACAAGTTATGAAAGGGCTTGGCATTTCAAAGGAACAAATGTAGTAAGAACAGCTCAATAGAGCAAGAAATTTAGAGTTGAGCTCCTGAAAGGGTAGTTGAGACCAGAAGGCTTTGAATGTCATTCTGGGGCCAAGAGTTATCCTAGAATTTGGTATGTCTCAGCTTTTTAAAGTGTTTTATCTTTTGATAAATATAAATACCTTATGACCTCCAAAATTATTTTGATATATGCCCTTTCCCCATGAAAACCACAGACACAGAAAACTTCAAGCAAAAAACATTCTGTAATTGGATTAAGAAAATTGTGTTATTGTTTCCTCCCAAATGTAAGTTTTTATCAAAAGGTTGGTAGTGCTTATTCAAATCAGGCCCTAGAAATGGGTATATCAACAGGAAATTTTTTTAATGGGAAGTAATCTCTGTGTGTTAGGTAGAAGATAATAGTCAATGTCTAAAGAGTGCCTTTCTGTCTTATGCATAGGACATCATGAAGCAGCTGCCAGTCTTGGAGCCTGGAGACAAGCCCAGGAAAGAAACATGGTCTGTAAGGAAGGATTCAGACAGAGAAACACATGAATTTTTGTTTCATTTATAAGTAGTTCACTAACATATTTGATCATCTATGAAAAAGGGTAGAAATGAATCTGTCTGCAGTTTCTGGTGATTAGACTCAAACTGTCCGAGAAGGTCTTCGGAGGAAAGGTAGTGGGGCAATAATTATCACAGAGCAGATGTTGATTTTATTAGAATCCATTTACCAAGACAAGTAAGACACTGGCCATCTGGCATCCTCTGCTCCAGCACTGTGTCTTCCCCCAAGCTGTGACTCATTTTTTAAGGTTTTCAGGGAATTAGATTAAACTGGCTTCACTGTTTTCTTGAGTGCTTGTTCAGCCCACCCTTCATTCAACAACTAACACTGGCCTGACCAGGGCAGTTACAGTGTAGGTGCTGAAGGTACAAAGGTGAATGAATAGTTTCAGGGTGGGGGGTGGGGGGCTGCGGACTAACCTGGTGATGGTGATGAAAAGTGATCAGTGCTGAAGCAAGGCTCACAGAGGGCTGTAGAGAGGAGGCAGTGCTTCTGCAGGAGTTTGGAGGAGATCCTTTGATCTGCCTTCTCGTGTCCGCTTTTGCCCTCTACCCATCATAAATCTGATCATGGTATTTTCTGGATTAAAAGCCTTTTGTTCCTCTGTGTTGGTCTTAGGATAGAAACCAGAGTCCATAAAATGACCCACTGGGCCCTGCATAATCTGTCCCTACCTACCTTTCCAACTTTACGACCCCCTGCTCACACTTTGTTCTCTTTCTCTTCCTTTAACGTGGTTTGCACTGTCCCACTGAGGAACTGAACAGGCAGGTCCCTCTCGTGGATCACCCTTTCCCCTCATCTTTTGTCCCTTTCTTTGCCCAGCTGTTAATAACTTATCATACTTCAGATCTCAGTTAAAATGGGACTTCTTTAGGAAGTCTTCTGTGACCACCCCTGTGTCCACCCAGCTCTTCTTACAGAGTAGGGACCCCCTGTGATATGTTCTCATACTGTATATCCAATTATCCTTTATAGCACAGTTGAAATGAAGTGGTTATTTGTGAAATTATCTGTTTAGTGTTTTTCTTCCCAACTAGTCTGGCAGGGCTATGAAGCAGGGACTTCTTTTGTCTTATTTACCATGAAGCTGGAGGACTGTGTGCCCTTGAATAAGTTATCTAACCTTTCTAAGCCTCAGGTCCATAGCTATAAAACTCAGATGATAACAGTACTGTCCTCAAAGGTGTTTTGTGCAAGTTGAGTGAAACCAGGGTTGTAGCGAAGTTAGCAGTAGGCATGGCACATGGTTAGCAGTCATTCGGGCAGTAATGTGATACGTGAATCTGGACATCAAAAGAGAGATATGGAAAAGAAACAGATTTTGAAATCACTGGTGAACATGTAGATAGGTGGTAATTAAGCAAACCTAGACTAAGCCAAAGAGAATCCATGGGGGTTGGAAGAAAGCTGGAGGGAAAGGAGTCAGAGAACGAAAGAAAGTGCAGCCAGATAGGTGGATAGAGAACCAAAAGGGATGAGTGTGGGGAAGCCAGGCCGGGAGAAAGGAGGGAAAAGGAGGGGAGAGCCAAGAGTCCCAAATGCCAGAAAAACAGCTACAGAATTTTCTTTTCCAACCAGAAATGTTGAAGTGTCAGCATTCAGAATAACTTTACAGAGCGGAATGAATGGATCCTATATTTGATTTTTCAGAGAGCTAGCTTTGGCTTCCATCAAGTCAAGCTTTATGAGTAATCTGGAAAAGCTTTTAAAATTCAATGAAGGATGCAGAATATTACTTGGCAGAGGGAAGCATCACTGGCTAGTGGTGGGAGCTTTGGTGCTGTTGGTTCTCACATGATTATACATAAAGCTCAGCTATCATTTACTGAGTCCTTCCCTGCCGTGTAAGAGTGCGTCTCATTCTTCACAGGTTTAATTATTGCTGTCTTCATTTTACAAATGAGGAAACTAAAGTGACTTCTCAAAGGGCATACCTGGAGAAAGCATGGGAACTAGGACTTGAACTAGGTCTGTCTAAATGGGCAAGCTGTGCTCATAAGTACCATCTTGTGCCAGGACATACCACTGAACGTATCTGTGTATCAGTTTCTGCCTCTACCACATGGGGACAGGTACTAGTCAAGGGCATCCCCAGGAGGTTAATGTGAAATGAAAGTAGGGACAGAATTAAAAATCAAAAGTTATGTGCATAGGGAAGGTACTGTTATTAATCACAAAACTGCTGCTTTGCTGGGTATTATTTTAAAAGTCTGTGTGTGTATAAGACCCTTCTCTCTGGTGACTGTTCCATGAGGAGTGCAAAGAACACACTGCTGCATTTATTCTCTGTTCAGGCCTCCTGAATATATCTTCCCTTTGGCAGGTACACCCTGACCCCGGTTGGAGACAGCCCCTGTGCACGGGTTGGTCACAGCTGCTCATATTTACCCCCTGTTGGTGATGCCGAGAGAGGGAAGGTCTTCATTGTTGGGGGAGCAGATCCAAACAGAAGCTTCTCAGATGTGCACACCATAGATCTGGGTAAGACCAGCAGTGAAGGGGACTCTCTGGCAGTCCAGTGGTTGGGACTCCAAGTTTGCACTGTAGGGAACATGTATTTGATCCCTGGTTGGAGGACGAGGATACCTTGCCATGTGGCATGGTTTAAAAAGAGACCAGAAGCTACAGAACAAGTGCCCTTTGGTTAGAGAGCAGGGCTTTGTGCTGCTGGCCATGATCATTCCTAAGAATATTAGTTCAAACATATACATTACCATAAATAAAATAGGTAACCAGTGGGGAAATTGCTGTGTGAGCTCCCGGAGCTTACTTAAACTCATGTCTATCAAGTTGGTGATGCCATCCAACCATCTCTCCTCTGTCGTCCCCTTCTCTTCCTATCTTCAATCTTTCCCAGCATTAGGGTCTTTTCAAATGAGTCAGTTATTTGCATCAGGTAGCCAAAGTATTGGAGCTTCAGCTTCAGCATCAGTCCTTCAATAAATATTCAGGACTGATTTCCTTTAGGATTGACTGGTTTGATCTCCTTGAAGTTCAAGGGATTCTCAAGAGTCTTCTCCAACACCACAATTCAAAAGCATCAATTCTTCAGCGCTCATCTTTCTTTATAGTCCAACTCTGACATCCATACATGACTACTGGAAAAATCACAGCTTTAACTAGACAGACCTTTGCTGGCAAAGTAATGTTTCTGCGTTTTAGTATCCTGCCTAAGTTGGTCATAGCTTTTCTTCCAAGGTACAAGCATCTTTTAATTTCATGGCTGCAGTCACCATCTGCAGTGATTTTGGAGCCCCCCAAAATAAAGTCTCTCACTGTTTCCATTGTTTCCCTGTCTATCTGTCATGACGTGATGGGACCAGATGCCATGATCTTCATTTTTGAATGCTGGGTTTTAAGCCAGCTTTTTGACTCTCCTCTTTCACTTTCATTAAGAGGCTCTTTAGTTCTTCTTTGTTTTCTGCCATAAGAGTAGTTTCATCTGCATATCCGAGGTTATTGATATTTCTCTAGGCAGTCTTGAATCCAGCTTGTGCTTCATCCAGCCCGGCATTTTGCATGATATACTCTGCATGTAAGTTAAATAAGCAGTGTGATAGTATACAGCCTTGACGTACTCCTTTCCCTATTTGAAACAATCTGTTATTTCATGTCCAGTTCTAACTCTTCCTTCTTGACCAGCATTCAAAGTTCTCAAGAGGCAGGTCAGGTGGTCTGGTGTTCCCTTCTCTTTCAGAATATTCCACAGTCAAAGGCTTTGGCATAGTCAATAAAGATGAAGTAGATGTTTTTCTAGAATTC
This sequence comes from Nanger dama, assembly GCA_917880005.1. NCBI lineage: Eukaryota > Metazoa > Chordata > Mammalia > Artiodactyla > Bovidae > Nanger > Nanger dama. The sequence continues at coordinate 10,924,281 of CAKJTW010000018.1, read as the reverse complement.
TCTTGCTTTTTCCGTGATCCAGTGGATGTTGACAATTTGATCTCTGGTTCCTCTGCCTTTTCTGAAATCCAGCTTTAACATCTGGAAGTTCAGGGTTCACATACTGTTGAAGCCTGGCTTGGAGAATTTTGAGCGTTACTTTACTAATGTGTGAGATGAGTGTAATTGTGCAGTAGTTTGAGCATTCTTTGGCATTGCCTTTTTTGGAATTGGAATGAAAACTGACCTTTTCCAGTCCTGTGGCCACTGCCGAGTTTTCCAAATTTGCTGGCATGCTGAGTGCATCACTTTCACATCATCATCTTCCAGGATTTGAAATAGCTAAACTGGAATTCTGTCACTTCCATCCAGTAGTTTTGTTCATAGTGATGCTTTCTAAGACCCACTTTATGTCGCATTCCAGGATGTCTGGCTCTAGATGAGTGATCACACCATCATGGTTATTTGGGTCATGAAGATCTTTTTGTATAGTTCTGTATATTGTTGCCAACTTTTCTTAATATCTTCTGCTTCCATTAGGTCCATACCATTTCTGTCCTTTATTGTGCCCATCTTTACATGGAATGTTTCCTTGGTATCTCTAATTTTCTTGAAGAGATCTCTAGTCTTTCTCATTCTATTGTTTTCCTCTGTTTCTTTGCACTGATAGCTGAGGAAGGCTTTCTTATTTCTCCTCTCTATTCTTTCGAACTCTGCATTCAGATGGGTGTCTCTTTCCTTTTCTCCTTTGCCTTTATCTTCTCCTCTTTCCTCAGCTATTGGTAAGGCCTCCTCAGACAACCATTTTACCTTTTGCATTTCTTTTTCTTGGGGATGGTCTTGATCACTGTCTCCTATGCAGTGTCATGAACCCCTGTCCACAGTTCTTCAGGCACTCTTTCTATCAGATCTAATCCCCTGAATCTATTTGTCACTTCCACTGTGTAATCATAAGGGATTTGATTTAGGTCATACCTGAATGGTCTAGTGCTTTTCCCTACTTTCTTCAGTTTAAGACTGAATTTGGCAATAAGGAGTTCATGAGCTGAGCCACAGTCAGCTCTCTGTTTTGTTTTTGCTGACTGTAGAGAGCTTCTCGCGGAGAAGGCAATGGCACCCCCACTCCAGTACTCTTGCCTGGAAAATCCCATGGACGGAGGAGCCTGGTAGGCTGTAGTCCATGGGGGGGGAAAAGTCGGGCGAGGCTGGGCGACTTCACTTTCACTTTTCATTCTGCATTGGGAAATGGCAACCCACACAGACTCTGCCTGGACCCTGGCGGGGGCCTGGTGGCGTGCCATGGGGTCGTGTCGACAAGACTGAGCGACTTCACTTCCTTTTCATTTTCATGCATTGGAGAAGGAAATGGCAACCCACTCCTGTACTCTTGCCTGGAGAATCCCAGGGACTGGGGAGCCTGGTGGGCTGCCGTCTCTGGGGTCGCACAGAGTCAGACACGATTGAAGCGACTTAGCAGCAGCAGCAGCAGCAGAGAGCTTCTCCATCTTTGGCTGCAAAGAACATAATCAATTTGATTTCAGTGTTGACCATCTGGTAATGTCCATGTGTAGAGTCTTCTCTTGTGTTGTTGGAAGAGAGTGTTTGCTATGACCAGTGTGTTCTCTTGGCAGAACTCTGTTAGCCTTTGCCCTCCTTCATTTTGTACTCCAAGGCCAAATTTACCTGTTACTCCATGTATCTCTTGACTTCCCTACTTTTGCATTCCAGTCCCCTGTAATGAAAAGGATATCTTTTGGGTGTTAGTTCTAGAAGGTCTTGTAGATCTTCATAAAACCATATAACTTCAGCTTCTTCAGCATTACTGGTTGGGGCATAGACTTGGATTACCGTGATATTGAATAGGTTTGCCTTGAAAATGAACAGAGATGATTGTGTTGTTTTTGAGATTACATCCAAGTACTGCATTTCAGACTCTTTTGTTGACTATGAGGGCTACTCCATTGCTTTTAAGGAATTCTTCCCCACAGTAGTAGATATAATGGTCATCTGAGTTGAATTCACCCATTCCAGTCCATTTTAGTTCACTGAACATCACTGAGAAGTCCCTAAAGACTCAACAGACTCCAGGAATATATCCACCAAACTAAGCCCCCTTGATTTGGGGAAAAGAGTCCATCTGGAGCCCTGGACAGCCAGCCACTCATTTATCAGATGTTTCTCTAGGAGACACTGATTCCTTCACCTCTTACATCCACATCACCAAATCCTAAATATCTCTATTTTCATCCATGTCTTTCCATTTGCATTGCTACTACTGAGGTCCAAGCCTCAGTATCTCTCAGCAACACTCTTGAAACAACGTTCTTACTGATCTGCCTGCTTCAAAACTTACCCCCTGTACTGTGCATTTTCAATACTCAGGTGAGTATTTTATAAAATATAAGTATGATTATGTCACTCCCCAGTTTCAAGCCTTCCCCAGCTTCATCTCCTGGCCCTCCAAAACCCACATTTGTTCCATTGAATATCCTTTGGTTCCTAGAACTCTTTCGGTCTCCAAGCCTTTGCATATATTGTTTCATCTGCTTGGAAGACTTTTCCTTGTCATCTGACTACTTTCCATCTTTCAGACCCCAGGTGAAATGTCACTTCCAGGGACTTCCCTGGTGGTTAAGACTCTGCTCTCATAATGCAAGGAGCACGCATTTGATCCCTGGTTAGAGAACTAAGATCCCACATGCCAGCGTGGAACGGCCAAAGTACATAAATAAACAAAAATGAATAAAAGAAAGGTCACTTCATTAGGAAGTGACATCTGGACTAGTTTAGGTACTGCCACTGAAAAGGAGTGACTCTTCTATTTTTCGTCTCTATTACTGTGCCACCTCTTGACACATCTTCAGTACTTCCCTGCTGACTGACAAATGTGTGGGGATTTTTCCCCACAGCAGATAATTCTACAACACCAGCTGGATGTCCTACAACTCAGCTCATTTCTGCCTGGAGTTAGACTCCAAGCCCACAGATGAAGGGCTCCAGACCCACGAGACCCTCCCTGCTCCCCCTTCAGATGCCAATCACAAGGCCACCGGTGGTTCTGACCAACCCCTTTAAATGGGAGAGTCCCCTGACACTCTCCTCAGCTTCCATTAATTTCCAGTTAATTTCCTCAAGAGGCTATCAAGCTCAGGAAAACAGCCAGACAGAAGAGATGCTTAGAGCAAAGTGTGTGGGGAAAGGCACTCTTGTGCCCCATCCAGGTGCCTTACCTTAACACTACCATATATTCACCAACCCGGAAACTCTCTGAACCCTGCCTTTTTTCTGGAGGAGTAATTGATTTATGGCCATTGGTGATTGTCAACCTCCATCCCTCTCCTCTCCCCAGAGGTGGGGGTGGGGTTGTCTGTGGCTGAATATTCTAACCTTTTAGTCTCGTTTTCTTCCCCTGGCAACCAGCCCCCATCTTTAGGGGCTTTCCAAAAGCCACCTTATTAACATAAAACTCAGGGACTTCCCTGGTGATCCAGTGGTTAAGACTTTGTACTCCAGTGTAGGGGGAGTGGGTTGGATCTCCGTACGAGAAATAAGATTTCACATGCCTCATGGTGTGGCCAAAAAAACCCCCATAAACTCAGGGATGGTTAACAGGGGGTTTGTTATCAATGACAAAAGACACTTACCAGTCTTATTACTTAGGTCATCACAAAGGTTTTCAGAGCTCTTTGCCTAGAGCAGATGAAGGCCAAATATATATTTCCTAACGTAAATGACAATGACACAGTCACTCTCTGTGTTTCCATAGCACCTGTACTTTCCCATCTTTATCCCTCTTCACAACCCTGTTCACATGGGATTGTTTTCTTGTTTATCTTCCCTACCAAAGTATAAGCTCCTTGGAAACAGGGAACATGGGTATAAATATATATTTTTTTCTTTTTTTTTCCCTGCCATGCAGCTTATTGAACCTAGCTTACAGCAGTGAAAGCGTCGAATCCTAACCTGTAGGCCATCAGAGAACTCTCAACATGGTTATACTACTTCTCATTGCATCCCCAGCCATTATCATAGCACCCGGCACAGAGTAGGTGCTTTATAAGTATTTGGATGAATGAATGAACTAACAGGTGACTACTGTGTACTACATAATGGCAAAAGAAAACTGGTGTGTTGCTCTTCAGTTGCTAAGTTGTGTCCGACTCTTTGTGACCCCATGGACTGCAGCACACCTGGCTTCCCTCTCCTTCGCTATCTCCCAGAATTTGTTAAGTTTCATGTCTGTTGAGTTGATGATGCTGTCTAGCCATCTCATCCTTTGTTGCCTCCTTCTCTTCCTGCCCTCAGTCTTTCCCAGCATTAGGGTCTTTTCCAGTGAGTCAGCTCTTTGCATCAGAGGACCCAAGTACTGGAGCTTCAGCTTCAGCATCAGTCCTTCTAATGAATATTCAGGGTTGATTTCCTTTAGGATTGACTGGTTTGATCTCCTTGCTGTCCAAGGGACTCTCAAGAGTCTTCTTCAGAACCACAGTTCAAAATGTGTTGTTAACGTGTTTTATGAGGTTCATGTAACATGGCTGTTATTGTTTTGATCTTAGTTGTGTATCAACCGCATGTGCAGAAGTCTACTGGTAAAACTTGAAGTGGTTTGGCCTCTGTTTTAGTCTTGGAAGATCTGACATCAGTAGGCCTGGATGTCTGCATGGTGACAATTTTTTGCAACTGACTTGCCACCTATCAGTGGGGCTCTCATTCTCCACAATTTCTTCCAATCCTCTATAGGCATTTGAATTTCTACACACTGTACTAGGATTTCAAAGGTAAATTAAATCTCTTTCATCTCTCAAGAAGTTTACCATCTAGTACAGTTACAATTCTGTTGCGACTTGTTACTACTTTTGTGACCCTGGCTAAACCACCTAAACCATCTGGGGTTCAGTGTCCCATAGTACCTCACTTCACTTGGCACTTGTAATGATCTAACAAGACAATGCCTGTGAAGGCCCTATGTGAGTGGTTTACTAATTAAAATCACTAAGAAGTCAGGTATTAATAGTCTGTGGAGTTGTTTTAAGCAGAAGTCCTTTACCTAGAGGTAATAGAAACTCTCTTCACCAACCAAAAAAAAATTAAAAACCTGAGAGAGAAAGATTCCCTGGGCAGGGAATTTGGCCTAGCCTCAGGAGAGAGTGGAGGCAGGACTTAGAAAGCTGTCAAAAACTGCCTATTTTCTCCCCTTACTCTCTGCAGGATGATGGGAGAAATATGTTTTTTTTTTTTTTTCAATTTGATTGAACCGGGTCTTAGTTGAGGCATGCTTAGCTGTGGCATGTAGGATCTAGTTCCCCAACCAAGGATGGAACCCAAGCCTCCTGCTTTGGGAGCTCAGAGTCCCAGTCACTGGACACCAGGGAGTCTCGGGGGGATTTGCTCCTTTATGTAGATGTTTCATTCTTCTCTTCCCCACATTGTAGCTTTCTCTGCTTCTCCACGTGTGGTAGAAGATGGGCACCCAAACCCAGAAATCTATTTGAATTTCAAATTATTGGGGATAGGCTCTGATGGGCTCATCTTGGGTCCAATGACTACCTTTGACCCTATCAGCTAAAGCTAGGAAGTCAAGGTGTAGTACAACCCAGTCTCCTGGGATCTATCCCTGGGATGGGGAGATGGGGCAGTTCCCATAGAAGAGGGTTTATGGACAGGCCGACAGCCCCCAAAGTGTCTGATGTAAAATGTTCTGGAGGTTGACCACATTCTCTTTAAGTGATCTGCTGGTTGTTCACTTATACTTTTAACCCCTTTTTCCTTTTTCACCCTCCCCCAAGTTTGTCAGCCACTATACACCACTGGCAGCCCCAATCTAGGAACTGGGTGAAATGTTTTCTAGGAACACACCAGTGGGATTTAGCCACCTCAGAGGGCCTCCTGCCCCGGTGCGAGCATACCAGCTTCACTCCCTCCTGCACACCTCACAGCATCTGGGTGTTTGGAGGGGCCGACCAGTCAGGAAATCGAAACTGCCTACAAGTTCTGAATCCTGGTAAGTAGCTGATGGGTATTTTATTTACCAAAATGAATAAAGTAAATCCAATTTCAATTCCTGTACCAAAGTCCCATTTGGATTTTACTGACTAATCCATTTAACCTTTGCTAACCTCATAGAAAAATAGACATTTCCACTTCTAATAGAATCTGAAAATCATAAATGATATTTTGTTTTCCTCCTAAGTTGCACAAATTATCAACTTCTGAAAAGTCAAAGCTGAAAGAAACTTCAGAAAACAGTTATGCCAAGTGGGCAACCTGGGCTAGCAATGGGGAGTGACTTTCCTAAAGTCATCAGGGAATCAGAGCCTTGAGCAGGCTAGAATCCAGGTCACCTCTATCTGAGGTCTCAAATGGGGGTGATTGTGCCCCCAGGGGACAGTTGGCATGTTGCACCTTGGGGCAGGGCATCTAATGGGTGGAGGCCAGAGATGCTACCATACACCCTGTAATGCAGTAGTCCCCAACCTTTTTGGCACCAGGGACCAGTTTCGTGGAAGACAAATTTTCCATGGACAGGGGTGGGAGCGGGGTGGGGTCATGGTTTGGGGATGATTCAAACTCATTACATTTATTCTCACTTTATGTCTATTGTTATTACACTGGCTCCACCTCAAATCATCAGGCATTAGATCCTGGAGGTTGAGGACCCCTACTATAATGCATAGGGCAGCCTCTCACAGTAAAGAAGTATCTGGTCTAGAATGTCAGTAGTGCCAAAGTTAAGAAACCCTGATCGAGAGCCTCTTAGTATGTTTCTTTTAGCCAAAAGTACAAAGTTCCTGACTCATCTCACTGGCAGTTTTGTCACAGAGGAATCAGTGTGGGGACATCACTGCTGCAAGGATGTTGCTGAACCACCCATGGGGGTGGACCTGACTTTCTGTCAGTTAGAAACACCTTTTGTTGTTTTGCTCTTTATCTAAAAAGTGTAAATAAGTGGACAAAAGCCATCCACAAACCTATGATATTAAGGCTATTAATAACAGTTCTGTGTACTTCCTTTCTGTCTTTTCTCTGCATTTTTGTAAACCTGAAATCTTTGTGTTGTGTCTTTTTAATTTCATAATTAGCACAGAAATGACTCCCTATCAACAAAGCTTTGCTAAAATCATTTTTAATGGCTGCATAACACTCAATTTTATGATAATACCATAATTCCTCTGTTTTTCTTAACATGTAGGTTGTCTTCAGATTTTTATCATTATAAATAACAAAGTAGTGAATATCTTTGTTCAGAAGTCATTGAAAATGTATTTCAAATTGTTGCCTTAGAATTCATGCCCAGAAATAAAAGAACTAGATAAAACCCTGGACTTAAGCTTTTTTTTTTTTTACTTTAAGGCTTGTAGTACATGCTATCAAACTGTTCTCCAGGAAGACTTTTTTAAATTTACTTTTTGGCCACATTGCACAGATTGTGCAGTCTCAATTCCCCTGACCCAGGACTGAACCCAGGCCCAGAAAGTGAAAGCCCAGAATCCTAACCGCTAGGCCACCAGGGAACTCCATCTCCAGAAGGATTTTTTCAGCTTATCCTCTCTCCAATTGTGTTTAATAGTTCTTGTTTCACTCCTGACCGGCACTGTATCATTTTTAAGCACTGCTAATTTGATGGGCAAGTAATAAAAGCAAATTATTGTATCTAGTTGTTTAAATATGCACTTTGTTCATTACTAGTAACCTGGACATTTTCATGTAACAGTCAGCTCTTGCCTGGTTACCTCTGTCAGTGATAGGTTTACTTGTACAACAGTTGGTCTTCTTTGTTATTCTGTGACAGTAATAATTTCTATCTTGTTAGATTTTGCAAGAATTAACTCACATCTGGTTCATTGTTAACATTCAGTAATTGTGGTTGATGTAGCTATGGTTTGACAGATGGAAATCAGTTCCAGAACCCTAGTCTCTCAGTTTTTCAGTGATAGCATCTATTTTAAATAAAATACAGTGAGAATTTGGAAAGCTTCTGTCAAAGAAATTGACTTTCCACCAGATCCTTTCCTGTCCTAGAAAGTATAGTTTGACACTATGACCAAGAAATGTGAATGATGTAAGTGAATCATTAACTTCTTGTGTTACTAAGTCAAGTTCCTCAGTCTTAGGACTCCTTTCTGATTATTTGTGCTAGCATTTGACTTGGCAGCCACACAATCTCAATTTTATGACAGTACCATAATTCCTCTGTTTTGTTTTGTTTTTTTTTTATCCTGAAGGTTGTATGCTTTCTAACTCCTCCTAAGATCTAAAAGCTCCCCAAGATCTGTAGCTATAGAGGCAATTACATTATGCTTTGTTATTTCAGCTTTTAGTTTTTGTTGTTTGGTTTTTTTTTGGCTGTGAAGTTTGTGGGATATTAGTTCACCAACCAAAGATCGAACCCAAGACACCTGCAGTGGAAGCCAGGAGTCTTAATCACTGGACTATCAGGGAAGTCCCCATTTTCCTTTGAATATAGGCTGAGACTTGTCTGATCTGCGGGTTCATGTTTTGAGTCCCACATATACTACAAATGCTTCATGCACCACTTTGTATACTGAATGAAGACCTTTACACAAGACACAGAATTTCCCAGTCAAGATATAATTCCTGGTAATTCCCTGATGGTCCAGTGGTTAAAACTTGGAGTTTTCACTGCCGTGGGCTCAGGTTTAATCCCTAGTAGGGGAACTAAAATCCCACAAGCCATGCAGCATGGCAGAAAGGAAGGAAGGGAGAAAGAAAGAAGTAGTAGAATGACTATAGGAGTTTTGACAGATCTGTGTTCAGAGCCCTGCCCTACTACTCATCAACACTGCGACCTGGGGGAAAGGATTTAATCTTCCTGAGCTTCAGTTCCCTCATCTGCCAAGTGGGGATACTTTCCATCTGCTCCCAGGATTGCCTGAGGATAATGGAGATGGTGGGGTGCTCAGGGCGATGATTCTGCCCACAGAAGGTGCTCAGTTACTGCTTGTGTTTCTGTAAAATGTGTGCTTCCTTTTGGAAAAAAAATAAGCTTCTGTTCACCCGCCCAGGTGGTAGAACTTCATTCTCAAGTCAGAAGAATGGAATATACATAGATCTTGAAGATAATCACGATGATATGATCACTCACCTAGAGCCAGACATCCCGGAATGTCAAGTCAGTGTGAAAGATGATGCTGTGAAAGTGCTGCACTCAATATGCCAGCAAATTTGGAAAACTTAGCAGTGGCCACAGGACTGGAAAAGGTCAGTGTTCTCATTCCAATTCCAAAGAAAGGCAATGCCAAAGAATGCTCAAACTACTGCACAATTGCACTTGTCTCACACGTTAGTAAAGTAACGCTCAAAATTCTCCAAGCCAGGCTTCAGCAATACATGAACCGTGAACTTCCATATGTTCAAGCTGTTTTTAGAAAAGGCAGAGGAACCAGAGATCAAACTGCCAACATCTGCTGGATCATGGAAAAAGCAAGAGAGTCCCAGAAAAACATCTATTTCTGCTTTATTGACTATGCCAAAGCCTTTGACTGTGTGGATCACAATAAACTGTGAACAATTCTGAAAGAGATGGGAATACCAGACCACCTGACCTGCCTCTTGAGAAATCTGTATGCAGGTCAGGAAGCAACAGTTAGAACTGGACATGGACCAACAGACTGGTTCCAAATAGGAAAAGGAGTATGTCAAGGCTGTATATTGTCACCCTGCTTATTTAACTTACATGCAGAGTATATCATGAGAAACGCTGGACTGGAGGAAGCACAAGCTGGAATCAAGATTGCCGGGAGAAATATCAATAACCTCAGATATGCAGATGACACTACCCTTATGGCAGAAAGTGAAGAGGAACTAAAAAGTGATGAAAGTGAAAGAGGAGAGTGAATAAGTTGGCTTAAAGCTCAACATTCAGAAAACGAAGATCATGGCATCCGGTCCCATCACTTCATGGGAACTAGATGGGGAAACAGTGGAAACAGTGTCAGACTTTATTTTGGGGGCTCCAAAATCACTGCAGGTGGTGACTGAGGCCATGAAATTAAAAGACACTCCTTGGAAGAAAAGTTATGGCCAACCTAGATAGCATATTCAAAAGCAAAGACATTACTTTGCCAACAAAGGTCCGTCTAGTCAAGGCTATGGTTTTTCCAATGGTCATGTATGGATGTGAGAGTTGGACTATGAAAAAGCTGAGTGCCGAAGAATTGATGCTTTTGAACTGTGGTATTGGAGAAGACTCTTGAGAGTCCCTTGGACTGCAAGGAGATCCAACGAGTCCATTCTGAAGGAGATCAGCCCTAGGATTTCTTTGGAGCAAATGATGCTAAAGCTGAAACTCCAGTATTTTGGCTACCTCATGCAAAGAGTTGACTCATTGGAAAAGACTCTGATGCTGGGAGGGATTGGGGGCAGAAGGAGAAAGGGACAACAGAGAATGAAATGGCTGGATGGCGTCACTGACTCGATGGACATGAGTTTGGGTGAACTGTGGGAGCTGGTGATGGACAGGAGGCCTGGCATGCTGTGATTCATGGGTCGCAAAGAGTTGGAGATGACTGAGCGACTGAACTGAACTGAACTGATGTTGAAATGGAATTTGAATCCCAATTCAGCCATTTACTGGTCACTGCATCTTACATGATTGACCTAATCTATCTCTGCTTCAATTCCTTATCTGTAAAATGGGGGAAGAAATATTTATTTGGCACATAGTGTTTAGTAGGGACAATTACTACTGTTACAACTACTACTGCTAAGACTGTAATCATATTGTCCACATTTTTTAATGGCTGCATATCCTGAGAAACTTGGCACATCTCCTTTCTTGCATCCAGTGGGAATGGGTTTGCTCAGTGTTGGGCTGCTCTGGGTGGGCACAGGGCAGGATAGTCAGCAAAGGGGAATAGGGTGCAGAAAGTATGTTTAATGCTTCCAAAAACAAATTGTCCTCCTTCTTAATTGTTCCTGTGGCTTTTCACTTGTGGGAATTTGGATCTATCTGGACACATTCTGAGTATTGTCCCCTACCCCTCCTTGAATTTGATGGCAGGAGATCCCTGCCTAGACCTATCCTGTCTCTCTTGGGGATTGGGGTTTGCCAAGTGACCCCACCCAGCCTCAGAGTAGATGTCTGAGGCCCTCAGCCTGGGGATTTAGATGCCTACCTTCTCTCTGAACCAGATACCAGAACTTGGACTACCCCAGAGGTGACCGGCCCACCGCCATCCCCAAGAACATTCCACACGGCATCGGCAGCCATTGGAGACCAGCTGTATGTCTTTGGGGGCGGAGAGAGAGGGTGCCCAGCCCGTGCAGGATGTGCAGCTTCATGTGTTTGATGCAAGTATGAATGGGGTGGGGAGATCCCTGGGGCCTCCTCTTACCTGGTCAGGGCTGCCCTGGTCTGCAGCTTACCTGATGCAGGAAACAGATTAGAAAATGACAACCTGGCTGTGGGTCTCAATTCTAGACTTCTTCAGTATATCTCTTAGCTGATATCTTCTACCCATAGCTAAAATTGCATTTAAAGAGGAATAACTGATCAATTTTAAAAATGTAGACAGTATAGTTTATCAAGAAAAACAAAGTTTCTGCTTAGCCTTTCCTTCCCACTGCCCAGAGAGAGGTAAATACTGTTAGCTATTCCTAATAGTCTAACTTCCAGATTTTTCTGTGCATTTATAAATCATATGCACATGTATACGTGAACACCTATGAATTTTCTATGGACTTTGAAATTATATGAAAACTTAAAACACACACATGAAAATACTAATTATAAATACTGTTCTGCCTTTTAGTTTTGTGGGTCTAAGGGTAGATCTTGGGGGCTTCCCTGATAGCTCAGTGGTAAAGAATCCACCTGCAATGCAGGAGACTTGGGTTCGATTCCTGGGTCAGGAAGATCCCCTGGAGAAAGAAATGGCAAGCCACTCCAGTATTCTTGCCTAGAGAATCCCATGGACAGAGGAGCCTGGTGGGCTATAGTTCATAACATCACAAAGAGTCAAACACATCTGAGCAACTAAATGCATCCATGCAAGGTAAATCTTAGTTGAAAGAGTAAACTTTGAAGCCACAGGAAGTGGACTTGGAACCAGATCTGACATCTACTTTCTGTATCACTTTAGACTAATTTCTTCATCTCTCTAGGCCTTAGTTTGCTATGAAATGGAGATAGTAATAGTGCCTAGCACAAAGAATTGGAAAGATTAAATGAGATAATGTGGTACAGTGTATAGCAGTTCTGACACATAGGGAATACCTAATAAATTTTCACTGTATTATTATTTCTTCATTTAATCACATATCATGGATCTCTCCTAAGCCAACAATTTCCTTGCAAAGCATATATTTCTGTGGGCATCCTTTATCCATTCAGACATTTTCCTATAGATTGACTTTTTGCTGACAGTGTTACAGTGAATATATACATTAATTTATGTATGTATTACAATGATTAGGGCTTCCCAGGTGGTGCTAATGGTAGAGAACATGCCTGGCAATGCAGGAGATGCAAGAGATGCAGGTTCGATCCCTGGGTCAGGAGAATCCCCTAAAGGAGGGCATGGTAATCCACTCCAGTATTCACGCCTGAAGAATCCCATGGACAGAGGAGCCTGGCAGGCTACTGTCCATAGAGTTGCAAAGAGTTAGATATGACTGAAGTGACTGAGCACAGCACACACAACATTTAATGTGGACTAGATGCTGAGGAGTGGAATCACTGGGTCAAAATGGGATGAAATTAATATTGTAAGACCTCTTGCCAATCTTTTGTCTAAGTAGCGTTTATTTACATTTCTTCCTTTTAGTAGTGTGCATTTATGAATAATGCTTTACAAATATCATGTAACGAAAATAATTTTCCTGTGGTTTTACACCGTTTTTGAAAAAATGCAATAAGCAAAATTGAAAACTTAAAGTTTAAGTTAAAAATTAATACATGTCACGATATGAATTTTTCTAGAAAAATGGACTCTGATTCTTTTAAAACAGTTTTTAAAAAATACTGGCTTTGAATACATAAAACTGAGAGAGAAAAAATATATGTACATATATATATGCCTACATATATGTGTGTGTAGGTATATATATATAATTCTATAACCTCAAAATTGTTAAAATTTCAGTGCAATTATGGCCCTTTTAAAAAAATAGTAGAGATAATTCTAGATATGCTATTGTGTCTTATATTTTTCACTTAAGCATTTCCCCAGTAATCACAAAGTTTTCTCAGTGTTTTTAATGAGTACATAACAGTCTATTATGACTGTAGCAATAACTCACTCATTCACCTGTTAATGGACTTAGGGGCTATTTCCGGTTCTCCCCTATTATTAATATAAACAATACTTTGGTAAACATACTTACCGCTTAAAATACTTTGGTAAACATACTTACCGCTTAAGTATGCATATGCATCAACTTTCTTTGTGTTTCTTGGAACACTGAGGGCTCTGTGGACAACCTTCAGGCATGTCACAAATGGTAATTCAGAGATAAATTGTCAGGCTTTTGTCTAAGATAATTTTTGTACCACTCCTTTAAGAATTTTCTGGTATGTTGAAGTGATATGAAGGGTTATCAACAGGTAGAACGCATCTGCTCTATTAGGATCATACTCATATTAATAACTCTCATGTACTGAGTACTTTCTTTGCACATGTGCTTTACATACATCATCTCATTTAATCCACACTTCAACCCTAAGAGGTAGGTATTACCGGGTACTCTCTTTCTCTTCATTTTATACCGGCACTAACTGAAGCTTAGAAAATTAACATGTGCAAGGCCACGTAATTATTCAGTGAAATAACCCAGTTTTAACTCCAAATCCTTTATTCTAATCATTATCCTATACAACTACTTCAGGAGGCCCTGCTAACTTTAAAAGTAGTCATATTTTTTTTCCCCCAGTCTTCCAGCAAATCAATTAAGGATAGTGTTTTGAAAAAGAGAATACTCTGAAGGCCTATCCCAGAAGGAAGCTCATTCTTTTTAGTTTTGGAGGAGTTCTAGGTTAAACTTAAGGGAGGTATTTTTTTTAATTCAAAACACAAAGTAGTTCCTTAATGCCCAGTGGAAGGGGTAGGCATATTAGGTAGTGAATTCTCCAGTCCTGGACATGCACCAGCAGAGGCTGTAAAGGTTGTGGATGAAGGGAGGCCTGGGCTGCGCTGGCAAGTTGCAGTGAATGACCCCCAGGGCCCTCTCTGTTCAGCGCATCTCCACTTGCTGGGAGGTGAGGCTTAGGTATGCTGCTAAGTCATTTCAGTCATATCTGACTCGGTGCGACCCCATAGGCGGCAGCCCACCAGGCTCTCCCGTCCCTGGGATTCTCCAGGCAAGAACACTGGAGTGGGTTGCCATTTCCTTCTCCAATGCATGAAAGAGAAAAGTGAAAGTGAAGTCGCTTAGTCGTGTCCGACTCTCAGCGACCCCATGGACTGCAGCCTACCAGGCTCCTCCGTCCATGGATTTTCCAGGCAAGAGTACTGGAGTGGGGTGCCATCACCTTCTCTGGCTTAGGTATAGTCCTCACATTTTTACTTCATACCTTTGTCACCTGATGTCATGGGATTTATTTTTCCAGACACCCTGACCTGGTCTCAACCAAAGACACAGGGAAAACCTCCATCCCCCGACATGGTCACGTGATGGTGGCAGCAGGAACAAAGCTCTTCATCCATGGAGGCTTGGCAGGGGACAGCTTCTATGATGATCTCCATTGCATTGATATTAGTAAGTAGGTAGAGGGCATGGGGGCTTGCTTGTCTGCTTAAAATTAAATATACTTTGACTAGAGTGTTGTTCTCAACCAGCCAGTACAATCTTTGCTAGATTCTCTCAAATGTAACCTGAATAATAATAATAATAATAAAAGCAAGTCTTTCCTAAGTGTTTGCCATGTATTGGGTTGACCAGAAAGTCTGTCCAAGTTTTTCTGTAAGATCTTACAGAAAATTCATCATGAATTTTCTGGTCAACCCAAGACCTATCCATTAATTCTTTCTTATCCTGCTCTTTCATTAAAATTCATTGTGTCTTGTACTTCCAGAAGGCCTGGATTTCTTTCAAATTGTAGCCTTTAATTCTCTGGATAACTTTTAGAGTGTGTCTGGAGGTGGACAACCAGAACTGTCATGCTAAATTGTTTAAAAATGCTGAGAAAAGGAAAGTTAGGGATAAACATTAGTATTGTCTTTAAACGTTTGAATGACCCCAAAAAGTCCTGAGAGCCTGGACACTTTGGGGTTCATTTTTCCAGACTCTGAGGTCCCTTAGGGCAAGGACTTTGTCTCTTTTTCCCTTAGTGTATTTCCATCATTGAGTACAATGTCTGGCAGGTCACAGATGATGAGTGTATATCTGTTCAGTTCAGTTCAGTTCAGTTCAGTTCAGTTCAGTCGCTCAGTTGTGTCCGACCCATGAATCGCAGCACGCCAGGCCTCCCTGTCCATCACCAACTCCCGGAGTTCACTCAGACTCATGTCCATCAATTTGGTGATACTATCCAGCCATCTCATCCTCTGTTGACCCCTTCTCCTCCTGCCCCCAATCCCTCCCAGCATCAGAGTCTTTTCCAATGACTCAACTCTTCTCATGAGGTGGCCAAAGTACTGGAGTTTCAGCTTTAGCATCATTCCTTCCAAAGAAATCCCAGGGCTGATCTCCTTCAGAATGGACTCGTTGGATCTCCTTGCAGTCCAAGGGACTCTCAAGACTCTTCTCCAACACCACAGTTCAAAAGCATCAATTCTTTGGCACTCAGCTTTCTTCACAGTCCAACTCTCACATCCATACATGACCACAGGAAAAACCATAGCCTTGACTAGATGGACCTTTGTTGGCAGTGTAATGTGTCTGCTTTTGAATATGCTATCTAGGTTGGTCCTAACTTTTCTTCCAAGGAGTAAGCGTCTTTTAATTTCATGGCCTCAGTCACCATCTGCAGTGATTTTGGAGCCCAAAAAATAAAGCCTGACACTGTTTCCACTGTTCCCCTATCTATTTCCCATGAAGTGATGGGACCAGATGCCACGATCTTTGTTTTCTGAATGTTGAGCTTTAAGCCAACTTTTTCACTCTCCTCTTTCACTTTCATCAAGAGGCTTTTTAGTTTCTCTTCACTTTCTGCCGTAAGGGTGGTGTCATCTGCATATCTGAGGTTATTGATATTTCTCCCGGCAATCTTGATTCCAGCTTTTGCTTTTTCCAGCCCAGCATTTATGTTAAGAGTGGACAGATAGGGACTTCCCTGGTGGTCCAGTGGTTAAGACTTCACGCTTCCACTACAGGGGGCATAGGTATGAGCCCTTGATGGAGGACTAAACATATTCTGCATTGCTCCAGACTACAGTAATTGGAACCATGGGCAGAAGGCATGAGAACTGCTGTGCAAGTATCAGGCTACCTTGCCAAACAGTGGGTTCTGTGATTTGGTGACATTGGAGGCTGGCTGACACTGGCTGGGATTCCCACAATGGCAAGAATATTTGGCTGGACTCAGTGATTCTCCCTTCCAACCCAGTTGCTGGACCCCTGCCTTGAACTGACAGATGGAAAATATCTTCACAGAAGCATTCCTTGCAGGCAGGCAAACAGAGTTTTAATGCTTATTTTGAAAAAGGATGTCCTTTTCTCTTGGAGGAGGAACTATTTCCTAGCTATTTTTCCTCCTTTCCTACCCAGGTTGTTCTCTAAAACCTAAAATCTGGTGAGGTCCTGCCTCCTTTAAATGCTTGTGTGAAAAGTTGCAACTATCTGCAGAAATAGGTAGGAAATAGGTGCTGAGGCAGCAAGTTACAGCGTAGAGAACACAGATCTGGGAGTCAGACCTGAGTGCAGTTCCAGCTGTGCCACCTGCTAGCTGTGGGACTTCTTCCCTTCTCTAATCCTGTTTCTTCATCTGCAAGAAGAAAGAAAGTAGGCAGAAGTGAGTAGTAGCAATTTTATGAAGCTATGAGAATAAAGTAAACCATATTTTTCAAGTGTCTAGTCAGCACTCATGAAGTTGCAAAATAACTGTTACTGTTTCAGACATGCATGTATGTGCACATACAGGCATGCTTGTGCACACGCACACACACAACTCTACCTGCTCCTGGGCTCCTAAGGAGTTAATGGTGATGGTCACCAAAGCTTAGATCACGTTCCTGTGTGCTCTGAAGACCACCTTCATCAGAATCACTTGGGCTGCTTGTTACAACTGTAGATGACTGAGCCCCCTCCTTCCCCTCTCTGGACTATCCAGACAGAATTTCAAGCTCTCCCAAGTAATTTTTGTGCACGCCAAACCTTGCTCTATTATCTCGAGAACTCTTTAGTGAGTGAAGTTCAGGGGTTGGTTTGCAAACTGCAGACATCTGACAGGTTCAGTCTGAAACCATTGTCTAGGCCAGGTTTTGCCCACTTTTCATCTCTTGGCAGGTGACATGAAGTGGCAGAAGCTAAGGCCCACTGGGGCAGCTCCCATAGGCTGTGCTGCCCATTCAGCTGTGGCTGTGGGGAAACACCTGTATGTCTTCGGAGGAATGACTCCCACAGGAGCCCTGAATACAATGTACCAGTATCACATAGGTGAGCAGATGTTCACTGTGGGTCTTTAAACAAATATCACCCTTTGAAACTATCAATGCTTCGGTCTTTCAGTGTGGTCACTCCACACCTAAGGCCAAAGGAGTAAAAGCAATAAAAACCAGACTTTCAGGGAATGACATCATCAAAGCAGTAAGAGTACCATTAGGGTCCCCCGCCACCCCCCTTTTCCTGTCTTTTAGGGCTCGTGATAGAGCACATCACTGAACATTTTTGAAAAATTTTTAACAGGCTTTTTTTTTCCCCAAAAATAGAAAAGCAGCATTGGACCTTGCTTAAATTTGATAATTCTCCACCTGCTGGACGGTTGGACCATTCCATGTGTATCATTCCATGGCCTGGGACGTGTACTTCTGAGAAAGAAGATTCAAATTCTGCCACTGTAAACTGTGATGCTGAGAAAGGGGATTCCACTGAGAAAGGAGTGACTCAAGGTGGTGACTCACATGAAGAAAGTCAGGCTGACATACTGCTGTGTTTTGTGTTCGGTGGAATGAATACAGAGGGAGAAATCTATGATGATTGTATTGTGACTGCAGTTGATTAATAAAACCCATGTTTTTACTGCTTTTAAATGTCAATTACTTTCAGAAAAATTCAGTGAAACATTAGTTTTTTCATACCTCCAATATTGTCTGTACTATATATGTATCCCTTTGGCTCTTACCTACTGGGGTAGGTGAAGAGATGAACTGGATAGCGCAGGTAGGGCAAAAACCTCTGATAAAGGGGTTTTTATCAGCAATACATCCAGGTAACTAACTGGCTGGTTATGAATACTAATCACAAAAATGTTGCAGATATCCTAATTGCAAGATACAACAAAAGTTGTAGAAATCAGTGAGTGGACATTCCCAAGCTGGTGTTTTAACATTTGATTGCACCAGGTCTAAGTTGCAGCATGTGGGATCTAGTTCTCTGACCAAGCATGGAACCCATGCTCCCTTCATTGGAAGCATGGAGTCTTAGCCACCAACCACCAGGGAGGTCCGGGGAGGTGTTTTCAATATTAGCAGCTCCTCAGAAAGAGGTGTACTGTTGACTTTTGGTATGGAGAGCCACTGGGGACAGGGGCAAAGATTGGCCCTCATCTCTCCCCACCTACCCCTACCCCTCTGCACACACTACTTCAGGTCACTTTTAATGACTGTATGGAAACTGATCTGAAAGAACCTCCTGTCCAAATGCTATGGGCAACACAACAGAGGTCCAGGCCTCAGAGTAAATCACACATCAGGTCTCAGTTACACAAATTAACCTTGCAGCTGGTTGCCCCATGTATAAAATGTCCATCTTTGGACTGAACTGGATTTCAGGTTAGCACAACAGCCTGCCCTTCGTTGATCATACTTAATAAATTGTTCTCTTGTACCAGAGGTAGAGACTGACATGGCTGAGATTCAAAAATATACCTTCACATCCTAAAATTAGGAATTGAATCTAAGTGTGTAAAACTATCAGTGATTCATCACTTATCAAATCTCAAGAGAATCCAAGCAGTTGTAAAGTGCTGAGTAAATAGAAGGCCACTGTAAGTTTTTGAAAGGTAAGAGGAAGCAGAAAGTTTCAACTATGTTCAAGAAAACTCTGCTCTTGAAATGGTCCTTGCCTAGTTAAGCATATGGATGAACCAACCTCCCACCCCTTTTCTTAGGTTAGGCAGGTTTCCCAAAATGACTGAATATTTAAAATGTCTCCTTACCTCAAAACCCTGAATACTCCCAACACATGAGAGTCTAACTTTAAATGACTAACCTAATTAGAAGCTTTATCACAAAAATTAGACCAGTGTAAATAACAAACATTTATTGGTGTCACTTATGGTAGAAAAAAGTTCCTACACCAGATACACATGACCCAATTGTTAAATAGAACATTTTCAAGGTGAACACACGCCCTAACCCAGCTTTTTTTAACCCACTTTTGATGATAGCCAATTCTTCCTTGCCCCCCACCCCCAAGACATGTGAGCAACTGCTAATGAAAAGCAGTAAACAGCCACTTGGGCTATAGCATTTTCAACTCCACTCCAAGGTGAAGATTCCAATTACATTCGAAACTTAAGTTCTCTCAATTTTCTCCTAGCGAAAGTTCCTGAGTCCAGTATTTACAATATTACAGCACTAGCAGAGCAGTGTCTACAACTCATCTTTGTCTGCTGCTTCCTCCTCATTGGTTGGGGGAGGGCCTGCACTTCCATAGAGTTTGCTGATAATTGGCTGAACAATTTCTTCTAGCTCCTTCTTTTTAGCTTTGAAATCTTCAATGTCAGCATCTTGATGACTTTCCAGCCACTCAATCTTTTCTTCTACAGCCTTTTCCATGGTCTCCTTATCTTCTGAGGAAAGTTTACCTCCCAGTTTTTCTTTATCTCCAATCTGATTCTTAAGAGAGTAGGCATAGCTTTCCAATTCATTTCTTGTGTCAATGCGCTCCTTGAGCTTTTTGTCTTCTTCAGCAAACTTCTCAGCATCATTGACCATTCTTTCAATTTCTTCAGGTGTCAGGCGATTTTGGTCATTGGTAATTGTGATCTTATTTTTGTTGCCTGTACCTTTGTCTTCAGCTGTCACTCGAAGAATGCCATTCACATCTATCTCAAAGGTGACTTCAATCTGTGGGACCCCACGGGGTGCCGGAGGAATTCGGTCAGATCAAAGGTTCCCAGAAGGTGATTGTCTTTCGTCAGGGGTCGTTCACCTAGAAGTCACACACACAAATATTGTTAGTTGTCACTGATAAACGTTGGTACATTTGGATCTCTACATTGAAGTCTGCAATGGCAACGGCACTCTTATCAACTTAAAATGGTTGTACTGGATCTGAAAAGAGCAGTGAATTAAGTTACTAGTACTGTTAATCAAATTTTGTCCACTTTATAGCAGTATGAACTTTGCTCATTGTATTTTAGAAGCCAGCTCTGAAGGCATTTTTAATGGAAAAGAGTGCCAGACAAAAAACAGATTTTAGTCCTGGCTCTACCAAACTCAACACTAAACTAAGGCCTTCTCACCTGAAAACAGCAGACACTTCTCTCCCTAGTCATTTCAACAGCGTATATTAAAAAAAAAAAGTCAAACTCTCCAAACACATACCATGGTATTAACAAATGTAAGTACTTACCTTCATAGACCTTGATGGTAACAGTTGGTTGATTATCAGAGGCTGTAGAAAAGATCTGAGACTTCTTGGTGGGCACCACAGTGTTCCTCGGAATCAGTTTGGTCATGACACCGCCCACAGTTTCAATACCAAGTGTCAGGGGACATACATCAAGCAGTACCAGGTCACCTGCAAAAGTAAGTTAACTGCGTCAAGTTCCAATTCAGCAGTCATAGGAGCAGTACCAAGCAGTCCCTACAATCAATAAAACTTCATCTTCTCCATTTTGCCACTTGGTTAGGTTCTATGCAAAATCATTTCAGAAACAGTGAATTAAATACAGCTGCTAAGGATCTTGAGACTTCCAGGTCTTGTCATCACTGTACCCTTCACTAGCTCTTTGAGCTTGCTGCTTGTGTTCTATTGCTTTCTGAAGCAACAGCTAATACTCTTCCCATTAAGCTACTGAAGCACTGTGGACAATGCTGACAGACTTACCTGTATCTTGATCACCAGAGAGCACACCAGCCTGGACAGCGGCACCATATGCCACAGCCTCATCTGGGTTTATGCCACAGGATGGCTCCTTGCCATTGAAAAACTCTTTAACCAGCTGTTGAATCTTTGGGATTCGAGTAGAGCCACCAACAAGAACAATTTCATCAATATCAGACTTCTTTAAATCAGAATCTTCCAACACTTTCTGGACAGGCTTCATGGTGGAACGGAACAGGTCCTAGAGTAAAAGACACAATCCCTGTGATGATGCCTGTCATACCCACAAATAGTCGAAATCCCTAAACGCACTGTCCCAAACTCAGAGTCTAACTACATCTCATTAGCAAAACAAGGAACATACCATGTTTAGCTCTTCAAATTTGGCCCGAGTCAGGGTCTCTGAGAAGTCTTCTCCTTCATAGAAGGACTCAATTTCAATTCTTGCTTGATGTTGGGAAGACAGGGCCCGTTTGGCCTTTTCTACCTCACGCCGGAGTTTCTGCACAGCTCTGTTGTCCTTCCGAACATCTTTGCCAGTCTTCTTTTGTAGAGCTTGATGAAGTGTTCCATGACACGCTGGTCAAAGTCTTCTCCACCCAGATGAGTATCTCCATTAGTGGCCACGACTTCAAAGACACCATTATCAATGGTGAGAAGAGACACATCAAAGGTTCCACCACCCAGGTCAAACACCAGGATGTTCTTCTCCCTTCCCTCTTATCCAAGCCATAAGCAATAGCAGCTGCTGTCCTGTTAGGGGGATGAGAAAGAAAAACAAACCTTACTTAACTTTTACCTTTCCACATTTGGCAAATGTGCCATACTTTTGAATTTAACACTTACGGCTCATTGATGATCCTCATGACATTCAATCCAGCAATAGTTCCAGCATCTTTGGTTGCCTGGCGTTGGGCATCATTGAAATATGCTGGTACAGTAACAACTGCATGAGTAACCTAAAATGATAACAAAAGGTAGTCAGACATATTTTATCATACAGTTTAACCTTTATTAAAGTTACAAACTATCACTTTATTTTTAAGATATATAATTATATTTATGTGGACTTGCACGCAGTTAAGTGATAAATGAAAAGACCTTAGTATTTTGTTTGATCTCCAGTAAAACATGCAATTAAAACTGTTATACACGGATGTCAGACTTTTAAAATGATGAAAGATCTACACAACACAATCAGAAACAGTAATAATAAAACTGCTCACCACAGTTCTAGAAAATACCTACCTTCTTTCCCAAATAAGCCTCAGCAGTTTCCTTCATTTTAGTGAGAACCATGGCAGAAATTTCTTCAGGAGCAAATGTCTTTGTCTGCCCACCTCCAACATCAACTTGAATATATGGTTTAGTTTTCTTTTCAACCACCTATTTGAGAGAATAATTACTACTTTCAGACATAGAAGCAATGACATTTTAAACTTTAAAAGAAAGAGGACTGAGACTCACTTCCCTCTCCAAAGATGGGTTTATTTTGGACCCTTTGAGCTGAATATTTGGGGCAGAAATATTTAAGGTGTAGAAGGTGCCTTACAATTACAAGCCACTTCAGTTTTAATCAGTCTCTTAATCCTAACCTATTGTCGACAGAATAGTTTTGCATGAAATTTCCTTGCCAACTTTACTATCTTCGGTTCTGAAATACACTAGGAGTATAAAATAAAATTACATACACACGACATCTATATCCCCCTTGCTTGTGCCTAAACTTTTTAATCCTAAATACTCCCATCACCACCACCCACTATCTATTTAGAAGGAAAAAACCGGTTCGAACCTTGAAAGGCAAGAACTTGATGTCCTGCTGCACTGACGGGTCGTTCCACGTCCGGCCGATGAGTCGCTTGGCGTCGAAGACTGTGTTCTCAGGATTGGAGGTGAGCTGGTTCTTGGCTGCATCGCCTATCAGACGCTCCCCTTCAGGAGTGAAAGCCACATAAGACGGCGTGATGCGGTTGCCCTGATCGTTGGCGATGATCTCCACGCGGCCGTTCTTGAACACCCCGACGCTGGCGGAAAAAACCGAACGGAAGGAATCAGCACCACGATGCTCTGGGCAGCCCAGGAGGCCACGCCCCATTTTCCCCTCTCCCCAAACCCCACTTACCAGGAGTAGGTGGTACCCAGGTCGATGCCGACCACCGTGCCCACGTCCTCCTTCTTGTCCTCCTCCTCCGCCCGTGCCGTGCCGAGCAGCAGCAGCAGCACCGCGGCCACCAAGTACAGCTTCATCTTTCCGGCGCCGTCGGCCAGTCGGTCAGCAGGCAACTACAGGGCTTCGCAGGAAAACCAGCCACAGGCCGCAAACACAGGAGCGCACCGACGTTACTGAGCTGAGGATGACAGGGCCCAGGATCAGGAGAGCAGTGGACAATGCGAAGGGCAGGTCCGAATAGACAGGCCTCAGCACCTACCTCTCAAACGCACGAAAAGCTCAAGTTGATGTGGCTGTGATGTCTCGGTCAGCGTCGACCGCGCCGTCGCCTACTCCGCTTATATATCCTCCCCCAGCCCCGTCGTGGAGGCCTCCGATTGGCGAAGGCGCAGCTCGTTGGACGTCGCTGATTGGTCCAGGCCACTAAGCTGGCCGCTGCGGATTCGAAGCGGCCTCCTCCGCAGCAAACGTCATCGCTACGCCCCCGGGCTGACTCATTGGCTGTTGGGCGCGCCCAACAATCACCAATGAGACACAACATCCGCCCCGTGCTCCAGCTCCGTTGGTTTAGCAGCTGCCTGTCAGTGACGGGATCTCTCACCCCGACGTGGTTTCCGCCGGTAACAGCTGAGGTCCCTCCTCCACGCTGGGCCCTGAGGGGTTCGGGGCCCGTCCGGCGTGCCAGATCCCCTCGAGGCAGTAGGACTTGAGTCAGTGCCTTCTCCACGACCTGCCCGCCTGACCTTCCTCCGTCCCTCTCGAGGGAAGCGGCTGTTCCCTCCCCGCCTTCATCCCGTCCCAGGCAGGCAGGAGTCAGCGTAGATGTTGTAATCACCTCCGAACAAATTTCTCTGTCCTTTATAGCTGCCACAGGTACTAGTGTCCTGGCGTCTTTTGTTGCTCATCAGGCCGCAGCTCTCGAGTTGGGACCTAGGCTGGGCACTGCCCGGTCGCGAATCATGGCTCCTGCTACTCACATGCCCCGGCACACGTGTTTCCCAGGTCTCCCCACATTGCCTTGCCCCACGGTAAGTCCCAGGACAGACCTGACCAAAGTAATTGGCTCCTATACAGAGTCCCCTATACATGTGGCAACCCTGCCCTTAAGAGCGTGCTAATGCCATCACTCCCACCTTGGGGTGTATCATTTTTCTAGCTTGTCACCCCTTGTCTTCCCTCTCCTTGCATCATTTCCTTTTGTGGCTCACATTATCGTTTACAATGCCTTCTTCATTCTTTATTGATATCTTTTACGTTCACTTCTGGAAAAGATCTGATTGTGCTAAACGTAAATACGTTAAATAATGGACAAAGACCTCTGGATATTGCCTTACTCTTGTAGCAAAAAGTATAAAGGCTGCTATTTACTTTAGCCTTACTATATGCCAAGCATTATTCTTTTGCCTTTTGGTCTTTACAGTTCAGTACTTGGCATTTCCCATTTTACAGATGAGAAAATTGAGACCAAAGAGATTAATTGTCACAGAGCTGCTAAGTGATAGAGTTATTATTGATATCCAAGTAAGCTTGACTCTGTAGCCAATCCTCATAATAAGTTTTTAAATTTATTTTTTGACCTCAGTGTAGAGCATGTGGGGTATTAGTTCCCCAACCAGGGATCAAATCCATGTCCCCTGCTTTGGAAGTGGAGAGTTTTAACTACTGAACTGCCACGGAGCCTCCCAACAGTTTTTTAAAATTAAGTTCACTTATTCAACAAATCATTTTAGAGGCCCTACTAGAGATGGGTCAAAGGCCTGATAAAAAATATTTTGAGATGCTTACAGTAAATTTCTGGGACTTAACCACAGTCAGGAGCTAGTGACTCCAGTATTTTTGCACTAAATGGTTTCCTGAGATTCATTGGTATGAGCAATACTATGTCCAAATAGCACTGAAACATCTTACGCACAGTTGACTAAGATGCTGAGCCTAGGAGTCAGTACTCAGGAATTTTTCTTTCTCCTTTAGTGCTCCTCAAAGGTTATGCTGGTGACTCAGTGTTGATTCCATTTTTACAATTGAAGTTGCATCATGCATCTCTTTCACAGGGCTTGTAATACTGCTGTAACACCTACCCTTCTTCAGGTTACATCAGTCCATTATCAAGACAGATATCCCCATTCCACCACATTGCAGTTACATATCATTTCAAGCAAATTTTCTGTATGTATCATAGTCCATATCCATTAAAAACAGCTCTCAATTTCAGTCTCATCCTTGATTGATGGAGTAACCTTTGCAGCTCTCCTTTTCTAAGATTTAGAAAAGTGGTATCTGGCAAACTGCTGAAGAGAATTGAACATATTGGTGGTGGTTGTATTTTTAAAAGTCAAATATAATAGGTAAATTATAGTGTATTCCAAAGTGCAATCATTTATGGATGGAGTAGGAAAACCAGTAAATAAATCTAATTTGCTGAATGTTAAATACCAATAATAATAACAATGCTAAGTTATCAATATTTAAGTGCTAAACACTATGCTAAATGTTGTAAGTGCAATATTTCTTATAATACTTAGGTAAATAGTTTTTAAACCCCTACTTTGGAGATAAGGAGTATGAAGCCTAAGAGGTAAAGAAACTTGGCCAGGAGATAACACAGCTGAAAAGATACAGAACCAGAATTTGAGCTTTGGCAGGTTAATTTTTAATTTCTGTAGTCTGGGTTGTCATCCTGAACTTCAGGTTTATAAGACTTCTGTAGTTTTTAGGATATAGAGTAGTTACATAGTTTGCAAGTATTTTGATATTGATGATAGACAAATGTAGATTTTTATCCAGTAATTGAAACAAGCTCAGTTTACTTGTGCTCTTATGGGTAAGAAAATAAATTTCTATTTCCCATCTGATCTCAGAAAGCTAAGCAAAGTTACAATTGATTAGGATTAGATGTTATTTAGCTCCTAAATCTTCCTTTCTGAAAGGGAATTAAAGGCATAGAGCAAGAAGGAAAAGGCCAATGTAATCAACAAGTTGAATATTTAGACCCTGATAAGTTCACATACTTTGTTGGAGAGAATATTCAGCTAAGAGGGCATATGACCGTGGAAACACGCAATCCCCCAGAGCCTCAGTTTCTTCATCTATTGAATGTCAGGAATTTCTGTCCTTCCTTGTCTTGGTGGCTTGTTTCAAGGATCAAATGAGATATTGTATGTGAAAGTTGTGCAGTAGTGGTAATGCTATTATTTATCATGTAAATATACTATGAGAATACATTTTAGAAGTCTTCAAGCAAACCACCTCTTGAGATTGAATTTTCAAGATTACTTTCTGTGGGAAATAGTGTTTGGTGATCTCATTGAATTTGACAAAAGTTTTTGGAAATACTTTGAAAAGTGTTACATCTAATTGCTCTCTTGTATTGGCTGCATAAGATGCCTTTTTGATTAAGAGACAGAATAATTCCTCAGCCTTTATTAAACAACAAGAGAGTGAGAGAAAAGTATATCTCCCCAATACCCAAGCTGGGAGTAATTGGAAGTATGAATCCTATAAGATATTTTAGTACTTCTGATAGTGCAATGTGCCATTCAATAAGTTTCTTTGTCTTCACTTAAAAAGTGACTTTAATAATTAATAGAGAACCATCCCCACACACAAGTGAAAAGTAACAGATGGTGTGTTTTTTGTTCTTCACATAAATATTTTTGGTGAAAGGCATTGAGGAGGGTATATTGTGTCAGCGTGATAGAGAAGAAGGATCATGGAGTTCGCAGGCATAAAAATGAGTTCCAGTTCTGTCACGAATTGGCATTGACTTCCCTGGTGGCTCAGATGGTAAAGCGTCTGCCTGCAATATGGGAGACCCAATTTCGACCCCTAGGTTGGGAAGATCTCCTGGAGAAGGAAATGGCAACCCACTCCAGTATTCCTGCTTGGAGAATCCCAGGGACAGAGGAGCCTGGCAGGCTACAGTCCATGGGGTCCCAAAGAATAGGACACGACTGAGTGACTTCACTTTAGGGTAAGTCACTGAATCCCTCTAAAGCTCTGTTTACTAGTCTGTAAAGTCAGACATGACTGAGCAACTTTGCTTTTAAAATGCATGTAATTGTGCCTCCTCACAAAGCTACTTATGATTGAGGTACTTGATTAATTTTAAAGTATTTTATACTTAAAATGTTCATTTTAAAAGTTTTCCTTTGAAGTACAGTAAGCTACGGAGGGGACCTCCCTGGTGGTCCAGTGATTAAGAAGCTGCCTGCCAATGCAGAAGATATAGGTTTGATCCCTGGTCTGGGAAGATTCTGCATGCCGCGGGGCAGCTGAGCCTGTGTGCCCACAGCTATTGAGCCTGTGTGCTAAGAGCTGCAGCAGCTGAAGGCTGCACATCCTAGAGCGCATGCTCTGCAACAGAGGAAACCACTGCAATGAGAAGCCCGCACACAGCAACTAGAAAGTAGCCCAGGCTCACTGTTTCTAGAGAAAACCTACCTGCAGCAATGAAGAATGAGCTCAGCCAAAAATAAATAAATATATTTTTTTAAACTGACTTTATTGTTACAGTCTTCAGAACTTAACCATGTAAAAATACCTCCTCACACATCATGGTTTAGATTCCTTTATATTTTTTCACTTGATGGAACCCAAGAGTATATATACTTGTGTCTGGCTTCTTTCACTCACATTGTTTTAAAAGTTTTATCCTTATTGTTATGTGTAGCTCTAATTCATTCACTTTCAATTGTTTAGTATCCCCAAGACAGCACAATTTAGGTTGTATTTAGTATTTTGGCTATTATGAACAATGCTACTGTGAACATTATTCTGCATGATTCTTGGTACACACGTACATCAATTTCTCTACAGTGTATGACCAGGGTTTTGGCTAAGATCAGGTGTGTAGTATGGGGGCTTCCCAGGCTACACATTGGGAGGAGGAGGGGCCCCCTCCTCCCAATGTAGGAGGTATAAGAGATGCAGGATTGATCCCTGGGTGGGAAAGATACCCTGGAGTAGGAAATGGCAACATGCTTCAGTATTCTTGCCAGGAAAAATCATGGACAGAAGAGCCTGATGGGTTATAGTCCATTGGGTTGGAGAGTCCGACATAACTGAGCAACTGAGCATACACAAGGATCAAAAGGTTTCAGTCAGTTCAGTCACTCCATCGTGTCCGACTCTGTGACCCCATGGACTGCAGCACACCAGGCTTCCCTGCCCATCACCAGCTCCGGAGCTTGCTCAAACTTGTCCATCGAGTCGGTGATACCATCCAACCATCTCATCCTCTGTCGTCTCCTCCTGCCTTCAGTTTTTCCCAGCATCAAGGTCTTTTCCAGTGAGGCAGTTCTTGACATCAGGTGGCCAAAGTATTGGAGCTTCAGCTTCAGCATCAGTCCTTCCAATGAATATTCAGGACTGATTTCCTTTCCAAAGCCTGGAAAAACCATAGTTCTAGCTATATGGAAATTTGTTGGCAAAGTAATGCCCTGCTTTTTAACCTGCTGTCTAGGGTTTAAATTTCATGGCTGCAGTCACCATCTGCAGTGATTTTGAAGCCCCCAAAATAAAGTCTGACATGTTTCCACTGTTTCCCCATCTATTTCCCATGAAGTGATGGGACCAGATGCCACGATCTTTGTTTTCTGAATGTTGAGCTTTAAGCCAACTTTTTCGTTCTCCTCTTTTACTTTCATCAAGAGGCTCCTCTTCACTTTCTGCCATAAGGGTGGTGTCATCTGCATATCTGAGGTTATTGATATTTCTCCCGGCAATCTTGATTCCAGCTTGTTTTTCTTCCAGTCCAGCATTTCTCATGATGTACTCTGCATAGAAGTTAAATAATCAGGGTAACAATATACAGCCTTGATGTACTCCTTTTCCTATTTGGAACCAGTCTGTTGGTCCATGTCCAGTTCTAACTTTTGCTTCCTGACCTGCATACAGATTTCTCAAGAGGCAGGTCAGGTGGTCTGGTATTGCCATCTCTTTCAGATTTTTCCAAAGTTTATTGTGATCCCCACAGTCAAAGGCTTTGGCATAGTCAATAAAGCAGAAATAGATGTTTTTCTGGAACTCTCTTGCTTTTTCCATGATCCAGCGGATGTTGGCAATTTGATCTCTGGTTCCTCTGCCTTTTCTAAAACCAGCTTGAACATCTGGAAGTTCATGGTTCACATATTACTGAAGCCTGGCTTGGAGAATTTTGAGCATTACTTTACTAGTATGTGAGATGAGTGCAATTGTGTGGTAGTCTGAGCATTCTTTGGCATTGCCTTTCTTTGGGATTGGAATGAAAACTGACCTTTTCCAGTCCTGTGGCCACTGCTGAGTTTTCCAAATTTGCTGGCATATTGAGTGCAGCACTTTCACAGGACCATCTTTCAGGATTTGAAACAGCTCCACTGGAATTCCATCACCTCCACTAGCTTTGTTTGTAGTGATACTTCCTAAGGCCCATTTGACTTCACATTCCAAGATGTCTGACTCTAGATGAGTGATCACATCATCATGATTATCTGGGTTGTGAAGATCTTTTTGTACAGTTCTTCTGTGTATTCTTGCCACCTCTTCTTAATATCTTCTGCTTCTGTTAGGTCCAGAGCATTTCTGTCTTTTATCAAGCCCATCTTTGCATGAAATGTTCCCTTGGTATCTCTAATTTTCTTGAAGAGATCTCTAGTCTTTCCCATTCTGTTGTTTTCCTCTATTTCTTTGCATTTATCTCTAAAGAAGGCTTTCTTATCTCTTCTTGCTATTCTTTGGAACTCTGCATTCAGATGTTTATATCTTTCCTTTTCTCCTTTGCTTTCCCCTCTCTTCTTTTTACAGCTATTTGTAAGGCCTCCCCAGACAGCCATTTTGCTTTTTGCATTTATTTTCCTTGGGGATGGTCTTGATCCCTGTCTCCTGCACAATGTCACGAACCTCATTCCATAGTTCATCAGGCACTCTATCAGATCTAGGCCCTTAAATCTATTTCTCACTTCCACTGTATTATCATAAGGGATTTGATTTAGGTCATACCTGAATGGTCTAGCAGTTTTCCCTACTTTCTTCAACTTAAGTCTGAATTTGGTAATAAGGAGTTCATGATCTGAGCCACAGTCAGCTCCTGGTCTTGTTTTTGTTCACTGTATAGAGCTTCTCCATCTTTGGCTGCATAGAATATAATCAATCTGATTTTGGTGTTGACCATCTGGTGATGTCCATGTGGGGTTTTTTTTTGGGGGGGGGGGTTTGCTAAAACCAGGCTCGGTAGAACTCTATTAGTCTTCCCTGCTTCCCCCTTTGTGTTGTTGGCATTCCAGCCCCCTATAATGAAAAGGACATCTTTTTTGGATGTTAGTTCTAAAAGGTCTTGTAGGTCTTCATATGGTTTTTCCTGTGGTTGTCTACGGATGTGAGAGTTGGACTGTGAAGAAGGCTGAGCGCCGAAGAATTGATGCTTTTGAACTGTGGTGTTGGAGAAGACTCTTGAGAGTCCCTTAGACTGCAAGGAGATCCAACCAGTCCATTCTGAAGGAGATCAACCCTGGGATTTCTTTGGAAGGAATGATGCTAAAGCTGAAACTCCAGTACTTTGGCCACCTCATGCGAAGAGTTGACTCGTTAGAAAAGACTCTGATGTGGGAGGGATTGGGGTCAGGAGGAGAAGGGGACGACTGAGGATGAGATGGCTGGATGGCATCACTGACTCGATGGATGGGAGTCTGAGTGAACTCTGGGAGATGGTGATAGACAGGGAGGCCTGGCGTGCTGCGATTCTTGGGGTCGCAAAGAGTTGGACACGACTGAGCAACTGAACTGAACTGAACCAGGGTTTAAATATCTTCAAAAGGTTTAAATATGTTTCAGATACAGTAGATTGTGTTGAACTACTTTCCAAGTGTACACTTTCACCAGAAGTTTATGAGAAGACCAGGTGTTCATGTCATTGTCAACACTTGATATAAACTTTATTTGACAGTCTGAGGCATGTGTACTCACTTCTCATTATGGTTTTAATTTCTCTGCTCATAAGTGGAGTT
Organism: Nanger dama; assembly: GCA_917880005.1. Lineage (NCBI taxonomy): Eukaryota > Metazoa > Chordata > Mammalia > Artiodactyla > Bovidae > Nanger > Nanger dama. Next base: position 10,892,982 of record CAKJTW010000018.1, on the reverse strand, counting down.
GTGTACTTATTCATATTTTTATTGGTCATTTTGATTTCTTTTATGGGGTTCATAGTTATGGTTTATTACATAACATAGCAATGAGATGGTTAGATAGCATCACCAACTTGATGGACATGAATTTGAGCAAACTCCAGGAGATAGTGGAGGACAGAGGAGCCTCATGTGCTGCAGTCCATGGTGTCGCAAAGAGTCAGACATGACTTAGTGACTGAACAAGCACAACAAAATAAAATTAGCAAAATAGGCACGGGGAAATCAGAAGTCCAGATTTCCAAGAATCCGCTCTCAGTGTGGTAACATAAGACATGCTTAATTGCTCTAGGTTCCAAATAGGAAAGTGAGTACGTCAAGGCTGCCTATTGTCACCCTGCTTATTTAACTTATATGCAGTGTACATCATGAGAAATCCTGGGCTGGAAGAAGCCCAAGCTGGAACCAAGATTGCCAGGAGAAATATCAATAACCTCAGATATGCAGGTGACACCACCCTTATGGCAGAAAGTGAAGAGGAACTAAAAGCCTCTTGATGACAGTGAAAGAGGAGAGTGAAAAGTTGGCTTAAAGCTCAACATTCAAAAACTGAAGATCATGGCATCCGGTCCTATCACTTCATGGGAACTAGATGGGGAAACAGTGGAAACAGTGTCAGACTTTATTTTTGGGGGCTCCAAAATCACTGCAGATGGTGACTGCAGCCATGAAATTAAAAGACGCTTAGTCCTTGGAAGAAAAGTTATGACCAACCTAGATAGCATATTGAAAAGCAGAGATATTACTTTGCCGACTAAGGTCCGTCTAGTCAAGGCTATGGTTTTTCCAATGGTCATGTATGGATGTGAGAGTTGGACTGTGAAGAAGGCTGAGCGCCGAAGAATTGATGGTTTTGAACTGCGGTATTGGAGAAGAGTCTTGAGAGTCCCTTGGACTGCAAGTAGATCCAACCAGTCCATCCTAAAGGAGATCAGTCCTGGGTATTCATTGGAAGGACTGATGGTGAAGCTGAAACTCCAGTACTCTGACCACCTCATGCGAAGAGTTGACTCACTGGAGAAGACTCTGGTGCTGGGAGGGATTGGGGGCAGGAAGCGGAAGGGGACAACAGAGGATGAGATGGCTGGATGGCATCACCGACTCTATGGACATGAGTCTGAGTGAACTCCGGGAGTTGGTGATGGACAGGGAGGCCTGGCGTGCTGCAGTTCATGGGGTCGCAAAGAGTCAGACATGACTGAGGAACTGAACTGAACTGAACTGAACAATGTGTGACAACATGTACAAAATGTTGCCAATCAAGGAAGCTCATCTGAGCCTAGAATTCCAGGATTTTTATTGGGGGTCAATCAGGTCTACAGTGCTCATCTAGAGAGAAGATGTTCACCAGGGAATACATACTTGTTAGTATAAACCAGACAAACTAGTACAGTGTGGCTCAAAACCCCAGACATGTGTTCTTGTTTTCCCTTTTTTCTATTCTTTTTCAAATTCCTTTCCCATTTAGGTTATTACAGAGTGCTGAGCTGAGTTCCCTGTGCTAAACAGTAGGTCTTTATTGGTTCTTTACTTTAAATATAACAGTGTGCACATGTCAATCTCAAACTCCCAATCTATCCCTCCCTCCCACACTTCTCTCTTGGTAACCATAAGTCTATTCTCTTAGTCTGTGAATCTGTTTCTGTTTTTATAAATAAGTTTGTTTGTATAATTTTTTTTAATTCCACATATACACGATATGACATATTTGTCTTGATTTATTTTCTGAAATTGTCCTTTTCTCTATTTAGAGTTTCTTATTTTATAATTAGTTAATTCTTTATATTCTACATATTAGTCATTTTTTCAGTTTTATGTATTGCAAATATCCTTTCACCACACTGTGGCATTTGTTTTTAACTCTCTTCCTAATGTCTTTAAAAACCTTTTACTTTTGAAAGCATTGCAGACTTGCAGAAAGTTACTTTGCCATTAAAGGTCTGTATAGTCAAAGCTATGGTTTTCCCAGTAGTCTTGTAAGGATGTGAGAGTTGGACCATAAAGAAGGCTGAGTGCCAAAGAACTGATGTTTTTGAATTGTGGTTTTAGGGAAGACTTAAGAGTCTCTTGGACAGCAAGGAGATCAAACCAGTCAATCCTAAAGAAAATCAACCCTGAACATTCATTGGAAGTCTTGATGCTGAATTTCCCATACTTTGGCCATGTGATGTGAAGAGCTGACTCACTGGAAAAGACCCTGATGCTGGGAAAGATTGAGGGTAGGAGGAGAGGGGCCTGCAGAGGATGAGAAAGTTGGATGGCATCACTGACTTAATAGACATGAGTCTGAGCAAACCCTGGGAGACAGTGGAGGGCAGGGAAGCCTGGAGTGCTGCGGTCCATGGTGTCACAAAGAATTGGACATGACTGAGCGACTGAACAACAAAAACAACAGCAAAATACTAGAATCCCAGGTACCCTTCACTCAGGTTCCTCCAGAGTAAGATGGAGGATGTAAGGTGTGAGGTGACATCTTACGTAGTTAGAAAAACTAGGGAGTTGACATCAGACCATTACTTTTAACTAGATCACACATTGCATTCAGTTTCTACCATCTTTTTAGCCTGTGTGTGTGTATGTATATAATCCTATACAAGTTTTTTTCCAAAAGCATTATTATTTTATTTATAGCACCACTGTTTTATATGTACATTTATGCACTGTCCAAAAGCAGTAGTTTTCAGTAACCTTGGAAGTTTTAAATACTCTAAGCAGCTCCTGAAATCAAGTTGTCAAATTCCTTACCAAGGACAGCCTTAGATAATCTGTGTGCTCCCAGATAGTAAATATTCACCTGGCAGCCATCTGTGCTTCAAGCCTCCATCTTTCATCTGCAAGGCTGGTGGTACTCATCTCTGCCAAATTCTGCACCATGACACAGTTATCAAGATCTAAACCTTAAGTGGCCCTTTGGCGTTGACTTGATTTCACTCTGTGACAAGGTCAACATACCTGCAGTTATACTGTGAAGCCTTTCCCTTTCACAGACAAGAAATCCCCTCTTCCATTAAAAATTCCCTGACATACAATTGATGAGCAATAAACTCACCCCCATCGTCCCATCTCCTGACGTGGAAAGGCAGACCTGGGGCCTCTTTGGGGCCTCCTGAGTTCTCACCATCAGCGTGGTAGAGGCCACACCAGGACACTGCCCTCCAGTGTTCAGGACGCAGAAACCTTGGGCCAGCAGGGTTGCGACAGGAGCCTCTCCAGACCCACGGAGTCTGCCTGCCAGGGACCTAGCCCTCATGCCCCAACCCACCCGAACCTCTGGAGAAGAACATCCCTACTGAGAGCAGAGGCTAGAAAGCAGTCTTAAACTGTTTTATCTGATGGATAGATTCATGTAACCATCACTAAAATTAAGTTAGAACTTAATGCTATTTTTGATGGCCAGATAGTTTGACAAACAGAAAACATCATTTTTTTTTTTCTTTTATGGTTGTGCTTTTTATGTCTTAAGAAATCTTTCCTTATCCTGAGATCAAGAAGATATTGTTCTTAATTATCTGCTAAAAACTTACTTTTTATTGTTTTAATTAATTAACTGACCATGTCCTGCAGCATGTGGGATCTTAGTTCTCAGCCAAGTATTAAACCAGTGCTTTGATAGTGTGGAGTCCTAACCACTAGACCACAAGGGAAGCCCCTAAAACTTAACATTTTTAAACCTGTCTCTCTCAGATCTATATAATTTACTTGGAATTTATTTTTTGATATATGTAAATTATACATAGTGTGAGTAAAATGAATTTTTACCATATGGATACTCAGTTGTCCCAGCACCATTTTTCACATCAGTGTTTTGTGAGCCCCTGTCTGAATTTCTATAGCTGTATAGAGCTGGACTTTGAGTGACACACAGGTTTGAACTGCATGGATCCACTTACACATGGATTGTTTTCAATAAGAAATAGTACAGTAGTACAGAATCCAAGGTTCGTTGAATTTGTGGATGTAGAACTGTGAATACAGAGGGCTAACTATAAGTTACAGTTGGATTTTCTGTTATGCAGAGGGCTGGTGTCTCTAACCCCACACATTGTTCAAGAGTCAACTGTAATAAATTTTGGTATCTGATAGGACAAGTCCTTCCACACTGCTCTTCTTCAGGAGTGTCTTTGGCTAATCATGGCAATTGTATTTCCATATAAATTTTATATTTTATTAAAATTTTATGTATTTGGCTGCACTGGGTCTTGTGTCATGTGGGATCTAGTTCTCTGACCGTGGCTCAAACCTGGGCCCCCTGCTTTGGGAGCATGGAGTGTTAGCTGGACCACCAGGGAAGTCCCCACAAAAATTTTAGAATTAACTTATAGACTTAGCAAAAATAAAAAAGCAAGTTACTCAATGAGTCCTATGCCATTTATTTTTAAAATAAGCTTTATAAAGTATTAATTTTCTATTTAACTTATTTCTGTATTGTAGTTTTTTAATTTGCATGAATTTTGCATTTAAGATTTGCTATCAGGAGTAAACAATTTCCATTTTGAAATGATGTTATGATTTATCAGTTTGATATATTATGTAGCCATTAAAAGTGTTAATATCTATGATTTTCAAAAGCACATAAATTGTAAGCATGTTACTTTTTTGGTCTAGACTTTTTGCTATTAAAAATCTCCATTTATCCATCAGGAGCTTAATAAACTTGGAAAACTTTAAGAACTTAAAACTAAGAGTAATACAAGACAGTGAAACAAGTCATCAGTGAAAGATAGAAGATATGATTACATTAAAGATACTTCATACACTGGAAAGGACTTCCTTGGCAGTCCAGTGGCTAAGACTCCGTGCTCCCAATGCAGGAGGCCTGGATTTGATCCCCATTCATGGAACTAAGATCCCACATGCCGCAACTAGGAGTTCACGTGCCACAACTAACGATCTCAATTGCAACTGAGATTCGGCATAGGCAAATAAGTAAATTTAAAAATAAATTTTTTAAAAAGATTCTTCATACATTATAACTGAGTGCTTGCTTAGTCGCCTAGTCCTGTCCAACTCTGCAGCCCTTTGGACTGTAGCCCGCCAGGTTCACTCTGTCTATGGGACTTTTCAGGCAAGAATACTGGAGTGGGATGCCATTTCCTCCTCCAGGGGATCTTTCCAACTCAGAAATCAAATCCGTGTGTTCTGTGTCTCCTGCATTGCCGGCGGATTCTTTACTGCTGAGCCACAGGGGAAGCCCATACATTGGAATTAGTCGTCAGTTAAATTCAAATACAGATAATGCACCACAGTTTTACGTTGCATTAACATTATAGCTCCTATCATTCTGTACATAACTTGCAATGGTAGAAAAATAAGTTTTATAGTAGATTTCATTGTCCTGAAGTATGAGTTGCATGATTTATGATCCTGTTCTACAGGAGTCATTTTTATCATTTCCAGTAGTCTCAAATTTTAGGCTTTTATCTGTTGTTCTCAATTTAGCCAATAATTTAAAATTCCTTGGCAAATGTTACAAAAGTAAATGACTATGTGAATACATTAATACATTGTCTTAAATCAAAAGCTACATCAGTTCCACAGTAAACCAACCTCTGAATATCTATTTCTGAACCTGCCAGTGGGGGCCAGTGCAGGACAGCCAAGGGCACAGAGCGTGGAATAAGGCTATGGCTGCAATCTTGTTCTCTACTTTCAACTGGACTGTGTATGTGCAAAAAGGACTTTGTGAAAGAACTCTTCGCCACCTGTGTATAGGACAGCGTCCATGCCTGTCTTCCTGGATTTTCCGGAGGTTTATAAAAATTTTCCCATTAAGACATAATATATAGTTAATTCACATGTACTTTTTTGTTATTCAAAGTGTGATGAGTCAACCTAAATGCCTATGAATAGGAGATGCTAAACTAAACTATGATAGAGTATACTATGGAAATATTGTGTAAGATTCAAAACAATGAAGTAGATTTTTATGTATCTATATGGAAAGATGCCAGGATTTATTATTACATGAAAAAAGTGTTACAGAACATGGAACAATATGTACAATGTGATTCTATTTGTGTTAAACACTCCACCATTTGTCAAATCTGGATGGATACCTATCAAGATGACAAGCTTGGCTCCTGGATGGAATTGGATGGGAATCAAGAGGAATTTTTGACCTCTTTATATTGTATATATTTAAATTTTTAATTTTCTTTTTGTTCATTTTTAAATAAAGTTTTTCATTTTATATTAGAGTATAGTTCATTTACAGTGTTTTGTTAGTTTCAGATGTACAGCAAAATGATTTAATTATACATACTTCTATTATTTTTCAGGTTCCTTTTCTATATTACAAAATATTGAGTAGAGTTCCCTATGCTATCCAGTAGGTCCTTATTGATTATCTTTTTTATATATAGTAGTGTATATATATTAATCCCAACCTCCTAATTTATCCCTCTCCCTCACCTTTCCTGATAGCTCAGTTGGTAAATAATCCGCCTGCCATGCAGGAGACCTCAGTTTGATTCTTGGGTCAGGAAGATCCACTGGAAAAGGGATAGGCTAGCCACTCCAGTACTCTTGGCCTCCCTTATGGCTTAGCTGGTAAGGAATCTGCATGTAATGTGGGAGACCTGGGTTTGATCCTCGGGTTGGGAAGATCCCTGGAAAAGGGAAAGGCTACCCACTCCAGTATTCTGGCCTGGAGAATTCCGTCGATTACAGTCCATAGGGTCGCAAAGAGTCAGACACTTTCACTTTCCCACCTTTCCACTTTGGTGACCATAAGTTTGTTTTCTAAGTCTGTGAGTTTCTGTTTTGTAAATAAGCTCATTTGTATCACTTTTTAGAATCTATAAGTGCTATTACATATTTGTCTTTGTATGATTTACTTCACTTAGTAGGATAATCTCTAGGCCCATCCATGTTGTATATCATCTATATATTTTATAAGAATAAGAATGAATATATTACTTATTGTATTGAAAGTATACTTTATACAAGAAATGTAGTAAACAGAAAACAACTAAGTTAGCCTTTAGCATTGAATGTTTGCCAGCTGTTTGAGTTTGAATTATGTCAAAGTGTAACATTTATATTTTGACATGATACAAAGATTTGACCTGCATCCTCTGGTTTTACCCTAATAACAACCAAATGGGATAGATAGGATTAGTGATGTCTCTGTTTTACACTTGAAAATACAGTCTCAGAATTTATTAATAGTAAAATTATGAATTCTCTGCTATATTGGTTTCTATTCATGTTATTCCTATATTTACTTACCACCTAGTTTATAATTTAATTGGCTCAGATGAGACACTAAAATTAATCTTTGCACAAACCAAGTGTGTACCATTGCTTCAAACTAATTCATTTCCCAAACATGTGCCAAATAAATAAAATTTCACATAAATGAAGTCTTTGTTTTTGTTTCTCTTTCACCTTGCTCTCCCTCTTCCTAATTTTTATTTCTTTCTAGATATGACCCTATTTTTCTTTCTGGTATAGTTTTCTCTCAATTAACTGTCATATTTCTCTCCTACGTATAGATGCACAATAATGTAAATTTTACTTTTTCCAGGGGCATGTACTTTTTAATCAGGATCTCTTGAGGAACAGCCTCCAAATTCAAATGAATGCAACTTTGGACTAGATGATCTCTGATACAGCTCTAACATCCAGGATTCAATGTTTCTATCACTAATGACGACATTTCAGGGAGCTATCATGGACATGAGAAAAATATTTTTATCTGGAAATACCAAAAGCCCCTCAAATCACTTGGTGTAGCACCTGCTTTCTCATCTTGCCTCCAAGTACTGGCTGTGCACAAATAAAAGGAAAGAGAACACTTAAAAAAAATTGAGTTTGTCACTGCTCTCTGCTTCCATGGCAGAGTAGTCTAGGGATTATAAGGTCGAGAGTCTCAAGAACTGAGCTCTAATCTAGATCCGGCATGATTTCTGTGCCTATGAACAAGTAATTTCATTTTCTCTGTATGTCAAGGAAAGTTCCGTGATGTAGTGGAAAGAAAAGGGCTTTGACCACAGCTCACGTTTATTCATCCCACTCTTTTTTTTTTTTTAAAGAAAATATGTATTACATCCTAAGTAGGTAGTATGGCAGGTTCCAGAGAGACAGTGGTGAACAAAATGGGGTTCTCCTCCCTTTGTAGTGAGGTGAAGTCTCTCAGTCATGTCCGACTCTTTGCAACCCCATGGACTGTAATCCATGGAATTCTCCAGGCCAGGATAGTCTTAACCCTGGGATCAAACCCAGGTCTCCCACATTGCAAGCGGATTCTTTACCAGCTGAGCCACAAGGGAAGCCCAAGAATGCTGGAGTGGGTAGCGTATCCCTTCTCCAGGGTATCTTCCTGACCCAGGAATTAAACCGGGGTCTCCTGCATTGCAGGCGAATTCTTTACCAACTGAGCTATCAGGGAAGCCCTCTCTTCCTGTAAAGTGTACTATTAATTGATTCTGACCATCTTTTCACTTCCTGAGTTCACTTGCCTTTGTGTAAAAAGTGTTCAGAATAATCTTCATATTCCATAAGAATTACTGTTACAGTGGTCCTTTTCTCCTTTTTCTGGCTGCGGTGGGTCTTCACTGCTTTGCACAGCTAGTTGGGGCGAGTGGGGTTACTCTTTGTTGCCCCTGCATGGGCTTCTCATTGCGCTGCTTTCTTTTGTTGTGGTGCCTGGGTTCTAGGTATACAGCCTGCAGACAGGCTCAGTAGTTGTGGCTCTCAGGGCTCTTGGCTTTCGGGGCTCTAGAGCACAGTTCAGTAGTCACGGCTCTGGGGCTTAGTTGCTCTGTGGCATGTGGAATTTTCCTGTCCCAGGGATGGAGCCGGAGTGCCCTGCATTTATTTGCAGGTGGATTCTTATCCACTGTGCCACCAGGGAGTCCAGTGATCCATTGTTCTGATGTGCAGGTGTGTTCCTTGGATGTACTAGCTGGAAGAAAATATTGAGAACTACTTATCTAGGTCAAGTTCTTCATTTATAGGTTGACAGAGGACTCAGAATGACTAACTGACCATTCCGGTATTCTTTTACTTATTACACACTGCAATTTCTTCACAACCTTTAAGAACTTTTTGCAACTTTGAGGGCTCTTTCCTTCCCCTTTAACCTGGCCTGTGTGCTCCAGCCCATTTATAGCACTGTACTCAGTGTTAAGTGAGAGCAAACTGTGAATGCATTTCATTTTGCTGGACTCTTCCTTAGTGATATACCATTTCTTTCTTGAAATCCAACCATTCAATAAATTTGAAGTGTTACTTCCTTTCTAAAGTTATGGCCCATCAACGTGATGAAGATTTTCACCAAGAATCTGAATGCAGTTTATAACTTAGTCTATTATTATGATCCTTAATCTGTGTGATTATCCTTTTACCCTAAATAATAAACCATATTCTGTTGCTTTTTTCATTCACTGGTTGCTCTGTGTGTGTTAGTTTCTCAGTCATGTCCGACTCTATGCGCCCACCAAGCTTCTCTCTCCATGGGATTCTCCAGGCAAGAACACTGGAGTGGATTGCCATGCCCTCCTCCAGGGATCCTCTCCACCCAGGGACTGAACACAGGTTTCCTGCATCAGGTGGACTCCACCATCTGACGGAAAAGGCAGTGGCACCCCACTCCAGTACTCTTGCCTGGAAAATCCCATGGATGGAGGAGGCTGGTGGGCTGCAGTCCATGGGGTTGCAAAGAGTGGAACACGACTGAACAACTTCACTTTCAGGCATTGGAGAAGGAAATGGCAACCCACTCCAGTATTCTTGCCTTGAGAATCCCAGGGACGGGGGGAGCCTGGTGGGCTGCCGTCTGTGGGGTCGCTCAGAGTCAGACACGACTGAAGTGACTTAGCAGCAGCAGCAGCTACCATCTGAACCACAATGGAAGCCTCTGGTTGGTTTGGACAATGTTTTAATCGAATTCTTGAGTCAGTTGAATGGCAATATGATAGCAGTAATACCTGACGAACTTACCACAGAATGCTCTTGTGATTTAAAAAAAAAAAAAAAAGAGGCCAATAAATCCGAGGCAAATTTTGACAATTTCTAAAGATAATACATCAAGGAGAATGACTAAATGGAAAGTAGTCTGGGAGCTGAATCATATTTAAGTTGTTGCAAAACTGACAATTATCACTTTTTTTTTTTTTTTTGGTCTGGAGACGTCTAGTGTTGGAGGATATAATTATTGTGTTCAAGTTTGTGAAAGGCTATCAAGGGGAAAACATTCTATATTGCTGTAAGCAGCATAACTACTAGCAGTGGAAGGAAGTAAAAGGAAACAGATTTTGGTTCAGCAGGAGAACTTTCTAACATTAAACGCTGCCCAACAGTTGAGCAGGCTGTCTTACTTAAGGAAGTGAGCGCTCTGAAATTTGAACTGTTGAAACAGAAGTCGGACGCCTACCTGGCGGGAGGGTACAAGAGGGAATTCATGCCCGGGAGGAAGTTGGACTAATGACTTTTAAGGTGTCTTCCAATTCTAAGGTTTATAGGAGTGTTCAGTTAACCTGACATTTGAATATATGTGAATTGTAAAATTTGATACACATAGTGGGAAATCAGGTTTAAGACTGAAAACCCAGATGTCATTAAAGGCAATTAGTGACACTTTTAACAGAAAGGAAGAAGACAGAGCTATATGGGTTTCGAATGATGTGTTCAAGCCAAGTGACACTTGTCACCTAAAACATAAATGCTATAAATTGTTTTACTTCACACATGCTCAGATGGATTTTCTAACATTCAGCGGAACCGTACAAGAGAGCCAGAGCGAGTCTTTGGCGAACTAGTTTCCGGAAGCTCTTTCGCGGTAACCCAGCCGCGGAAGACCTCTCCAGCCCGCGGCGGACTCGGGGGTGGAGGGTGTGGGGTGAAAGCGGAAGAGGCGCCGCTGGCCGCGGGTCCGAACTACCAGTCCCAGAGGGCCCCGCGGCTCTGCGCAAGCGCGGTGACTTGGCGGCAGCGCCGCCGCAGGACGCAGGGAAGCCAGCTAGCGAGTGGCGGCGGCGGGGGCAGCGGCCGTGGCAGTTCGCGGCGAGAGGGACGGCTCCGAGGCCGAGTGACGGTCCAACGCAGGCCTCGGTGCCCTCCTCCGCCTGATCTTCTCGGTAAGTGCACGTCCCCGATCACCCCGCGCCCACTGCCCGGGCTCCTTGCCTGGCTGCGGTGCTGCTCTGGCCTAGGGCCGCAGCCTGCGCCTGACGGCGGGCCACCGGGTCCAGCTGACCCCTGGGCCCTGGGCCCTTCCCTCCAGCGAGGGGAGACGTGGGGCCGGGGGCACACGGTTCGGTCCAGAGGGGAGAGGAGGCGGCGCGCCAGGGGACCAGGCAGCGTGGGGCGGACAGGAGGGAGGGACGCGTGGGGCGGACAGGAGGGAGGGACGCGTGGGGGATGGGAAGGGAAGGGAGAGCCAGAGGCGAGCGACCTGGCAGCTGGAGAACTGAGAATGGGAGGCGACAAGGTGCAATATCCTCTGAGTGCCGCTGGTGAAGTTGTCTTGGTTCGGAGACTCTTGACAAGCTGGACTCAACAGTCTGGGGGTGGAGGGGCAGCCCACCTACCAGAAACATACACACCGTACTTGGCATCTTTCCACTTCCTGTTGGAGGTCTGTAAATAAGAAGCTATCGGTTGCTTCCGTCGCCTTTCCTTCAACTTCGTCTTTCATTGACTGGCAAAATTTAAACGGGTGCTGGCTAAGCAAAGCAGAGAAATAAACAGGTAGTTCTGTCTGTAAATTGCGTAAAACAGGGAGGCGTGGTGGTCCGTTCAGATGAGAGGTAAGTCAAAGGAGAACTCAGTGTTTTTATTTTAAAATTTGTGCTAAAAATCAGTTTGAGCGAGGCTTTAAACTGGAAAGGATTTTAAGCCTGGGATTCACCAGTTGGTGGATGGAATTCAGGAGCTCCTTGAACTAGAATGAGAACAAAACATGTCTTTATTATCTGATGACTGTATTGTCATTTCCTTCACTTATGAATATAAGCAACAAATCGCAGTAGAATTAGCGATGCCTGTGACTTTGTCACCAATATAAGTAATAGGTATTTTTGTGTCATGTTTACAGTTGTTGCACGTATCTCAAAATATAATTTATGGTACACTCCAGTAAAACATTTTTAAAGTATCATTTATGCTTATAATTTCTTTGGATTATGGTATTATCAGACCCACTGTTAGACATTGTTATTTGATAATAAAGGTGCACATATATTACAATATTAGGGTTTTTTTTTTCATTCTTTTGCTAATAGTTCAGTATAATTAGTTTCTTTTGTGGTTGCATATAGTTAATTATGCATTTAAAAGCAATCTGAGAAGGGGGTCCATAGGCTTCATCAGACTACCAAAGAGACCCATGGCTCAAAAGACTAAGAATTTCTGAAGCAGAAATAAGTTTTGGGGATCTGTAAGTTGGCTTGCAAGAATATTTGGATCATTAGATAAAAAAGTCAAAGCAGATAGGACAATAGTGTAGATGAAAGAGGGAATTTTTGTAATCGGGAAATAAAAAAATCTGACTGTAATCAGAGTAATAGTTTTCAAAAAGAGTATGGACCACAGATATTTCACTCAAGATACTGAGGAATCAACAAAATAATCTGAGGAAGAAAGGGAAGTGAGTACTTTGGCCCTTAGATTTTTGTGTGAAGGCACCTCCTGGTTCTAAGTGATTAAAGGAATTGAGCCCTCCAAACTCTTGTGTAAGCCTGTGAAAGAAAATTTTAGTGTGTGGCTATTTTTCTTTAAGTCATGTAGGTAGTGTGACTTAAAGGCGGGGAGGATATTCTAATTTTTCTATCTTTTTGGGATGCGGGGTGGTGGGCCACACCATGAGGACTGTGGGATCTTAGTTCTGTGACCAGGGATCAGATGTGGACCCTGGCAGTGAGAGCACTGACTGCCAGGGAATTCCTCAGACTAATTTTTCTATCATTAAGTGAAAAACTCTCTTCGAGAGGATCTCTCTTCGAGTGTGTTTTCCTGTTGCTGTTCTTCTTTTCATACATGACAGAAAGTAAACGTACAGCTTAGAGCTGAAGAGTTACTAAGTCTTTTTCTTGAAATTTCATTTTAAATTCTTGTAGTTCAGCTGGTTTTTGGCCTCAGACTTCTCATTGACAAATCACTCTTAACATTTTTTCAGAATATGCGTGACTGGAAGTTTGCACCTGTTTGTAAAGCACCTGTCAGTATCTTGTGTGAGATATTTTCCCCTCTAAAATAGTAGCTATGATGAAAAACCAGTGCAGCAGACTTTTTCTAGAAAGGATTAGGGAGGGTATGGAAAGCTGAGGAAGAGTCTTTTGTGAAATAGATGTTGGTGCTGAAATAGTTTGTGTTAACTTAAACACACCGTGTTACAAATCACTGCCTTGGGGAGGTCTTGCCAGATACTTTCTGTGTCCTTACATTGCCTCTTTCGTCATTCTTTCTCCCCTGCCCCTTTATTTTATTTATAGCATGTACCTATCTGGCATCGTATTATTTGTATATTTGTATAAATTTATACATAAAAGATCAAGAGAATTTAGATGGGAGCTACCACTGCTAAATGGGACAGTGGAGATTGGGGAATGCTGTGTGGATATGTCATCTGAACTGGACATTCAGTCGTAGATGTGGTTAGCTACAGGGATACTGGAGAAAGGCCTTGGGTACAGGGAACAACCTGAACAAAGACAAGGAAAGAGGAGTTTGTAAATCAAATAAACATCTAAGTCAACAGCTCGCCCCCACCTCCTTCCCATCCATCCATCCATCCATCCATCCATCCAGTGCGTTAGGTCTGTAAAAGGAAAAATGGAAGAAAAGATTATGTATAAAGGCAGTTTGGGATGAACAAAGGCTGAGAAATCTAGGCTCCCCCATGAGAGTATGTGACCATTTGCCTCCAGATGGATCTTTCCCTCCTAGAGCCCACCACAGTGACATTGCTCACAGGGAACCTGAAGTCTCTATGCTGAAGAACCAGAGAGCCAGCATGGGGAAATGAAGAGTGTGGGGTGTGGAGTCAAACAAATCTAGTTTTGAATTCCTTGTCTGCTGCATAATAGCTGGATGATTAGGCAGTAAGTTATTTGACTTCTCTAAAGCTATTTCCTCCTCTGTATAATGGAGGTGATAAGTAGTTGCCATATAGGATTAACCCCAGAAGTAACTTCAGGAACATGGCTTTCACTCAGTAACTGCTGGTTCTCTTTTGGCATTCCAGCTTGCAGCGTGCTTTCACCCTTTTCCGCCTTCATGCCACTTCCCTGGCTTTGAAACAGCCACTGCCCTTCTGTTGCCTTCTCGGGCACTGTCACAGTGTTGTCGCTTCCCACTTCCCCCGGTCGGCTTTGCTGTGAGTTTGTGAGCAATTTTCCCGTGGTGACGCTTCGCACCATACAAGCTGACACTGCCTGAGAATGGCATTCTGGAACTGGCAACAATATGTATTAACTTTTGTTGAGTGCACCTAACAATACAAAATTTGCCACTCTTTAAATGTAATGTGCTTCAGTTTAGATTAGTTTCTTTGGAAAAATTACCCTGATATTTGCAGAAAATTGAAGCAGGAAAGTAGATACATCCCCAACTGTAAGATGTTTCACTTTTATTTATTATTATTTTTGGTAGTGAGTGTATTGGGGAGTTGTTACACATTCTCCAAGATAAAGTATGATTTTTTTGAGGGGTTTAAAATCTGATATATTAAAAAAAAAAGTCTAAGTGGGATCCTTGGGGTGAATTGGGGGATGGAAGGGAGGTTCAAGAGGGAGGGGATATATGTATACTTAGGGCAGAGTTACAGTGTTGTATAGCAAAAACCAGCATGACATTATAAAGCAATTATCCTCCAATTAAAAATAAGTTAAATAAGTGGAATCCTTTTTACTTGCTTAGGAAAGACCAGAAATAATTGAAAAACAATTTCTTCTCAAGTGACTAATTAAATTTTCCCCTTCAGTTTTATGTTTATTCACCACACACATTTCCTTCTCTGTAGTTAATGTTTTCTTGGGTAAGAAGGATTTTAGCTGTGTTTTTGTGTTTTTATATTTGAACTGCCTACAACACAAATTCTATATATTTGCATAGAATTATTTGTGGCTTTAACTCTTAAATCCTAATCAAGAATTCATTTGTAAAGGAACAATCTCTGTATTGTATACAGAAAAAGCTTTTGACACAAATTGTTTGACTTGTGGTTTGTAAAATTACAGATAATTAAAATTTCCTTCTTTGTGTTTACCTATATTTTCTTATTTTTTGGATTATGTTTCAGTATGTGTTATGATTTTATAAAATTATTTTCAGAAGGGAAGTTCTTCATTGTTTCTAAGCTGAAACCCAGTTTTGAACTCTGCAATTCAAAGGTTAAAAAAGTGATGAATATCTGTTGATACTTCAAGTTCTCATATTTAATAAATAAATGGTTGAGCAAATGTTTAAGAAATACAGACTTCCTAAGAGTCTTTATAATGTCTTTTTTTTTTAAGTTTGAAGATAAACTAGATACTTGTTAAGTATTTATACCCAAAAGGAAAATATAACTTAATGCTAACAGTGTAATTGTATATATTAAACCAAAATTATCTTTGTATTCACCTTTTCTGTAAGCCATTTAAAAAGATAAGACTACATAAAAAAGAATGAAATATTGCCATTTGCAGTTAACTTGAGTGGACCTAGAAAATATTGTACTTAGTCAGTTAGAGAAAGACAAATACATGATATCACTTTTATGGGGAATCTAAAAATAATGCAAATGACTTTATATTCAAAAACAGACTCACAGACATAGAAAATAAACCTATGGTCATCAAAGGGAAAGGGGTAGGGGGCTGGTGGGATAAATTAGGAGTATGGGATTGACAGACACAGACTACTGTACATAAAACTGGCTTCCCTGATGGCTTCCCACGGCAAAGCGTCTGCCCACGAGTGCGGAAGACCCGGGTTTGATTCCTGGGTCGGGAAAGTACCCTGGAGAAGGAAATGGCAATCCACTCCAGAACTCCTACCTGGAAAATCCCATGGACGGAGGAGCCTGATAGGCTACAGTCCATGGGGTCGCAAAGAGTTGGACACGACTGAGCCGACTTCACTTCTTCATACATAAAATAAATAAGCAACAAGGATTTACTGTATGGCACAGGGAATTATAGCCAGTGTCTTATAATAACCTATAATGGAAAATAATCTTAAAATCTATCAATATATAGGTAGATATCTATATGTATCTATCTTCTTGTGTGTGTGCTCAATTGTGTCCGACTCTTCATGACCCCAAGGACTGTAGCCCGCCAAGCTCCTCTTGCCCATGGAATTTTCCAGGCAAAAATACTGCATCAGATTGCCATTTCCTACTCCAGGGGATCTTCCCCACCCAGGGATCAAACCCTCCTGTCTTAGATCTCCTGCACTGGCAGGTGGATTCTTTGCCAATAGATAAACGATAGATATACATATCTGAGTCACTTTGCTGTATACCTGACACTAACACAACATTGTAATCAACTATACTTCAATAAAAAGATGATAAACAATACAGGGCTTTAAGCAGACTGTAACTGTATAAACAGGCAAGATGTCTGCTCATTAATTTAAGATGTCTGTCTGAAAGGGTGCCTGCTTGGTCTTGCTCCCGTGTAATGCCTGTACACCCACGCTGGAGACTGGTCGTCAAACGTGTTCAGTTCTATTTTTTTTCTCTCCTAATTTATATTTTCAATTTATTTTCTCTGAGTCTTTGAAAGGATTAATATTGGGGAATTTAAAAGACAGAATATTTAATCAAGTGATGTTAGCCTATTCCCTTTTTTTCAGGATCAGAATCAAATTATCTTCCCAAGCAATTCAAATTTTATCTAAGTACATCTGTTTTAAAAGTTTTTAGGACTTAGGCTGAAGTCATCTATTTTCAGCCCACTCTGAACTGTCTCCTTTCACTTTCTAATGGAGACCTCTGACCCATGTCTTAATTTTACTTCCACTGTTTATAAATCACTTATGGCAGAATTGCAAAATGTTTACAAATAAGGATTTCTGTGTCCAAAAGGCTTAGGGAAGAATAGATTAATTCTTTTACAGAATTTATTTCATCTTTACCTTCTTGAGAACTCAAGGAATCTAACTTTGATTTCTCTAAAACAAAGTGCTTTTTAATATCAAATTATTCAAGGGCCTGGTGGGCCAACTTGGATTCTGATGGAAAGTAACTTATTAAGTAAGCTTTCTGATAAGTTCCTGTTTGTTGCTCTTCAGTTGCTAAGTCTGACTCTTTGCAACCCCATAGACTGCAGCACGCCAGGCTCCTCTGTCATCCACCAACTCCCAGAGTTTGCTCAAATTCATGGAAAGTTTTTATTCCATCATTGCAACACATCATGATAGCAGTAATGACCATAATAGCTAACATTTATTGACTTCTTTTTTTGCAAGCATTACGTAAAGTTAAAAATTCCATAATTCTATGGAGGCATCTTAATGGTTAATTTATTTTTGAAAAGCCATTTGACTAATGAGATTTATTTTTGTGTGTGTGGTCCAGAATGTTCCTTTTAGGTAGAACACAGTGATAATAATGCTGTTTGAAGTTTGATAGTGTTTGTAATTTTGTGAAGTACCATTTTGGTAAATGTGATGACACAGACCTGTCAGTCTGCTGTTTACATGCTTTCCTTAAATTTGAGGGTGTACTCTTGGATCTTGAAACAGGCTTTACCAGTATTACAGCTCAGCAAAAATGCAGCTGAAGCTCAGAGTTCTCTTTCTGCTCTTCTATCTGGTAGTTTTGTGCACCCACTGTATTTAGGGAAGAAACTTATGTTTATGCTGGGGACGAAAGCTTCCTCAGAGCATGTGGGTGGTGAAATCTCTCTCAAAGGTTTGTAGAGTATTCTAAGGCTTACGTAATATGAAAGTTCCTGATATATTTCCAGATCAGGTGGGTATTTTTTGTTGCTTACTGCCTTTGGAGGAAAAGGGGATATAATTTTAATACCATTGCAGTTCTGCTTATTAGTGTATAGTGTGTTATTATTCAGCTGTACCTAGAAATTAAGTACTGTGTCCTTTTGTTGGACTTGAAAATTTCACAGTTTTAATTATTCACAGAATTTGTCTGGTTCTGAGTATTTAAGTGATTGTACTAGCAGATCTTTAAGCAGGGGAGCTTTTAGTGCCACATTTTTATTATGTTTTCCTTATAAAATTTTTTTTGAATTACTAAAGTAATAAATATTATTGGTTAAAAACTAAAAATAATGCAAAAATGAAAACATTTTTCCCTACCTGCATATGCATATACTGTATGATTTGGAATTATTTTTTTCCCTCAGAATTATAGTTAATTATAGTTAACACTTGTTTTTGTTAAGTGCTTTACATGTGTTAACCCATTAAACCCTCACAACCTTATGAACATGTCTGTCAAAGTTTCAATTTTACATCCATTTGCATATGAAGAAACTGAGGCAAGGAAAAGTGATTAGCCAAAGGCTGCATAACTAGTGAGCAGCAAAACTGAAATTTGAGCTCAAGAAGTCTTGCTCTGGGATTTGTGTTTTAACTAACCTTGGACTGCCTCTGGGAGCGTACCTTGCATATCATTATGCAGTTTGCTTTTTTTCACTTAGTGGAACCTGATAGGCATCCAGGTCTCCCACATTGTAGGCATTTAACCGTCTGAGCCACCAGGGAAGTCCTCCATGTACCTCTATCTCCTTCTTAGTAATTATGTGGTAGTACATGGAAAGCTAGGTCCCTGGTGGCTCAGTAGTAAAGAATCTGCCTGACAATACAGGAGAAGAGATGCAGGTTCGATGCCTGAGTCAGGAAGATCCCATGGAGAAGGAAATGGCAACCCACTCCAGTATTCTTGCCTGGGAAATCTCATGAACAGAGGAGCCTGGCAGGCTACAGTGATTGGGGTCACAAAAGAACATGACTTAGCAACTAAACAAGTCCATGGAAGGTGTACCATAATTTACTTAATGTCTTTCATGCTTCATCTTGTTTAACTGTCCCGTTAGTAGTGATTTCAAATAAGATTTTAAAAAGCCAAGATTTTAAAATGAAAATAGTGCATACACATTAGTATATACCAAGTAATGCATATTAGCTGTCCAGGTGTTTTATTCTGTCTGTTGTGGTCTAATAAAACTTGAGCTTAATGCACAAGCTGTTTGTTGTGTGTTGAATTTCATTATTTTCATGGTTGTTCTTTTTAGCTATGGAAAATTAATTAATGGATCGGGGCGGGGGGTAAAATTGACCTTTGGATTATATTTATTTTTGGTAGGGTTTGGAGTTTTGATGTCATAACACGAAGTGCTGTACTCTTAATTTGAATTTTGGGTACTCTCTGACTTTGAATTAGGTACTTACATCTTCAGAGCTGTGTGTCTTTCAGTTCCTTGTACTTGTGCCAGGAGAAGTTGGTACCAAGTCTATTTTTTAAACAATATTTTACTTCTGTTTCAAAAATGTCAACCAAAGATATTACAAAGTGTCAGTCGTTTCCATGTTTTCCCCTCACGATACACATTTCTTCATTGTAAAGAAATGTCCTTTTTGGTACCTTAATAGTTATTTCAGACACTCATTGGGAAGTTAGTAGGTGTCTCCAACTTAAATTTTGTTGCTGTTCTTTAATCATTTTGGAGCTGAGTTAACAGCAGCTTGGCTGATTCCTAACTGGAGCATTGCTCTTCATCATTCAGTCGTTTGTTTATTAATTATTTATAAATTTATACATTGATTTAGTACCTGCTAAACACCAGTTCCTCTACCGAGTAATGGAGATACCAAGATGACTGTGTCCCTGTTTCAGGGCCCATGAAGTTTTATTGAGAAAACAATGTTCTGTTGCAAATAGTCTGTGTGAAAATATCTGACTCAGGAGGCTGGTAAAGGCTTCTCAGTTTGGTCTGGGCCCTGCTGCCTGAGTGGGACTTAACAGACCACCAAGAGGAGTAAGCAGAGGATTCTAAACAGAGGACATGCAGAAATCCAGTCTCTGACAACTCAGAATTGTCATCAGAATGTCATGTATCCCTGTGAGAGTGTGGGTCCCTCAGGAGCAGACCTTAACCTGTCCTGTTCATCAGCACCTAGCACTTCATAGGTGTTCAGTAAACATTTCTTGAACGGGTGAGTGAAGCAAGTATGTTAAATACAGCCTTACTGTCCTTGTCTGTCCATTTCCTGGAAAGAGCTGAGCTCATTATCTTTAATACCTGATGATTTTTAGAGTATGTAATTTAAAGAAACATAAAATGAGTAAGAAACTATTCCTGCATCGAAAGAGGTAAGTCTTGCAAGGGGAAACACATGTAGACAAATCATTGTAATTCAACATGATTATATTTATTAAAAAAAATTTGCAGTGGACACCCATCTCTGGTATGTGTTGGTTACGTCCCTGAAAAGTGGTGGGTGATTAAAATCCTATACAGCTAACATTGTAGTAGGTCATTAAAAAATGGTGGTCATTTTTTTTGCCTTGTCACATTAGTATAAATAGTACATGAATACTATGATGAAATGTACGTATATAATGAACAAAAAAGTAACTGGCAGTACTGTCAAGGTTTAGGCAGTAGTATATAGCAGTGTTTACCATGCTTGATCCTTGAATAACATCAGAATTTTTCCTGAATCTGCACACTGCTTTTCTGTTGTTTATTTAAAATGTCTTTTGGGGGGCCCCTTAAAAATATTTTTAAAGAAGCTTTATGTTATTACCATAATGAGAGGCTACTATCTCTTGCCCTAAGTAGAAACCAAGTTAAATATAATAAAAACACAGCAGTGTTATAAAACTTAGCTTGCTGCTGTTTGCAGAAGGTGCTGAGTTTGAGATCTGCTGTCCTTTAATTGAAAGGAGAGATTAGCAGGTGTTGGGCTTCCCTGGTAGCTCAGCTGGTAAAGAATCTGCCTGCAATGCAGGAGACCGGGGTTCGATCCCTGGGTTGGGAAGATCCCCTGGAGGAGGGCATGGCAACCCTCTCCAGTATTCTTGCCTGGAGAATCCCCATGGACAGAGGAGTCTGACAAGCTACAGTCCGTGGGATCACAGAGTCAGACACCACTGAGCGACTAAGTGCAGCACAGCAAGTGTTAGGGGAATGCTGAAGACAAACTGGGGCCTCGCTTCGGTTTTCTCCATGTTGTGAATGGGAGAACTGAAAGAGACTTTAAGACGGAGTAACTTTCCCACTCAGTGTCATAAGGAAGGAAGGACGCACCCTACTTGTTAGAGGCAGTTCCCCCAGCACTTAGCAGGGGAAAGAGATCTAGGGGCTGGGCCTCAAAGGAGAACTTTGAGTTCACGTAAAGATGAGGAGGATATAGGCTTCGTGTGCGTGCATGCGTGCCTGTGGATGTCAGTTGTGTCTGCCTCATTGCGACCCCATGGACTGTAGCCTGCCAGGCTCTTCTGTCCATGGGATTTTTCCAGGCAAGAAAACTGGAGCAGGTTACTGTTTCCTCTGTCAGGGATCTTCCCAACTCAAGGGATTGAACCCATGTCTCCTGTGTCTCCTGCAGTAGGGAGGAGAGTCCAGGAATGAGACTACTCAGATGATGAGACTTCATAATCTGAAGGGTTGACTGGAGGAAGATGATGATCTTGAATTTTCCTAACCTTTCCCAATAAAGGGCCATTTTGATTTTCTGTTCTCCCACACTGGAAGAAGGCAGAAGATACACTGAGAGCATAGATCACTTTGACAATATTGATTACTGTCTGAGGTCACCTGCCCACAGGAAATCCCAGTTAGCTTCTAGAGAAAGAGAGTGAGGTGACCAAGATGTTCTGGTGCCAGTTAGGGAAGAATTGATGCTTTTGAACTGTGGTGTTGGAGAAGGCTCTTGAGAGTCCTTTGGACTGCAAGGAGATCCAACCAGTCCATCCTAAAGGAGACCAGTCCTGCGTGTTCATTGGAAAGACTGATGTTGAAGCTGAAACTCCAATACTTTGACCACCTGATGCAAAGAGCTTACTCATTGGAAAAGACTCTGATGCTGGGAAAGATTGAGGGCAGAAGATGAGATGGTTGGATGGCATCACTGACTCAAAGGACATGGGTTTGGGTGGACTCCGGCAGTTGGTGATGGACAGGGAGGCCTGGCGTGCTGCACTTCACAGGGTCTCAAAGAGTCGGACACGACTGAGCGACTGAACTGAATCTGGATTAGTCCCTAATAACTTTTTCTAAACTTTCATATACCATTTCTGTGGTAGGATCTAGGTTACTTAGTCATGAAGTCCAACTAAACTTGACTTTGTCAGACAGTTTAAAACTTTCGAAGAAGAGGGGAGTTGTCCAGCTACTGACTGACATAGTAATAGTTGGAAGAGTGGAGTGAATAGAAGAAGCGAGCTTGACAGTGAATTAAAGCACTCATTTTGGGAAGGCAGATGGCATGGTGGTTAAAATCTGCGTAAGCCAGGTACACCTGGATTCTAGTCTTAGCCTTGCTAGTTACTGAGTTGACCTTGGGCAGAATATTTAATTTCCTCGTCAGTAAAAGGTGGGTACGAATACCTTTCAGGAATGTTACACAGATTAAATGAGAATTTCCATATAAAGTACCTGGTTGGTCCCTAGTAATGACAATCTTGAAATGCCCAGTGGTTATTATTGTTTTTGTTTCCTAGGCACGCGTACACTTTACTGCTGCTACTGCTAAGTCACTTCAGTCGTGTCCGACTCTGTGCGACCCCATAGATGGCAGCCCATCAGGCTCCCCCGTCCCTGGGATTCTCCAGGCAAGAACACTGGAGTGGGTTGCCATTTCCTTCTTCAATGCATGAAAGTGAAAAGTGAAAGTGAAGTCGCTCAGTCGTGTCTGACTCTTAGCGACCCCATGGACTGCAGCCCACCAGGCTCCTCCGCCCATGGGATTCTCCAGGCGAGAGTGCTGGCGTGGGGTGCCATTGCCTTCTCCAATACTTTTCCACCACCAGCCAAAACTCCTCTTCAAGCTCAATCACTATTACTTATAATGGCTTTAAAAATTTTGCTATTAAGTGGAAATTAATATGAAAACTGACATTTCCTAAACAATTCTGGCTGGGAAATTTATTTTCCTTGCTTCTTTTGACCAGGAATTAGTGCAAAATGTTAATACAGCTGTGGAACTTTTGGTTAGGAGGTTTCTGTTTTGTTTCCAATCACAATGAACTGAAAGAAAAACTATTCTTAGTGTGATAGTTTAAACAGTGCAGTGTGTTACCAGATGTTAGTGGGTTCTGTGATGTCAGGTGACAGTGTTCACATACAGTTTTCAAATTCGTATATTTTTTTCTTACTGAGAGAAGTTGCTAAATTGTATGCTTAGATTTAGAATTATGTTATTTATGCAACAAAAATTAAAACAGACTTTACTTTTAGAACAGTTTAATTTACAGAAAACCCTAGATGATAGTGTAGGGAGTTGCCATACACTCAGCATCAAGTTCCTGTTGATATGGCACATTTGCTACAATTAGTGAACTGGTATTGATAATTATTATTAATTAAAGTTCATACT
This sequence comes from Nanger dama, assembly GCA_917880005.1. Taxonomy (NCBI): domain Eukaryota; kingdom Metazoa; phylum Chordata; class Mammalia; order Artiodactyla; family Bovidae; genus Nanger; species Nanger dama. Next base: position 10,869,447 of record CAKJTW010000018.1, on the reverse strand, counting down.
TAATTCAGATTTCTTTAGTCTTTACCTGATGTCCTTTTTCTGTTCCAGGATCCCATCCAGAATATGTTACATTTAGTTGTTATTATCTCTGTAATTTTTGATTGGATCATCTTAATTAACCAAATTATTTGTTTGCAAAACATGCTTTATTCTCAAAATTCAAAGCCATACCTATGTGTGGCATATTATGTTACTAAAAATGCTCTTTGATTGAAGCTAGTTGGCCTTTAATTTCACTTTTAATAAGCCTTTATGAATGTAGATCATGTTAGCAAGTAGTTTGTCTTACCTTTTTAGTTATGTCTGATATTTCACACTTATTTTCATGGAAAGGTTCATTTTGGTCGCCTCTGTCACATGGAGTATGTCTCATTGTGTCCTAGCGAAATGATAAAAATTACCCTGCCTCTTTTTGTGGAGGAACTGAGATCCCACAAGCTGTGCTGCATGGCTTGTGGGATTTTACCTCATTGACCAGGGATTGAACCTCGGCCCTTGGCAGTGAAAGTACAGAGTCCTATCCCCTGGACCACCAGGAAATTCCCTACCCTACCTCATAATTGACAAGAATAGTGATGTCCTATATTATAGATTATTTATGCTTCACAATCTTCTCATGTGAGCTATATTATTTAGCATATGAAGTAGGTAAGAGGTAAGAGCATTATCCGTTTTGAAGATGGGGAAGCAGAAACTTAGGTGAAATCACTAGCCACAGATCACGTTGCCAGTAGAAGTCAGAGCCCAGTCTTAAATCCCTCATATCTTCTTACTCTAGGGTTTTGTTTTTTTTTTTTAAGTATCCTTTCCATTGTCTTGTATGAAATAATTTCTATAAAAAATGATAAAGTAGTGAGTGTTTTTGTGTTGCTGACTTACAGAGTTGATCTTGAGTTTATTAAATTCCTGAAGCTTGGCGTGCTGCAGTCCATGGGATCTCAAAGAACCGAGCAACTGAACAACAACAGACATGATTAGATAAACTCTTGCTGTTACTTATAAGTTTAAAACTCTTAGCTGCATATCATTAACTTGGGATGCTTTCGATTAGAAATTTTCATCAGCGAAATCATGAGACATGATTCTCATTCCATAAAACATTTGAAATGATTTCCCCCTACTTTTGAGTCCTTGGAGTCACCGGAGTTCGTTCAGGCATAGTTGCTGACATGTAATACGCATTTCCTCCTTGGAACTTTGAACGCATTTTTTAATGCATGCATTTCACTTTATCTGGTTGTGCTTCCTCTCCATGCTCTGTGTTAGAGTAGGTATGCTTGCTTATCAGGAGTTAACAGGCTTGTTCTGTAAAAGGCCGGATAGTGAATGTTTTAGGCTTTGTGGGCATATGGACTCTGGTGGACCTGGCAGCTATTCAGCTCTGCTGTTGCAGCCTGAGAACAGCCATAGATGATATATAAACAGATGGGCATGGCTGTGTTCTGGTAAAACTTTTATTTGTACAAGCAGGCAACTGGTTGAATTTGACCCACAGGCTGGAGTTTGTCAGCCTATCCTCTACACAATTGTAGGAATGATACAAAAACCCAGTGTGCTTCACTTCTTCCAACTAAAATCTCCCTCTGGGCTCTCAGTGATAAGTCTTCCTAACATGAGTTGAAAAGGTTAAAATCTGACTTAACACGCATAGGTATGCTGCTGCTTCTAAGTCGCTTCAGTCGTGTCCGACTCTGTGCGACCCCACAGATGGCAGCCCACCAGGCTCCTCTGTCCCTGGATTCTCCAGGCAAGAACACTGGAGTGGGGTGCCATTTCCTTCTCCAATGCATGAAAGTGAAAAGTGAAAGTGAAGTCACTTAGCCCTGTCTGACCCTTAGTGACCCCATGGACTACAGCCTTCCAGGCTCCTCCATCCATGGGATTCTCCAGGCAAGAGTACTGGAGTGGGGGTGCCATTGCCTTCTCTGACGCATAGGTATAATTGATTTTATTTTTGTAGAAAATGTGGTTAAGTGGAACTGAAGTTAATACAGATTTTCAAAGTTAAATTATTGACCCCTCCAAAAAGAAATTATCTAACTTTGAAAATGCTTGCAGCTTTCAGGGAAAAAAAAATCAGTTTGTTACCTTGAGATATACCCTAAAGTTAATTTAAAAATTCTTTGATTTTTACTTAAGTTCTTTTCCTCAGAGCAGCTTGTGATAATGCAGTTAGCAAAACTATATGAGAACTTCTTGTGTTTGGCTGTGGTACTGGGGGCTGGACATACATAGGTCTAAGAGATAATTCTCTTCCTTTGAGGGGACCCTTCATTCTTGCTAGAAGGACAATAGACGTTAAAGATGAAAATAAAAAATAACAAATCCAATTTAATGGTATGAATAAGCACTGCTTTAGGAGTTCAGAGTTGGAATTTATCAATGGGGCAAACTGTATGGTTGGGAAGGAAGAGTTCATTGAGCTAGGCCTTGAAAATTTAAAGGAGCAAATAGGATGAAGGTGAATTGAAAATAAAAATGAAGAGGCATAAGAGGGTTTGTATAGAGAAATAATGTGAGATTAGGACTGGAGGGGAGGGTTAAAGGAAAACTCGCCCTTAAACATTAGGTTAACAAGTTTGGAAATTATCCTCTAAGAAGTAAGGAATAAATGTTAATTTTGAACGTGTAGTATTGTTAATGTTTTCAGTACAATTGTAGTTAACATTTATTGATTCTTTTCATAGTATTTACCTCTCTTCTTTTCCTGTCCATCAGAGACTACACACTTGTTTTTCCTATGTTATTTCTCCCTCTGCTTATGAGGTTTCTAACATGAATATGTTACTGAAATGCCTCTTTCTCATTCATATATTCATTCAGCAGATGTGTACTGATGTGCATGATGTGATGGATTCTAGTCAGAATTGGAAACAAATTGGGCATAAATCCCTCCTCTTAGAGAGAGTATATTTTCTTGGGGAGATGATAAATACATAAGATAGATAAGTGAAATGTATAGTAACCAGTGCTAACAAGTCAATCCTAAGGGAAATCAGTCCTGAATATTCATTGGAAGCACTGATGCTGAAGCTGAAGCTCCAATACTTTGGCCACCTGATGTGAAGAACTGTCTCATTGGAAAAGACCCTGATGTTGGGAAAGACTGAAGGCAGGAGGGGTAAGGGACAACAGAGATTGAGATGGTGGGATGGCATCACCGATTCAACAGACGTGAGTTTGAGCAAGCTCCAGGAGTTGGTGATGGACAGGGAAGTCTGGTGTGCTACAGTCCATGGCGTTTGCAAAGAGTTGGACAGGACTGAGTGACTGAACTGAACAAGAAAAATGAAAGCAGGGAGACATAAAATGAGCATGTGACAGAGTGAGGGTTGGAATTTTATGTAGGGTGGACGAGAAAGACTTCATTGAAGAAGATGACTCTAAGACTCAAAGGAAGTAAGAGACCTGGGTGGGGAGCAGGTGCGAAGATACTGGAGTGGAAGTATGCCTGGCAGGTTTGAGAATCTGGCTGAAATAGAATGAATGTGGGGGTTGGTAAGAGAGTGATCTAATGTCCTTTGTGTGTCTTGATGAAATTATTAATAGTGTCTGCTTTCGTTCCCAGTAGTGTCCCAGTTTGGATGGTAAGTTATATGGTCTGGTAATAGGAGGTGAAGTCAGAGAGCTAAAGGGGGATAGAGGCAGACCATGGAGAGCCAAGAAAAAAAGCTTTTGGAGGATTTTGAGTACAATGATGTGATTTGACTTGGGCTTTAACAGGCTTTCACTTAGGCTCACTGTGGCCACTGTGTTGAGAATAGGCTGAGAGCAACGACTGATTCAGAGAGCCTGTGGAAAATCTCTTCTGATGCTTCAGTTTTCTCAGTTGAAGTAGGGGGCAAGGGGCTGAGCATGAGGAGAGGGGAAGAGGTTGGAGATCTGAGGAGAGAGGATGGTATGGATCCATTGCCTGGGGGTTGGGGAGTGGTGGAGGAACTTGTGGGAGTAACAGCATCTGCCGTGCATCAGTGAGGGCCCGTAAGGGTCTGTGATCCTGAGTTTGAAGTGATGCTGGCATGGTTGTGTGTGTCGGTTTTCTCATTAGGTTTAACTGGAATTGAGGGTTAGTCAAATGAGGGGGGCAAATTGCGGGCTTCCCAGGCAGCACTAGTGATAAAGAACCTGCCTGCCAGTGCAGGTAGATGTACTAGAGGTAGGTTCGATCCCTGGGTCGGGAAGATCCCCTGGAGGAGGACAGCCCACTCCAGTGTTCTTGCCTGGAGAATCCCATGGACAGAGGAGCCTGGCGGGCTACAGTCCACAGGGTCACAGAGAGCCCGACGCGACCAAAGCAACTTAGCATGCATGCACGGAGCAAACTGAGAGTGCGTTCGGCAGGTGCTCATAATGATTGACTATGGGGTTTATGCTAGTTGGGTAAGGAGGGAAGCAGAGACAGGAGGGGGCTGAAGGTTAGTTTAAAAAAAAATATATATATATAATAGGCTTAATGGCTTGAAATTCTTGGTGGGGTCAAATGATCATTGGAGTTTGAGAGTTGTAGGGGAAAGAGAGAGACTATAGTATATGATGTAAGGGTGGGTAGTAGGTCATATAGTCTGATGAACTTGAAAGAAAATGCTTAGCAAGTTTACCTAGTGTTCTGGATTTATTTAAAATGTGTTCACAAAAATGTCTTTGAAGACATATTGGGCTTTCGAAGGGCTTAGAAGGTGAGTTCTTGTTCAGATATTTGAGTGTGATTATAATATTTACCTTTGGCCATGTGATTCTAAGTGAAGGTTTATTTTTTAAGGGGGAAGGTTTTGGCTTCTAAACTGCATAGATTGGTTCATGTTTTGCTGTCGTTGAAAACATTTTATGCATCCTATCTTGAATAGAATTTCGGTTCTAATTGGGCTGTGAGCTCCTTGAGATTAGGGGACCTGGCTAGGTTCCAACAATAATTGATAAGATATTTTGTTAAGTTGTGTTAAGGCAGCAAGAAAGGTACAGTTTGAGAATTGCCAGAATATTTTCCTCTATCATTTTATTATGAAAAACTTCTAACATAAAGAAACTATTGAAGAGTAGTACATTGATCACCATATACCCACCAGCCAGATTCAACAGTGTTTATATTTTGCAGTTTTACAAATCTTTTTTTTTTGATCATGTACAGGTGAGTTCCAGATATCCTGACACTTCACTTCTACATACCTGAGTGTGCATCTCTGAAAAATACAGTGTTCTCCTGTGTAACCACCAGATTTTTCTGAGCCATTCCTGTAGAGATCAGGGAAATAGTGAAATGTACTGGCTCTGTCACCTCTCGCCCACTTGGCCTCATGCAAGTTACTTAACGTCCCTGAGCCTTAATTCCCTTTGCTGCACAGTTCCTATCTCAGAGGGATGTTGTGGGGATGAAGTGTGTAATGTTCTTAGAACCACACCAGGCACAATTTTCAGTTTATAGAATGTTTTCTCACATAATACTCAATTCTGGTGTATAACACCACAGCCAACCCTTGTCACCAGAGTTGGAAACATCTGCCTCGCCATCTCCATGTATAAGTGTCAACAAACTAGTATCTTCTGCCTCCAGTGTCTGTCACATCTGTCTGATTCTTTCCACTGCCACTGCAATATTTCTTGCCTATCAACAAGTTCGTAGTGTTTCTTCATCTAGTTCCATCCCTATCTCCTCATCTTTCTCCTTACTGCCAGAGTTTATGTTCTCAAATATAAGTTTAATCATGTTAATCCATTTAAACTCTTTCCCCATCTCCTACAGTCCAGTTTCTTTCTCTTTTTAACAGTCCAGTTTCTTAGCACTGGCTTCTGTGTGCAGTCTGTCTGTAGCCTTATCTCATTGTACATTGAGTCCTCTGCCTCCAGCCTCACTCTTAGCACACACAAACACACATGCCCCCAAACTGTAGGAAGTCATGTGTAGCTCTCTGAATATCAGACACACCTGTGCTTTTGCTTGATTGGGTCTGTGTACCTGGAAGTCTACCCCTTCCCAAGATCTTCTTTTTGTCAGGCAAATTCTTATCCCACCCCTGCCTCTCCGCCCAAATACTTGTTTTTTAAGACCAGACTCAGGTACCTAACTTTTCAGTCACTCCTTCTCTTTTGTCCCTACTCTACATTGTACAGCCTTCAGCATATTATCCATATTTTGCGACAGCCACTAACTTGCATGTCTAATAGAACGGAGGTTCTATTAGATGAGAAAGTCCTTGAGGACTAGGTTTTATCCTTTTTTTTGTATCCCTAGTACCTAATGTGTTGCTCATGCCAGGCACAAAATAAATGTAGGTATGTGTCCACGTTTTATGGAGAAAAAAGCCTGAAGTTTAGAGAATATGCATTATGTACCCAAGGTAACAGAACTATTAATGAAACATAGAGATCTTTAAGAGCCCATTTCAGTTTTATTTTCATTAACTATAATACTTCCCATAATTACAACCATTTGCTCAGTGATTCTGTTCTTAGTCTGTGGATTTAGAGCCCCCTAGAGGATGTTAGAATTCCCTCATGGAAGTTTACAAAGTCATGCGTGTTTTCTTTAGACTGAGTTAATAAGATTCTATGTTTGGCAGCAGTTTTTTTGAATGTACATGAATGCTTTTGTGACTTAATAGCGAATCATTTTGGTAAAGTAGACATATTTAAAATCTTTGAGAGGAAAGCAGTCTGAGGATATTAATACAGGAGACCTGAAATAGTTTGCTGCTGCTGCTAAGTCACTTCAGTCGTGTCTGACTCTGTGCGACCCCATAGATAGCAGCCCACCAGGCTCTCCCATCCCTGGGATTCTCCAGGCAAGAACACTGGAGTGGGTTGCCATTTCCTTCTCCAATGCGTGAAAGTGAAGTCGCTCAGTCATGTCCAACCCTCAGCGACCCCATGGACTACAGCCCACCAGATTCGTCCATCCATGGGATTTTCCAGGCAAGAGTACTGGAGTGGGATACCTTTGCCTTCTCTGAAATAGTTTGCTAGGTAATTGATAAAGTACAAGAAAGTGTTTTTTTGAAAGTGGTTAAATTCAGGTTAGATGATAATACCAGGAACTTTCCTAGAAATCAGTAGTTCATTAAAATAAAGGTTAAAAAATTTCTGAAATCAAACTTATTTTAAAAATTGTTGAATCTATTTCATTATTTAAATTTGAAAGTGGCTTTAAATATATTTCCATTAACTCTCATAATGTTTAATTCTTGTTTCCTCTTTTAGTCTTAGCACAAAAATATTTATTTCATATATATAAACGTATTTTCATTGGCTCTGTAAATATATTGAGAGTTCTGTGGGCTAGGTTCCTCTTTCCAAATCTGAATTCACTGCAAATTATATTTTATCAATTCCAAATAAATCCACTATGAATCTGATTGGTTGGGACAACATTTTTAAAAAGATTTTTAATATATTCTTTTCTTTAATTTTGTTTATATTTGGAGGGGGACAGCTCCCACTTTATTGAAGTATAATTGACATATAGCATTGTGTAAGTTTAAGTTATATAATAACGATTTGGTACACATGTATTGCAAAAAGTTTGCCACAGTAAAGTTAGTTAATGCATCATTCACCTCATGTAATTACCATTTGCTTGTTATTATGATGAGAACCCCATGAACAGTATGAAAAGGCAAAATGATAGGATACCAAATGAGGAATTCACCAGGTCATTAGGTGCCCAATATGCTACTGGAGGTCAGTGGAGAAATAACTCCAGAAAGAATGAAGGGATGGAGCCAAAGCAAAAACAGTACCCAGCTGTGGATGTGACTGGTGATAGAAGCAAGATTTGATGCTGTAAAGAGCAATATTACATAGGAACCTAGAATGTCAGGTCCATGAATCAAGGCAAATTGGAAGTGGTCAAACGAGAGATGGCAAGGGTGAACATCGACATTCTAGGAATCAGCGAACTAAAATGGACTGGAATGAGTGAATTTAACTCATGACCATTATATCTACTATTGTGGGCAGGAATCCTTCGGAAGAAATGGAGTAGCCATCATGGTCAACAAAAGAGTCTGAAATGCAGTACTTGAATGCAGTCTCAAAAATGACAAAATGATTTCTGTTCGTTTCCAAGGCAAACCATTTAATATCACAGTTATCCAAGTCTATGCCCCAACCAGTAACACTGAAGAAGCTGAAGTTGAACAGTTCTATGAAGACCTACAAGACCTTTTAGAACTAACACCCCAAAAAAGATGTCCTTTTCATTATAGGGGGCTGGAATGCTAAAGTAGGAAGTCAAGAAACACCTGGAGTAACAGGCAAATTTGACCTTGGAATGCAGAATGAAGCAGGGCAAAGACTAATAGAGTTTTGCCAAGAAAATGCACTGGTCATAGCAAACACCCTCTTCCAACAACACAAGAGCATACTCTACACATGGACATCACCAGATGGTCAACACCAAAATCAGATTGATTATATTCTTTGCAGCCAAAGATGGAGAAGCTCTATACAGTGAACAAAAACAAGACCAGGAGCTGACTGTGGCTCAGATCATGAACTCCTTATTACCAAATTCAGACTTAAGTTGAAGAAAGTAGGGAAAACCGCTAGACCATTCAGGTATGACCTAAATCAAATCCCTTATGATAATACAGTGGAAGTGAGAAATAGATTTAAGGGCCTAGATCTGATAGAGTGCCTGATGAACTATGGAATGAGGTTCGTGACATTGTGCAGGAGACAGGGATCAAGACCATCCCCAAGGAAAATAAATGCAAAAAAGCAAAATGGCTGTCTGGGGAGGCCTTATGAATAGCTGTGAAAAGAAGAGAGGTGAAAAGCCAAGGAGAAAAGGAAAGTTATAGGCATCTGAATGCAGAGTTCCAAAGAATAGCAAGAAGAGATAAGAAAGCCTTCTTTAGCGATCAATGTAAAGAAATAGAAGAAAACAACAGAATGGGAAAGACTAGAGATCTCTTGAAGAAAATTAGAGATGCCAAGGGAACATTTCATTCAAAGATGGGCTCATTAAAGGACAGAAATAGTATGGACCTAACAGAAGCAGAAGATATTAAGAAGAGGTGGCAAGAATACACAGAAAGAACTGTACAAAAAAGATCTTCACTATCCAGATAATCACGATGATGTGATCACTAATCTAGAGCCAGACAGACATCTTGGAAGGTGAAGTCAAGTGGGCCTTAGGAAGCATCGCTACAAATGAAGCTAGTGGAGGTGATGGAATTCCAGTGGAGCTGTTTCAAATCCTGAAAGATGGTCCTGTGAAAGTGCTGCACTCAATATGCCAGCACATTTGGAAAACTCAGCAGTGGCCACAGGACTGGAAAAGGTCAGTTTTCATTCCAGTCCCAAAGAAAGGCAATGCTAAAGAATGCTCAAACTTCCCCACAATTGTACTCATCTCACATGCTAGTGAAGTAATGCTCAAAATTCTCCAAGCCAGGCTTCCACAATACGTGAACCGTGAACTCCCTGATGTTCAAGCTGGTTTTAGAAAAGGCAGAGGAACCAGAGATCAAATTGCCAACATCCGCTGGATCATGGAAAAAGCAAGAGAGTTCCAGAAAACATCTATTTCTGCTTTATTGACTATGCCAAAGCCTTTGACTGTGTGGATCACAATAAACTGTGGAAAATTCTTAAAGAGATGGGAATACCAGAGCACCTGACCTGCCTCTTGAGAAATCTGTATGCAGGTCAGGAAGCAACAGTTAGAACTGGACATGGAACAACAGACTGGTTCCAAATAGGAAAAGGAGTACGTCAAGGCTGTATATTGTCACCCTGCTTATTTAACTTCTATGCAGAGTACATCATGAGAAATGCTGGACTGGAAGAAACACAAGCTGGAATCAAGATTGCCAGGAGAAATATCAATAACCTCAGATACACAGATGATAGCACCCTCATGGCAGAAAGTGAAGAGGAATTCAAAAGCCTCTTGATGAAAGTGAAAGAAGAAAGCGAAAAGTTGGCTTAAAGCTCAACATTCAGAAATTGAAGTTCATGGCATCCAGTCCCATCACATCATGGCAAATAGATGGGGAAACAGTGTAAACAGTGTCAGACTTTATATTTTGGGGCTCCAAAATCACTGCAGATGGTGACTGGAGCCATGAAATTAAAAGAGGCTTACTCCTTGGAAGAAAAGTTATAACCAACCTAGATAGTATATTCAAAAGCAGAGACATTACTTTGCCGACTCTGGTCCGTCTAGTCAAGGCTATGGGTTTTCCAGTAGTCATGTATGATGTGAGAGTTGGACTGTGAAGAAGGCTGAACGCCGAAGAATTGATTCTTTTGAACTGTGGTGTTGGAGAAGAGTCTTGAGAGTCCCTTGGACTGCAAGGAGATCCAACGAGTCCATTCTGAAGGAGATCAACCCTGGGATTTCTTTGGAAGGAATGATGGTCAAGCTGAAATTCCAGTACTTTGGCCACCTCATGAGAAGAGTTGACTCACTGGAAAAGACTCTGATGCTGGGAAGGAATAGGGGCAGGAGGAGAAGGGAACGACCGAGGATGAGATGGCTGGATGGTATCATGGACTCGATGGACGGGAGTCTGAGTGAACTCTGGGAGATGGTGATGGACAGGGAGGCCTGCCGTGCTGCGATTCATGGGGTTGCAAAGAGTCGGACACGACTGAGCAACTGAACCGAACTGATGATGAGATCATTTAAAGCTTTACTCTCATAGCAGCTTTTAAGTATACAATCTTAATGTTTAATTCTTTAAAAAATTTTTTATTCAGATATATATTCAACATTGATTTAAATATAAATTCAACATATTCAAGTGTAAATTCAACACTGATTTACAATGTTGTGAAGTAACTCAGATATAATTATACGTTCCCGTATGGTTTATCACAGGACGTTGAATATAGTTCCCTGTGCTATATAGCAGGACCTTGTTTATTCATCCTGTATGTAACAGTTTGCATCTGCTGATCCCAAACTCCCAGTCCTTCCTTTCCCCACCACTAATGTTTAATTCTTAATGACAAGCATTTTTCTAACTTAATGACTGCTGTCTGGACACAACATTGTGTTCTGCTATCTGGGCCACAAATGCTTCTATTGCTGATATAAAACATTTATGGTCTGGCATGCATTCTAGCTTCAAGGGTATAGCTTAAATAATAATGCTCTAAAACATGTGTGCTATTTTTATCAGTTTGTTTAGCTACTAGATGAACAAGAATTGTGTGATTTCATTCATTCCTGTGGCAAATACTTCTTTACCTCCTGGCGTGACCCAAGCCCTCTCCTTAGCCCCGAAATTACAGCTGTAAGTAGACAAAGCAGACAAGCCTTGGTCTTGGCGGTCCTTGCCTTTCAGTGGGGAAGCCCCCTCTAAGCATCTTGAACATTCATGTAATATAATGCTGAATAGGGGCGAATGCTTAATAAAAGGTCAGAAGAGGAAATAAGTGATTTTCTCTGTTTTAGAATGAGTTGTTTTAGAAGACCTTTCTCAATAGACATTTGAGCAGAGAGACACGAAAATAATTTTTTTTTTCTTTTTCACTCTTAGTGATCAGCCTTTGTCTCTTCTCCACATTTGAAGATGGTGAAGCTAGATATTCATACTTTGGCCCATCACCTCAAGCAGGAACGCTTATATGTGAACTCTGAGAAACAGCTCATTCAGAGGCTTAATGCAGATGTACTTAAGACAGCCGAAAAGTTGTATCGTACAGCATGGATTGCTAAGCAACAGAGAATTAATTTGGATCGGCTTATCATCACCAGGTAAAGAAAAGGTTTGAGTTCAGAAATTTTATAAACCGCTATAATTCTGCTTATGGCAGTTACATAACTGCTAACTGCAAAAAACAAATATATTTCTAACAAAGTGCATTGTTTAAGATAACTTAAATCAGCATCCCAATGGTGAGTCTTTGCTTATTTTTTAATTAACGTATTGACCTAAGCACTGTTGTAGAGAATTACAACTTCAGCATTAATATTTTATACCACACCGTTTAATTTTGTACATTGGCATTATATAACATTTTATTATTATAGAGAATAAGTTATCTTGTTTCCTACTTTTCTCCTAATATTATTTAAAATATACATTTTCATGTTTTGCTATTGTGTATCTACTTTGCAGTTTTAGAAATCTCATTTTTCACTATTTTAACACTTCTTTATTCTATTGTTCCGAGAAGCAATATTTTTTTTTTTTGGCTGCACCACAGGTCATGTGGGATCTTAGTTCCCCAGCCAGGAATTGCCCTCATGCCCCCTGCAGTGGAAGTGTGGATTCTTAACCACTGGACCACCAGGAAAGTCCCCCAAGAAGCAGTTTTTAGGTTTAGAAATAGTGATGCTATGGTATACTGTCTAGAAAAAGACAGACATAGAAGAGTATGTACTGTATGATTCCGTAAATATGAAATTCAGAAAGATGTAGGACTAATCTTCAGTCCTAAAGGAAATTAACCCTGAATGTTTGTTGAAAGGACTGATTCTGAAGCTGAAGCTCCAATACTGATGTAAAGGGCTGACTCATTGGGAAAGACCCTGGTGCTTGGAAAGACAGAAGGCAGGAGGAGAAGGGGACGACAGAAGATGAGGTGGTTGTATGGCATCACTGACTCAGTGGACATGAGTTTAAGCAAATTCTGGGAGATGGTGAAGGACAGGGAAGCCTGACACGCTGTAGTCCATGGGGGTCGCAAAGAGATGGACATGACTGAGCGACTGAACAACAACAACAATCTTCAATGATAGAAATCAGAATAATGGTTATTTCTCAATATTTTTCATGGAACCTGATTTAATATGAGAAATCTGTCCTCCTTTGTACTTCTTGGTTTTGACTCTTTACATATACAGGTGCTGGTGGTCTAAAAGATTTTAGCAATTCCTACTGATCTCATTGCTTGGACTGTAACCAACTCAGGTTTCCATGCTTCAGTATAGTATATGTGTTATATTATTATTGTTGTTAATTTTATTATTTTGCTTGTTTGCTCTTTTTTTTTCCTTTTCCCTTTTAGTGCTGAAGCTTCCCCTGCTGAATGTTGCCAACATGCTAAGATTTTGGAAGACACACAGTTTGTTGATGGGTATAAGCAACTGGGATTTCAGGAGACTGCTTATGGAGAATTCTTGAGTCGACTAAGGGAAAATCCTCGTCTTATTGCCTCCTCCTTGGTTGCTGGAGAGAAACTTAATCAGGAGAACACACAGAGTGCCATTTATACGGTTTTTACCTCTCTTTATGGCAACTGCATTATGCAGGAAGATGAAAGCTACCTCCTTCAGGTGCTGAGATACTTGATTGAATTTGAACTTAAAGAAAGTGACAACCCCAGACGACTTTTGAGGAGAGGAACCTGTGCCTTCAGCATCTTATTTAAGCTTTTTCTGAAGGACTGTTTTCTGCCAAACTTTTCCTCACAGCTACTTTACATGAGCCGATCATGCAGCTGCTTGTTGAAGACGAAGATCACCTGGAGACAGACCCAAACAAGCTGATTGAGAGGTTCTCCCCAGCTCAACAGGAAAAACTCTTTGGAGAGAAAGGCTCAGACAGGTTTAGGCAGAAGGTTCAAGAGATGGTGGATTCCAATGAGGCCAAACTTGTGGCCTTGGTGAACAAATTTATTGGTTATCTCAAACAGAACACTTACTGCTTCCCACATAGTCTGAGGTGGATCGTGTCACAGATGTACAAAACTCTCTCCTGTGTAGACAGACTGGAAGTTGGGGAGGTCAGGGCCATGTGCACTGACCTCCTGTTGGCCTGCTTCATTTGTCCTGCAGTTGTCAATCCAGAACAGTACGGAATCATCTCCGATGCTCCCATTAACGAGGTGGCGAGGTTTAACCTGATGCAGGTATGCTTTTGGTGGGCATTCAGTGTAAGATGAGTTGATTGGGGGTTGGGGTGGTATCGGAAGATGATGACATTGTTTGTATATTCTTAACATTTTTCCCCCAAAAGTGTCCCAAATATTTGCTTCTTAAGTTTTGTGTTCATTTTTAAATGGAGTCCTCACACACTTTAAATATTTAGATTATTCCATTTTCTAGAACAAGGCCACCATCCCTTTCCCATGATTTCACAAACCAGAATAATTAAAAACTGAGAGGGTCTTTTATACTTCCTTTGGTAGCAAAACCTATCCTGAACTAACCAGAGGCAATTTATAGTCCATTTCATGTTAATGAGTATTTGTGTTTTGCTGCAGGAATGTTAATGTGTCTGATTATAGGATGCCAGCCTAAATACTGGATATGTTGTATGTATATGTAGCTAGCCTTTCTAAAATCTCCAGAGTTTGAAATCTGAAACTCTTCTGGACCTAAACGTTTTCAAAAGAAGATTTTTGGATTTATGTTAGCACTTTTTCCCCCTAATCATCTGAACTACTGAAATCATGTTTTTCTTTTAATTATATGTTATTCCCAAAAATACTGTGAAGAAGATAGAGTTTATTTGGAATAGCATATATCTTATCTTTGGATGATTTTTTTTTTAATGATAAGCTTTTTTTTCATGATTAGTTCTGTCATGGTGGGGTGTTTAGAAATTACATAGACATCCCTGAAATAAAATTAGAATTTCTTTGTCATCTCTGAAACACTAAATTTATTCTTACGATAACATCATTATAGTTCTATTTTTGTCATTCCAGTAGAGATAGAATCACATGCTTTCAAAATGAGTAAAAGGAGGATTGTCCTAGATTTGAAGATGATGCTATATGATAATAACTTTCAGCAAAATATCTTTAGAGAGTAGATTAACAGTTCCCTTTTGACAGTAAGGATCTGGCTCTGAGTTAAAATTTACTTTCAAAACAGCTTATGTTCTGTAGGAATTATTTGCTTTCAAGTCTAGAAAAAAATTTTTACCTTGAGTATTTTATGAACTATAGAAAAAAGTACTTAATAGTTTGTCAGCTTTTACAAATTAAGTTTTTAAAGATATGGTAAGTACAGTAGCAGAAACAAAGGTCATGTACCTTCATTTCCTATTGTCGATATAATATGCATTAAAGACAAAGCAAAATTTTCTACTTGTTCATTATAGCTCAATCTAAATGTAATAAAATATAGTGGGCTTCCCTGGTGGCTCAGTGGTAAAGAATCTGCCTGCCAATGTAGGAGACACGGGTTCGATCCCTGGTCTGGGAAGACCCCACTTGCTGGGAAGCAGCTGGATGTGTGCACCACAGCTACTGAGCCCTTGCACGCTAGAGCCTGTGCTCTGCCTCAAGAGAGGCCACCGCAATGCCAGTCGAGAGTAGCCTCTGCTCACTGCAACTAGAGAAAAAGCCTGTGCAGCAGTGAAGACCCAGTCTAGCCAAAAATAAATGAATAAATAAAAATTTAACAAACAGAAGTCCTTAAAATATAGTAAAAGCTGACAGAGTCAGGATGCATATTTTATTGGGGCTCTCATTTTGTATACTTGGTTAGGTGGGGTGAATATTCGTATGAAACAGATTTTTAGAGTAGAATGGAGATGCTTTCACAGTGGGGACAGTCCCTCCAGCCTGCGTCTTCCCACCTCTGTTCTGGGTTGCAGGTTGGCCGCCTTTTGCAGCAGTTAGCAATGACTGGCTCTGAAGAGGGAGATCCCCGGACAAAGAGCAGCCTTGGAAAATTTGACAAAGTAAGAGCAGATCCTATGCCACGTGAAGGACTCTGTATGGAAAGTTCTGCTAAAATATTAGTGAACCTGCTTTCTTTATTAAATCTTATCTCTCAGTGATGTGTAGATGAAATATACTTTTTAATTATGCTTGGTTTGGCTGTAGAGGATACAATGTTGGATCAGTAACATTTAAAGGAAGGTGTCATCAAAGGTTACTAATGCTCACTTGCTGAAATGTTGAAGTGATGCCATTGTAATGAGAGCCAAAGAGCTGTTAAGATTATTTTTTAAAGTTTGATTTTTAAAAATTGTTACAAAATTAAGTCTATGAATATATGAATCAGCAATAATTGTATGATTTTAAGTGGGTTTCATAAGTTAACGTGGCATTGTTCAGTTGATTTAACTAAATAAAAATTTATCATATTTTTAGTAGGTTGTACGTTCAACTTAGATTAAAATTCAAAGGTTATGTACTGAGTCCCTTCCACCTCTGATCTCTAACCTTCATTTCCTCCTCTAAAGGTTCTTTGTATTATCAATCTTTTGTGTGTCCCTCAAGAAGTCTATATGTATGTTCCTAATATATTTTTAGGAATATGTTTTCCTAATTACAAGTGGTAGGACTGTGTGCACTGTTTGGCTCATGTTCATTTCACATACCAGACTATCTTGTTGATTATTTTATATCAATTTATAGTTTAATTTTTTTCAAATGTTGGGTTTAATATAATTTTCAAGAAGAAAAGCTTTCTACATGCTTGTCTTAATCAGAATTTTGTTCCCTTTATTTATTATTTTTTAAAAATTTATTTATTTTAATTGGAGGCTAATTACAGTATTGTATTGGTTTTGCCATACATTGACATGAGTCCACCATGGGTGTATATGTGTTCCCCATCTGCTCCCTTACTTTAAAGGGATAGTGTTTCACAGTGATTTTTTTTCTCCTGTTTGAACAGAGCTGTGTTGCTGCTTTCCTTGATGTTGTGATTGGAGGCCGTGCAGTGGAGACCCCGCCAATGTCCTCCGTTAATCTCCTGGAAGGGTTGAGCAGAACTGTGGTTTATATAACCTACAGTCAGCTTATTACTCTGGTAATGGCTTTATTCTGTAATAGAATTTTTTTTTTCCTCAAAAGTCATTTATCTAAACATGGACAGACCCATAGATGAATACATTGGGTGAGAAATATACACTGTTAGAAAAATTGATCTCACAAGCAAATGTCCTTTTTACTTTTGCCAGGTGAATTTTATGAAGAGTGTGATGTCTGGAGATCAACTGAGAGAAGATAGAATGGCTCTTGACAACTTACTGGCAAGTCTACCCCAGGCAAAGCCAGGAAAAAGCAGCAGCCTGGAAATGACCCCCTACAATACTCCTCAGCTGTCTCCAGCAACCACTCCAGCAAATAAAAAGAATCGATTGCCTATAGGTAAAGAGAAGTTCTCATATTGAGGCTTTCCTTTAAATTAATGTTTCTTTATTAGGTTAGGCTATTGCTTAGTGATAGGGGGTATAGTTTTCAATAATTTGGAGAAGTTCTTCTTCTTTTTTACTGGGAGTAATTCAGGTTTTAACATTAAAAAAACATTGCACCAGATTAGTTAAAGTTCATCAGTAGGCTTTAGCTTTATCTAGACATACTTTTCATAATTGATTGGAATCATGGCCCTTACGTATACTTAAATTTCAGTGTCTTGGACAGTTTTGAAAATGTGATTTGCTCTAAGTAGTCATTATTTGAATTAGGTAGCCCTGTTCTTTCCACAAAGTTCTAAATAATATAATAAAGTGATATTATTTTAGAAGTTTTTTATTGGTAAAGTTGAAAATATAGTTACTGTTTTTCATTATTAGTAATAGTCAATCTTTTATCACTGAGTTAAAGTCTTTATTATTTTATGAAATAAGGCAAAACTTTCATTTTATTTTGTCAAGTTTATTAAGAATTGGGCTTCCCAGATGGCTCAGTGGTAAAGAATCCACCTGCAGTGCAGGAGACACAGGAGACCTGGATTCGATCCTGGGTCAGGAAGATCCCCTGGAGTAGGAAATGGTAACCCACTCCAGTATCCTTGCCTGGGAGCTTCCGTAGACAGAGGAGGCTGGTGGGCTGCAGTCCACGGGGCCACAAAGACTCAGACATGACCGACATGACCGAGCACACACGCAGTACCATCAGTAGGGATGTGGCATCATGTTCTTCACGTCTTTGGCTTCCATCATCCCACAATGCAATTTTCAAGACTAGAAAAAAAAAAAAGTAAAACTTGCCATTCAGTATTATAGTCTATTTGCATTTTTTTTTTTTAGCATTAAGAAACAAGTGATGTTTGGTAAACCAGAGATTTTTTTTTTCCTCCATGATTATTCACTCGTGTACATTAGTTCTTTCATTTCTTGTCATCCAGAAGTGTCATTATATAAAAGGAAAGGTACCATGGAAAGTAAACTTCGATTGTTTGCCCGTTGTGATTTTGTACAGTTGTGTGACCTGGTCGTTGAACTTATTTCCTGTTGTAAGAGATAAGTCCGTTATTCAGAGGGTCGGTTTTCTTTCTGTTTAATGCCTTCGCAACCCAGGACAACAGTTAGCGGCCATCACTGCCTGGGATTCCTCAGCCACCAGTCTTACTGCTCATATTACTCTAGTAACCCCGTTTGGTGGGTAATAGGCTGTTCCTCTTCTTACATAACTTTTATTTAAGAAATAGTTTATGAAATCGTGCTCCATGTGCATGTTGCTTTTGCTTTATGTAAATTGCTACATGAATTTTGATTACTTGCATTTTTACAAATTGTAAAGTTTATTTCGTAAGAATTCATGTAGTTGTTCATAAAGCTGAATTTAAGCTTACAATTCAAGAGAAGACAGAGTCAGCGAAGAAAGGTGTGAGTGAAGCCTGTTTTAGACTTTTGGAAGTTGGTGTGTACTTTGAGTTTTTGAAAGTATGAGCAATTGATGAACTGATCTGCAGCACTGTGGAGAGAACATGATTGTTTATATTTCTTTCTTCAAGTAGGTCAGCTTTCACTCAAACTGAAGGTGAAAGGCTTTTATTATTGTTGAATGTTTTGGCTTTGTCTGTGTTTTTTATTATTTTGTACAGAAAGAGTATCTATTTAGTATTCTGGTTGTATCAAATTGTAATGGCCTCTGAAAGAAAACTGAAACTTATCACAGAGGACTGAAACCGCATAGAGAAATTGTTACAAGCTACCTAAATCTTTCCTTTTCCAAAGTTCTTACAAGATCTATAGGATGAAATACTTTCTAAAACTATTACTTATTTACTTATTGACAGGGGAAAAAGCACCACAAAATAATTAGATCCTTCATTAGTTTAGACTGTTCCCATAAAGCAGAAAGGACATGTGTATTCAAACAGAACTCTTCTGTATTTTTGAAAAGAGGTTAATTCAGTTCAGAAAAAAACAGTGTTTTGATTCTGTTTTATTAACAGTTGCCTAATTAATGCATATAAGTTTGTATGGCTATCAGATTTCCATATGAAATTTCCTAATGCTTGTGAGTATAGTTATGAGCATGGGAGACCTGTGGCAGTTAAGTCATTTCGTTGTAGAATTAGTTAAAGATATCTTGAAAAGATAAAAGAATAAAATAATGCTTTCCTTGTCATCCCCAAGTCTTAAAGTGATTGAGGCATGTTTGCTGTTCTGCAGGTGTAATCTGTTTGTCACTCCTTGTCAGGTGAACATGGATCACTGTTCCTGTGGATCAGTCTTGGAGGAAAGTTTGTGTCAGTCACTAGAAGAGTACCTGGGAAGATACATATATTTTTTTCTTATTCACATTCTCACCAGTCTTTTTTGTGCATGCACAAGTGTTCTACATTAATAAAAAATGTATTTTTGTATTAATGTGCCATTTTATTCATTTTGTTTTTTCTGTAAATGATCACACTTGAAATTTTTTTGTTAGCAACTCGGAGCAGAAGCCGGACTAATGTAGCTAATGGACTTGCACATGGACCATGAAGGATCAGCGCAAGAAACCATCCAAGAGGTGCAGCCAGAAGAGGTGTTGGTCATTTCCTTAGGAACAGGTCCCCAGCTTACTCCAGGGATGATGTCAGAAAATGAGGTACGATTGTATTGTTACACACACTTACAGCTATTAACCTTAAAAATTTAGATTTTTTTTTTTGGCCATGCTGTGTAGCATGAAGGATTTTGGTTTACCAACCTGAGATTGAACTCATTCCCGCTGCAATGGAAGCTAAGAGTCTTAACCTCTGAACCATCAGGGACAGACTGCTGACCCTGAAGCCTCAGATTCCTGCAGTCCTGAACTGCCCATTGACATCTGATTGCCTGTTCAGTCACCAACACCAGTAGGGTCGTGGTAAGGGATAGGTTCAGTTCTTCTCATTGATGTACTTTCATCTCAGGGGCAGTTAGACCCTGTAAATGGGTTTTTAGTTAAAAAATGATCATTTAATGTTAAGAAGAAATTAAATATGCATTTTCCATGGTTTGTTTTTCTTAACAGCAATCTTTCCGTTGTGATAAACTAATGGCGTTTTATTTTTTTCAGGTCCTCAACATGCAGCTTTCGGATGGAGGACAAGGAGACGTCCCTGTTGATGAAAACAAACTCCACGGTAAACCTGATAAAACCTTGCGCTTCTCCCTGTGCAGTGATAATCTGGAAGGAATATCTGAAGGTGAAGGGTTACTTCATTCAAGGAGTTGTGTGATTCAAGTAATATTTTGTTTTCTGTTCTTTAAAGGAGCCTTATAAATTATAATTATGCCCTCTGTGCCTCTCACCGAGGAGAGTAATGAAGTTTTCCTCTATTGATCTTGAACAGTTGACTGTAAAGATTATTTCTCTGAATAAAATTAAGATGGCAAAAGACCTTTGGTCATATAAAGTAGAGAAGATGTATGTCTTTATTGAGACTTGAATAATACTGAGTTTTATTTCACTAGTATTAAAATATACCAAAGCTTATAGAGCTCCTTTAGAGGGATTAATGCATGTCTAAATGGAAAAAATGGGCTCATAATATTTCAAGACGTTGCGTATACTTTTAACCTTTTAATGAAGCAGAAAGATACAATGGAAATAGAATAGGAATTTAAAAGGAAATAAAAAGGCAAGATTGTAAAGTGAGAATATGTCACTCCGTGTTCAAGGACAAGCTTTATTCATGGAAGAGTTTCAAGGTGATTAACAGTTTAGGATAACATAAACAGTAATAACTTTTCCTCCCCCCCTCACTTTTAAAAATGTAAGTAATGTACATTCATTCTAGAGAATGAAGGAAAAAAATTGAACCATCTGTAACCTTACTATTCTATTAATAACAGTTAACATTTTGGTTTATTTACAGCAAAATTAGGCTTATGCTCTTTTGCAGTTTTTTTGGTTTAACAGTGTAACAGTAACATTTCCCTTTGTAATTGAGCATTCTTAAATAACATGGTTTTTAATGGCTGCTTTCTTTAACTTCAAATGGGCATTTCTCATATTTAAACTTTCTTAATGATTACACAAGTAGATTGTTTCCACTTTTTAGACATTATAAGAAGTCCTGCAACAAGCAACCTTAGATGGAGTTTGACTAGTTCCTTATGATAAATTTCTAAAAGCAGAATTTCTGTCTAAAGGGTGTGTTTATTTTTAGGGTGTAACAGCATTAAAAGCACTTTAATCAGTCTTTTATTTTCTTATCAAGGCATGAAACATTACATGTCGGCTCATGACTGTCTTGTAAAGTTCACTCACAGTATAAACGTCTCTCTAGGTCCTTCAAATCGTTCTAATTCAGTGTCCTCACTAGACCTGGAGGGGGAATCTGTGTCAGAGCTTGGAGCAGGACCTTCTGGGAGTAATGGAGTTGAAGCTCTACAGCTGTTAGAGCATGAGCAAGGTAAAGTGAGGTCGAATTCAGTTGCTCAAGTAGCAAAGAATTTACCTGGTCACAGAATAAGCAATCTGTTTTCCTGTGAGTTGGCTGTGTTTAATTGATTATATAATGACCATTAAACTGGCATTTATTCATAGTTCCTACAGTTCTTAAAAATGTGTTTGGTTGGGAATTCCCTGGCAGCCCAGCAGTTAGGACTTGGCACTTTCACTGTGATGGCCCACTTCAATCCCTGGTTGGGGAACTCAGATCCTGTAAGCTGCATGGTGGAGCCAGAAAAAAAAAAATGTTTAGTTGCTAAGTGGATTAATTATTTAGGCTTAAATTACATAGAAGAATTAAAATGAATTGCTTGAATTGTGTAATATTTGGTATTTTAGTTCTATAGTATTACAATTTTAAGGGGTACTGAGATAAATTCTGAGGACTCAAGGAACTTAGAATAGGGAGAAATTGTAAAGTGCATTGGCAGTTCTGGGTAAGAAATACATGTGGTTCAAAGTGTAGGGAAAAGCTTATAGGGAGAAAATAGTACCCTTGAAGCCTGGCTGGCATTGGCATTGGCTGAAACTAGAGATACTCTAGGTAAAGTAATATTAATAGTATAAGCAAGTCAAGGAGCTGTTTCTCAGGAACTGTTAAGTAGGGTGATAATGTGAGGTTAGGATGAAGAGCAGATGGATCCCTATTGTCCTTGTAGAAAAAAGTTCTTTGGATTTTTTTCATTTAAAGATCACTGGTGGATTTTATGGGAAGTTAATTGCCCTTAACTGGATTTGAGGCAGTGACTTCAGTGGTTGTAAAAATCACCTGGGGAGTTAGGAAAAAGGACAAAAGAAAAGGCATTTCCCATGTCTCATTTCTAGAAATCATGGTTTAATCTCTTTTTAGAAAGGAAAGAGGGTTGCCAGTCAGGTTACATGTGGGTTGAATAAAAGTAAGGCTGAGTTTTACTGCATCAGTTTATCACTATATTATTTAAGATTAAATTTTCTGCAAAAAGCAGAAACCTAAAATAATATTAGCTTAAGATGGAAGTTGAAAGAATATCACTTCTTTAACAAATCTTTTAGGTGATTCTGGTATTCTTTTAAAAAAATATTTATTTATTTGACTGTGCCAGGTCTTGGTTGTGGCCCGAAGGACCCTTAGTTGCAGCTTGTGGGATGCAGTTCCCTGACCAGGGGTCAAATCTGGGCCCTTGTGCATCTTGGATCACTAGTAATCAAAGTAGGGAGCTGTGCTAATTTTAGCTGGGCATCTGTTGTTCAGTGCGGAGCTGGCTAGTCTAGGATGACCTTTGCTTTGTTCTGTGTGATTCCTCCTCTCCTAAAAGCTGGATTCAGCTTGTCCTCGGGGCAGAAGCAAGGATGAGAGAGAGCAGATGTTTGTAAGATCTCTTGAGGCCTCACCTCGCAACTGGCACACTTCCTCTTTATCCTTTCGGACAAAGCAAGTTACCAGGCCTGTCCAAATTCGAAGAAGGGGGCATATATCCCAATTCTTGAACAGTGTCACACTACAGAGGACGGGGAGACAGTTGGTTATGTCAATTACCCCAGTTAACTGACCAGAAGGGGGAGGACATATGTTGAGCTTGGTTCAGAGACGGAAAGAGTACATCCATGAGGGAATAATTCCGTGTTTTGGTACTTTGTGCTGAATGTTCGTGTTCAGATATATAACTTGGAGTTCAAAGACACAAAGTTCTTTAAAGTCGATTTTTAAAATGGTAGCTATGCTGTGATTTTTAAAGTGCTTAATTTTGCTTTTGCTAGCTACCACGCAGGATAATCTTGATGATAAGCTCCGGAAGTTTGAAATCCGTGACATGATGGGACTGACAGATGACAGGGATATATCAGAAACAGTGAGTGAGACGTGGAGTACAGATGTCTTGGGAAGTGATTTTGACCCTAACATTGATGAAGATCGCTTGCAAGAAATCGCAGGTAACTGCTGGTGAATGTCTCTGGAAGATTGCTGTTCGGTTATTTGTATCCACCCACCCTTCATGGGAGGAAGCTTCCGTGCTCTAACACAGTGTGTATGTTAATAACTGGAAAACTGAGATAATTGTATGTGACAAGGCATTTGTGTATTTTTTTTTCCTCTTTACCGAAATATAGGTAGTGTTTTCTCTGTCTGCATTTCCCATACAAAAAAGAAGAACCAATCTTTTGAATTATCTTCTTGTCAATTCTTGTTTGCAGAGCCTAGGATATGTTCTTAATTTATGATTAGCATAGTCTTCTTTTGAAACAAAACACTTTGCCTTAAAATAAATCATGGACCATTTCAAACAAATACAGGAGAGAACAGTACACTGAGCACCATTACCCATCACCCAGATGCAACAATTACACATACACACCTGGCAGTTTTGTTTCATCTCTTCTCCCACCTTTTCATTCCCTCTCCTGATTATGTGATTATCTTTAGGCATGTTCCAGACATTATTTTATTTGTAATTATTTCACGACATATGTTTTTAAAAAATTTTTAAATTTTATATCAGGGTATAGTTGATTTACAGTGTCGTGTTAGTTGTGATTCAGTTACACATGCACATCTGTCTACTCTTTTCTAGATTCCTTTACCATGTCAATTATTGCAGAACATTGAGCAGAGTTCCCTGTGCTATATAATAGGTCCCTAATGACCATATATTCCATATATGGTAATATACATATGTCAGTCTCAAACTCTTAATTTATCCATCCCTGCCCTCCATCTTTTCCCCTTGGTAACTGTGACGTGTCTTTAAAAGGTAACTTTTGCCAGTAACTTTTTTCCAAAAGTTCTTCATCCAATGAAATAGAATTTTATTAGGTTTAATTAGACGTAGTAGAGCGTTCTGAACTTGAATATTTTTAACACAGATGTACAACAGTTTTTAATCTTTCTGTTTGTATTTTTAAGAAGTATAAACAGATTTCTCAATTGGTTTTGGATTATTTTGTTCCAGATGTCAAAGTGATATTTTTCCTTTAGGTGAGCTGTATTTGGGCAATAAGCTGTATTTGCAGTTGAATGAATGCTACAAAGAGATGTGTATTTTCCTGCAAATATACTTTATTGCTCTGAATATGTGGCTAGTGTGCCAGAAAAAAACATTTGGCCAGTATAACTTTCTGTGGTTAAATGTCTTTGAGTGTTTTTAATCCCCGAAGGACTATAATTATTAGAGAAGTGCTGAGGACACACAAAATTTGCTGAAAAACAAGAGTGGAAAGCTCGTTGCAATGACATGACTTAATGAACTGTGTTTTCTCAGTGGAGACCAAGGTGAATAATAGGAAACTGATTGAAAAGGCATTTGTGCTATTGTGACCCAAGTGGGAAATTTGTGTTTTTAGTGGTTTTATTGATCGAAGTTACTCTTACCTTGGCTTTTTTCTTGTGAGTAGAGAGATTTTGTTAGCTTAGTGTTTGCCCTTTTTCCTTTATCACTGCTCTTTCCCTGAGGATCTTTGTTAACCCTTTGCTCCCCCTTGGTTATGCAGGTGCAGCAGCAGAGAACATGTTGGGCAGTTTACTGTGCCTGCCAGGCTCAGGGTCAGTGCTTCTTGACCCCTGCACTGGTTCCACCATATCAGAGACAACAAGCGAAGCTTGGAGTGTAGAGGTATTGCCAAGTGACTCAGGTTAGTATGCTGTCACTGTTTGCTTTTTGATTTGCACAGAAGTTTTAACTGTAAGGCATCCTAGTTTCTATATTATGTATACCTTTTGTCAGATATACATTTGACAAGTATGAGGCAATAACATTGCTAAAAACTTCAAATGGTAAATTAGTTTAGGATGTTTTGTGTCCATCAAGAAAAAATGTAGTTTGGATGGCAGAGGCTAAGATAACAGATGCTTTCTGACTTGGTTCAGTTATCTTCAAAGCAATTGTTAGTACCTTATCAGGATTCTATGTGGAACATTGAGTTCAGTGTCTCCCACTAACTTACTGCAAGAGAAGAATAGCAGCACAGCTTGAACCTTGAGTGGTTGAATACCTGGTAATAAGCATGTTTAGATTTGGAGAATTTAACGCAAAGATAACGAATGTATTTTTGAAATGCATTGAAATTGAGACTCTGCAATCCCAACAGTTCTTTTGTGCAGGGTTATTATAAATGTGGTGGTGGTTTAGTTGCTCAGTTGTGTCAACTCTTGCAGCCCCATGGACTGTAGCCTGCTAGGTGTATTTTGTACTTTCTCTTATGTATTGCATTTCTGCTTTTTTCTGCTTATGAATTTAAATCTTTGTCTTCAACTAAATATCAACTACCAGGATGCAAATATAAGCACCTGGGTATCTGAATTACATTCTGGTTCATCTGCTCGACTCAAAAATATGAAGTGATTTTGATATGTGTTTTTTAACCTTACCACATTCAGACATGCTAACCTGTCCATAAGGAGATGGTAGGATTAGCTCACTGCCAAACATCCGTGAAAGTGAAGTTTCTCAGTCGTGTCCGACTGACTCTTGGTGACCCCATTGACTGTGGCCTACCAGGCTCCTCTGTCCGTGGGGTTTTCCAGGCAAGACTATTGGGGTGGGCTGCCATTTCTTTCTCTAGGGCATCTTCCCAACCCAGGGATCGAACGTGGGTCTCCCGCATTGCAGACAAGTGCTTTACCCTCTGAGCCACCCTAGGAGTTATTTTTTAGAAAGTGGTTGATTTAGTGGCAAGCTCACCTGTATTCTTTAGTTTACTTTTTAATCAGAAGAAAGAATACTCTGAGATTAGTGATCTGGAAGCAGAGTTTTCATCTGTGCACAGTGAACTTGCCTGTATCGGGATAAAACCCACAACCTTGACTTCTTTAACACTTGATCTAACTGACTTTGCTGACTGGCCCAGACTTGGAGGTCTGTTTGCACTGAGTCCATTCATGCCTCAGTAGCTTTCTTCATTTGGGTCACAAAAGCTGAAACTGATGTGTAGCAGAATCACTAATGTGGTACCTCACTTCTGCTTAGAGGCCCCAGATCTAAAGCAGGAAGAGCGACTGCAGGAACTGGAGAGCTGTTCTGGACTGGGTAGCACATCTGATGATACGGATGTCAGGGAGGTCAGTTCCCGCCCCAGCACACCAGGCCTCAGTGTTGTGTCGGGTATGTCTGTCTTGTTTTAAGGAATAAGGACTTGAAGGTGTGTTCCCACTTCCCCCTTTATAAACTCAGTAGCAAAGATAGATATTTTGTTTAAGATCTGAGTAACTCCCAGGAAACAGTTATTTCTACGGGATCTAACATCTATGAGAAGTTACCATGTGCCTTTATAGAACTTGTCAGAGTAGCTGATAGACAGTCTGTGTGTGTGCCCTCTATAACTATCTGTTCTTGGTAGCCTCTGCCACTGTATTTAGCTGTCGTGTGGTAATTCTGATTATGTTATACAAATCAAGGTAAATATATTTAAGCAATAGTACAAGAAAGGATATAATACCAAACAGCTCCCTTGTAAAGAACTGGGACACAAAAAAATGTGAGACTATATACATTTCTCCAAACTTCATATACTTTTTGTCTGGTTATTTTGTTGTTCTTGCTCTATATTTTTGTACCATATATATATATATATATATAAATTTTTTTTTCTGAAGGTATAAGTGCAACCTCTGAGGATATTCCCAATAAGATTGAAGATCTGAGATCTGAGTGCAGCTCTGATTTTGGGGGTAAAGATTCTGTCACTAGTCCAGACATGGATGAAGTCACCCATGGTAAGAAGGGGAAATGAGAATGACTTTTATTAATAGAAATGATCACATCCATGACTGAAACTGTCAACCTTAACACATTGCCGATGGTGATATCAATTGTACATCTTTGGGGCATTATATGTATAAGGCCTTAAAATAAGGTTCACATGCTAAATTTCATTCAGTTAATCCACTATAGGAATCAGTCATAAGGAAACAATTGATGTATGGAGAAAGTCTTATGCACCAAGATATTCTTCATAATATTTATATTGGTCGAAAACTTAAAACAACCTAAGAACTGAAAAATAGAATGGCTAAGTGAATTTTGAAGTAACCACTTATTAGAACTTGCACAGCTGTTTTTTTTAATGCTTTAAAGAATATGAAATAATTTGGAGAAATACCTAGAACATAATACCACTTGGAAATTTTATCTTAAAGCATTTTATATATAAGATAATAAAATGTAAAAAAGCAACCTATCCTAAAGAAAGCACTGGGAAGAAGGACCAGAGTGCTAGTAAGCAGGGATTTTATATCCTGTGTAATAATGGTTTTTTTTTTTTTAATTTATTTTTAAATTGAAGGATAATTGCTTTACAAGATTTGGGTACTGGGTTTTGAAGTACTTTTATTTTCACATGTTTGTTTGTTCTAAAGCAAGGTTTCTTACCCTCAACACTATGAACATTTTGAGTCAGGTAATTCTCTATTGTGGGGCCTGTCCTACGGCACTGTAGGATGTTTAGCAGCATCTCTGGCCTCTATTGGAAGCATACCATCCCCTTCTTATGCATTCCTGGCAACCAAAAGTGAAAGCTGCTCAGTCATGTCTGACTCTTTGTGACCGTATGGACTAGACAGTCCATGGAATTCTCCAGGCTAGAATACTGGAGTGGTTAGCCTTTCCCTTCTCCAGGGCATCTTCCTAACCCAGGGATTGAACCCAGGTCTCCCGCATTTCAAGCGGATTCTTTACCAGCTGATCCACAAGGGAAACACAAGAATACTGGAGTGGGTAACCTATCCCTTCTCCAGTAGATCTTCCTAACCCAGGAATTGAACCGGGATCTCCTGCATTGCAGGCAGCTTCTTTACCAACTGAGCTATCAGGGAACAACCAAAAATCCTTGCCAAATGATCAGTTTGGTGGCACAGTAAGCCCCAGTTGAGAACCACTGTTCTAAACCAGCAGTTTTCAGAGTGTAGTGTCCATGGCCCACTGAGGTCCCTTATGACCTCTCGAGGGGTTGGGGAAGTATGAGGTCAAAACTGTTTTCATATAATAAAAGGTTATTGTCCTTTGTACCATACTGATGTTGCACTGATAGTGCATAAGCAAAGCTTGGTAAATTTGCCGAGGCCTTCAGGACAAAGCAGGACCAGGCTGCCAGTCACTGTATTCTTTTCTCAGAGTTAAAAAAATGAAAGTTTTACTTATGAATGTGTTTGATAAAGTAGTAAAAATTATTTAATTTTATATCTCAACCCTTGAGTACACATCTGTCTAATATTCTGAAGACACAGGAAGTATCCCTAATGGATTTCTGCTGCATTCTGAAATGTGATGATGTGTCTAAGGAACAGCTTATATGATTGAATTATGAGCTGAAGTAGCTGTTTTTTGTTTTTTTTTTCTTTTTTTCCTTATTTGTTTTTTTCATAAAACATCATTTTTACTTGAAAGAATGATAAGCTGTAGTTATTGGTACTTGGGTATTTGGCAGACATTTCTTGAAAATTAACAAAATGAGCTTGTTATTTCAAGGAAAACAATTACAGGGTAGAGTTTGTTGCCAGTGATAAAATTCAGGCTTTCAGATAGAAATCAGAATTTTGGAAAGCTTTGTGTCTACCTCCATGAGTATGACAGATTACTGCTGTTTAAAAACTTTTCTGGTGAGATTGGTGGTGATACTTGAGAGCGTCATTTTTTCTCGATATTATGTGATGAATGGTGTCAACATTTCGAAGATCTACATTTATCTAGTTGAACCAATATTTTCAGATGACCAACACATGATGTTACAAAATCATGCTTGGGTAAAAGTTTCCTTCAAAGTGTTTAATGTAACAGTACAAAAAGTTCATTGGTCTGGTTTCAGCTTCCAAATTGTAGCTAACCTTTAAAAAATAGTTACTACTGCCAAGGTTTGGTATAGTATTCGAAGAGTAATATCCACAGTTTCCTGAAAAGGCTGTTAAAATATTATCTCCTTTCTACTTGCATATCTGTGTGTGATCAGCTTTTCCTTATATACTTCAACCACAACAGCACAGTGCAACAGATGGAAAGCAGAAGCAGATATGAGAATTTAGCTGTGTTGTATGAAGGAATTTGCAAAAATGTAAAAGTGTCACTCTTCTGGCTTTTTATTTTGGAAAATATAGTTACTTTTCACCTAAAAAGGTTATTTGTGTTACCATTTAATGAGTGTATTCAATTGAATTAATATATATAACATTTTAATCTAAAATTTATTAAAAGTTTAAATTTTTTATTTATATGTTCTTTTCAGTTTTCATTGCTAGTATAGTTAACTATCATTAGATATAACCAGCCTTATATGAGATATATAAGATATATCTTGTTATATATCTTATATTAGTTATATTAGATATATATAACCTTATATATAAGTAAGGTTTTAGGGTTAAGAAATTTTAAGGGACTTTCCTGGCACCCCAGTGGTTGAGACTCCACACTTCCACTGTCAGGTATGTGGGTTGGAACCTGGTTGGAGAACTAAGATACCACATGCTGTGCGGTACAGCCAAAATAAAAAATAATAATTTAACGAAATTAAGCCTGTTTACATGACCTAAGACCAAAATCTTGAGAACTGATAATTCTAAGCTATCTTTCCTAATGATAAACTATTTCTGTAATTTTTAGAAAGGAAAGTAATTATAAGACAGAACAATAGGAAAATCAAATGGAAAAGTCATACTATCATTCATTATCAAAAAGAACTCAGACTCAGAAAGTTCAGAGCAACAGTTTCTTTCATATATTTGTGAATTTTACTCTCTGCATACTTATGTGTTTAATAGTCTCATCTTGATTGTTTAGACACATGCTTAGAGGGGGCTTCCTAGGTGGCACAGGCGTCAAGAATCTGCCTGCCAGTGCAAGATATGCAAGAGACGTGGGTTTGATCCCTTGGTGGGGGAGATCTTCTAGACTAGGAAATGGCAACCTGTTCCAGTGTTCTTGCCTGGAAAATTTCATGGACAGAGGAACCTGGTGGGCTACAGTCCATGGGGTCGCAAAGAGTTGGACACGACTGAGCAAGCACTCATGCTCAAAGGAGTCATCTTTTACTCTAGCTTTAAAATAACGTATTCTAGAAGTTCAAGTTTGTTTCGTGGGATAATGTAGCTTGACTCACTTTTGTTATGAGTTCTCTTTTGCTGAGAACAATAGTGAATTTCAAGTTTTAGAACTTTTAATTTATGCTCCTTCTGTAGGTAGTATTGTCTTTGTTTTTATAGGTGAAGGCAAAGTGGACTCAGGAAACTTACAGCATTCTGAAAGTTTTGATGATTTTCATCTTCTGGCTCTGCTCTTTGCAATAATCACAATGTAATTTGGCCATTAAAAGTAATAGGCATATGGGTACTAGACCACTTAAACATAATTAAAATCCATGTATGTAGGTAAAAACCTAAAGTGAATCTGACGTAATCAGAATATACTGTTCATTAGGCTGTTTTTCTGGTATGCTCCTCAAGTTCTGACTGGTCAAAAAGGAAGGCTGTGGGGGAGAGAGCCTTTTCCGCTGTGTGTGGGCTGCCTGAGTCGTGCCTTCTGACGTGGCCACACCGTCTGCCCCCTCTCTTTCAGGTGCCCACCAGCTGACCTCGCCCCATCTCAGTCAGAGTCTCTGCTTGCCATGTTTGACCCACTGTCTTCGCACGAAGGTAAAGTAGTCAGGTGAACTTTCTGGCCCGTTTATCACGGCCGGAAGCACAAAACTACATCCCCTTTGTTCATGCCCTTTGGGACCAGTTGTGTCTCAGCTGAGAACGTTTTTTCTGTGTTGCAGGGGCAGCTTCTGCCGTGGTGAGGCCGAAGGTTCACTATGCCAGGCCGTCGCACCCACCCCCAGACCCCCGATCCTGGAAGGGGCTGTGGGAGGAAACGAGGCCAGGCTGCCCACCTTCGGTTCCCATATCCTGACTCCAGCTGAGATGGAGGCGTTTAAGCAAAGGCACTCGTACCCCGAGAGATTAGTTCGCAGCAGGAGCTCCGACGTCGTGTCTTCTGTCCGGCGCCCGATGAGCGACCCCAGCTGGAACCGACGCCCGGGGAATGAAGAGCGAGAACCCCCAGCCGCAGCCACTGGTGCTGCTGCTTTGGTGGCTGCGCCTCACTCTTCATCTTCATCGCCGAGTAAGGACTCCTCAAGAGGAGAGGTACGGGGCGCAGGCGGTGCAGAAGAGCTTGCTCGCTGTGCTCAGCTACAGTTGGTGTTCCATCTGCCTAGTTCTCTTGATACCTGGATTAATGCAGAATATATAAATCTAGGGTGAAGGAGGGACAGTAGTCATGTCTAAAGGTGGTTTGTCAGTCTGGTATGTCCAGCACCTTAACCCACTAAAAAATCCCTCTACTTTGGTTTTGTGGTATCTTGCATTTTTATGATACTTTTAACTTTTCTACGAGTGATTTTGTATCTCATTTAAACCTCACAGTTTCCTTCAGAGATGGATAGAGGAATTGCTTTTTCCTTTTTCCAATAAGTTGTTATTTTTAATTTTTCAGCACTCACAGAATTACTAAAAAGTTGGAATGAGACACAAAGAGCCTCCCTCCCCCAGCCTTGTGAGACTCAGGTGCCAACCTGATGCCCCAGTGCATATTTCTCTGTCTTTCTATGCAGAGAAACATTTCCAGTTCAAGAACAACAGAACTCATGTCTCTCATTCTGTGTTTGCAATTCCCTTCTCCAGCAGTGAGAAGCCTGCTTTCATGATTCTTCATGTAGGTACTTAATTGATGAGTCTCCCTGTGTGTAATGAATATCCCACCCCCACCACTGAACCCTCCAGGGGTGCCCTCATTTCCTTTCTTAGGTTCTGATATCCCATTCACATGGATGCGCTCAGAGAAGGTGTTTTTAGTTCCAATTTTGTAGATGAAAAAAAAAAATAAAATGATTTGTCTAAGGTCATATCGTAGATTAGTAAAGGAATTATAGTCTCTGCCTTTTGGCATGTAGTCTTAATGATAACCCATAACTGATGATAAAAGCAGCAACTTTGCCATTGGTCACATCTGACTTTGAGCAGCTGTGCCACATCCAGTCTGTATAACTTTGGGGAAGGTGGGGAGATAACCTTTTTAGCCTCATATTTCTCATCTATAAAGGGCTTAATAATAATATTTATCTCCTGAGACTATAAATATTATTGTTAAGCCCTTTGTTGCCCTGGTAGCTCAGTCGGTAAAGAATGTGCCTGCAATGCAGAAGACCCAGGTTTGATCCCTGGGTCAGGAATATACCCTGGAGGAAGGTGTGGCAACCCTCTCCAAGATTCTTGCCTGGAGAATCCTATGGACAGAGGAGCCTTGCAGGCTATGCTCCATGGGGTTGCAAAGAGTCAGACACAACTGAAGCCACTTAGCACCCACAAGGCTACTGTGAAGTTTAAATGAGGTAATACATGTTTTTCATTCAGTGTTTGGCACACAGTACATACTTAGTCTCATTATTAATACTATTGCTACCGTCCCTCCAAATCTCTAGATTTTATCTGCATTGCATTTAGCCATCCCTTATGAGTATTTATTGAGTGCCTACTCTATGCTGGACTCACTACCCTTTTGGCTTACTAACAGTAGTGAGATAATGCCTACCCTCAAGTAATCAATCAGTCTAGTGCTTGAAAGGTATACGTCTATGTTCCAGAAGCTGCCTGTACCACAATAAGAACAGTTGTGCTTTGAAGACAAATGAGTGGTTTTTGTATTTCACAGACTAACTAAAATCCTTTTCATGGTAATTTATCCTGCTGTCCAACTACAAATAAAACATCAAACTTTTTCTACAGACTGAAGAACGCAAAGATAGCGATGATGAGAAATCAGACAGGAACAGACCTTGGTGGAGAAAACGTTTTGTTTCTGCCATGCCCAAAGGTAATTTCATAAGACATCAGAATGCAATAATAGCAACAAGAAGCAAAGCCCCTAAATCTCTTTCAGAGAGCTAAAATTTCAACTCCTCTGGGAGGTTCTCACAGAGCCTAAGTTTCATGCTGTTTTGAGGTTATAGAAAATGCTTTCACTCAGGTGAATGCTAAGGTACAGCTTTAGAAGCGATAGTTCTTGTTCTTTGCAGGAAGTGGTAGTGGTTTCATAAATGAAAGTCAGGCAGGTCACAGTTGTTTAAATATTATATTCCATTGAAGTTAAACATGTAGGACTTTTGACATATGTATTGCTAATAATTACTGCAGGAAAAAGGGATGCTATTAATAAACATTGAAAATTCATTCTTTACATTCTTGGAATAAACTTAAGCTTCTTATGTTTATAATCATTGAGGATGATAATACCCTGAATATTAGTGTTTATTCTGGAAGGCAGTGGTGTAGCATTGTTCGCTTTTTGTGTGTGAATAGCCTGGCATCATTCCAGTAGGTATTGAAATCTGAGTTGGCAAAAGCATCTCTTCTAGGAAGGAGAGATTATCCAGGACTAAAGGGAGGGGTCTTCTGAAGGCCCCTTCTTGGCACTGTGGTGCTCAGGAGCTGAGGAGCACTGCTCTCACGCCAGACTCACGCCCACTAGAGGAGGAGAGAATGAGGCTCAGAGCTTTGAATGTGTTGTGTTTTTTTTGAGCAGAGGTTAAGAGGTAGTGGTTTTGATTCAATCCCAATAGATTCCTGTTAAATCCTTCTTCCTGTGGCAGATGACCTCAAAGCAGATTCTGAAAACTTCTTTAAGAACCTTCAGTGCTATGTTAAGAATGATAATCAGTGGACACTCGGGATTTCTTAGCTTTTAAACTTTTCACCTTCCTTTCACTTAGAAATGTTGGCACACCAGTTAACTCCAGAATGACTGCTGTCTGCCGAGTAGTGCAGTATGTTATATGTCACACTACTGACTTTATTTAATTTCCAGCTCCTATACCATTTAGAAAGAAAGAAAAACAAGAAAAAGACAAAGATGATCTGGGGCCTGACAGATTCTCAACACTCACAGGTTTGTAGACCCATGGACTTCCTGGCTCCTTCATTCCCCAGAGCACATATTTCATAACACTTTCTCTTGGTGCCATAAACGCTGCCTTTTTAGACGAGTGTGTCTGTGTGTACAGTGGGGAGTATGTTCTTCATAGCTCTGTGGTTTCCACTTGGCGGCCACAGTGAGCTCTTCCTGCAGACCGCCACCACCATCATCATCCTCATTGTCATAACTTCCGTTTATGATGAGGTCCCTGACCCTGAGCCTCTGGGCCTGCCCTGGCACCCGACATCTTAGTGGGATGATGACCTCCCATGCCTTTGAGGAAAGTGTGGTGACGGTTTTAGCGCTGTGCATGCCGTATCTTTGGATCACTGACAGTAGTTTCCTTTAACGTTGATCGTAGAAGTCTCAGTTTATTTCCGTCTATAGTTCTTGATTATTCAGGATCACTGAAATTCTGTTTTACCTAATCATTTCCTTTTTTCCTGAGAAGTATTCAAACAACATCAGTAGATGTGTAAACTTGACCAATTTTTTTACAGCTTGAATCATTTTAACATTGTTATCTGACCCAAGGAATATATAACTAGGGGTTGGGTTCTTACCTCATGCAGCATTTGTATTTCTCCAGCTTTTTGGCTTATTATGAATGAACACCCTGGAAGGAAAAAGTATGAGAGGTAGTATTGACAACCCAACCATGAGCTTGATAGCTGTGTACTGTCTCCAGTGATTGCAGAGCATCTGGAGGGAAATTAATTTCTCATCTCTCTTTTTCTTACGTTGGTTTTAAATTATGTTATCCTACTCAGGTAAAATGAAGGTTTTTATTGTAAAATGGGATAAGTTTCAAAAGAACATCCTCCTCAAAGAGCTCAGCATAGTACAGGTAGAATCCCATTTCACCGCATAGCCCCGTCATGTCTAGCTCTG
The DNA here is from genome assembly GCA_917880005.1 of Nanger dama. Classification (NCBI taxonomy): domain Eukaryota; kingdom Metazoa; phylum Chordata; class Mammalia; order Artiodactyla; family Bovidae; genus Nanger; species Nanger dama. The sequence goes on along the minus strand of CAKJTW010000018.1, from coordinate 10,834,129 downwards.
AAATACATGTAGACAGTTGTATGTCCCGGCGTACCTTCCTGTTTATTTAATGAAATGACTTTCCTGGAATAAAGGGTTTTTAACAGCAGTAGCTGTGCTTTCAGGCCAGGTTTCCTGCTGAGAGCAGTCAGGCCTCATTCAGCCAACAAATACTTGTTGAACATCTGACTCATGCCAGGCACTCTGCTAAGGGTTGTAGGTGTTAAGTCAAATCACACATGAATCTTGGCCCTTAGTCTGATTGAGAAGAATTGGAAAGGCATACTTTTGGCAAGATTTTCATGTTTCCTTACCATGCTCCTCGTTTTAGACCACTACCACCATTTACAGAGTGGAATACTCAATGAAGAAATCTCAGGTTTTCAAAATGTTGAATTAGTAACTTTGGAGAAGTTTAAAATTATTTTTTATTCGTGTCTTTAGGCGATACAGTTTTCTTAGTTCTCGGTGCCTAAAGGAGAAGCTAAGTTGACTAAGCTTTTCCCATAAAATATTCCATTTTGTCTGTGTTTGATTCAAGCAGTTTAGTTGCCCTACTGGTGCAGAGATTTCTACCCACTTTTAATTAATGACTCACTGAAAAGTATCATTAAATCAATTTTTTGAAATGTTATGAATTTCTTAACAGTCTGTGCATCATCTTGCCACCTTAACTTTTCTTCATATTCTTTCTGAATCTTTCCATATCTAGACATAGCTTTTCATGATTAAATCAGAGTTGTATCCTTTTACCAGATGTTATTTCATAAACCCTCTCCCAGTGTCTCCTAGACATAGGTGGTTTTTTAAATCGTTATTGGCTCTTAGATCATCTATCATGATTTTATGGCAATGTAAACCATTCTCTTGCTTTTGGATATTTAATCATATGCAATTTTTTGTTTTTACTATGAAAAACTACTTAAGTTGGAACACTCATCCCCTTGTACATATAGCATTTTTTGTATGTGTTATTTGTTCTTGTTTATTGTCCTCAGATAAATTTTTTTTAATGGCACTATAGAAATAAAGGTTATAAGCAACATTATTGCTTTCACTATCTTTAGCCTTTTTTCAGAGCCTTCAACAGCACTCAAAACCAATAGCAAAAACAAGATTTTGTAACAATAAAGGTTTTGTAAGTTTGCATTTTGAAGAAGATCATGTTTTATTAGGACTCTCTTACCATGCATTGAAATTATTATCGCAGAAATTAAATTAAATTATTTTGGAGTTGTTTCTCAGTTTACCACAGTTTTACAGAGACACAAACACTAAATATTGTTTTTGGTAGAAAGAGAAGAAGAACCTGTGAGCATGCCACTTAACCTCTTTCTACTTTGATTTCCTTTTCTTGAAAATAGGGGTGGTAATGGTACCTCCCTTTTAGGGTTATTGTTTGGCACAGTTCCTGGCACGTGCTAAGTACTCAATAAATGTCAGCTGCTATTCACATTAGCTGCAGTTAACACATAGGAATATATAAATTCTAGTGATTTTTTTTTTAATATATGTTTTAAGACTTTTTTAAAAAATGAGATTCTACCAGAGTGTGGATATTACCTGCTTGGCCTAGATCTGTCTCAGGAATTTAGATTTCACCATGGAACTATGTTTTGTCCCATAGATCTGTAGCACTTCTTTGCTTTGTTAACTGTTACTTAGTGACTTTGCCATCTGACTCCAGGAAAACATAACTGATGTGCTTATTTTGCTGACAGGATAGTGGGCCTGTCAGTAACCAGGGCTGCACCTGTGCTGGTGGTAAGCCTTTTCTCTGTGTACCCCAGGCACAATTCAGGCACTCTCTCAGAATGTCTAGATTCTCTGGGAGCGCCTCTGACACCACTGGATGCACAGAAGTGCTCTCTAGTCCACCACCTGTAACTGTCCTGGTGAGATTCAGTGAGATTGAATATGAATTACCTGAAGGTTTTAAATACGGTGTAGAGAGAAAAATTCATGGAGGAAAAGTGGAGGAAGGCATTTTAAAAGTATTTAAAAGGGTTAAGTCTGAATACATTTTTTTTTTTCCTCCTTCAGCATAGAGATGTCTGAATAAATGAAGCCTGCATATAAAAATGCCTTGTTGGAAGTTCTGTTAGCATGCATTGCTAATAACAGTGATTGAAGTGTAAACACTGTAGAATCCCATCATCCATTCAGTCTGCACTGAACTGTTTGACAATGTCATGCAGAAATCTGACGATGATGAGAAAGTGGAGCTAACGGTCCCAATTTCGTGCCTTGGCAAGGCTCTCAGACCTAGGCCTGGGAGAGTAGGCCGCTGCATGGTGCCTCTTATAACACTGAGATATGTGCTCTTTTTAAGTCTTACCTCCTAATCGGCCTTTGGGATTATGCTACTGGTGTCGTACTAACATCAGAGTGGGTGCAAACCAAGGGGCACTGATTCTCCTCCTCCTTTCCCTCCTGCAGATGATCCCAGCCCGAGGCTCAGTGTACAGGCTCAGGTCGCTGAGGATATTCTGGACAAATACAGGAATGCCATTAAACGCACCAGCCCCAGTGAGGGAGCGCTGGCAAACTACGAAAGTGCAGGTGACCATCCCGATACAGAACGGAACAGGAACTTTTCTGTCACTGCCGTGAACGTGGTCTGAGCTGAAAGTAGCCTCTTTCCTTTTTAACTTTTTCTTTTACATTGGAGTATAGTCAATTGACAGTGTAGTTTCAGGTGCACAGCAGAGCAACTCGGCCATACATACACATGTATCCATTCTTCCAAGTAGCCTTTTAGTAGCTCCCATAAATAGCTGTCAAAAAACCATAGTATAATCCCCAAGATTACTATTAGAGCGTCTCTGGAAGAGTCTCTGACAAACTGAACATGAGTTGGCTCAAGGGGGACTCACAGGAGCCTGAGAAAACCTCCTACACTTTTTTAAGTTTTAAAATAACAAAAAAGTTGGAATAGTACAGTGAAGGTCTGTTATATTCCATCTGCCTAGACTTACTGGTTGTTAATGTTTTGCCACATTTTTATATGTATTTTTTTCCTGAAGCATTTGAAATGATCTCCTAAGAATAGAGATTTGTTTTCCACATAGGCACAGTGTCTTTGTTATACTAAGGAACTTTTAGCTTCTTTTGATTGCAAACATGCATGTATTATCTAAATGGATACATCAGAAACATGGAAACAACCCTGGGGGCACCACAGGTCTGCGCTGCCTGCATCTGGGCGTTTGTCCCTGGCTCGTTCTCAGGCGGGGAGGACTGGGGGGTTGTCCCTTGGAGTGAAGATGAGGGGTCTCAGTGTGGCCTGGCCGAGAGGGTCACAGCCAGCTGCTTCCTGACTGGGCAGGATTCCACGTCTGTAACACAAGGGTGTTACGTGAAATGATTTCTGAGACCCCTTTTAGTTCTGTGGTTCAGTGATTGTGGTTACAGAGTATTATCTCTATTAAGTTGATAAAGGTTTTCATTGTTTTGGATTACAGTTGGATAAGAAGTAAAATTATTCTCAGTTGCTCTCTTGATATATTATCCTTGCTGTCAGTTTATTTATGTGTTTGTAGTTTCTTTTTCCCTTTCTCTCTCAAAGAACTCTTTTCAGAAGGCACAGCTTAATTTATTGTTGAGTTGCTCTGAATACCTACCAGTGCCAGAATATTCCATATCAACTTGCTTTTTCTTTTTTGCGGGGGGTGGGATTTATTTAGAAGTCATGGGTGACGGTGAAAGCGCACACGACTCCCCTCGTGACGAGACCCTGCAGAACATCTCGGCTGATGATCTCCCGGATTCCGCGAGCCAAGCGGCCCACCCTCAGGATTCAGCCTTCTCTTACAGGTATTTCTTGTATACGATTTAGAACCTTTGGGTTTGAATTTTTCATCACCGTTGCAGTCACTTCAAGTCAGGTGCTTTCTTGAGTCCCTTAATAAATATATAAAGCAGGGAGGTAAGACTTTGCTCGCCTTGTGGATGTCATATATCAAAGGCTTTAAGTCAGAGAATGCAAAAACCAAGCAAACCTCATGGGCTCACGGGGACCACATATTGTTGAGTAACCCACTTCCCAGTAAGCCTACTGGAGCCCTCCCAGTTCATCATCTTCCTCATTCCCTCGCTTTCTAACACGGTTTGGGAAAATGACTTCAGAAGCCTGAAGCGCTGTGCACAGGCTCAGTTGCTCCAAGGCGGGTGGGATCTTCCTGGATCAGGGATTGAACTCCTGTCTCCTGCATTGGCAGGCAGATTCTTTGCTACTGAGCCTCCAGGGAAGCCCCCGGATGATCAGTTTTAAAGCATCAGTCATCTGTCCATCTCTCCGTTTCTGTCTCTGTCTTTCTAGCTTTTTAAACTTTTTATTTTAGAAACCTTCTAGGTTGTACAAAATGGGAAGATACAGCAATGTACCTATTCCCCAGATCTGTTACTAATACATGGCCAATATTGTTTCATGTTTACTTCCTCCCCCACTTAATTTAAGTAAACTCTTAATAGCATATCATTTTATTTACTTTTATTGAGGTATCGTTGATTTATAATATTGTTTAAGTTTCAGGGGTACAATGTAGTGATTCACAGTTTTAAAAGATCATACTCCATTTACAGTTATCATAAAATAATGACTATATTCCCTGTGCTGTACATATCATTTTATCATTAAATATTATGGAGCTTTATACTTTTTTCCTACAGTAAAACGGGGTTGGGGGTAGTGGGAGACAATTTTTATTTTCCAGCCATGACTTCACTGTTTTATATAGATTTGGAATCTTTACAAAGTAGGCAAATATTACAATTGATTGAGCTGATTTATAAATTACTCATTTTCGGGAAGCAAACCATTAAGGTGGGTCTCAGAACCAGTCAGATGAGGTGGAAAAGTGATAATCCTGCAATAGGAGCAAACTCTGGCTTGCTCTCAGAGGTGTTTTGACTCTTTATTGGGAGGCAGCCTCAGCCATTCTGAAGAAGCTCTGATCCGCGCCTCTCCCAAGACCCTCCCCATTGTTGAGGAGGGTGATGTCTTGCTGAAGGGCGCTCTGCCAGGTGGTAACAGGAGGTTCAGTGGTCAGAAATTGAGCAGAGTTTTGATCAATACAGAGTTTTGATCAACAGGGCAACAGAAAGGTCTTCTTGTCACAAGCTTGTCTTGTGGCAGGATCAGCATTTCTTGAGAAATGCAGTGGAAGGCTTCCTTAGTTTGGGTGCTGAGATGGTCCTGATGACTTCTGTTAATTCCTTCCCAACTTGGGCAAAATCTGGCTTTCTGACTCGTCATCACATTTAGCATAGAATTCAGTGGATGTTGGAAGGTCAGAAAGGATTTGTTTGATTCTAGTGACTTTACCAAATGGTCCTTGCTCAGAGCACCTTTACAACCTTGCTTCTCAGATAACCAGAAAGCCCACTCATTAAGCAAGGTGTCAGTAAGTTAAAAATTGTCTTTTATTTATGACCATTTGAAACATTTGAGTCCTGAGCTAGCCTATTAATTTGTGTGTGTGTGTGTGTGCTAAGTCACTTCAGTTGTATCCGACTCTTTGCAACCCTGTGGACCATAGCCCACCAGGCTCCTCTGTCCATGGGATTCTGCAGGCAAGAATACTGGAGTGGGTTGCCGTGCCCTCCTCCAGGGAATCTTCCTGACCCAGGGATCAAACCTGTGTTTCTTACGTCTCCTGCATTGGGAGGCAGGTTCTTTACCACTAGCACCACCTGGGAAGCCCATTAATTTGTATAGTAAATATGATAATAGTTTATAGAACGTGACCATATCTGGACAAAGAAATGACTATATTTTCATCTGTTTTTAGAGATGCAAAAAGAAACTGAGGCTCGCTCTTTGCTCTGCGGATTCTGTGGCTTTCCCAGTGCTAACCCACTCAACAAGAAACGGTTTACCAGACCATACAGACCCGGAAGGTAGGTTGCTACGTGAGAGTTTATTTTTTTCCTGTGCTTTATAGGAACCATATGAAACTGCCAGTACTCAACTGTATTTAAACTATACAGCAGTTCCATCCAGTTCAACACATTTATATTAGCATCAGTTAAGGGCACTTGGATTACGATGGTTTGTGAAAATGTTCTCTGATTGGTTCTGCTTAGTTTTAATGATATAGACATAACTGACATCCCACAGGCTGAGGGATGACCTTCAGCTTATATAAAGCCTGTGGAACTTCTCAACAGTAACAGAATTCTGATGTTTTTTTATTTAGACAATGAGATTGTCTGCTTCTTAAAAGTGCAAATAGCTGAAGCAATTAACTTACAAGATAAGAACTTAATGGCTCAGCTTCAGGAAACAATGCGTTGCGTGTGCCGCTTTGATAACCGGACCTGTAGGAAGCTGCTGGCGTCTATCGCCGAGGACTACAGGTAACATCCCCAGCCTGTTTTACTTGTATGCCTGTTTTCAGCTGCAAGTATGTTCTTCTCAGCCCTTATTCAGAAATGAATCTAGGCTCACTGCAAAGTGCTGGGCTTTCCTGGGTGTAGATTTCCAAGCAACATTTGTGGATAGTTAGTCTGGAAGTGTAGTTGTAAGTGAGCAGCTCTTACTAGGGCTTCTCTGATAGCTCAGTTGGTAAAGAATCTGCCTGCAACACAGGAGATCTCAGTTCGATTCCTGGGTTGGGAAGATCTGCTGGAGAAGGGATAGGCTACCCACTCCAGTATTCTTGGGCTTCTTGTGGCTCAGCTGGTAAAGAATCTGCCTGTGGTGCGATTTGATCCGTGGGTTGGGAAGATCCCTTGGAGAAGGGAAAGGCTACCCACTCCAGTATTCTGGCCTGGAGAATCCTATGGACTATATAGTCCATAGGAAGAGTCCATAGGAAGAGTCAGACGCGACTGAGCGCCTTTCACTCACTCACTCACTCACTCACTCAGATCTTACTAAGAGGGTACAGCTGACTTCAGCTTTGCCCAGAAGCATCTTTGGTGGAGGTGGGGCCAGGATAACTAGGATGTCATTTCACTCTGTTAGTGGTGATAGAAAAGACAGCTTCCATGGACCAGGGAAGCAGGAGGAGTCCTAGGAATTGTTATCATTTGCCTGTTGCCTGTCACTGCTGACATTTAAGTTGAGAGGCTTAGGAAGTAAAGAGGCTTAGGGAATGGGTGCTGTAATGATTGTTGCGTTTAGATTATAAGCAGATAATTGGTGGTATATTTAGTGATCTCATGGTATATCAACCTGTATTTTTGTTATTTTAGTCTTTTGTAGCAGTCAACTTCCTGTTAAGTATGAGGTTCTACCAGCATGGAAACTGTGCTCCAATGCAGAACAGACCAGTGATGTGCAGAGATTTAGTAGTGTTTAGGGAGTTAGGGAGCTGAGTGTTCAGACCAGTAAATGGTTCTGTTTCTTTCTTATTTTTTTTAATTGAAACACAGTTGATTTACAGTGTTAAATTAGTTTCAGGTGTACAACATGGTGATTCGCTCTTTTTAAACATTATACTTCAGTTAAAGTTGTTATAAATGTTGGTTCTGTTCTCTGTAGTGTGCATTCTACCCTTGCATAATTTTTGGCTGCACTGGGTCTTCATTGCTGCGTGAGGGCTTTCTCTAATTGTGGTGCGCAGGCTCCTCACCGCGGTGGCTTCTCTTGTTGCAGAGCGCAGGCTCTATAGGGTGTGCTGGCTTCAGGAGTTGCAGCACACGGGCTCTAGAGCTCAGGCTTAGTAGCTGTGGCACGCAGGTTTAGTTGCCCCTCGGCATGTGACATCTTCCCGGACGAGGGATTGAACCCATCTTCCCTGCTTTGGCAGGTGGACTTGCAGCTGCCAGACCACTAGGGAAGTCCTGACTCTGTTTCTTGACCTGGCAACATAATCCAGTTCTCACAGTGGTTGTCTGCAGCCCTATAGGCTCATTTGTAAAACCAGTCTTTGAGGTCGTTTTTTCCCTTTGGAGAAAAGTCAGGACTCTTTCCAGGGAGGGTGTGCACCGTGTGTCTGGTGTCCTGCAGTGTCTTTCCTTTCAGGAAGAGGGCCCCCTACATTGCTTACCTCACTCGCTGTCGACAAGGACTGCAGACCACACAGGCTCACCTGGAAAGGCTACTGCAGAGGGTTCTACGGGACAAAGAGGTGGCCAATCGATACTTCACCACCGTCTGTGTGAGGTTGCTGCTTGAGAGCAAAGAGAAGAAAATCAGAGAGTTCATTCAAGGTAACCAGAGACCCTTTGGTGAAGCCCTATGTTAGCGGGAAGATTTGGCAAGTTTTCTTTTGCTACTTTGTAAGTACCTATGTGTCTAAGAGCAGTTCCTTAAATTCCCAGTTATTTCTTAGTAATTAAACCTTGATGTTCAACCAGTAAATATCATGTTTATCCTGGTTGAATATCTATAGTTTATTTAAAAGTTGGAAAAATTAACAAAGTTTTGGATGCACTCAATTTTTCTTATTTTTTTTTTAAACAAAGCATATCACTTTGTAACAAACCTCTTGTTTTTAAACTTCTGCACGAGTCTTAACCTTTCCCCTGTTTTTAATGATGTGGATGTATTTTCTCCCCAAATGAAACCATGCCTCGTTACCTCCGGCTTTGAGAGCATGATAGCGCATAGGTAGTGGATTATGATTCTAATAGTTTTCTATTTTTAACTATTTTCTAATAATTTCCTATTTAAAATTGTTCAAATACTCTATTTTAAAGCATATTATTTTGCATTGGAGACTTTCAGAAACTCACAGCCGCTGATGATAAAACCGCCCAGGTGGAAGATTTTCTGCAGTTCCTGTACGGTGCGATGGCCCAGGATGTCATATGGCAGAACGCAAGCGAGGAACAGCTTCAGGACGCTCAGCTGGCCATCGAGCGAAGTGTGATGAACCGGATCTTCAAACTTGCCTTCTACCCGAATCAGGACGGGGACATACTCCGTGACCAGTGAGTGCTCCTGCCTGTATGGACTAAGTAGGGCTATCCCAGCCAGCCCCATAGTTCAGACAAGCTACTCACCAGACATATCTGAGTAATAAAGGAAAAGATACATGTTTCCTTTTGCACCTCTCAGAGTTACCAGACCGGAAAGAAGGAAAGTGCTCTGTTCTCAGAGATGCGGGGAGTTGGGCTGGAGGGTCGTGTACACTGGTCTGGCTTGTGGAAGGCACTGCTATTTACTCTGCCACAGTTATTCTTCCCTTCTTTCTACCACCTACTCTTACCCTTCAGATCAGGACTCGGACCTCACTTCCTCAGGGAAACCTTTCCTAGCTTGTGTGCCCGGGTGAGATGCCCTGGCAGGGCAGGGCTGCCTCAGGCCTGGGTACCTTTCTTTAGCACTTGCCACCATTGCGGTTTTACACTTGAGTCGTGGTTTCCCAAGCTGCACGGCTGACGTTTTGGGCCAGATGATTCTTTACTGTGGGAGGCTGTGCTGTGCCTTGTGGGACCTGTAGCGTCATGGCTGGCCTTGGCAGGCAGTACCCTACCAGCCGTGGGAGCCACACAGTCTCCAGACACTGCCAAGTGCCCCTTGGGGGCAGGCCCGCCCCCTGTTCCAAATCACTTGTTTGTGTGATGTTGGGAACGCCTCTGTCCTCCACTGGCTGGTTCCTTCCGTGAGTGCAGGGACACAACGCTTCGTTCATCTCTCCATCAGGGCATCAAGCACAGTGTGTGACTCTGATATGCACTTTTTGTTTACTGGGACTGATATGTATTTGAATATCAAAGTATCAAGAAGTGTATGGCATATGAATTAAATCTCAGTAAAGCCTATTTTTAAAAACAATCCTAAAAATACTAATCTTGAAAAAAAATATCTAGAAGGATAACAGTGGTTATTTGGGGGTAGTGAGACAGCATTTTAATTTTTTCCTCTTCTGCATTTTCTCGACCACTGGTTCACACCCGGTTTCTGCCCCCAGGTGTGCTGCTCAGTGGCCGCCGTGTGCCCCCAGCAGTGACAGTGGCTCACTGTGCCAGCGACCCTGAGGGGCCCATGTAATAGGACCTCAGGGTGGGACACTGGTGGTTTCTGTAAGATTTTTTTTTTCCCATGGAAATTTAAAGATATCTCATGTATTTTTGAGAGAGCTCACTTTGGTGTGAGTGGGTTAGGATCGTTCCCACCTGCTTCTCTCACTTGTTCCTAGACTCGGGCTTTTACCCCTCCCCAAGATTCTATATGCAGTTTGCCAGCTGGGTTCTGTTTTCTCTCCAGAGCCTCAGTTTTTGGCTTTCAGGGTGGGATAAGGAATGGGAACATTCAAACTACTTACTGCAGAGAGCACCTTTAAAGCCGATTACGCCTCTGTCTCCTCCGTGTCGTCTTTGCAGGTTTATAGAGAGTTAGCACTGTGTTCTGAAAAGAACACTCGAAGGCAGGAGGCTGGGTGTAGCCTCTGCTCACCGCTGTGTGACCTTAGGGAGATCCTTCACCATTTTAGGCCTAATCCTTGTCATCTCTGAAATGAGAGGTGAGCGTCCTCAGCGTCCCTTCTCCATCACAACGTCTGTGCTCTCCAGTTTCTGGCCTTTGACCCCTCCACTTCTTGACCTGTTCACCAGTTAGCTTGTCCAGGTAGCATCCAGGTTAAGGAGTCCCCTCACCTCTCCCGTTGGCGCTACCCTGGTCCAGAAAGGAGGGGTTCCCACCCCTTCCCCCTGCGTCCCCTTGGCTCACTGAGCCTTTCTAAGCAGATCCTAAATGCGAGGGTTTTTGACCAAGACAGAAAGAATACTTATAGCTAAGAGAGAGTCTCAATTGTAATGGTAATCTGTATCTAGAAGTGAGTCTAAAATGGTTTAAATGTGTTTTGAGGAAACCGATTATGACTACCTACATACCTTCTTTTCTGAATTATATATTTACATATGTGTTTTGGGGCATTTTCAGGGTTCTTCATGAACATATTCAGAGATTGTCTAAAGTAGTGACTGCAAATCACAGAGCTCTTCAGATACCAGAGGTAATAACAGTTTATACAGTATGGATGGTATTATTCAATTAAAAGTGTCTTGGTGTACTATGTACATGTTACCAATTTTTCAGGGAAGCAGAATATAGTAAGTTATAAAGAAACCACTTGCACTGGATGTCCTTCAGTTGATAAAATTCTCAAAGGTCTTTCCGTGGATTAAAATTCCCTAGCCTGGGAAGGGACCTTAGTAGTGAGAGGTGAGTGGAGGGAGGGCCAGCCTGGGGGGCCCCCGCCTTGACACCACCCCATTTAGGCAGGGCTTCCTGCTCACAGCTCTCTCCTCCTGCGGCAGCCACACTCTCCACGGATGCTTTTATAATCATATAGGGCCTCGAAGTCCTAACCACCCAACAGCCAGTGTTCTTTCCAGAACATTCTGCAGGAATGTCCCATATGAAGGGATCTGGTGGAACTTCAAAGAGAGTGTGAAAACTGTTCAGGAGAAGAAACTGAATCTGAATGTGACCTCAGAATTACCTTTTAGTTCCTGATACTAACATTTTTACCTGTCTTACACCTCTTACAAAATCAGAAAACAGGAAAGTTTTAGGTATATGAATTTTCTGGTTGTTTCATTAGAATCTGGATATTAATTGGCATAAAATGTTTAACTGTCCTTCATTTCTAGAGCTGCTGCAACACAAGTACATACTAATTTTTAAGCTATTTTAAAAGTAGCTTTCGGTTCTTTTGGAATCAACTGCAATACATAGATAAGTCCCATTCTAGCTCTTTAAGAAAGATAATTGCTTAAAATTTTACGAATTCTAGGTTCTTTGTTATCATATGCCTCTACTGTATATCTGGGTGGGTTTATTTGTTTTTCCTTTGGGGCCGCATTGGGGATCTTCGTTCCCCAGTGACCAGGGATGGAACCTGGGCCCCTGGCAGTGAGAGCTCAGAGTCCTGAGAGCTCAGAGTCCTAACCGCTCAACCAGGGAATTCCCCTGGGTGGTTTTATTTTAAAACGCAAAGCAATAATTTAAAAGCTTAAAAGTTAGGCTTTAATCCTGAAGTGGGAGGAATTTGGAATTTCTGAAAAGGGAAAAGGCAGTGGCTTCACCCATCCGCCTCCTGGCGTGGAGGTTGCTCTGGCCACTGCCTTCTGCCTGCATGACGGTCTGTGTGTGGTCTCGCTTAGGTTTATCTTAAGGAGGCGCCATGGCCCTCGGCACAGTCAGAAATCAGGACAATAAGTGCTTACAAGACGCCCGGGACAAAGTGCAGTGCATTCTGAGAATGTGCTCCACGATCATGAACCTCCTGAGCCTGGCCAACGAGGACTCCGTCCCAGGGGCAGACGACTTTGTCCCTGTGCTGGTGTTTGTGTTGATCAAGGTAGGTCCTCGCTACCTCCCGAGAGAAGAGTTTCTTTGGCGTCCTGAGTCGGGCGATGTGCAGAGGGTCTCCGGGTGTTACGGACTTTGACTCTTTTACAAGTTTCCAGCTCTGTGATACCCAGGAAGAAAGTAGCTAACGTCAAGTTATGTTCTGTCCAGAAGTTAGGGTTTTCCAAAAAAGGGAAGAGCTAGATTCTAGATGAACTTTTTCAGCTTTTTAGAGCAGTGCCTGAAGGTCTTGCTTGGAGCTCGGTGGGTAATTACTGAATGAATGAATGAGGGCAGGTTCTCTCGCCGTAATGTTTTTACCATCTTCTTTCATGTTGAATTCTTCATGGTGGTTATCACATAAACTGCTACATTTTCCTGCCGTCTTTCTCTTTTGACATCATGCTTTATTAATTGTACCATATTTTTTTTTAAGTACTGACACCTCTTGTCCTTTTTTGACTTTAAAGTGTCACCATTCAAATGGTTTATTTTGAACATTTTGGTTTGCAGATGGGGACCCTGCAGATTGGGTGCACAACAGCCACCCAATATGTGTTTCAGTCAGCTCAGCCCTCTGGTGATGTCTAAAGTGTATTTGACATAGAGCTTGCTAATTCTTAATGTTGCAGTATTTCTGCAGCCTGAACTCTTAGCTCAGAGTCCGAGTCCTGACTGAATCAGTGTACGGTCAGCTTTCTTCACCCCTCCTATTGCCCACTGCTCAGCTCTCTTCCACAGGTGATGTTCAGTCTCTACGCAGAGCCAGCCTAAGCCCCTTTTAAGGAACAGGCCTTGGCTTGTCCTCCTGATTTGACACCTGAACCTGGAGATGAACATGGCAGGAGTTCTCTGTGCCACCTCCTGCAGCAGAGGGCCTGCTCTTTTTAGATTTTTTTTTTCCTTTCTCGGCTGGTTCTACCCATACTTACTAAACAGATATAACTCAATTTGTCTGCAGCATTTCCTTCCTTATCTGGAATCCTGGGATGTTGAGTGAAGCCACTGGGATTAGTTCAGCCTCTCTAAGGACCAGTGAGGTCAAGTGCTTTGTTAGGCTAGAAAGCTCTAGATAGTTGAGCTAGGATTAGAACCTAAGTCTTCTTTCCAATACACTGTTGCTCCTCACAGTAACTCGGGTTTATAAATTAGTTCCAAAAAGGATTTGGGGGATTATTTTCAAAAGGACTGGTATCTCTTTTTCACAGGAAAACATTTGAAAAATGTTACCATAAAATGCTTTTTCCGGCTGAGTAATTGACTTTATTTTTTACTTCTCTAGGCAAATCCACCCTGTTTGCTGTCCACTGTTCAGTACATCAGTAGCTTTTATGCCAGTTGTCTGTCTGGAGAGGAGTCCTATTGGTGGATGCAGTTCACAGCAGCCGTGGAATTCATTAAGACTATCGATGACCGGAAGTGACCAAGACAAAGGCCCACCACGGCAGCAGACTGTTAGCGGGGCAGACAGATCTCTTAGAAAATGTACCAGCTGCTTTGAAAGCTGAAGATTGTTTTTGTATAATACTGTACATTGTTCAGACCTTTTAAAACAGATCTTTACTAAACAGATTAATGAGCTAACAAGCAGGTTCTCTTTTCTTTGGGTTCTTTTCCTTTCTGAGTTGCATATTTCATTAATTTCTTGTCCCCACATAGAGAATAGTAATGCAAAAAGGGACCACATTTTTCAGATATTTTGAAATACAAAAACACACACCCAATCTCCTAGAAAATTCCTAGATCTCTGTTTATGGATACTCATTCTTTCTTTTCATTTAAAAAAAAAAAAGAGCAGAACACCTCTTTCAAGATGCCGTCTACTCTTGGCTGCATCTGACAGAAGGGAAATGCCGGTTGCACTGAGGATCACAGTGGTGGCGGCGTTAGTGGCCTCCTCTAAACACCCGCACCTGAATCGGAGAGCCAAGAAGGAATGTAAATAGGACATATATTTATATTTGATGCAATATGGACATCTTCAGATTCTAATAAACAAGGACTATTGCTGATAGCAGGTTGTCATGTACCCTCTTGTGAAATGGTTCCCTTGACAACATTTAAGCTGAGCTTAAAAGCAAAAGGTGAACAAATACACAGAAGTATTTATTAAAGCGTAACACAGTTTATTGAACTTTCTAGGTATGGAATTTGATGCACAGGGCTGCCTTTGATGAGGGGTATAGAACTTATTGAATATATCACTTAGACTTTCTCACCCTGGACATCTTTGAGCCTGCAGTAGGAGATAGACTGTTTGTTTAATCATCATACATGGCATACAAAGAAACAGTAGATATCTAACCCATCCTTGTGGTACTTCTCATCTGAAATGCTAAATATAGTGTAGAAACCCCAGCCAGAACTCCTTACAAACCTGTAACTGTAATATATTTTTGATGATGATTCACATTGAATGCACAGACCAGGAATTCAGTGAATGTCAGTTTTTTTAAAAACTAATTTGTATTGTCTGCTTTAGTGATACAAGTTTTACTAGTGATAAACTATTTTAATCAACCATACTATTCTTATGGGGGGAAAATCTATTTTGGCAGGTTTCTGTGCCTTTGTTTCCCTCTTCTGAACAAAAATATGTGTTTCTGTATTTTGGTTTGATTGTGTGTTGCTGATTAATCGGGAATGGGTTTTGGTGTCTGAGAAACAGCCAAGAGGCCCACCAAAGCTCCAAGCACAAGTCTTACACATAGGCCATCACTGGTTTCGCTCTGTATAATTCCTAAACGTGTTTAACTTCCTTTATGAAAATTGGTCCCCTCCTTTGAGCCTCTTGTTGCTGGCAGCATTTCCAAGCATGTTTAAAGGAACTGTGACCAACAGCCTTGAGCAGATAAGGACAGAGGCTGTCTCTCTAGGAACTCTGCTCCACTGTGCCTAAGAAGCCGGGTTTTCTTTATGCCTTGGCCTCTTCTCATTCCTTTATTCTAAAATACTGAGAGATAAGTTGCAAAGGATTGTGAGATGAGGTTTCTGCCTTTTAGGGGCAGATCAAAATTAAAGTAGTACTGAAAAATGTTCTCTTGAATGTTAGATCAAGAAACCTATGTACAGTCATGCTTTATGGACTGTAACGGTCAAGCTCATTTAGGTCTTAGAAGTCAGATCCCATCATAGATACTTTACAAGACAAACTGTCTTAACATGATTTCTAAGGCAGAGGGGGAGTTCAGCACTTGATTCAATAAATGTTAAGTCAACAGAAGTCTTGGAATAGTTGAAATTTATTGTTTGGGGATTTAACTCAGAAGTCAATGCAATTTTCACCCCCGTGGTGGTTACTAACTCTATTCCATGTTGTTACTATGGAAATAAATATGAAGATGTGGACACTGCATGGGGCTCTTTTCTGTGGAGAAGGTGGTGAGTGTATCTCCTAGAGGCAGGAGGTAGGGCTCTGCAGGGCTTGAGACAGTTGTGAGAGGAGGACCTCAGAGCTTTGGCATCACAGTTACATCCGAGATGGAGGTGGGTGCTTGTGTCTTGACTCGGGTGCTGGCAGAGAAGCGCACAGCCCAGCTGTTTAAGGTTAAGCTGTTTTCTTGTGTAAGCCAGTCGGGAGTAAGGACTACTTCAGCATTAACTGTCACTGGTAGTTTTGTAACAGGGTTTAGTATAGTGTTGAGTTCTGAGTTCAGGAGTTGGTAACTGTCTGTATGGGCTTCCCGGGTGGCTCAGCAGTAATGCATCTGGCCTGCCAATACAGGAAACTCGTGTTAGATCTCTGGGTCAGGAGAAGGGCATGGCAACCCGCTCCAGAATTCTTGCTGGGGAAATCCCATGGACAGTGGAGGCTGACTGACTATAGTCCATTGGGTCACAGAGTCAGACACAATTCAGTGACTAAACAACTGTGTGTGTGACAGTGGTGGGCATGAGATAGGGAGTAATCTGATTTTATTCTTTCAGGAAAGGAATAGTTGTCTTTCAGCTGTTTCTTAGCACAGTTCCTCCCAGGACATAGGTTATATGAAGGACTGTGCAAAAATACAAAATCACACGTAGGAAACCTTCAGTAACTGCCGATTATTACATAGAATTTACAAAGAAAATGAATGTTAAATGTCGTTGAAATTCTGTGGAACTATCTCACGAAAAAAATCAGTTCTTATTTTATATTAATACTCTGCTTCCAGAGATAGTTAAGTGATAGAAATACAGATTGAAGATTATCCTTTATTTGTAAAAGTATTATTTTTTAAATCTAGTAAACATTTTGTTTTCTTCTCTACTTTAGGTCAAATCTCAGCCACAGTTAACTGATTTCTCCTACTTTTTCTTTTTAAAAACCTGTTTGTAAAAGCCATTTTATACAGATATGAAATCACTGTAAGAGGGTTAGGTTTTGTGAAGGATGGAAAATAGATGTGGATGAGACGCATGGGTTTTTCTCTCCTGTTGTTCCTGGAAGCTTTTGTTTAATGTAGACTTTCAACCTACATGTTGCTGAGGTACGTAAGCTAGAGATCTGAAACCCGTCCCAGGCAGTGACGAGGTCTAGTTTTGCCCGCAGGAAGCTGTACCTGACTGTGCGTGCCGGTCGGCACTGTTCCCCATTGCCTGCCGTGGGAATTCCGTGGCCAGGTGAAGATCAACATCGTGAAGATGTAACAGTTTCTGTCTCTGATGGGACTGGGTGTGAAAAGGGAAAGTAGGAACACACTTGCTCAGAATTGTTAGTGGATTCAACTTCTTCCATTGATGTGTGTCCTAGACTTTCTCTTCTCTTTCCATTCCTGCTTTATTTTGTAAGGAAAAGTCTGCCTTCTGTTTAGTTCTTTTAACTAGTAAGTTTATTCTGTATGTAATTGCCATACTTTAGGGGAAGTCAGAAAAGATCTTGAAGCTCAAAGAATTTTTAGTTGAGTAGATAAACAGTGATGAGATATCTGAGGTACTTTGCCAAAATGCTTGAGAATGTTGCCAGATTAATAATCATATATTGTAGAATGTAGGTTACCCAAGGAGTTAGGGTGACCAGGAATAGCTTTATTACTCTTGAGAATACTTGGAGAAAGGAAGATACGTTTTGCTTCAGTGTCAAGGTTGGTGTGGTTGAGCTGTGGCATCACTGTAAAGCTGCACGTCCCACAGGCCTGTGCTCATCGAAGGTTAAATACCCAGGAGAGAGTCCTCTACACCTGGTTCGTGGCAGACACTGTGGGCAGGAGCCACACGCCTTAAGAATTCACCTCTGCTGAGTTGATGTTCTGTCTTGTCTACCGTATTCTTGTGTTTCACCTGTATGAAAAAGCTTTGTACTGCCTCTCCTCTTGAAACTGATAAGAACCTATAAGCCTCAGTAAATGAGCTTACACCATCTTGTATATTACAGGAAACCCATCCTGTCTCCTAATGTGATTGCTCATGTACAATATCATTGTGTAAAATTGATTTAAAAGGGAGAGCAGTTGAATTCATTGGGTTTTATGTTTCCATCATCTCTTTTGTATTTGGAAGCATTTCTGAAAATTTCTCTGACTTCTCAGATATAACTAAGGTTCTCCATGAATTCACACTTGACTTTTTCATCTGAACATCTATTTGTTAACTACAGTACAGGAAGGAATTGGAATCATCCAGCAGTTGCTAATGAGATGGTGCACCTTCACTCCTTTAACACGGTTCCTGTCTGAACTCTGCATTTGGTTAGCTATTCATCAGCCTTAGTTCTGAGCGCAGAAGTCCTAATCATGTTATTCACAGGAGCCTTGATTAATCTTCTCAGTTGAGGGGAGTTTCTGTTAGCCAAGGAGCCCTTGTTGCAGAGGCCAGCTCATTCTGCTTGCTGGTGAAAAAGCACTTTGTTCGTATTGATTGCACTTAATTTGGAAGGAAACATTTAAAAACTGGATTAGGGTCCAGTTTTTCACTCAGTCGGTTCAGTATTAAAATTAATGCTATGACTTTCCTGGAACTGAAAATAGAATTCAACTTTTCTTGCCAATTTGGAATTCCCTATGTCACCTGGACTCTTGTTAAATTTGCGCCTACTCACCCCCTCTCTAAGTAAGCGGCTCTGTGGCTTTTCCCTGAGGACGCAGAGCTAGTGACGTTCAGCGAGGCCTCCCTGCAGTGCTGCCTGTAAAATACGTCACGATCCTGAAAAGTGAAGTCAGGTCAGAAGCTCCTCTTGGCTGTAAATGTGTCTCTACCTAGAGATTTAAGTATTCATTGAAGAGCTTTCGAGCCAGTCATTTCATTCCAGAAGACTCCTGTTCCATCTTCCTAGGGTACCAAATAACAGTACAAAGACTTCAGGGGGAAAAATTGATCAGAGAGGCAGAAAAATCCTGTTATGAGGATCTAGGAAGCATCTTCCATATTTTGTGCTAAAATGGAAAAAGCTCTCAGTTCTGTCATTGAACCTGTTGTTGACAGTGAACATGAAAACCGTGGTAATCTCATTTCTGTTAACTAGGATTTCAGCATATTGCTGGCCCAAATCATTAAATTTTATCCTCCTGTAAAAAGTATCCAGTGTGATTTTTAAACGGACCATTTTACCTCAGCTCACATTAGCCCTACTAATTTGTAGTTTTGACAGAACTTTTGTCACCAAGACTGTTGTTTAATATACGTAACTGCTGATGTCTCTTATCAGTAATTCCTAGTAAATTTAGTCAAGAGATCTGTCTGATCTGAGTCACTGACCAAATAAACCACAATCTTTGGGAAAATGAAAATGTTAGTTGCTCAGTCGTGTCTGACACTTTGTGACCCTGTAGACTGTAACCCACTAGGCTTCTCGGTCCATGGAATTCTCGAGGCAAGAATACTGGAGTGGGTAGCCATGTCCTCCTCCAGGGGATCTGCCTGACCCAGGGGTCAAGCCTAGGTCCTCTGCATTGCAGGCAGATTCTTTACCATCTGAGCCACCAGGGAAGCCCACAGTCTTCAGGGGTGGCATTCAAAACAGGTCCATTTTTAAGTACCCTAGCTGCTGCTGCTGCTAAGTCACTTCAGTCGTATCTGACTCTGTGCGACCCCATAGACGGCAGCCCACCAGGCTCCACTGTCCCTTGGATTCTCCAGGCAAGAACACTGGAGTGGGTCACCATTTCCTTCTCCAAGTGCCCTAGGCAGTTCTGTAAAACATTGTTTTCAGACTTCACTGTTAAGAATCACCTGGTGCTCTTGCTGATAAATCAGCTCGCGTGGGGTTGGGACAGGAATCTTTAAACGAGTACTCCAGGTGACTGACTTATTTTTGTGGAACTTAGAGCAGCAGCATGAGTCAGCATCTCACAAAGTTTGAGCTGGAGGACCACGTGCACTGTCCACCTGGGATGATAAACTGCTGACTCTATTCCTCACAGGGCACATTGAGTCAATTTGGGGGAAGAACAGGAGAAAAAATCTGTATGCCTAGCAAACGCCCCTCTGACTCTGATGCTAACTAAAAGATGTGTGATCTGTGAAAGGTGTTCAGTTCTTCAAGTTCTGGCTCCACATCCCTATGGTGGGTGGAGCCCCTTTTAAAGGATACAGGGCCTGGCTGGGACTTCCTGGTGGTCCAGTGGTTAAGATTCTGCGCTTCCACTGCTGGGGGCATAGGTCCAGTCCCTGATGAAGGAACTAAGATCCTTCATGCTGCACAGCACGGCCAAAAAAGTAAGATAAAGGACCTAGTAGCCAATCTGATATCCTTTAAGGATAGTTTTTCTTTTCCTCAAATTTTGCTTAAATCCAAATGTTTTCTCTGTTGATAATCTTCTGGTTATATAAAAACTGTTTCTTTCCCAAACCTCAAATTGCTGAACATTTGATAATCACGGTGTTTGGATTTCTATGTGAAAACGTATCATCTAATCTTCCTCATTGTTTTAGCTTTTTAAATGGCTGTTTGGTTTCTGTTGCCTTTGCTGTCCCGTGTTAAGTAACAGCGTTGTTTCCAGCAGCCTCAGCTTCCAACTGGATTTTTCCCCCAGCTGGATTTTTTTCCCCAGCCTGCCTTCTGCTGAAAGTGTGAGAACCTGTAAGCAGTCACTTCCCCCTCCTGTTTCTGAGCCTCTCAGTCGATATGTGAGTTCCAGCCCCTTCCTCTCACTCATTTTTTGATCAGTAACAGCGTTCTTTTCCTTCTCTTGTGGCTGTGATGGCGACAGGTGAGGCTGTGTCTGCTGCAGCTGGGGCTTCTCTGTTGGCTCAGCTGGTAAAGAATCTGCCTGCAATGCAGGAGACCCAAGTTCAATCCCTGGGTTGGAAAGATCCCCTGGAGAAGGGAAAGGCTACCTACTTCAGTATTCTGGCCTGGAGATTCTATGGACTGTATGGCCCATGGGGTCACAGAGTTGGATGTGACTGAGCGACTTTCTTTCTGCAGCAGCTTAAGAGTAGCAGTCTGGGAGTGAGCCAGCCCGGTGGGGTTGGGGGAGACAGAGGCGGGCACATAAGAAAGTCACAAGTGACAGGAAGGGGAGGTGCTAAGGCCGTTCCACCAGCACAGTGTCACAGTGATGCCCTGAAACACCTCCTCAACAGCAAAGCTGGGCCACACCAATATCATCTAGATCATTCTTGCTACTTCTCGGAAATCCACTGGTTTCAAGTGGTATGTGGTTGTAATGTCAGGTCGAGGAGCCTGAAAATGGTTCTTGTTTTAGATCTGCCATTAATCAATTCTAAGGCCCATGAAAACCTCTTTGAAGGGTTTTTCCTGAGTTGGGCTCTACTACCTCAGTGGTCCTGGACATCCAGTCTTGGTAAATATATATGTATACACGGACTTTATACATGGATATACAAATATGTATATATGTGCATGTATGTATGTGTATATGGGGCTTCCCCAGTGACTCAGCGGTGAAGGACCTGCTCTTGCAGCGCAGGAGCTGCAGAAGATGAGAGTTTGATCCTTAGGTCAGGAAGATCCCCTGGAGGAGGGTATGGCAACCCACTCCAGTATTCTTGCCTGGAGAATCCCATGGACAGAGGAGGAGCCCGGTGGACTAGAGTCCATGGGGTCGCAAAGTCGGATGTGAATGAAGCAACTCAGCAGGCAGGCAGACATGTGTGTATATACATATGTGTGTGTGTATATACATGTATGCGTGTGTGTGTGTTTATATGGCCTTGAAATAGTCCTCCTGTGCCAGCATTTAACTGAGGGGTGTAGTAGAGGGCAGTGACACTGTGGAGGTTGCCAGCATGACCCATGGGTGTTTGGAAACCCTGATGGAAGAGGCTGCCCACTGAGCTGACTCAAGAAGGGACTTGAGACTCCAGACAGTGAACACCAGTTTAGGCACCTTTCTAATCTGGTTTAATGAACTTGAACCAGGACTGATGTACCGTGGGTGACCAGGTACAGGCCGGGTAATCCTAGAGAAGCACTCTTCTCTGATGTCAGCCAGCAGAGCCGAGGGGCAGTGTTGCTTCTGCGTCATGACATCCCAGGAACAGTCTAACGACCTATGAACACAAAAACTGCTCCACCTGCTTTTAACTAAAGGCTTCCCTTGTGCACTTAATCATGAATAATAGTGCCACAACTTCTGAAACTTCCCTTTATACTGTCGGCTGGGGAAAAAAAAAAAGCGCAATGTAAGAGCTGTGAGTCCAGTTTTATTTGGGGACTTACTGAGGAGATGGCTCTCAAACAGCTCAAACAGCTTTAAGGACCTGCTCTGGAGGAAGGGGAAGGCTGATACATACATGATTTTGGTGAAGGCGGTGCAGCGTATCTCACTAAAAGGTTGCTGCTAGTCATGAGAAGGCGTCCCATGAATGATTTTAGTGATTTTCCTAGATGTGAGAAGATGCAAGAAATTGGGTTTATGAAATTTTCTCCTGAAAATATCTCTCTGCCACTTTTTCCAGACGAAGGAGTGCCTCATTCCTGATCTCCACCCTGAACTCCTTTCAGGGATGTTGAAGGTCAGCAGCTGCAGTGGCTACGACCTAACCCTCCCAAAAGCAGACGGCAAGTGACTTTTTAGTTCTCTGTTCTCTTCTGGATATGGCTATTTCAATCTTTAGTGGTCTGGTCCACTCACCTCTTCTCTTCCTCACTGCCCCAATCCCTGGATCACTCACACTCTCTGAAGAGTCTCTTGAGGAAATAGCTCTAATGTGTGGTTGGTTTTTTTTTTTTTTTTTTTTTCACCTCCATGATCACAACTGATGGATTTCCATGCCTCCCTTCCCTCATTTCTCCTAGAGTCAGTCAAGTCTGATCAGATTTCTCTTCTGTCCAGAACCTTTTCTATTTTGCTTCCAACCTGCATTTTCATCCTTATGCCTCTGTCCCTTCTTCCCCTCCAGCTCCACTCCTGCCCTTCAAAGTAAATCATGCTTTATCTGCATCACCCACAAATCGGCACTGGCCCTCTACCTCTGCAAGGTTCAGATTATGAACCACTGCAGCTGCTGACCTTCAACACCCCCTTGAAGGGAGTCCAGGGTGGAGATCAGGAGGAATGAGGCCCTCTGAGCTCTGTGAAAAACTGGCAGAACGGGTCTTTAGACAGATAATTTCAGGAGATGATTTTATGAGCCCAGTTCTTGCATCTCCTCTCCTTCACGGTGACCTCTGCTCCTTGTGGCTAGCAGAAACGTTCTGCAAAAAATAGGTGCCTGATTGCATGTACTTGCCCTGCTTAAAATCATACATACTGCTCTCCCTCCATCCCACCCTCTTAGGAGCAGTTTCTCACAGCCATCTGAAATGCTATCTGTCAAGCTACACTCCTTATTTGACCCCAAATAAAACAACTCACAACCCTCAGATTGTGCACTTTTTTCCAGCCAACACCTGCCCCTAAGCCTCCGCCTTTACAGCGCCCTCTCGGTTCAGTGCTCTCCCTAAGCAGGCTCTACAGCTCTTCTGGGCGGGAGACTCCCCAGATGTCCACATCCTTCCCTCCCTCTCCTAGGAGGCTCATCCCCCTACACCTCTCTACAAAGTAGTGATCTCTCTGGAACCTGAGCTCTCCTTAGGGACTGTCCGATCCCTAGCTGGCAGGTGTCCTCATGTGTCGGGGGCCGGGGAGGAGGGTAGGAAGTCAGACAGTAGCCCCTGGGTGCGGGGATTCCACTCTTTTTTCCTCCTAGAGTCAGTCTTTGCAGGGACCGGGGCTCTCTCTCCCCCACCTTCACGTGGTCCGGGGCCGAAAGCTCTGCTCGTCCTCCGGAAGACACTGCGCCCCAAGCCCCGGACCTCTACCTGGGAGACGGAGGTGAGCGCAGGCTCCTGGCAGCCCCGTCCCGCTGCGCGCGCCTGTGTCTGGGCCCGCCCACGGGTCACCCTGCCGGGAAACGCGCATCCCCAGCGGAAGAGGCTGGCTCACCGAGGTGGTGCTTCGAGCTGATGGAGGGTCGGATAAGGAGCCCCCGAACCAGCGAAGTGCCGGCACAGCCGCGCCAAGTCCAGGGCGGGCGGCCGGGCGGCCGGGCGGCCGGGCGGCCAGGCGGCAGGGCGGCCGGCGGGCAGTTTGGGAGGTCAGGCTGGCAGTTCAGGACGCCCGCTATTCTCCAGCTCCAGCCGGCCCTAGACGGCTCTTCCAGCTCCCGGGGCTGCGCTCGGGGCCCAAGCTGCCTCCGGGGACCCGAGCCCGGAGGTCACACCCTTTCTCCCTCACTTGGCGGTCCAGATCCCGGTGCCAGGTGGCCGCCACGAAGAGTTGGTGTGGGCCCTGCTGGGTTGTCTGGGGCCGCCCCAGGGTCCGAGGATGTGCCACGCTGTCGCGTGTCCGGTTTCTGCTCCGCACCCCCGTGAGGTCACGGGCGGGGATGGAGGGTCTCCAGGGTCCTGCGGGCGCTGCCCGGCTGCAGCCCCGAATCGGGCCACGTGGTCTTCTGTTTGCACCGCCTCCTCGTCCTCCTTGTTCCGCAGGCACAGGTTAATCCTACACCGTGAAGGAGTAGGAGTAATTATTATCTCTATTTATTTATTACTTTAGGTCGGGTCCTCTGGGGGCAGCAGTATCGTGTCGGGTAGGAAATCCTGGGATTTGAACCCAGGGCAGCAGGGGTTCCTCCCCCGAGGCGTCCCAGAGCTGCGGGGCGGTGGGAGAGGGCTGCGGCTGGACCTCGCTGTTCGCCGAGTCGACTCTGGAAGGGCGGGTTTCGCCCAGGCCCCTGCTTTGCTGTTGCTTGGGCGACATCTTGTGGCCAAGAGCGGGTACAGACCCTCGGCGGCGAAGGCTGCGGAACGAAGGCCCCCCTCAGACTCCTCTGGAGGAGGCCACAGGCTCTCGGACTCAGAAGCCCCAGCCAGCTCCCTTGCTCCCACCCTTTCACTGAACTCTTTTCTAGGACAGCTCCAGGCAGACCCCCAAACTCACTTGTGTCCCCTGAGCTAGACACACGAATATACTGGGTTCCTCTTGGCCCACCCCTTACTGGGGCAAATTAGCATTATATAGCAAGCTAGTGACCAGGGCTTGCCTGGTGGCTCAGACAGTAAAGAATCTGCCTGCAATGCAGGTGATCCCTGGCTCAGGAAGATTCCCTGGAGAAGGGAATGGCAACCCACTCCAGAATGCTTGCCTGGAGAATTCCATGGACAAAGGAGCCTCATGGGGTCGCAAAGAGTTGGACCCAGCTGAGTGACTAGCACACAATGAGCAGGTTGTTATTCCCATTTTGCAGATGAGGCAGCAGCCCCGAGTAACCACAGCAGCACTGGAGCCCAGCTTTGTCAGGCTGCAGCATGCTGCCGGACATGGGGCTGAGAGCTGCGGGTGTCGTGTACCCCACTGTCCAGGGAGGTGCTGCCAAGCGTGGAAGTATTATTGGCCACAGGAATGCCTTGGGTTCACTTTTTGTGCTGAGCACAGAGCTGTGTGCTTTACAGAATCTCACAGAACCCTCACCTGTGAGCCAGGTAAGCCCCATGTTACAGATGAGGAATCTGAGGCTCGGAGAGGTGAAGTGTCTCATCTAAATCCACCCAGAAAATCAGTGGCAGAGCCAGGATCTGATCCAGGCCTGGAGGAGTCACAAATCCTCATTTTAAAAATATATATTAATATTTTAAAAATATATTTATTTTTATTTATTTGGCTGTGCTGGTTCTTAGTTGGGGCATGTGAGGTCTTCCATCTTCGTTGTGGCATGGGGATCTTTAGTTGAGGCATGAGGGATCTTTTCAATTGCCACAGGTGAGATCTGGGATTCCCAGGTAGCTCAGAGGTAAAGAATCCCCCCGACTGAGCACCATGCCAGTGTAGGAGATGTGGGTTTGATTCTGGATTGGGAAGATTCCGTGGAGGAGAAAATGGCAACCCACTCCAGTATTCTTGCCTGCAAATCCCATGGACATGGATAGAGGAGCCTGGTGGGCTGCAGTCTGTGGGGTGGCAAACTTGGACACGACTTAACGTGCACGCCCATGTAGGATTTAGTTCCCTGACTAGGGATGGAACCTAGGTCCCCTGCGTTGGGAGTGTGGAGTCTTAGCCACTGGGCCACCAGGAAATCCCCTGAGTCCTTATTTTTAGCTACTAGGGGACCCTGTCTGCTTCTCTGCAACATATCAGCCCCATAGGATTATGGGAGAACCATATCAAGCAGGAGTGGAGAGAGCTTTGTGAACTGTAAAGGACGGGGCCCCTGACGGTGCATTATTATCCTGCTCCTGATATGCAGTTTCCCTTGTGCGTGTGAGCCCCTTGGGGGCAGGGCTGGATGCTCATGGCATCCTCAGGGCCCAGCACGGATCTGGTACCCAGTCGGCAGTCTGGGGAGCAGGGACATGCCCACTTCCGCACCCATCTCCATGAGGCCCAGGTCCACTTCCTAGGGTTCATGGTCGAGGCAAGGATAGTCAGTCTCTGCCTCCTGATTCACTTCGTTCAGAGAAAGGGGTGACCTTCTCTTCCTCCTTGGTTGCAATAGGCTGGCACCTGGACTCCCACGCGGGGCCCAGAGGGAGAGGGCTTCGTGGCGGGAGATCTCCCTCGCAGGCTCCGAGAAAGCAGCAGGGCGGGCGGAATATAAATGCGCCTGTGAACGCGGGAGGAACAGATGAGAGCGAGCCTCCAGGTGACTGGGTGGGAGAGGACCCACAGGGGCAGCCGCCTCCTCTCGGGCGCACAGATTGAGCCCATGATGAAGATGAATGGAAACCCCTTTGCTGGAAAATGTGGCAATCAAGACGCTACCTGGGCTGGGGCCCTCCCACCAGCTCCGCGCAGGGAAATGTTAGGATTCGGAATTTCAGCACCGGCCACATGGTTAAGCAGGCAAAACTCGTGATAAGCAGCCCCAATTAGAGGATAAATGATACAGGATGCCCGCTAGTTTGGCAGGAATCTGTGGACTCAGCGGCTGCGAGTGGGTATCAGACGGCCCCTGCAAACAGACGCCAGCTTGCACACAGAAACGCAGCCTGCACGGCTGAGGATCCCTGCCGAGCCGTGGACCCCTCGACCAGGGGGCAGTCCTGCCCAGAGGGTTTCCTGAGAGCAGCCGTGGGGTTCTGAAAGGCTGGTTGAGGGTGCGGAGGTGAGACGACTTGTGCGTTGTCTAGCACTTGCTGATGGCAACAAACTGAACTTATAGCTTCCAAAATTCCACACGAGGAGGCAGGGCTCATGAGGACCCTGTGTCTTCATCTTTCCAGGCTGAAAAGAATCCCCTCCCACCTTTTTTTCTCTTCAATATGTCCACTTCAAAGCAATGTGTGTGATCATTGGGTGACATGCACCGTGGACCAGGAAGGAAGGTTTGCCCGGCGTATTAATATTGTCGACCAGATTGCAGGGGGCATGTTTAACTCGCTTCAGGTGTTCTCGAAGCATTGGCACAACGGATCAGCTAATTACAAATCATGCCTATTTATTCATTAAACAGGACCTGGGGGAAATTCAAAGAGGCAACACTGTCTTCACTTCATTCAATTTGCAGTCTGTGATTAAACGGAACGCAGCTGCAAGACTCCAGAAATGTTGCCTAATATCCATCCGCCTTTTATTCCTAGCTTAGACGGACCTGTTCTCCGGAGGCCGTTTCTACCCTCAAGTGGGGTCTTGTCATCCTTCAGCTGTTATGCACTCACAGACTGCTTGTGACGCTAAGCAAGTGCCAACACCAGCATCAACGACTCAGTTTCTTCGTCTGTATAATGGGTTTGTGATCCTCTGGCTGTTGGGATTGGAGTTCAGCGGCTCTTCAGGGTCCCCCAGAGAGCCCTGAACAAGACAAATCTGCGTCTGCTGCTACCCTGGGGACCCAGCACAGAGTCTGGCACATAGGGACTGCTTGCCCAGCGCGGGGTGGAACTGGCCTGGTGTTTCCTGTCCATGACCCGGGCGTCCCGGTGTCCCTCTGGGATGATGCGGCCAACAGTCTGTTTGCCCAGGATGTGGGGTTTCCCAGGATATGGGCTTTTTAGAACTAAAACAGGGACAGTTAGTCAGTTTGCTCTCAAAGTCCCATGAAACTCTGCTTTTCCAAGTTCCCTAAAATAAAAAATTGAGCTAACTTTACCTTCAATGCTTGCAAACGTGTGGAAGGCCCAAGGGTTATTTATTTATTATCATCAATAAATTATAAGAACCAAATAGCCAACATTTGCTTAGTGTTTTTCAATCCACAAACTGCTTTTAATTTGCAAGATGAGTGTTTCAGGGCTTTCTTTCCACTTACTCAGCATCCACGGCTTGAGCCCCTAAGGGCTGGTGTGGGAACATAGGCTATCAGGGGCTAAGGCAGAAGGACACTGGTCCCCTGTGAGGCTCCTTGAATTCTGTGACTCTCAGCTCAGGTCATGTTACTGTCCCTCCCTCCTGCCTCTGTTAGAGGCATCCACATCTAGAAAGGGTCCCTAGGCAGAAAGTAAACTGTTAGCCTGAACCGTATGAAAACAGTCTTTTGTGGATCCCCAACAGTCAAATATCAGCATTTTCATAGAGTTCAACCTCAGACAGCAGCGGTGAAGTTCAAGCCATGAGCAACTGGAAACAACTTAATATCTCTGAGCTTCTGGTGGCTCAGATGGTAAAGTGTCCGCCCACAATGCGGGAGAACTGGGTTCGATCCCTGGGTTGGGAAGATCCCTTGGAGAAGGAAATGGCAACCCACTCCAGTACTCTTGCCTGGAGAATCCCATGGACAGAGGACCCTGATAGTCCATGGGGTGGCAAAGAGTCGGACACGACTGAGCGACTTCGCTGTTACTTTCAGTCTCTCATCAGAAAAATGGGGCTCTTAATTAAGTTCCTCTGTTCCGGTGTTACTGTTGGAATTAATGAGATCATCCATGTATCAGGTATTTCAGTAATGCCTGGCACTTAGTAGGTGCTCTCTGAATTAGAGCTTTTATTTTCCGCCTGTATCTGTTGTGTCCTTCAGCTTTCTGAGCTGCTTGTGGCCAGCCACGCAGTAGGTGCCTGACAAATGCTGATTGAATGAAGGAGTGGAAGTATGAATAAACGTGGCTCTTTCTGTTAGTGTTTCCCAAATGACCTTGAACTCAGACAGGCTGCTTCCCCTCTGCTAAACAAGGGGCTCTCCCTCTGCCCTCCTTCTCTTGAGGCCTCTTGGTAAAGCACCCCATTTCTCCCATGGCTCCCCCGCAGGGGAACTGATGGGTTGCAAGACGTGTTTCCATCCCCCCTATGGTTTCTAAAACATACAAATCATTCTGGCCGCACTTCTGTGTTTCATTACGAGGAATGCACATTTGAAAACAACAGAGGGTGAGGTTTAAAAGCAACATGCAATTTTTATTACATATATCTCCAAATCTGCCATTAGGCCTGTCCCCGCGGTGTTATTGACCTTGATTCTTTCTCATTTGCATCCTGCATTTTTCATCCTTTGGAATATGGTGTTTTGGGACTTCTCCATCATTAAGTGGATTTACAGCAATTTCCCTGTGTGTTTTCTCCAAGGGATTCTGTTATGAGATGCACATTAAATCTCCATTAATACCTCATTATCCGACTGATAAGATTACCATGATAATGAGGCAGAAATTCTAATTGTTTCACTTCTTATTGTGCCTTCCATTTAATCCTTTACTCTACCTGGAAGTTGGTCACGAGCTGGTGAGCACCAGGCAGAAAAAGACTTTCCAAAAGGAGGACCTGGAGGGTGGGATCTTCGTGATCAATAGTGATGGAGGGAAAGAAAGGAGGTGGAAGAATGTTTAAATGAACTTCCTGGGCCAAAAGTTTGGCGGTGGAAAGCCATCTGGGGTGGGCCTAGGTGGATTTACAGAGCTTCTCTGCTCCATCCAGCCTGATACACACTCAGACAAGGGGCACGGATGCACATGCACACACAGACATGTGCTTAAGCACAAGTGCATGCACGCTCACGCACATAACCACTCACATACGTGCACATAGGACACACAAATGCACACACAAGCGCACACAGGCCAAGTTCCAAAGAGGCTAGCCTCAAGACCTCAGGCTCCATTTTCCTATCGGCCTGGACCCCCTTCCAGACCATCCCTTGCTCTGGAACTCTCTGTAAGCCTGCCTTCCAGACAGATGAGCTCATTTCACTGAGTCAGAGGCATGGGGGCCAGAAGACAGAGGGGGCGGGGGCAGGGACAGAGAAGAGAACCTCTTCAAGGGACAGCCTACCTATGGGACTTCCTGGCGGTCCAGTGGTTAAAAGTCTGTGCTGCCACTGTGAGGGGCATGGGTTTGATCTCTGGTTGGGGACCTGAGACCCTGCATGCCACATGGCACAGCCAAAAAATAATATATATGTATTTTATAAAGGGAGAGTCTACCAGTAGTCATGTATAGATGTGAGAGCTGGACCATAAAGAAAGTTGAGCACTGAGGAATTGATGCTTTTGAACTATGGTGTTGGAGAAGCCTCTTGAGAGTCCCTTAGACTGCAAGGAGATCCAACCAGTCCATCCTAAAGGAAATCAGTCCTGAATATTCATTGGGAGGACTGATGCTGAAGCTGAAACTCCAATCCTTCGGCCACCTGATGTGAAGAACTGACTCACTGGAAAAGACCTTGATGTTGGGAAAGACTGAAGGCGGGAGGAGAAGGGGACGACAGAGGATGAGATGGTTGGATGGCATCACTGACTCAATGGACATGAGTTTGAGTAAACTCTGAGAGCTGGTGATGGACAGGAAGGCCTGGCGTGCTGCAGTCCATGGGGTCACAAAGAGTTGGACACAACTGAGTGACTGAACTGAACTGAACCTATGGTCATGTGCAGTTGCTTGGGCTGCAAAAATGCCTCCCTCTAGACCTTTATCTTGCCCTTCTACTTGGAGAGTAGGGCTGAGAGCTGCGGGAGCCCCACCTTGAGCAGAGCTCTTGAGCTGCAGGAGTTCTTGAGCAGAAGGAACTCTTTGGGGAGTTCCCTGATGGTCCAGTGGCTAAAACTCTGTGCTCCCAATGCAGGGAACCTGTGTTTGATCCCACATGCTGCAAATAAATTAGTTAAAAAAAAAGAGGGCTTCCCTAGGGGCTCAGTGGTAAAGAATCCACCTGCCAGTGTGCAGGAGACATAGGTTCCATGGGTTCCATCCCTGGTCTGGGAGGATCCAACATGCTGCAGAGCAGCCGAGCCCGTGAAGCGCAGCTCTTGAGCCTGTGCTCTGCTAGAGCCCTCGAACTGCAGCTGCTGAGCCCAGGAGCTGCAGCTCCTGAAGACTATGTGCCCTAGAGCCCTGGCTCCATGAGAGAAGCCACCCTAATGTGAAGCCGGTGACCGCAGCTAGAGGGTGGCCCCTGCTGCCAAAGCTAGAGAAAGCCCAAACTCAGCAAAGACCCAGCACCGCCAAAGAGAAATAAATACCGAAAACACACACACACACACACACACACACACATTTGTTTTTTTCTTTAAAGAAAAGAATAAGCACATTCAAGCCTGTCAGTGGCACAGTGTCTGGAGAAATGGCACGTCTGTGAGCCCAGTTCCTCAGGTGTCCCAAAGCCAGGCATGGCCTAGAAGGCAAGGGACTGAGCCACTTCCAGGGACAAGCTCTGTGGCGCCAGACGTTATAAGCATTGCAGTGAAAATGCAGTCTTTCTACAGTGATCTTAGATTTAATGGCGAATTCCTGCTAATATTCTGGTTTCTTCTGCATTAGTTCCCTAAGGCTCCCATCAGTAAGTACCACAAACTGGGGGGCTTAAAACAACAGAAAGGTATCCTCTCACAGTTCTGGAAGATTATCGTTGTTCAGTTGCTGAGTCGTGTCCGACTTTTTGCCAGGCTCCTCTGTCCTCTACTATCTCCCGGAGTTTGCTCAAATTCATGTCCATTGAGTCGGTGACTCATCCTCTGCCACCCCCTTCTCCTCTTGCCTTCAATCTTTCCTTTCCCGAAGTGTCAGGGTCTTTCCCAAAGCATCAGGGTCTTTCCCAATGAGTGGGCTCCTCTTTGCATCAGGTGGCCAAAGTATTGGAGTTTCAGCTTCAGCACATTCCATTGTTCTTGAGTACCCAAGTCTGAAATCAAGGTGTTAGCAGGGTCACGCTCCCTCTGAGACTCTGGGTCAATCCTTCCTGGCCTCTCAGCTTCTGGTGGTGTCTGTAACTTCATCACTCTGGCCTCTGCCTCTCGTGTCACACGGCTTTATTCTCTCTGTGTGTCTCTTTTTCTTATAAGGACATCAGTCATATTGGATTAGGTTCCACACTAATGACCTCATTTTAACTTGATTGCATCTGTAAAGACTGTTTCCAAAACTGCCACACTCACAAGTGCTGAGAGTTAGGATTTCAGAGTATCTTGCTGTTGTTCAGTTGCTAAGTTGTGTCCAACTCTTTGCGACCCCATGGATTGCAGCATGCCAGCTTTCTCTGTCCTCCACTGTCTTCTGGATTTTGCTCAAACTCATGTCCATTGAGTCGGGGATGCCATCCAACCATCTCATCCTCTGTCGTCCCCTTCTCCTCCTGCCCTCAATCTTTCCCAGCATCAGGGTCTTTTCCAATGAACCAGCTCTTGGTTGGCCAAAGTACTGAAGCTTCATCTTCAGCATCAGTCCTTCCAGTGAATATTCAGGGTTGATATCGTTTTGGATTGATTGCTTTGATCTTCTTGCTGTTCAAGGGACTCTCAAGAGTCTTCTCCAGCATCACAATTTGAAAGCATCAGTTCTTTGGTGCTCAGCCTTCTTCATATATATTCTTAGGGGACACACTTTAACCCATAACACCTTCTGAAATATATCCATGTAATTAAAATATTAATCATAATATTAGTCAAATACTAGTACAGTTGGCAGAATTAGTGAGTGGATTCTCAGATGTTGAGGTCAAGAGCTGGCCCAGATCTTATGGCCCTCACTTTTTCGTTTTCCATGGCAGTTGTAGAACCACAGATAGGCAGAACTGGAAAGTCTTTCTGAGACCAATCAGTGCAACCTCATCATTTTCTTCATTGTATTTTAACTATTTCAATCCCCCTTCTCCCAAAATATATAAGCACATAGTTTTAAAAAAAAGTTAAATAGTACTAACAGCTCCTAACTCCCTTGACCCATTCCTACCTCCTTCCAGAGTCCCTTTCCCCAAAGGCAATTACTTCAAATGAGCTACAAGGGAAGACCTTAAACAATTTACAGGCACTTAATTCATATTTGTCAATAATTCATTTGTACCACTATTTCTCATCCCAACAGCTTTAGACATGTTCTACTCATTTCCTGTAATGGAACACGAAAATTTCATTCTCTCACTCATCTGCCCTCACCTTTCTCTTTTCCGTGCTCACAGTGTAGGTATAAAGCGATATTTGTTAAATCAGGACTCAGCATCTGTGTAAGTGTTGTTCACATCTGAGCCTTGTAAGAAATTTTGATCACATCTCCTTTCTCTGGTAGCTTTTCTGGATCCTCCTGTTTTCATTTGATTAGTTTATCAATGTCCCCATTGTTAATTCTTCCCCAACTCTTTACCACCTCTGGAGTCTGCTTTCCGTGCAGTATAGTAGAGATCTTGTGAGTCTGAAAATGGCTTTATACCATGCAATTGTGTGATTGATAGTTTGGCTGAGTGTGATATTCTAGGTAGGAAGTCACATCCCCAGATAATTTTGAAAGTTTATTCCATCGTCTCCTCCTTTCCACCATTGCTGTTGATGTGGTAAATGGTATTTAAATCTGGAAATGGACACATTTCTTCTTTGCAAGGCCTTTCTTCTGGGGTTTGAGTCACTCTGACCAGGAGATGAGTTGAGTTTGGGTCATGTTGTCATGGCGACCCTCACATCCCTCTAGCATTACCTGGCTCCACTAATAGTTCAGCTCAGTTCAGGTCGGTTCAGTCACTCAGTCGTGTCTGACTCTGACCCCATGAATCGCAGCACGCCAGGCCTCCCTGTCCACCACCATCTCCCGGAGTTCATTCAAACTCACGTCCATCGAGTCGGTGAGTATGCAAGTCTGAAATCAAGGTGTCAGCTCCCTCTGAGACTCTGGGTCAATCCTTCCTGGCCTCGCAGCTTCTGGTGGTGCCATCTCATCCTCTGTCATCCCCTTCTCCTCCTGCCCCCAATCCCTCCCAGCAGCAGAGTCGTTTCCAGTGAGACACCTCTTCGCATGAGGTGGCCAAAGTACTGGAGTTTCAGCTTCAGCATCATTCCTTCCAAAGAAATCCCAGGGCTGATCCCCTTCAGAATGGACTGGTTGGATCTCCTTGCAGTCCAAGGGACTCTCAAGAGTCTTCTCCAACCCCACAGTTCAAAAGCATCAATTCTTCGGGCGCTCAGCTTTTATCATAGTCCAACTCTCACATCCATACATGACCAGTGGAAAAACCATAGCCTTGACTAGACGGACCTTTGTTGGCAAAGTAGTGTCTTTGCTTTTGAATATGCTGTCTAGGTTGGTCCTAACTTTTCTTCCAAGGAGTAAGCGTCTTTTAATTTCATGGCTGCAGTCACCATCTGCAGTGATTCTGGAGCCCCCAAAATAAAGTCAGCCACTGCTTCCACTGTTTCCCCATCTGTTTCCCATGAAGTGATGGGACCGGATGCCATGATCTTCATTTTCTGAATGTTGAGCTTTAAGCCAACTTTTTCACTCTCCTCTTTCACTTTCATCAAGTAATTAGTACCACTAGTAGTACTAAGCGTCAATTTCCTGTTCTTATTCTATGCATATCTTCTTTGATAAAGTGTCTATTCAAATCTCTTGCCCATTTTTCAAGTGAGCCCCTTCAGCGTCCTGTGCTTTAAGGGCTGGGCTTGATCTGCCACAGTTTCTCGGTGTCTGCTCCACGCTCAGCTTTCAGTCTTCCCACTGTACTTGGCTCTGCGGCTTCCATGGCCTTCCCCTCCTCTAGCTGCACCATTAGCCTGGCTGGCGGAGGAGCAGTCATTGTTGTTTTACAGGCAGGAGCTGGATCTCGGTGACCCTGCCGCTCACCTGATGGCAAATGAGGTCTAAGGGTCTGGGCCCAGGATGTGTGTCTACCCCACACGCAGAGTTTGAGAGTTTTGACTAATTATTCACCTTTCTGGAAACCACAAGTCTGGTATCGTGTGCTTGTTGGTGCCTTCCGTGTGCCAGGCTCCCCTGGGCCCAGAAGGGGACAGCACAGAGCAAGTGCCCTGTTGGGACACAGGGCTGTCCTGGTGGCTCCCGCTGGAGACTCCCCTGAACCACTGGGAATTGCAGTCTCCACTGTACAGTAGCAAACCTGAGCTTGGATGGGAAGACCAGCCCATTTTTTAGGGCTGGAGAGGCAGTTCTGGCCCGGGTCCAGCTCCTTGCCAGGTACATCTGGCAGCTGAGCTCTGCCTGGAGCTGGTGGCCAGGGCTGTAGTCACTGGGCCTCCACTTCCTTCCACCTTGCTCACCACCCTGAGGCAGGAGATAGATGGACCCCAGGCTAAACACCTGCAGTTTGTCCCCTGTGGACAGATATTCCAAGATGGAGATAATAGCAGGAGGATAATGGGAGAGGTTGAGCCCTGCCCAGATAAAAGATGGAGACCACATATTTCTTGTTGTCAAGGTAGAGACCTTTCCCACTGTACATGGGCAGGAAAGCTCCCTGGGGTCAAAAGGGAGTGATGTCAACCCACTGGATTCTTTCCTGGAACCCATCTTGACTAAGAGATGCATGTACGCACACAGGGAGGACCCTGAGAAAAGTCCAGGATGGACTCAGAACCAGGAGAAACAGGATGCTTGGTCAAAGGAAACCCAGAAGAAATGCCCCATGGGAGTGATTCAGGCTACCGTGAGGCCTGGCTGTCTGAGTCCGCTTGTGTGTGCCTATTCACACGTACTCTTTTTCCTCTTAATAAACACTATACTTGTTTCACTAATTTCTGTCTCTCTGTGGGAACTCATTTCTACAAAGCGAATGGGCCAGGGACTTGTCGCTGGACACTAGTCCCTGGTGGTCAAGTGGCAATGATTCAGCGCTCTCACTGCCACGGCCTGACTTCAATCTCTGGTCAGGAACTGAAATCCTGCTTTAAGTCACTGCAGACTGAGGCCACCCAAGATCAACTCCACGCCAGCAGATCCACAGGAGGGGGTCGGAGCTCTGAAGTCCACTCGTGTGGCTGAGTGTGAGAGTTCAGGCTCAGAGGCCAGGTTGGCTGGTATTGACATTTATCAGCTGGGACACCATAGGGAGGTGATTTCCTTCCTCAGTTTTCTCATCTGTAAAATGGGAATAGTTTACCCCTAACTTGCAGGTGGTTGTGAGGGGCAAATGGGGGGTGCCCACATGGCCAGGCCACTGGCAAGGGCAGAGCTGGGTGAAGAGGAGTCCACTTTGCCTAGAAGTTGCTGTGCTGGTCTGTCAGGCCCTTGGGGGTGTCCGTGGCTGCTCACCGTACTCCATCCAGGAAGGGCAACCTGGCTCTCTGCCTCCTGAAGGGAGTTAGACCAGCATCCTATGAATTTAGTAAGGGAACCATCCAGGGGAGATTTGGAGCAGAGCAGTGTTGGTTAGCAAATCCAAACCTCAGTCACTGTTATAGTCAAGCTGTGGTTTTTTCATTAGTTATGTACAGATATGAGAGTTGGACCATAAAGAAGTCTGAGCACCGAATAACTGATGTTTTTGAATTGAGGTATTGGAGAAGATTCTTGAGAGTCCCTTAGACAGCAAGGAGAACAAAGCAGTCCATCCTAAAGGAAATCAACCCTGAATATTCATTGGAAGGACTGATGCTGAAGCTGAAGCTCCAATACTTTGGCTACTTGATGCAAAGAATCAACTCATTGGAAAAGACCCTGATTCTTGGAAAGATTGAAGGCAAAAGGAGAAGGGGGTGGTAGGGGATGAGATGGTCAGATAGCATCACCAACCCACTGGACATGAATTCGAGCAAACTCCAGGAGATACTAAAGGACAGGGAGCCTGGCATGCTGTGTTCTATGAGGTCACAGAGTCGGACACGACTTAGTGACTGAACAACAAACAAGTGACTGAACAACAAATCCAACTCTTAGTCACTGTTAAAGCTGAATCCTGTCCCCTTACCAAATCCACATATGGAAGTGCTAACCCCGGGACCTCAGAACATGACTTTATTTGGAGACAAGATCTTTCAGTAGTAATCAAGTTAGGACACTTTTGTGTGTGGGAGGGAGAAGTAAGTGTGGGGTGGGGAGGGGTTGGGAGATGCTGGGCTGGGACGGGTTGAGCCCCTGGGGTGGCTTCGAGAAGGGCGCGACCAGGCCTGAGGCCCTGCAGCTGTGACCACTCTTCCCGGAAGAAGCCTGGTTTTGTGGGATTTTGGATGATCTAAGGGGCCAGAGCAGGGGAGTCAGGGATGAGCAACACCTGGGTGCCCCAGTGATGGAAACCCCTTGTCCCCGACTCATCAATAAGGAGTCTGGCTCACACCACCCATCACTCAAACCCCACCCCTCATCTATGCCTCCCTGCAGAGTCACAGAGTGATGGGACACCACCCCAAGTTCAAATATTTTATTGCCTTGGGGGCTTCTCTGGTGGTCCAGAGCTTGGGACTCTGCGCTTCCAGTGGAGGGGACTTGGGTTCTGTCCCTGGTGGGGAAACTAGGATCCCACATGCTTCGTGCAGCAAAAAAAAAAACACACACACACACACACAAAATCAAAAATCAAAAAACAAAAAAAACACCCAAAAACCAATCAAACAAAAATCTTGTCTCTGTAAAGTTAAAAACCTGATTCTCTCTGTAAAGAGCCTGTCTTCAAATAAGGAAGTCCTTAAGTTGAGCCCTACTCCAGTCTGACTGGCGGGGAATTTGCGTGCTCAGTTGCTTAGAGGGGTCGACTCTTTGCTACCCCTTGGACTTAAGCCTCCCAAGCTCTTCTGTCCGTGGGATTCTCCAGGCAAGAATACTGGAGTGGGTTGCCATTGTCTTCTTCAGGGAATCTTCCCGACTCAGGCAGGGATCCAACCCATGTCTTGTCTATCTCCTGCATCGGCAGGTGAGTTATTACCATTAGCGCCACCTGGTGGGCACTAGTATCCAATGCTGTGTGCTAGCTATCCTTAGTCGCTCAGTTGTCCGACTCTTTGTAACGCCATGGACTGTAGCCCTCCAGACTCCTCTGTCCATGGGGATTCTCTAGACAAGAATACTGGAGTGGGTTGCCATGCTCTCCTCCAGGGGATCTTCCCAACCCAGGGATCGAACTCAGGTCTTCTGAATTGTAGGTGGATTCTTTACCGTCTGAACCACCTGGTAAGTCCTAGAATCCAGTTAAAAGGAGAAATGTGGACTCAGAGAGTGTACAGGGAAATGGCCTGTGAAGATGGAGACGGAGATTGGGGTGGTGCTTCCACGAGCCAAGGGACACAAAGGTTGTCCCAAAACCACTGTAAGTGAGGAATGGATTCTCCCTTACAACCCTGGAAAGGAACCAACCCTGCTGACACCTTGACCTCAAGCTTTTGGCTGCTGAAACTGTGAGATAGTAAATTTAGATTTTAAGTCACCTGGAGACTGAAATTGAAGAAAGTAGGAAAACCACTAGCCTATTCAGGTACGACCTAAATCAAATCCCATATGATTATACAGTGGAAGTGACAAATAGATTTAAGGGCCTAGATCTGATAGATAGAGTGCCTGATGAACTATGGAATGAGGTTCATGACATTGTACAGGAGACAGGGATCAAGACAATCCCGAGGGAAAAGAAATGCAAAAAAGCAAAATGGTGTCTAAGGAGGCCTTACAAATAGCTGTGAAAAGAAGAGAAGTGAAAAGCAAAGGAGAAAAGGAAAGACATAAGCATCTGAATGCAGAGTTCCAAAGAATAGCAAGAAGAGGTAAGAAAGCCTTCCTCAGCGATCAATGCAAAGAAATAGAGAAAAACAACAGAACGGGAAAGACTGGAGATCTCTTCAAGAAAATTAGATACCAAGGGAGCATTTCATGCAAAGATGGGCTCAATAAAGGACAGAAATGGTCTGGACCTAACAGAAGCAGAAGATATTAAGAAAAGGTGGCAAGAATACACAGAAGAACTGTACAAAAAGATCTTCATGACCAAGATAATCACGATGGTGTGATCACTCATCTAGAGCCAGACATCCTGGAATGTGAAGTCAAGTGGGCCTTAGAAAGCATCACTATGAACAAAGCTAGTGGAGGTGATGGAATTCCAGCTGAGCTATTTCAAATCCTGAAAGATGATGCTGTGAAAGTGCTGCACTCAATATGCCAGCAAATTTGGAAAACTCAGCAGTGGCCACAGGACTGGAAAATGTCAGTTTTCATTCCAATCCCAAAGAAAGGCAATGCCAAAGAATGCTCGAACTACAGCACAATTGCACTCATCTCACATGCTAGTAAAGTAATGCTCAAAATTCTCCAAGCCAGGCTTCAGCAATACGTGAACTGTGAACTTCCAGATGTTCTAGCTAGTTTTAGAAAAGGCAGAGGAACCAGAGATAAAATTGCCAACATCCGCTGGATCATGGAAAAAGCAAGAGAGTTCCAGAAAAACATCTATTTCTACTTTATTGACTATGCCAAAGCCTTTGACTGTGTGGATCACAATAAACTATGGAAAATTCTGAAAGAGATGGGAATACCAGACCACCTGACCTGCCTCTTGAGAAATCTGTATGCAGGTCAAGAAGCAACAGTTAGAACTGGACATGGAACAAAAAACTGGTTTCAAATAGGAAAAGGAGTACGTCAAGGCTGTATATTGTCACCCTGCTTATTTAACTTCTATGCAGAGTACATCATGAGAAACGCTGGGCTGGAAGAAGCACAGCTGGAATCAAGATTGCCGGGAGAAATATCAATAACCTCAGATATGCAGATGACACTACCCTTATGGCAGAAAGTGAAGAGGAATTAAAAACCTCTTGATGAAAGTGAAGAGGAAAGCAAAAAAGTTGGCTTCAAGTTCAACATTCAGAAAACGAAGATCATGGCATCCTGTCCCATCACTTCATGGGAAATAGATGGGGAAAAAGTGGAAACAGTGACAGACTTTATTTTGGGGGCTCCAGAATCACTGCAGATGGTGATTGCAGCCATGAATTTGGAAGGAAAGTTATGACCAACCTAGATAACATATTTAAAAGCGGAGACATTACTTTGCCAACAAAGGTCCGTCTAGTCAAGGCTATGGTTTTTCCAGTGGTCATGTATGAATGTGAGAGTTGGACTGTGAAGAAGGCTGAGCACCGAAGGATTGATGGTTTTGAACTGTGGTGTTGGAGAAGACTCTTGAGAGTCCCTTGGACTACAAGGAGATCCAACCAGTCCATTCTGAAGAAGATCAGCCCTGGGATTTCTTTGGAGGGAATGATGCTGAAGCTGAAACTCCAGTACTTTGGCCACTTCATGTGAAGAGTTGACTCACTGGAAAAACTCTGCTGCTGGGAGGGATTGGGAGCAGGAGGAGAAGGGGATGACAGAGGATGAGATGGCTGGATGGCATCACGGACTCGATGGACGTGAGTCTGAGTGAACTCTGGTAGTTGGTGATGGACAGGGAGGCCTGGCATGCTGCGATTCATAGGGTCGCAGAGTTGGACATGACTGAGAGACTGAACTGAACTGACCTGAATTGAGAGTATGGTATTGGTTATATCATCCCTAGGAAACAGCACCACCAAGCCTACTGCCTTCACTGGGAAGGGCTGGGAAGCCAGGTCCCCAGTGTCACTGGGTCACATGCCTGAAAGTTTGGACGGGAAGCGTCCCTTCCTTTTGCTCATCCTGAGTCTACTGCCTGCCAACCAGTTTTGAAGCCTCAGACACGGCCCAGGGTCCAGGGGCTCACTGTGGGGCTGCCCAGGCCTGGGTCCCTGCCCCCAAGACTTGCATCAGGGACCACCCATTTTGTTGGTGGTGTTTCTGTGTTTTTATGAGGGGCTCTGATCTCACAGGGCTTCCCTCGTGGCTCAGATGGTAAGGAATCTGCCTTCAATGGGGGAGACTTGAGTTCAGTCCCTGGGTTGGGAAGATCTTCTGGAGGAGGGCATGGCAGCCCACTCCAGTATTCTTGCCTGGAGAAGCCCCGTGGACAGAGAAGCCTGGTGGACTGCAGTCCATGGGGTCTCAAAGAGTTGGACACGACTGAGCAACTATGAACAGCACTGTTCTCCCAAACCAGTACTTCCTGTAAGAGACTCAGCAAGTCTGGAAGCTGGCAAAGCTTTCGTAGATGAGTCTCCCTCCATGTGTACAGTTGGGGAAACAGACACAGAGATGGGCAAGGCCCGTCCCAAGGCCACACAGAGAGGAATGACAGGCCTGGGTCAGCAGGGCTGCCGGGCTCTGTGCCAGTGAGAGGCCATGTCTCGGCCATTCCCTCCAGTAGCAAGTGCTGACTGGCATGGGCTTCGAGGCCTGGGGGACCAAGACCCTCCTCTCCACAGCCCCTCCCAGAGTGACTCCTTGCTGCCTGCCCCTGGACTCCAGGACCCATAGAACTCCCCCTGCACTCTCACCTCCAAGCCTTTCACAGGCTCCCCTTTTGCCAATCAATGTCCATCTGGAGCCACCAGATCCTGTGGGATGCTGGGGGCGGAGTTTAGGATGAGGTCTGATGGGGTCGTGGAAGGAGCTGGGATAGTGATGATTGAGGGAGAAACTCGGGGATCAGAGCAAGAGTCACAACCAGCCAACCCGGGGAGGAAGGTCCATCCGGCTGTCCAGCCCCTGACTGTGAAGGAGGTGTCCAGAGGTCTGCATGTAACTCCCACCTCTTTGGCTCTGCAGCCGTGTACCCACAAGGCGCACCTCTGTCCATGGGGATTCTCCAGGCAAGAATACTGGAGTGGGTGTATCCCTCCTCACTTCTATCGTATTAATATTTATATATGTATATGCATGTATCTGGCCGTACCACGCGGCATGCAGAATCTTAGTTCCCTGACCAGGGATCAAACCTGCACCCCCTGCTGTGGAAGCACAGAGTCTTAACAACTGAACCATCAGGGAAGTCCCCCATTATATATTTAGCAGCCTTATTTCCCCAGATAGGGCCAGTCACCCCTTTTTGGCTGTTGATTTGGCAGCATAAAGAGCCCAAAATAGCCAGAAGGAAGCATTGCTTTCGTGGAACTATTGTTATGTCCTCCAGTGTGAATGTTTCTCCTTTGGGAATTCAAAATTGCAGGGATGGGAAACAAACACTTTGCTAGTGGGCCACGAGAGAAAATGGTGAGAAGAGCTACAAAAAGTGAAAATTTATTTTTCAGGCTTCCCAGGTGGCACTAGCAGGAAAAATCTCACCTGCCAGTGCAGGAGACATAAGAGATGTGGGTTCAGTCTCTGGGTTGGGAAGATCCCCTGGAGGAGGAAATGGCAACTCACTCCAACATTCTTGCCTGGAACACTCCATAGAGAAGCCTGGCAGGCTATAGTCCGTGGGGTCGCAGAGTCAGACATCACTGAAGTGACTTAGCATGCATGCCCAGTGCCAAAAACAGTGTCTCCAGAAGATCATCCCACTTAAAAAAATTTATTTATTTGGCTGTGCTGGGTTTTAGATGTGGCCCATGGGATCTTCAGTTGCAGCATTCAGGACCTTTAGCTGTGGCTTGTGAGATCTGGTTCCCTGACCAGGGATTGAATCTCATCGTTCCCACCCACCTGGTATTGGGAGCTTGGAGTCCTAGCCTCTGAACCATCAGGGAAGGCCCCATCCCACCCTTCTCTAAAGCCAGCTGCTTTAGTGGGATAGGGAATTCCATGTGAATCAGGGAATCCCATGAGCCAATTGCCAGGCTTGATTTGCTGCAAAATGAGTGTCCTGGTTGAAGCAAAGCTTTGTGGAATACCATGTTGGTGGATAAGGCATTCTGTAAGTCCATGGATGCTGAGTTTAGCAAAGCTATACAGGAAAAGTTTATGCCAAGAAGCACAAAGTGCTGCTCCTTCTATGACGGTAGTATGCTCTGTAATCTGTCTGCTACCAGGGTGCTCTGGTCTCCTTGGGGAGTGGTGTCATAGCATGAGGTCTATTGTGATGGTTTGGGGAAAAAAAGGCAGTCGAGGTTCCTGTGGTCTAGACTATGGAAAAGGGCTGGAAAGCTGAAGGTATATTACTGACCCCACCCACTGGACGTAAACAACTGCTGCTGAGAGAAGAGGTAGCAGGGACTTCCCTGGTGGTCCAGTGGCAAAGACTCTGAGCTCCCAATGCAGGTGGCCCCGGGTTCAATCCCTGGTCAGGAAACTGGATCCCACATGCTGCAACTAAGTGTTCACACGTTGCAACTAGAGATCCTGCATGTCTCATAGAAGATGGAAGATCTGAGTGCTGCAACTAAGACCTGGCACAGCCAAATAAATGAACATGTTTTGAAAAAGAAAGAAGAAATACAAGATGTACTGATGGTGAGCTCCAGCCAAGAAATGATGTCAGAACAGTAGCCGCAGTGGGAATCACCACATGAGGAAGCTGCCATGCTCCAGGGTCTCCTGTGCGGACCCAGGAGCTGAGTTGCAAGGGGATGTGATAGGAATGGACACCTCCTCACGATGTGGTGGCCTCTATGGAGGCACCAATAGGAATGTGCTCTGCTCCTGGTTTACCCGTTTGGGAGGGGGCTTCCATCTGGCCTTTCTC
The DNA here is from genome assembly GCA_917880005.1 of Nanger dama. Taxonomy (NCBI): domain Eukaryota; kingdom Metazoa; phylum Chordata; class Mammalia; order Artiodactyla; family Bovidae; genus Nanger; species Nanger dama. The sequence continues at coordinate 10,790,934 of CAKJTW010000018.1, read as the reverse complement.
CCATAATGCACCTTTCCTCCCAGGTGCTTTCAGAACTGGGAAGGGATCCCTGAGCTGGGTCCAAATGAGCTGGATGTGAACAAGACTCTCCTAGTTGCCTGATTGATTCCCAAGAGTATTTCAAAAACATGACCATACCCAGACAGAGATAAACAAATAGTATGTGATATCACTTATGTATGGAATCCAAAAGAATGGTACAAATGAACTTGTTTACAAAACAGAAATAGATTCACAGATGTAGAAAATAAACTTAGGGTTACCAAGTGGGAATGGTGGGAGGGATAAATGGGGAGATTGGGATTGACATATACACACTGCTGTGTATAAAATAGGTAACTAATAGGGAAGTACTTTATAGCACAGGGAACTCTACTCAGTACTCTGTAATGACCTATATGGGAAAAGAATCTAAAACCGAGTGGATAAATGTGTATGTGTAACTGATTCACTTTGCTGTACTCCTGAAACTAACACGACATTGCACAACTATACTCCAATAAATATTGTTAAAAAATAAAGAAACAAGCAAATACCCTCTCAAACTCAATACAAAAGCATGATCATACACCCTTAACATTACTCCCAACAAGACGTGCAGACTGTGTCCCTTCCTCTTGAATCTGGGTGGGCTTGTGGCTCCTTTGACCGATAAAGTGTAAAGGAAGTGATGCTGCGTGACCTTGAAGGCTAGGCCTCTGAGCGATGGCCTTCTCTCTTTGTTTGCTGACGTTGTTCAGTTGTTTATGGAACCCGGAGTCCCTGAGTAAGAATCACGACCGCTCTGAGACCACCACGCCAGGCCTCATCAATAGTCCCAGCTGAGTCCTGCCCACCAGCCATGGCAGCCGAAGCCCCGAGTGTGTGAGATGTTATCTCAGACTCTCCAGAACAGCCCATCACCAGCTGAGTGCCACTGAGTGATCTCAGCTGACACCCAAAGGAGGAGAATGCCCACTGAGGCCCTTCCTGAACTCTTCACCCATGAGATAACAGGGCATAAGGCAATGTTTGTGGTTTGTTACACAGCAAAGATATCCACAATACCTCCAGAAGCCCTTACTCTGACGGGACCACTGGGGGTCTCCTGGAAGTGTCAACTCAGAACCAGCATCCAGTAATCTCTAAAGTAGCTGGCACTTTGCTTTCTCCAGCTCACTCAGTCACTCAGGCCTCAGGTCCCATAGGGCAATACCAGGAGGAGAATGCATAGTATAGTCTTGGCTGTGTAGGGTCCTTCCTCAAATGACTCCAGCCTCTTTCATTCAAGGAACTCTGTGTCCATTAAATGCCTGGTCCTGGCATGGGTGGGCAGGGAGCATGGGTGGGCAGTGACTCACATTCTCTGCTGCTTTAGTTCAGACTTCTGTTCAGCAGACCTAGAACTTTCCTGCTTCTGCAAATCAAGATTTTATTAAAGGCTGCCCATTTACTTTGGTCTTGGAGCACCATAATTGGTTGATCAATCAATCGATTACTAATAATTCCATCCCCCTGCATTCCACCCTCCACAATTGGAGAACAATAGTGAGGTGGTGAGGTGGGTGAGCAGAAATTAAATAAATTCATTCAGAGAATTCCCTGTTGGTGCAGTGGTTAGGACCCCACACTGTTACTGCTGAGGGTCTGGGTTCGATCCCTGGTGGGGAATCCTGCAAGTCAAATGGCACAGAAAAAAAAAAAAAGTCCATTCAGCATTTGAGTGGAATCTTTTGTACCCTTCCTTCTACACTCTACTAAAGGAATCCTGGCCTCTCAGCTTCACTCAGCGTAGGCTACCTTGGGACCAGCCTTCGATGAATCAACTGAGCAACCCTTTAGAGCAAGCCCCGGGCCATGTTACAGCCACTCCCCACTGGTCCCTCAGCACACCCAGATGGGATCGTCTAGTTGCAGAAAACAAGCTCAGGGCTTCCACTGATTCTGCATGTGGTGATTGTATAATTATTTCACTATACATGGCAATGTAATAGTAATTGAAACAAAGTGCACAACAAATGGCACGCGCTTGAGTCATCCTGAAGCCATCCCCTACCCCCAGTCCATGGAAGATGGTCTTTCATGAAACCCGTTCCTGGTCCAAAAAGGGTGGGGACCGCTGTTTGAGAGCCATCCCTAGCTGTCTGAGCTAACAGGAGGAATGCAGGACCTATGATTAAGGCATGCACCCACTTCAACACGTGACACTCCTTTCATCGTAATGCGCTGCTTAGTGTCCATGCCCAGTCACATTGCCCTGTTCATATACACTGGAGACATCCTGCAGCTCTTTGGTGTGTACTATGCCTTCTCCAGGCATCCCAGGTCGTGCAGTGGTAAAGAGTCTGCCTGCCAACGTAGGAGTCACAAAAGACGCAAGTTCGATCCCTGGGTCAGGAAGATCCCCTGAAGGAGGAAATGGCAATCCACTCCAGTATTCTTGCCTGGGAAATCCCATGGACAGAGAGGAGCCTGACAGGCTCCAGTCATGGGGTCACAAAGAGTCAGACACAACTGAGCAACTGAGCATGCACACACACACACACACACACGTGCGCGCTCATGCGCGCGCACACACATGCCTCCTCATGGGTCACACTGTGTGCCTGATACCCTGAAACTTGCCGGGTCTTAAGTCTGAGAAGTGTTATCCTTTGGCCACTAGAGTTTCTCTAGGCACAAAGAGAACCTCTGGCTCTTTACTCAGACTTTGGGAATTGAAGACCTTGAGCTCATCTTTCCCTCCTTTTTTGGTGCACTTAGAAGCAAAGGAGCAGCCCCGTGTTCCTGATGCTCTTTTTTTCCAGGTACGCTCTATGCCAGCAGCTGCTTGGTCAACCAGAGTCTTCTATAGGCCATCACCCCAACGGTCAAAAGGTGATCACTTAAGTGACAGCTTCACATTGCATGCCATGGACCACCAATGTCCCCTCTACCCCAGCAGCCAGGTCCTTAAGAAAGTGAAAAATGAAAGTGAAGTCGCTCAGTCATAAATCGATGCCAGCCTTCCCTCCTTACAGTTCTGCTCCACTGGAAGCATCACCATCGCCAGTCACTGCATCAGGCAGCACTGGGTCGGGAGGCAGAGCCCTGTGAGTATCATGGGATATGGATTTATCATGGGGATTAGGTTTGACATGACAGTGGGAGGAGCTAGGGAGATGAAGGTCCAGAGGGGGAACTGGAGGGTCAGAGAAAGAGCCTCCACAGGTAATCTGAGAAGCCGGGCACGTCCAGAGCCTGTTGGGAGTTGTGGCTTGGGTTCCTGGCTGAGCCTCTGGAGGTGGGCAGGTGGCTGCCAATGGTCAGCAGGGCCAGCAGGCGGGACACGGAGCTAGATGCAGAGGTGAGGGGAGTGAGGACAAGCGGGACCCCTCGGGACTCTGGGTCTGCCTGTCTCCACGTCTGATGACTGTGACCTTGAGAGAGTAAAGATCACTGCTTCACCGCTGCTTTTCCGGCTCATGTACAGACACCATACAGGAAGTCATCCTGAGAAACGTCCGTTAGCACTATCGGCACTCTCCCTCCCTGCGTCTCCTCTGTCTCCTTCTCCCAGGCCAGGCTTCCCCAGTCCCAGTACCTCCCCACACCTGCCCGATGGCTGCCCTGCCTCTCCCAGCAGACTGTGAGCTCCGAGATGCTGGGCTGAGTCTCCCGACTCATCACGGTGTGACCAGCACTTGGCACAAGCTTGGAAGAGAGCGGTGCTCAATATACGTTTGCAAATGGGTGAGTGAATAAATGAATGAATGAATGATAGTTGCTGGGTTCTAGGAAAGCCAGGAGAAAAATCAGACAGGGAGGAGGCTGGCCGCGCCCATCGGTACTGAGCGCTTATACTCTGCATGACCCTGGGGAGAGGCTGAAGGTGGAGGAGGGAGGTGGAGATAAGCTGACCTGTGAGTGACCGGAACAAACATGAGTGAATGTGTCCAGCACCCTTGGATGAACCCAGGAAGAGACTGGCAGGGAGCTCAGAGGCAGCAAGGCCCCTGCCAGCCAGTGAATCCTGGAGGACTTCCTGTAGGGGGTGCCGAGCAGGGAGGACTGAAACAGGTGGAGTTAGGTGTGCTTTCCCGTGGGAGGAAAAGGCTTGTGCAGATGTGAACCCAGGGCACACATCTGAAAGAGTGAGGTTTTTATTTTGCTCTTACTTCAGGCTGTTTCTAGGTTTTGATTTCTAGAATGATTCCTGCTAAATTTTTTTGAGTTGTTAAAAATAATTTATTAACATTTTTCTCTTGGCCATGTGGCATGTGGGGTCTTAGTTTCCTGACCAGGGATCAAACCAGCAGCCCCTGCATCACAAGCACAGTGTCTTATTCACACGGACCACCAGCGAAGCCACTCAGATGGCTTCTGCTGTTAAGGAGGATGGTCTTGTTCATGTTAAGATTGATGGTCATGGTATAAACAGCAGACACAAACAGAAACCTAGCTCCTGAGTTCTCTCCTGTCTCCAAGCTTAGCCTCTCGGGTCCACGCTGTACAAGGGGGCCAGAGGGATACCTCTAAATCCCTCCATGGCTTCCCATTGCCCTTGGGATATGGTGCAGCCTCCTTAAGATGAGTCCAAAGTCATCCTCTCACCTCTGGATCTTCCCACGGGCTGCCCCGCCCCCCACCCAGAACACTCCTCACCCCTTAGATGCTGCCTCCTCAGAGCAGCCTCTCCTGTCCCAACCTGGACCAGGTATCCCCTCGAGCTCCCCAACTTACTACTCATCAGGTTTGTTAGATTAGAGGCCTCCCTGATCATCACTGTTCACCACGGAACGCTGCTCAGCAGCCTGAGCTGGACTCCTGGGGCAACTTGTTATCCTGGCTGGACTCGGTGGGGGTGTGGGGAGCTTTTCTCTGTGGGGTGGAGGGACCCACAGCTCTGCAGGGCACACAGTAGGGGCTCTAGAAATTCTTGAGTGAGTGGCTGAAATTGTGGTATTTCACTTAGTTTGTTCTTGTGTTACTTTTGCAAACTTTGAGGTAAGTTCTGTTATTATCCCCCCTTTTTAGACAAAAGAACAAAGGCTCAGAGAAGGGCACAGAGCTTCTGGCTATGCTCAGCTCTAATTCCAGGGACCAATAAACAAATAAAGCCAGGCATCTGAGTGAGAATAAAGAAAATCAGGGAGAGGACTCCTGCGAGTTACTCAGGTTTCAGTTCAGTTCAGTTCAGTGGCTCAGTTGTGTCCGACTCTTTGTGACTCCATGGACTGCAGCACGCCAGGCCTCCCTGTCTATCACCAGCCCCCAGAGTTTACTCAAACCCCTGTCCGTAGAGTTGGTGATACCATCCAACCATCCCATCCTCTGTCATCCCCTTCTCCTCTTGCCTTCAATCTTTCCTAGCATCAGGGTCTTTTCAAATGAGCCAGTTCTTCGCATCAGATGGCCAAAGTATTAAGAGTTTCAGCTTTAGCATCAGTCCTTCCAATGAATATTCAGAACTGATTTCCTTTAGGATGGACTGGTTGGATCTCCTTGCAGTCCAAGAGACTCTCAAGAGTCTTCTCCAACACCACAGTTCAAAAGCATCAGTTCCTCAGTGCTCAGCTTTCTTTATAGTCCAACTCTCACATCCATACATGACCACTGGAAAAACCATAGCTTTGACTAGACAGACCTTTGTTGGCAAAGTAGTCTCTGCTTTTAATATGCTGTCTAGGTTGGTCATAACGTTTCTTCCAAGGAGTAAGCATTTTTTAATTTCATGGCTGCAGTCACCATCTGCAGTGATTTTGGAGCCCCAAAAATAACGTCAGCCACTGTTTCCCCATCTATTTGCCATGAAGTGATGGGACCAGATGTCGTGATCTTAGTTTTCTGAATGTTGAGTTTTAAGCCAGTTTTTTTCACTCTCCTCTTTCAGTTTCATCAAGAGGCTCTTTAGTTCTTCGCTTTTCTGCTATAAGGGTGGTGTCATCTGCATATCTGAGGCTATTAGCTGTCTTCTATTAAACACATGCGGGTCTTCTCTGGTGACTCAGATGGTAAAGAGTTCTGTCTGCAACGCAGGAGACCCAGGTTCAACTGGACGATCCCCTGGAGAAGTGAATGGCAACCCACTCCAGTATTCTTGCCTGGAGAATCCCATGGACAGAGAGTGGGCTACAGTCCATGGGGTTGCAAAGAAAGGGTGGGACATGATTAAGCAATTAAAAAAAAAAGTCCTGTGCAGCCCTTTCCCCAGGGCAGGCCCAGTGCTCACGGTGGATCCTGCTGCTGTTTGTTCACGTTTCCTTAGAGGGACGAGTGCAGGCCTCCTGGGCGGGCCCAGCCGCTGCATTGTAGTCTGAGGGGCCTCTCCAGGGCAGACCTCACTCTCACATGCAGAGGACTCAATGCTTCTGAAGAGACACTTAAAGCCCAGTGCCTGGGCTCCAATCCCAGCTCCACCGCGTACCAGGGGCATGACCTTGAGCAAGTTAGCTTTCTCGGCCTGTTTCCCCATCCACAGAGTGGGATAATAATAGTACCTACCTCACAGGGTTGTGGTAAGGATTAAGTAATATTTGTAAAGAACATAGAACACTGCCTAGCACATAGTAAATCCTATATTATTATTTTTTAAACTTTTTATTTTATATTGGAGTATAGTTGATTAACAATGTTGAGTTATACATGTATCTTTCCTTTTTCACATCCTTTTCCCATTTAGGTTGTTGCATAATACTGAGCAGAGTTCTCTGTGCTATACAGTAGGTCCTTGTTATCCATTAAGATTTATTTATTTAAATTGCCACATGACTATTATTTTATTTTTTAAAGATATCTTATTTATTTATTTGTTGACTGCACTGTGTGGCATGTGGGATCTTAGTTCCCACACCAAGGATCAAACCTGTGCCCCCAAAGCGGAAGCTTGGAGTCTTAACCATTAAACTACCAGGGAGGTACCGAGATTAATTTTTTTATTGAATATAGTTGGTTTACAATGTTGTGTTCATTTCTGATGTACGGTAAAGGTATTCTTTTATCATGGTTTATTACAGGATAAAAATACGGAATGCTTCTGGAATTTTTGTATCGTCCCCACGCAGGGACCATGCTGATGTCTGTACTGTTCCAGCTTTAGTGTCTATGCTGCTAGACTGGGCACACACAAATAAAAGCTTTTAGTGTGCAGCACCTACCCAGCAGTCCTGCTCTGTGGAATCTGTCTGATGGACAGCTTCATAAAACTCATAATGGTAAACATTTAAGAATGGGCCTTGCAGTGTTATTTGTAAGGACGGATGTCCATCAAAGGGGGAGCAGTTAAATAAGTGGATAAATAATGAGTGGAATGCTATGCGGGAGTGGAAGAGTGAAAAGAGCTGTGCGTGTGAGGCTGAGTTATCTGGAATTACTAACATTTGGCCGTTGTTGATTCACAAAGTTGTCATGGCAGTTTTAGAGGACTCAGTCTCATGCTACACGCCTGTGTCAGACTAGATTGCACTGTGGTGACAAACAGAGCCAAACATAATGTGCTAACAAAACAGAGGTTGATTTGTTGCTTAATAGTCCCAGGTTGAAGGGGGATGAGCTAAATGATGAGGGGGGTCCTCTTCCATGAGGCGATTCAGGGAACCACACTGAAAAGAAGGCTAACTTCTTCAACAGGTGTTTTTCCAAGGCTGCGTGTTGATTCTGGCCAGATGGGAGGAGCGCACAGGTGCACGGGGGACAACCTATGGCCCCGGCCAGGCACTTCGGCCCATATTTCATTGCAGACGGCTTAGTCATCCGGTCACACCTAACCATGAGGACACCGGGAGGTGTGCTCTAGCTGTGTGTATGGGAAGCAGGAAAGATGGGAGTTGGATGGATGGGCAGTCTCTGCCTGGTATTCTCTAAGCCTCAGTTGCCTTATCTTTATTTTGGGGGCAGTGGTAGTAGCTACTGCACAGTAAATGACAGAATATGTGTGTGTTCAGCGCAGGCCTGGACCCATAGTGGTGGTGATGTTTAGTTGCTAAGTTGTGTCTGACTCTGCGAACCCATGGAGTGTAGCATACCAGATTCCTCTGTCCATGGGATTTCCCAGGCAAGAATAGTGGAGCGGGTTGCCAGTTCCTTCTCCAGGGGATCTTCCCACCCCAGGGATTGAACCCATGTCTCCCACTTGGTAGGCAGATTCTTTACCACTGAGCCACCTGGGAAGCCTGACCCATAGTGGCCAGCCCATAAGTATTAGGGTGACAGGCTACCTCCCAGAGTTCCCTACTGGAATCAAGCACTGGAAATGTACTCAGCCTGGCTATGGCAGATCGTACTTCCCACATGCTCTCGTTGGGCTTCCCAGGTGGCGCTAGTGGTAAAGAACCCCGTGTCCCAATGCAGGAGACATAAAAATGTGGGTTCGATCCCTGGGTTGGAAGGATCCCCTGGAAGAGGGCATGGCAATCCACTGCAGTATTCTTGCTTGGAGAATTCCATGGACAGACGAGCTACAATCCATGGGGTTGAACAGAGCTGGACATGACTTAGAGAATAAACAACAACAGCATGTTCTTGTTACAGTGGGTCATTGACATTTCTGCCTGCTTGAGCCTGGGCAGACCTTCGTCACAGGTGGTGGAGGTGACACGACGTGACTCCTAAGACTGGTCCTAACAGGCAACGTGGCTTCTGCCTTTCATTCTCTCTCTCTTGCTGCTCCCCACCCCTTTCTCTCTCTCACTCGCATGGTGGTGGCTCTTGGAACCTAACCACCATGTTTCAGGAACCCAGGCCACCTGGAGAGGATACTTGTGGGTGTTCCAGCTCACAACCCAGCTAGGTCCCCCAAGAAGAACCAGCATCAATTATCAGATGTGTGAGCGGGCAACCTTCATGGCGACTCCAGCCCCAGCCTTGAAGTTTTCCATTTGAGGCTTCAGACCCTGGTGGCGCAGGGGCAATGCTTCTCTATTGTCTGCATTCCTGACCCACAGGAATCAACAGTCAAGTAATGATGATTGTTTGAAACGATTAGACTTTGCAGTAACTCGTTATGCAGCAATAAATAATAGATAGGGTCATACACTTTTTATTCTTCTCTTTCCTTATTTCCCACTCATTTCTCCTGAGATCACCTCCCACATCTCCCACCTGCCCTCCCTTTCTTGTCCCAGGGTCTGCTTCTGGGGGACCCAGCAGAGCAATACATTATATGGAAAAGCTACATGGAAAAAACTGACAGAAAAATTATTGGGTGCTTCTTTTTTTTGGGAGTGGGGACTTTCCTGGTGGCTTAGACAGTAAAGCGTCTGTCTACAATGAGGGAGACCTGGGTTCGATCCCTGGGTCGGGAAGATCCCCTGGAGAAGGAAATGGCGATCTACTCCAGTACTATTGCTTGGAAAATCCCATGGACAAAGGAGCCTGGTAAGGGGTCCCTGGGGTCACAAAGAGTCGGACACAACTGAACAACTTCACTTCACTTTGAGAATCAGAAACTTTACTTTTTAGTCAATACATGTCTGAATAACTTACATGTTAAGCAATACTTCATTATACTTTTTAAAACCTAAAAATTTCCATTTTCCTAACTTTGAGTCAGGTCTTATCAGAGTCAGTGCTGAACCGTGTGAATTGATCTCTGAGAAGGTAAGATTCAGGCTTTTCGTATTTGTGGGCAGTAGAGTTGGGATGTGGTAACTTTTTCCCTTTTTCCTAATGCTTTAAATAAGCTTTAAAAAATTGTGGTAAATTATATATGAAATTTACTATTTAACCATTTTAAAGGATATAGTTAAGTGGCATTAAGTTTGTACACACGGCTTTGTAACCATCACCACCATCCATCTCCAGAATCTTTCATCATCTTTCACCACCCCAAGCTGAAATGCTGTATCCATTAAACACTAGCCTCTGCCCCTGGGCGGTGGAGGGTGGGGGGGTCACCTTTCTTCTTTCTGTTTCTGTAAATTTGGAATCATACAACATTTGTCTTTTTGTATCTGGCTTGTTTCACTTAGTGTGGTGGTTTCTTAAGCGGTCCCGGGATCACTTTCACGGTTACCTCCATCCACGGCCACACTCCCTGGCCTGAGGCCTGTAGCCACCCAGTGGCACAGGCGGGGCTGGTGGGCATGGCTGGCAATGTAGCAGGCACACGTGACTGGTCCAGACACTTTGTTACGGACGAGCTCACGGTGCCTCCGCTTCCCCAGTTCCGAGTAGAATTGCTGGGCGAGGGTTAATCAACATTCAGTCATGTTTCCAAGTTTAAATGGAGCATTTGTTTAATTATGTGTAAGTAGCAATACATTGTGGCCATTATCTAAATCACTATTTTATTTCCTGGATGTGGTTTCATAATGCAGGGTTTCTGCTCCAGCCTAGCATCATTAACAGAGAAGAGTTAATGAATATAAAAGCGTAAAGGCTAATTACACTTTAATTTACAATCATGGTCTCATTTTGGGACCACATGAAATCTGTTTTGAAAACAATTAAAAAAAAAAAACCCGCTCTTGCCCTGGTAAGTGGAGGGACCCCGGCCAGGAGCCCAGCTCTGTCTGCCACGTGGTGGCTGAGCAGCACTGGCTGGCACCGATCCCTCCCTGGCGCCATTACTAGGAGGCTGGTGAGGCCAAGTTCAGTGCCCTGTGACTGTGTCTTTTGTCTCCAGCAATTTTCCTCTTGCTTTCAGTGTCTGTGGGGAAGAGTTGGGGGAGCGCCATCTGGGGCACCGGTGGTCTGATCATGCTCTTCTGATGTCGCATCACATTGAACCATGCTGTTTGTAGTTACTTAGTGGTTTTAAAAATGGTGGTGATGGAAATTCGTGTGTGTGGGCGGGGAGGGACGGGTAGCAGGGGATGCTGACATTTACTAAGTTCCTATGTGTGCCAGACATTATGTTGGGTACTTTTATATATATTATTTATTTCTTGAAATTGCTTATCAATGGCAATTAGTCTCCCTGAAATTAGAATTAGTCCTTCTGAAATATTTAATGGAACTATGGAATCACTGTTAATTTTCTTAGCATAATAATAGCATTGTAGTTACGTAGAAGAATGTGCTTATTCTTAGGAGATGAAAAGAAATTTGTGGGTGAAAGGTCATGATATCTGTCACTCGCTTCCAAATGGCCCAGGAAAGTAATTTACATATATTATATATACATTCTTTTTTTCTCTCAGGTGTTGCTAGTGGTAAAGAACCTCCTTGTCATGCCAGTGCAGGAGACATAAGAGACATGGGTTCGATACATGGGTTTGATACTCCAGATCCCCTGCTGGAGGAAATGGCAACCCACTCCAGTCTTGCCTGGAGAATCCCATGGACAGAGGAGCCTAGAGGGCTACAATCCATGGGGTCACAGAGTTGTACACAACTGAAGCAATTTAGCACACACATATATATATTTATATATAAATGGTATATATCTTAATACATATAATTTATAATATATGATGGTTAAAGCATCTGCCTGCAATGCGGGAGACCCGGGTTCGATCTCTGAGTCGGGAAGATCCCCTGGAGAAGGAAATGGCAGCTCACCCCAGTATTCTTGCCTGGAGAATCCCATGGACAGAGGAGCCTGGTGGGCTACAGTCCACGGGTCGCAAAGAGTCGGACACGACTGAGCGACTCCACAGTCACAGTCACAGACATATATATATATAGAAAATGAGAATGAGGAAGACAGAGACAGAGACTCAGAGAGAGAAACAGAGATAAGTGGGCAAAGTATGAATTGTTGAATCTTGCTGGAGGGCATGCAAGAGTTCAGTGTGCAATCCTTTCAGCTTTCCTGTTTTGAAATCTCATAATAAAAATTGGAAAGAAAAACATCATCCCAACTGGCTGCCTTGAACCGCTTTATCTTCTTTCCTTGTTAAATAAACTCTTCCTCCCAAATGAGGTTAAAAAGTCCATTTAATTAAGTCCAGCATCTGTATGATTTTGCATTATGGATTATTGGAGTCTGGAATAATAATTAATCAGATAATCAAATAATAGTTAATTAAACAAATATGCAAGAAAGCCAAATAAAACCTCAGAGGGGATGGCCTGCAGTGGGGCCTGGCTGTCTTTTGCTTCTGAAACCCTCAAGAACAATCATTTAAAGATGTCCCACCAGCTGCAGCGCGTTTATGTGAAGGGGGCAGTAAAGGGCCCTCTCAGTATTAGCTGAGTCACCCGTAGGAATTCATCCGCAGGAAATGTGGGGGTAGGGCTGCAGCATTATTTGTGTTAAACATAACAGTGAAGTGAAAGTCACTCAGTCATGTCCGACTTTTGCGACCCCAGGGACTATATGGAATTCTCCAGGCCGGAATACTGGAGCAGGTAGCCTTTCCCTTCTCCAGGGGATCTTCCCAAGCCAGGGATGGAACCCAGGTCTTCCGCATTGCGGGCGGATTCTTTACCAGTTGAACCACAAGAGAAAGCACTACACATGAGTAGGGACGCCGAAATAGAATCCGAAAGTAAAACAATACAGTGTGTTTTAAGGCTTTCTGTAATTCCTACATAGCTTGGTAGGAAGGTCTGCGCTCCCACCTGTGACTCCACCCCGTTGGCCATAGCTGACTGGATCAGGCGGACACAGGTACTCAAGCTGGGCCAATCAGAATGGCTGTCCCAGGAATTTGGAAGGAGACTAAAGAATCCCAGTGCTGTCTGAACCTGGGAACTGTTTCATGCCATCCTCTGCCCGGTGGACTAGGGAACCTGTGTGACATGAGGAGTGCGGAACAGCCCTCGCGGAGAGGAGCAGGAGACAGCAGGGATCCTCTGGGGAGACCTGACAATCCTGCCAGGCCTTATCGTGGTCCTGCCCTTGGGTTTTAGGAGATTTCACTGTAGTGTTTTGTTAAATTCCCTTTTTGTCCTGTTGAATCTGGCTTGAATGAATTTCTGTTGCAACCAAAATAGTCCTAATATAGTGAACATGTATTGTTTTCATCATATGAAGGAACACGATAGAGATCACAGTCATTTACTGACCGGGCAGGGTACCGCGTACTGTGTGGCCCCGGGCCTGTGCAAATGTTTCAGATCCATGCCTGGTTATTCCCGCTCTGCCTGGTGTTGCACAGCCCTGCCCTGCCCTGCAACTGACCTTTCCAGGCCCCTCAGATGGCCAGTGGGAGGCCCTGGGGAGACAGGAGGGCAGGAGAAGGGAGAAGCCAGGGTGTTTCTCCCCCTGCCGTGCTGGCCTGGCAGCCTCTGATAGGGACTGTGGTGTCTCTGCAGCTCCACCCCCATGGCCCCTGTGAACCCCGTCGCCTCCTTTTGTGCTGCCCGCACAGTGGGGAGCCGGCTGGCTGCTTCAGTGGTCTCTGGGTCTCTGTTCCATTCCTATTGGCTTCTCAGCATTTTGGTTACCTGTGCAGTTGATTGCCTGTGTCAGATTCCACCTGTTGAAGTACTGTTTTCATGGGTGAATGCTGACAGAAGCACACGATCTCATTTTATTCTCAGAATGCCCCTCTGAGGGAGATATTAGGATCCTCACTTTGCAAATGAGGAAGCTGATGCTCAGAGAAGCTAAGTAATGCACCCAAAGTCATACAGCTTGTCACAATGCTCAGAAGCTCTTTAGTTACAATGAAGGCTTCCCAGATGGTGCTAGTGGGAAAGAACCTGCCTGTCAGTGCAGGAGACACAGAGATGTGGGTTCCATCCCTAGGTTGGGAAGATCCTCTGCAGGAGGAAATGGCAATCCATTCCAGTATTCTTGCCAGGAAAACCCCATGGACAGAAGAGCCTGGTGGGCTACAGCCCATAGGGTCACAAAGAGTTGGACATGACTGAAGCAACTTAGAATGCACGTATAGTTAGCAAGAAAAGCCATTAAAGACAAGCAACAAGAAACAAATCCTGGGCAAGTGCAGGACTGATACAGAGGATCCGGACTGGCCCTGCAGGCCTGGAAAGCTCCCTCAGGCAAACCATCCTCTCTCAGCCCCTGGACAGCGCAGGGACGGGTCCGGAATCTCAGGCCTCAACTTAGGAGCTCAGAGCCCCTGGGCATGAGCCTCTCTGAGCCCTCATTACGGGAGAGAAGTCAAGTTTAAAGGTCAGATCCCCGAAGAGGCAGCACGAACACACCTCAGGCAGCAACGGTGGCGTGACTGCCAGTGGCCGAAGTGCTGCGCCTCGCCTGGAGTGGAGTCACCCCATAAGCCTGTTCAGCTCTTGTGTCTGCCTCTCCTCCTCCTCTGGGGCCTCAGCCAGCTGTGCGGATGCAGAGGAGGGATGAGGATGCTGTGTTTCAGTTACTGACCCACTTTGTCCAGGACAAGTACCACCTGTTCTCATTGACTTAGGATTTTTCTTGTTTCAAAAAATATGTCTGTTTTTCATATGCATAAACTATTTGGGCTTGAAGGGCTGGTTCTATTTTTTTCCTGACACATATGCAGTGAAATGTGTAACTATTAGAGGAAAAATGCTCCCGGGAGCCCATGGGCCACTGCCCACTCAGGCACTGATTATAGGGGCCAGGAAACCTGTGGCCCTGCTGTTAGCAGCGTGACCCCAGACGTGTGACTTCTCTCCAGCCCCAGTTTTCTTACCTATAATCTTGGTCCCTATCTCAGATGTATTGTCAAGGTTCCTTCAATTAATTCAAAGGTCCAGAGGACGGGTACCACCTACAATTATTGTTTTGTTATTATTGCCATCAATCTGTGGCCTGACTGGGTCCCTTGTGGCCTATGGAAGTCTATGGCCAGATTTCAGGGCTTCTCAGGTGCCCCGGGCCAGGTGCTGCGATGATGGGTGGGCACCCTAACTTCTGTGGAGGCAAGTAGTATGCAGCCCTTAACTATTATTTTTAAAATTCTGCAACCAGGGATGGAACCCAGGTGCCCTGCAGTGGAAGCATGGAGTCCTGACCACAGGGCTGCCAGGGCATTCTTTTCTGAACTAGTTAATTAATTTGCAGCCCTTATGAGTGACCTCTAATCTGGGATGGTTGGGAGGCTCCTATCCCCTGGTAAGCTTGTAGCTCTGGCGCCTGACATCTCCACCTCTCAGGTCTGATCCCTCTTGTGCATTCAACTCAGATTCCCAACTCAGATTCATCTGGGGAATTAGCTTGAGGCTCCATTTTGGCATCATGTCCTGCTGGGCAAGCTGTGTGACTCTGAGCATGTGGCTTAACGTCTCTGAGGCTTTGTCTGCTCAGGTATGATGGTAGTGCTGATGATACCCACCTTGAGGTCTCAGTCATGCAAGTCCTTACTGTTGATTGGGCCAAGGTGGGTGTTAGTGGAGTGATGGGAATGTGACCTGGAGCTGAAGGACCTGGTAGTCTAGAGAGGCAAGTGTTGGTATAGTAACAGTAAGAATGGCCACATTTATTGAGGCCACACTATGGGCAAGGTGTACTACTAAGCGCTGGATGTGGGCCCAGCTGGGGCTTGCTCAGCCCCTTGCTCCCCGCTGCCAGTCTGAGAGCTGATGGAGGCCATGATGGCTGCATTGGATGGAACGCTACATGCTCCCTGGCCTTTGCCTGAGCAAAGAGAGAGTCCACGGGCATCCCAGAAGGCCAGCCGGGCCTGAACCAGGAGGTCTTCTGAAGTTTCATGGGCACCTGAAGAGTTGAAGCTGGAGGGTGGCTGAACTTCCATCCACCCCTACTTTGCAGATAGAAACACAAAGGCTCAGATCAGAGAAGGACTTGTCTGATGTCCCCACAGTGAGTTAGGAGCCCAGACATCCTGTTTCCGCACCGAGGCTAGGGTGCCATTTCCTTTACGGCGGGGAAACAGTCAAGGGAGGCAGTGATGGGACAAGGACATAAAGATAACCGTGCTGCCCACCCCATGGTTCTGGAAGTTGTTTCCAGGCAATTTTCCAGGGGAATTCCTGACTTGGAGCCAGGATGTCTGACTCCTTAGAGGCCGCTTCTCTGGTGGGACTGTAAAGGGAGCCAGTGCTGGGACCTGGCTGAGGGTCTGGCGGCAGAAATGAAGACTCTACCTGCAGGTGCTTGGACCCAAAGTGACCCTCCTCCCCCTGCCTGCTCTAGCTCCCCTACTCATTCCATTCACTTCATCCTTCTGAGATTTATTCCCGAGTCTCGAAGCCTGGAAATAATTTGCTGACAAAGCCCCGTCCTCGGCAGGTGCTTTAATTGGTTTTGTGGGAGCAGGTCCGGGAGCATCTATTTAGAAGGAAATAGAAATTATGGCGGTGCTGCCCGTCCTTTGTCTGAAATGGGGACTGTGGAGTGTGTGTGTGTGTGTGTGTGTGTGTGTGTGTGTAGGGGGAGGGCAGCTCAAGGAAAGCAGAGAACTGGTCACAGAGGCTGTGGGTTCCTGGGCAGGGGTGTCTGGGACCACAGGGCAGTGAGGGTAGGGGCTGCAGGCCGCCTGCTTCCTCGGCCCTGGACCAGCCTTGGAATCAGGGCAGGGCAACTTCTCAGCCTCGTAGAGCTGAGGGAGGGGAGAAGGCAGTGGGCTGGAGGGATCTCAGGTGCCAGGACACGGCTGGGCTTAGCGATCAGGAGCCTCGTCCCTGTCCTTCTTCAAGGACACCCTAGCACCTGAGGGTGGGCATCCTCTAAAACACAAATCACGGTTGTAACTCCTTGACTCAAAGCCCTTCCATGTCTCCCCACTGCCTTCAGAACAAAGCCAAGCTCCTTAGCTTGACATTCAAGGTCCCTCACAGTCTGTCTATCCTCAGAAGACAGATGACCGCCTCAGCCACCTCTTTCTTTCCTCCAGTCCCCAGCTGCTCCCTATGATAGTCCCTAGTCCCTGTCTTCCCGTGTGCCATGCCCTTGATCACCTGGCAACTGCCTCATGACTGAGATCATCCCTACTCTCATTTTATAGCCTAGGAAATGGAGGCTCAGAAGGTTAAGTCACACAGCAGGGCTGGGACTCCAACCCAGGACTGTCTAGTACCCGGTCCCATACTCTTAACCACCAAGGCACAGATGGGAACAGGCCTCTGAGCCCCATGTCTTCTCCTGAAATATCCCTGCCTGCATTTTTCCATTGGCAAACTCTTATGTATCCTTTTAAAGCCCACTTGACGTCACTTGTTTGAGAATCCTTTGCTGACTGACTCCTCCCATGTCTAGTCTCTCCTTTGCGCTTCCCCAAACCCCAGCCAAGCCCTCAACTCAGTTCTGATCTCTGGGTTTGTCCTTGTTCTGTGTTAGTGTCTGTCTCCTGCTCTTCATCCCTCCCTCCAGATAGAACTCCAGCTAAACTGTTGACCCTACAATGAGTACTGCAGCCCTGAAGCACAGATGGGTCAGATCCTGGGACCTGAACTCTTTTCTTGCCTGGGGTATTGAGCAGCCTAGACCACAGCTGCTCTGTGTGATCCTGAGCAAGACTCTGTGTCTCTGTGGACTCAGTGTGCCCATCTGTAAAATGGAGGGTCAGTCTGGAGGCATCTGATTCTTGGGGACTCTGAGGGCCAGGCTTGGGCTGGAGCCTTACCAATGTGATTGTGACTCTTGTGATGGGTGTGAGGGGGTGGCCACTCTCCATGTGAGGGTGGGTCACATCAAAATGCCAGTGCTGGTGCCTGGCATGGGTTCCACATGGTAACCATAGACGGGGTTGGTAGAGCTCTGAAGTGAGTCTCGAATCAGGGCTGCAGTCTCAGCTCTGCCACTCACCTGCTATGTGTGAGCTCAGGCAAGCCTCCCACCTCATGGGCCTCGATCTCATCTGTAGGATGCTCTATAATAATATCACCCCACAGGGTTGATTTGCTGTGAGGATCGCAGGACAGGTGCACAGGGCCTGGCCCAGAACATGTGTCGTAAGTGCAAAAAACTGGGTGCCACTCCCTGCTGGCACAGAAAGGGGCAGAGGGGGTCCTAAAGGATCTGTGTAGTTAGACAACCAGACTGACTCTCAGAGACCAGGTCAAAGCTAAGGGGTTCTCATGGGTCTTGGTTTCCTGGCCCCAAGGTGGAGCCTGAGGCTGGGGCTCCTAAGGTGTTTTTTTCCTGGTGTGATTTTTGTTTTAAGACCCCAGAACGCTAATAGTAAAGAACCCACCTGCCAATGCAGGAGACATGGGATGCAGGTTTGATCCCTGGGTGGGGAAGATCTGGAGGAGAGCATGGCAACCCACTCCAGTCCATGGCGTTGCAAAGAATCGGACACGACTGAAGCGACATGTCACGGACACTCATGTGATTTGTTTATTTTAAGACTCCAAGACAGTGTTAAGTGGGTGCGGGCAGTTCCTGGACAGATGAGCAGGGTGTGGGTGAGTGGGCTCAGAGGATGGCTGGGGCGGGCAGTGGCAGGCGGTGCCTGGAGGAGACCAGTACGACCCGGGAGTTGGCCGGCCGGGCTCGGAGACCCCCATTCACATGCCCCAGAGTCAAGGTCCCAGCCAGGTTTCCCCGCGTTCCGGCTGTGGGTCCCGCCTCGGTCTCCCGCTCTGTCAAAGGAGGAAGCAGCCCCCGCGCGTGGCCGGGTTGGGGTGCGAGCCGGGCGGGCCGGGCAGGCGGCCGCCGCGGGGCTCTGGCCGGGCTTCCGGGCCCCCGCGCGGCGGCAGCTCCCGGCCCTTCCACGCGGCCGCTCCGGGAGGGTGTCTGCGGCCGCAGTGGAGCCGGGGAGAGGAGGCGCCACCACCCACCCCGGCGCCCCTGGGCGCCTGGCCCGAGCCCGCGTAGTGCCGACCGCAGGGGGCGCCACGAGGCCGCGGTTGGGCCTCCCTGGCGGCTGCCGCTGCCCGGCGGAGAGGGGCGGCGCGCGGCCGGGGCGGAAGTCTCGGCCGCTCCCCGAGCCCGAGCGTCCCGCCTCGCCGCCGTCGGGCAGCCGGGACCCCCGAGGGTGTTTGGGGGCGCTTAGGGTCACGCCCCCGCCGAAAGAGGCCCAGGCCCAGACGGACGCGCGGGCATCCGATCGTCGACCCACCCGGTGCACCGTGGCCCCCGCAAGGCCTTCCCGCCGCGTGTGTCCGGCGTGGCAGCGGGTGTGCGCGGGGTCCGGGGTGTGTGTGTGTGTGAGCCCTTGCGGATCTACCGCGTGTGACAGCGGCCGCAGGCGGGAACGCGTCCAGCGTGTGTGTCCTTGGGGAGACCTGCTGTGGCGGGCCGGGTGCATCCGGTCCTGGCGGGATGAGGACCCTTCCTTTGTTGGCGCCCCTCCTCCCCGCAGGCCGGGTCGGGGTGAGCAGGGGTGGGGGTCCCAGGCCGGGATCTGCAGGCCTGGGAGACGGTCACAAGGGCAGGCAGATGAAGGAGGAGATCTCTTCCTCCCTTGCCCCTTCCCATCTCCAGGTTCCCTGGCCTCCTTCCTGAGAAGAAGACCTGAATGGGAGTTTCCTCCCCTCCTGGAAGAAATGGAGCTGTGTGTGTGTGTGTGTGTGTGTGTGTGTGTGTGTGTGTGTGTGTGTGTGTGTGTGTGTGTGTGGTGTGTGTGTGTGTGTGTGTGTGTGTGTGTGTCCTCTGACCCTTGTCACTCCAGGTCCCAGGGAGAAGGCTCACCCCGGATGCCCTGGTGGGGACCTGAGCCTTGGGAGGGAGTGCAATTGGCTTGCCAGGAAGTCTTGGAGCTGTGTGTGTGTGTGTGTGTGTGTGTGTGTGTGCCTCTTGACCCTTGTCACTCCAGGTCCCAGGAGAAGGCTCACCCCCGGATGCCCTGGTGGGGACCTGAGCCTTGGGAGGGGAGTGCAATTGGCTTGCCAGGAAGTCTTGGAGCTGTGTGTGTGTGTGTGTGTGTGTGTGTGTGTGTGTGTGTGTGTCCTCTTGACCCTTGTCACTCCAGGTCCCAGGGAGAAGGCTCACCCCCGGATGCCCTGGTGGGGACCTGAGCCTTGGGAGGGAGTGCAATTGGCTTGCCAGGAAGTCTTGACTTGGAGATTTTACAGGGAGACTTGATTTGGGAGGAAGTGGAATTGAAACCAGCAACAGCAGGGGGCCTCTGAGGTGGTGAGCTGTGTGTCTGGAGGCTTTGCGCCCAGGGACTTCTATAGGTCCTTTCCAGCTCATTCACACAGAACCTTTGAGAATCCACACGGAACTTTTCAGAAGCACTGGTCCTGAGCCAGGCTCTGCCCTGGGAAAGGTGAGGGAAGGGAGAGGAGGTTTAGAGAGGACTGAGGCCCTACCCCTGCCAGGTAATTGCAGTCCAGCAGAGCAGGTTGGCAGCGCATGTAGGAGGGAAGTGGTCAGAGGGGGAAACGGGAAGTGGGGTCGCCTTGCAGGACCTTAATGCCAGAAAAAGGAAGTCTGTGTTTTCTCTCACAGGGCCCACCAATGTGCCCTGTCCCTACTCCAAAACCTGCTCCGCCCCTGCAGATGGGGATTCAGAGCACAGGTTCAGAGCAATGGAAGGGGAAGCTGGGTGATCTGACAGGTTGCTTAACCTCTCTGAGATGTTCGTGAAACAGACTTTGTAGTAACTTGATTTTGAGGTCCCACGCTATTGGTGGCAAACCCAGCACCCGAGCACAAGGAAGAAGGTGCCCTCCATGCCCAGCACATCGCGGTTCCCCGTCCTGGCACTGTGACTGGTTCATATATGGGCGCAGGGCCCGGCTCCTGGCCAGAGGCTTTCCCACAGGACAAGCTGTAGGAATTGTCACTACTTATTCTTGCCTTGGCTTTTGAACTTGTTACTGACTTTAGAAGGTTTGCATTTTCACTGTTTCTGCTACTGGGCAAGTCCTGAGCAGTTCAGAAATACAAAAGGGGCTGCTTTGTGTGCAGGCTGGTTCATTCTTGGCAGCAGCCACATGGAGCAGGTGCAAGAGCTGAGGTCGGGAGTCAGACAGACCTCAGGGTCCCCGTCTCTGCAGCTTCTCCTGAGGGACTCTGGACAGTTTCCCTGGAGTCAGGGGGACAAGGATCCTGGGAGGATCCAGCAGGAAAGAAGGAGGAGGCGGAATAGTTGCTGGGCTGGACTGGGGAGACTGAGGGTGGGGGGTGGGGGGTAGGGGGTGCTGCTGAGCCTTAGACACCCAGAGCCCCTGCCAGCTCGGGTCACCAGCTCCCCCAGTGACTACAGTGTTGGCATCCGTGAGGTCTGCTCATTTCTCCCTCCTTCTCCCTTCTCTCTCTCACCCCTCTCTCTCTCCTCCCCTTCCTGCCCCCACAGCCTCAGTCTCTTTCTCTCTTATCCACTTAACACAGGACAGTCAAGCAGCCTTTAAAGCCAAACCCAAACAGGACCATGAACCTCTCCGGTTTAAAGCCCAAACGTGAACTCCTGTTGCTCTTGGACCGAGTCCTGACTTGGTCCCAGGCCCACCTCCAGGGCCCAGCCTGCCGCTCCACTTCCCTCTCACTGCCCCCTCCCCATCCTATGTGCTGGGTTCTCCCCACCACTGAGCGCCAGGCCTGGAGCACAGTGGTGAGGGGCCAGGCTTTGGGATTTGAATCAGGACTGTGCTAGCTGCGTGCCCACCCTCTCTGCATCTCAGCTTCCCAGTCTATGGGAAAATAACACAATTATCCCCCTCAGCGGGGAGGTGTGGGCACGCAGTGTGAGCACAGGGTCCAGCACCCGGAAAGGACCAGACCTGTGCGTGGCAGGCTGCTACTGTTAGTATTATCAGTCTCTGTGCAAGGAAGTCATCCCGGCCTCTTAACCCAGCCCTCCAGGAATCTTTGGCTTGCCGAGTCTCCCCTCCAGACTAGCTGCCCCTCTTCTCTCATCCCTCGAGGCTTTGTTCCCATAAGTGTGGAAGGACCAGAATCTTTGGGACGGGGCTGTCATTACCCATGGGGGCTGTTTGTGGGTCCAGCTACCCCTCCCAGAAGCTCTGAGCCTATGGGGAAGGGAGGATGAGGCACCTGGTCCTGGGGGGCTGAGATCCCCGAGAGGGACCCAGAGGATAAAGAGACAGCATTTTCAAAATATTTGCAGTGATCGAGAAAGACTCCCCATCCCATCCTGGATAAAAGGAGGAAGACATTTAAGTCTTGAGTGAGCAAATTTGACCTGAGCAAACCAGCTTGGGCAGAGGGGTGTGCAGGACATCAGCTGGAGAGAGCTGACATGATTAAAGGGTCATTGTTAACTAAATCCTTACTGAATGCTTGGTTTCCATCGTTTTTGTTGTCTAGGCTGATAGAAAATGTACTCCTTTCCCATCATCAGAGAACAAGAGAATGCTCTATTTGCCACACAGTCGCACACGAGTTTCCTGTCTGCGATCCCATCACTGACACTCATCAGATGTTGCTGAGGAGGGTGTGGTTGGGAGTCTTGGAGGGGTGAGAGATGGGGATGTTGGGCCCAGGGAGGAGGTGGTGGAGCAGGGAGACGTGGGCCGACTAGGGGTGTGCTTTGTGTTGGAGTGTTGAAGATCCCCTGAAATAGGGCATGGCAATCCACTCCAGTATTCTTGCCTGGAGAATCCCACAGGCAGAGGAGCCTGGCAGGCTACAGTCCATGGGGTTGCAAAGACACGGACATGAGTGAGCAAATAAGCACAACGTGCGCAGACACTTGCTGATGGATTGGTTATGGGGTAATGGATGGGAGGCGGGAAGGCCCTTCCAGGTTTGTACAGCCGAGTGGATGGAGGCATTGCTGCCGGGAGGAACAGAAGGTGAGGCCCCCAGCCTGGCCTGAAGGAGCCCTCTGAACCTTTGGCCCTGATCCATGCCAGGCTCTGGGAATCGGGAGCCCAGAGCGGCCTGTCTACCTTGGACAGGTAGGGTATGATATGCGGCTATGTGGGCCTCAAGAGATTTCTGATTACTGGGACTTCCTTGGAGGCCCAGTGGTTCAGACACCAAGCTTCCACTGCAGGAGGCATGAGTTCGAGCCTTGACTGGGGCACTAAGATCCTGTATGCTGATTGTGGCCAAAAAATTGAAAAAAATATTAAAACTAAAATAATAATAATGATAAAATGTGTTTGTGGTCATTACAACAGGTGAGTCCTGGGCAGGTGGATCTATGCACATGGCTGTGATGGGTTGATCAGCTCAGGCAGGAGAACTTACCTGGCCAGGATCTCTCAGTCCCACCCAACCCCTGTCACCCATGGACACAGGCTCTGTTGTTAGAGAGTCAGGAAGGGATGAAGGAAAGAGGGAAGACAAGGCCAAGTGGGTTTGACCATGCTCTGACTCGCTGGTGCAGACACGGCTTCAAAGCCTGCTGATCTGCATGCTGCCTTGCCCGCCCCAACATAGACCAGTGGGGAAAGCCTGCATGGGGTCCAGGGGAGGCAGGGTGTGGTAGGGCCTTGTCTCTGGAGTCAGACAGACCTAGGTTCAAATTCTCCCACATACTATTTTGGGCAGCTGGCCTCTCTGAGCCTCAGTCTCCTCATCTGTAAAATGGGAATATTAGTAGTTCCTACCTCCCTGTTGTTTAGTTGGTAAGTCATATCTGACTCTTTTGCAACCCCATGGACTGTAGCCCACCAGGCTCCTCTGTCCATGGGATTTCCCAGGCAAGAATGCTGGGGTGGGTTGCCATTTCCTTCTCCCGGACATCTTCCCAACCCAGAGGTGAAACCTGCCTCTTCTGCTTGGCAGGGAGATTCTTTACCACTGAGGCATCAGGGAAGACTTAGTGACTAAACAACAATAACATCCTTGTGGGTTATTGGGAAGATTAGAATCTGAGAACACATGTAAAGCATGTGACCCAGCAGACGGGAAGTGCTCCGTGCATTTCAACTCTCATGACGGGAAGTGCTCCGTGCATTTCAACTCTCATGATTATCATTACTCTAATAGATCTTGAATGCAGCAGTAGGTGTTCTTTCTACCTCCAGAGCTTCTGAAGTTTTGCTTCCTCTGGGTCTGGGTGCTGTACCCCTCCTCCTCCTTCCATGCCTGGGTCAGGGGTCTTATCTCTGGAAGTCCTTCTGAACTCCCCCAGTACCCAACTGACTTGAGATGCCCCTTGGTCTACCGCCCTGTGCCTGGCATGCCCTCTCCACAGTGGTTACTCGGTACTGGCTGTCTCCCTTCTCCCAGACTGGCCACCACGGGGTGCTGGATTTGACATTTTCTGTGTCCAAGTCCCAGATACCTCAGATCGCCCAGCTCATGCTTTCTGGCTCCCTGCTTGAATTCCAGATCACTTTCCTTTCAGATGAACAGGGCCTGGGCAGGCCCCAGCAGTGCAGTGTGGAATGCCAGACAGTGTAGGATGGTAGTGAAGTCCCTGCTGGCCTGGGCGGGGCTGGGTGTGAGGAAGGGGGCCAGAGCTGGTGGAGGCCGATGGAGGTTGAGCCCATGAGAAGGAGGTGGTGGCCATCTCTGCCTGGGGGCATCCTTGATCACAGATACAGGTAATGAGGAGATAAAATGTAGGAGTCCCTCTGAGGGGCCAAAGCCCAGCAGGAAGATGGTGGCAGCTGGAGGGCAGGGGCTGTCCCGCCAGGTCGATGTGCCACTGGCCCTGGGCTTAGGTCAGTTCCAGGCTGTTCTTCTCTGGATGGGAAACCTTGTGTTGGGGTTTGAGTGGATGGGAGGGATTTTATGGGGTGGGTGAGGGGAAGTGGCAGACAGGCAGGGGGTAGATGGCTTTCCCGGAATCCCAGATCGCACTTTAATAATTTGTTTCAGAATTAATGTCCATTCACGCTGTCTTCACTGTTCCAGCTCATTGGAAGATTAAATAAAAACTCGTGTCCTCCCCACCAACCCCAATGGAGGGAGACCAACCCCGTTCTTTCCCGGCTGGGCTGGCTGCCTGAAGCCAGTGCAGGAAATAAATCTCTCCGAGAAAACCACTTTGCTCACACGATTTCAGTCCAGCAGGGCTTAGTGGCCCCAGTCACTCCTTGTTTTATTTAGCTGATAATCTTTTATTGTATCAGGAGAACCTCGCAGAACCACTGTGTCTTTACAGGCCTGTGGCCTCCCCAAACAGCTGGGCTGGGCCTCCTGGGCAGGCACGGGCTGGCTCTCTGCCCTGGGCACCCTCCCTTTGATGCAGGCAGGTACCCAGAGAGGTGGTTGCTCAGGTGCCAGGGCACTGGGGGAAGGGACAGGGGGTGGCTGCTCCTGGCTGCAGGACACAGGCAGGGCCTTGGTGGGATGGAACGGCTGTATTTTGCTTCTGGGGACCAGGCCTCAGGAGCCCAGCTTGTGGGGGGCTCACCAACCAGGGAGGCCATGAGTAGACGACCAACCAAGATGTCACTCAGTCCAGTCAGTCCACAGATATTTATTGCGTGCCTTCTCTGTGCCAGGCTCTGAGAATAAGAGGGTGAGGAGACAGACAGACACAGAGACAGGCCCTTCTGTGTGGCAGCCACTCCTCCTGGGGTAAGCCTTTGTCTCATCACATTGCCTGATTAAACTTTTCCTGCTCTTGTACCATTTTCTCTAAGGCATAGTTCCATTCTTTTTTCCACTTGTTTTTTTATTTCAGGTGGATTATCTAGTACAGAAGCTGACATTAATTTAATAATATTTAGAAATATTAGAAGCTAATGGTCTAGTCTAAAAATAAGTAAAAATAAACCTTCACATCAAAGAGAGACATGACTGGATAAAGGCAATGAAAATCTGTCAATCTTGGGGTCTGGAGAGAAAATCAGCCAGCATCAAGATACGAGGTGATTATTTTATTCAATTATCTATTTCTTTTACTAAACTATTTTTTATTAGTAAAGTACGTAAGTAAAGTGACTCAGTTGTGTCCGACTCTTTGTGACCCCGTGGACTGCAGCCCACCAGGCTCCTCAGTCTATAGGATTCTCCAAGCAAGAATACTGGAGTGGGTTGCCATTTCCTTCTCCAGGGGATCTTCCCGACCCAGGGATCGAACCCAGGTCTCCCCGCATTGGAGGCAGATGCTTTAACCTCTGAGCCACCAGGGAATTATCCAATATTTACGTATTTTTCTATTTTGTTTCAGTGTTGCCTCTTTTACAGTAGTATCAGTTAGACTTATGTATTAACTTTCCCACTCAAGTTCTTTGAGTTTATAAATTGTATCTATTGTATCTGGATCATTAGAGTATTTTGTATTCTCACTGGGGTTTAATGAACTTCACGTAAACATAGATTTGGCTTTCCAGGTGATGCTAGTGGTAAAGAACCTGCCTCCCAGTGCAGCAGACATAAGAGAAGCGGGTTCGATCCCTGGGTTGGGAAGATCCCTTGGAGGAAGACATGGCAACCCACTCCAGTATTCTTGCCTGAAGAATCCTATGGACAGAAGAGCCTGGAGGGTTATCGTCCAGAGGGTCACAAAGAATCGGACACAGCTGAAGCGACTTGGTTTGCACGCAGACAAACATAGATTTGGCTCTGATTTCTTCAGCACATTTCGCATTTAAAATTTTTCTAAATTAAAAAAAAATTTTTATGTTAATTATGGACTTATAGGAGCTTCCCTTGGAGAAGGCAATGGCACCCCACTCCAGAACTCATGCCTGGAAAATCCCATGGATGGAGGAGCCTGGTGCGCTGCCATCTATGGGGTCGCACAGAGTCAGACACAACTGAACAACTTCACTTTCACTTTTCACTTTCATGCATTGGAGAAGGAAATGTCAACCCACTCCAGCGTTCTTGCCTGGAGAATCCCAGGGATGAGGGAGCCTGGTGGGCTGCCGTCTATGGGGTCACACAGAGTCGGACATGACTGACGCGTCTTAGCTGCAGCAGCAGCAGCAGGGGCTTCCCTGATAGCTCAGTTGGTAAAGAATCTGCCTGCAACGCAGGAGACACTGGTTCGATTCTTGGGCTATGGGGTGGCACTATTCACTGTTCATAGACTTACAGGAAATTGGGAAATAGTATGAAGAGTCTGGGATACTGTTCCCCAAAAACTATCCCCAAAGGTAATATCTTTCATGGCTGTGGTATAGTATCAAAACATCAGGGTAGGCAGCTTTGAACAACTTTAGGGTTGGATAATTTCAATAATTTCAAGTTGCTTTTGTGCTCCTGTACCTCATTCCTGCTCTGCACTCCGTGACTGATGGTACCTGCCTGCAGGGTCGTGGGGGCACCCCTCAGTATTGCCAGGATGGTGAGGTCGGGAGAGAGTGGGGGTGAACCTGACGGGACCCTGGCAGATTTCGTTCTGGGCCTGCTCTGAGCCAGGGCCCTGCAGAGCCTGCGGTGGACAGACAGGCAAGGTTCCTGTCTCCAGGGCTGCTCTGAAGTAAGCCCAGACTCTGGAGCTTTCTGGTGGGAGGGAGTTAAACGCCCTTCGTGGTGGACTGAAATGTGTCCCCACAAAATTCATGTGTTGAAGGCCCAACACTCGTACCTTAGAATGTGACTGTATTTGGAGGCAGGGTCTTCAAAGACGTAATTAAGTTACAGTGAGGTCACTAGGGTGGGCCCTGATCCAACAGGACTGTTTCAGCAGAGGAGATTAGGACACACACAGAGGGATGGCCATCATGTATGAATGTGTACAGGGAGAAGGGGCATCTACAAGCCGAGGAGAGAGACTCTGCAAGAAACCAGCCCTGCTTGGTTACCTGGATCTTGCACTTCCAGCCCCCAGAAGTATGAGAAAAACTTTTTTTTTTTTGTTTAAGCCACTCAGTCTCTGGTACTTTGTTATGGCAACACTGGTAAATAAACACTCTCCAGTGTATTAATCTACACTCAGGGAAGTGAGTGAGATGGCCCCCAGAAGCTGATACCAGACAAAACCCAAGATGCCCAGTTAAATTGGAATTTCAGATAAACAGTGAAGAATTTTTTTTTAAACATATATCGAATGGGGCATACTTATACTAAAAAATTCTTTGTTTATCTGAAATTCCAATTTAACCAGGTGTCTTGTCTCTTCATGTGTTACAACAGGCCACTCGGCCTCAGAACTGGGGCGTGGCTCCTGCCAGGACTGAGGCTCAAGGACACACAGACCAGCCATCGCTGCCCAGAAGGGGCTGAGAGCCGGAGGCGGCTTCCCGGGCCTGAGCCGCTCTCCCAAACGGGTCCATCTCCTGCACAAACATATTTATTGGGCTTGATGGCAAACAGATTATGCTTGTCCCGGGAAGGGCAATTCAAAAGAGAAAACCTTGAAGTCCGGGAAATAACGATGAGGGGAGTTAAATTAAAGTGCAGAAGACCCTCCCGAGAGATAGCGTCAGGGTGAGTTACAGGCCCGATAAGGGACTGGGGGCTCACAGAGGGGGCTCAGAAAGGTCACTCGGTGGTGTGCAGAGGACCAGGAATCATAAATATGGGGCAAGATGCCCAGCTGGGGTCGCCAGGGTGAAAATATTGGGGTCATTCCAAAAACAATTATCCTGCTTGGTTTGCTCTTCAGGTCTTGTAAATCTTTCACCTTTTATAAAAGATTTCTGGGAAAAGAAGCACTTTGGAAGCTTTAACTGATTTTGGAGGCCGCTTCTTGGTTCTGCGAAAAGAAAACAGACAAAAGGAAAAAGTAATTACCCAGCATTCTCAGGGGCACAGGGATGGGCTGACTGGATGCTTATTCCTGAGAGCGTTTAGGCTGCCCTGCCTGAGTTTTGACTCACTCTATTTGGAGTCTGGTCACAATTTAACAATTAATGCTTTTTTTGGTTTTGAATCCAGTCACAGTGGGGCTCTTGGTACCCCGTGGACACTGGTTTTGGGGGCATCTGGGGCAGCTGTGTGGCAGCCATCTTGTCAGGTGTGGTGGCCATCTTGAGTGTTGAGGCAGCCATCTTGATTGTGTGGCACTTGTCTTGGCCATGTGTACCGAGCCCATGAAGCTGGAGAATGGGTCTTGGCTGTCCTGCTCCATTGCATCCCTTGTATTCTCAGTGTCTATCCAAGGGAACCCTGGTTCAAGCTCTGTGCTTCTGTCCATGTTCCAGAACAGTTGGCAGCACCAGCAGAAGGTAGCCATTCATTCCATCAAAGTTTATTGATCAGCTGTTATATGCTGGCCACTGCACTGGGTACTGATTCCTCAGGCTCAGCCAAGAGCTTCATCTTTGAGGCAACCACTTCCCAGCTGTTTTTGCCCCTCTGACCATACACAGTCACAAAATTGGCTCTATCTCTGACATCTTGCTCCCATCTACTGCTGCTGCTGCTGCTGCTGCTGCTAAGTCGCTTCAGTCGTGTCCGACTCTGTGCGACCCCATAGATGGCAGCCCACTAGGCTCCCCTGTCCCTGGGGTTCTCCAGGCAAGAACACCAGAGTGGGTTGCCATTTCCTCTCCAGTGCATGAAAGTGGAAAGTGAAAGTGAAGTTGCTCAGTTCTGAGCTCCCATCTACTAGCTCATGTAATTGTCATGACTCTGTAGAGGAGGGATTATTAGCCCCATTTTACAGATGAGGAAACTGAGGCTCATCGAGGAGAAATGACTGGCTTAGTGTCACACAAAAATAGGGAGTGAGGCAGAGCTAGGCATCTCAGGACAGAATGACATTATTTACAATGTTGCATGCCTCTCAGTCAAGAACTATGAAGGGTTGAGATTACAGAGTCTGGGATCAGATGAAACCTGGTCAAATTTTTGCCCCACTTCCCCTAGCTGTATGACCTTGGTGAGTTACTGAGAACTCTGAGCCTCACTCTCTTCATCTGTGCAATGGGCACAGGCGCTATAGTCCTGCCATGGTGGCGTAGTGTAGAGGCAAGGAGCCTATGAAGCCTGGGGGGGCAGAGCCCAGGCTGGGAGCCTCTAGGCTCCTCTAGAGAGAGAGAGGCTGTTTTTATACGAGAAGACAAAGAGTTTCTCCCAGTCATCTTTTGCCATCTGCCAGCTCCCAACAGGACATAATTACTCAAATTGAATAAATGTTTGCTGAATGAGACTTGGACTTCCTTTAAGGTTCAAAGCAGACTGAAATGTAGAAGGATAGGGATGGGGGTCAGAGAGGGAGTGGCTATGGGCTGCTGTGCCGGGCCATGCCTGCCCCATATGAAATTTAGAACGTTCACATAGGAATACTCATTCTTCCATCCATTCAATCATTAACTAAACAGTATTTTGTGCCAGGCTTGCTCAAGTGCTGGAGTTACTGTGAATGCAGAGCAAGGCAAACTCAGTCCTCCAGGCCCAGAGATCACACCTGGGAATGAGAGACAGATGGGAGCAAGAGAGGCCTGGGAAGAGGCTTTTGCTGGATGGAGGGTGATGATGGCTGCTGGGATGAAGATGGAGTGGCCCTGATAAGCCACATGGAAGTGTATAGGGTAACAGGCTCAGAGAAGTAAAGCAACTTGCCTAAGGTCATACAGCTAATAGGCGTCAGAGTTGGTTTGCTCTCAGTCTGTGCTGACTCTGCTTAGCTTGAGCTGCCTGAAACAGCATTGTCACTCTAAGTTCTGAGTGACCCATATGTGGCTCTGGCAAAAAAAAAAAATGGTGTTTGGGAAACAGTGCATATGTCACTCTGTCCTGGCGCATGGCACATGGTACCCATTAAGGGCTCTGGGGGTTCCTGCAGGAAAAGAACCTGCTTGGCCTGCATCCTCCTGGGCTTCTGCTCCAGGCAGTGGACGCACCTTGGCCAAGTTGATGCCTTCAGGGGATCAAAGTGCTCAGCTCTGGTGGGCCCCTCCCAGAATGTTCTGGAAACCAGAGACTCTAGTCAGTGGTAAGAACTTGAAGGGCCAAGGAGGACCATGATAGCTCAGGCAGGCTTCCTGGGAGGAGGAGGTCCTGGAGTCACACCAGCAAGGACAGCTCAGCTCAGGAATCTGCAGGGAGGCTGTGGACATGATGGGGATGAGCTATGGCTTTAGGGGCCAGGGGGCCATGTTCAAATCCTGGCTCTGCTCTTAGTCACTATGTGACCTTGGAGAAGTGACAGGACTCCTCTGAGCCTCGATTTCCTCATCTGTAAAGTGGGATCATGCCAGAACCTCAGCTGATTCTCAAGGCTTTAGCCCAGGGTGGCTGGGAGGAGCATTCCACCGCTGAGAGTGTCAGTCTGGCAATAGAGAAGGAGGGCTGTTCACACTTTTTTTTTCTTTCTGAAGAACTAGAGACTCTGTAAAATACTCCTTGACCTGAAAAAGCCCCAACTGGACGCTCCTGTGGGTCTGTTATAGACACGACTTTGCAAATCCAGATGTGACAGGCAAATGTGTGCCAAGATGGTGGCCAGCTGTTAGGCGGTAGGGAAGGGGCTGCTTAGAGACCCTCACGGCCTCCTTCGAGAGCAGACGCCGCCAGGCTCGCTGTGCCCCGAGCACAGGTGTGTGAGGATGCGTGCCCTGCCCGGGGGTAGCGGGGATGGGCAGGGGCAGGCGGCTCATGGAGTAAACGCTCCCTCACACACAGGTACACACCACACGTACCACACACATGTGTACACCACACACACTCGGATCACACACACATACCAGAGACTCATGCCACACACGCCATACACAAACACCACACACGCTACACAGTCATACCACACCACACACACACTCACATGATACACTGCCTATTATACACACCACACACACTTCCCTTACACTCACCCCACACACACCATACACCATATGTTACACACAGCACACTAACTCACACCACACACACATACCACACATACCATCTACACACACTCACACCACACACACACCACATGCACTCCACACACATATGCACACCACACACACAGCTTACACACCATGTGCACTGCACACACACTCACACCACACACACATACCACACATACTATCTACACACTCTCACACCACACACACACCACATGCACTCCACACACATATGCACACCACACACACACACCTTACACACCATGTACACACTCACACCACACACACACCCCCTCACACAGCCCACTGTTCCCCAGAGACGCTATGGCTGGTGGGAAGCCTCACCTCCCTTGTGCCCATGTGGAGGAGGTGGCCCATGACCGGGAGCACTGGGGTTGGAGTCAGAAGTGAGTCTTCCTCACGGGGCAAAGCCTGTTTAGCCTTTAGGTCTTGTTACTGTGGAAGGATGCCACGAGCTTCTGCTTCAGGGGAATTTTGAGAATATTATTTGAATAGGTATTTAGCACAGTGGTTGGCACATGGCAACTGCTGAAGAGATCCATGGACTCTACCTGCCCCGCTTCCTCTGCTCTGGTGACTGGGGTCCACCCCCTGAGCTGTGTCCTGGGAGCGCTGCCATTCACGGCAGCCTGCCCCCGGCCACGGGGACTGGCCTGAGGATAAACATGTGGCTGCCATAGGCCAACCAGACTGTCCTGTCACGTATATATGGCATGGGGATAAGAAGTCCCTCCTTCTGAGGTTCCAAAGCCTGGAACAGTCTGGAGCTGACTTGGAGGATGCCCTTCTCAGGGGCAGCAAGTGAGGTCCAGAAATGGGATAGCAGAGTTGCGGGTGATCAAGGCGTCAGCCGAGGGTCTGTCTTCTGCTGACACACACATTGATGAAAGGCTGGTCTCATGGGAGGCGAGTGTCAGCTGAGTACTGCTCTGTGAGAGCCTAGGACATAGGTCCTATTCCCAAGAGCCCCTCACAGCATCCTGAGGGGAGGGTGGACAGAGATTAGACCCTCTGCAAAACCGAAGGCTTCCTTTCCTAACACGGATGGGAAAGAACAGAGATCGGGGCAGAAGGCCTCAGGAGCCCTACCTTCCACAGTACAGGGAGGATTTATTGGGTAATGATCAACATGACCATTTGGCAGAGGTCTTTGTGCACACTGAGCTCCTGGGCCTCAAGGTGCCCCAGCAGCGAGGACTCCTAAGCCCACAGGGAGCCGAGGAGCCGTTTCTCACTCACACTGATCCACGGCAGATGGGGTTGGACTCTTTGGTCACTCTCCTTCCACTTGCTTGATTTCTTCCTCTTGGGGTTTCTTGCCTCAGAATCTGGCCTCCCTCAGCGTCCACCAGCTTGCCATCTTCCAGTTGGACCCACCGGATCCAGGAGTGTTCCCAGCCCCCAGCTGCAAAGGGCTATGAGGGAAAGGATGTGTCTGCCTCCACTCTTGTTCCACCTCTGGTCACCCAAGCTCTAGAGACTCTCTTGGCCCTGTTGTCCATGAGTTCCCAAAGAGAGGCTGTGGATCAGGTCATTTCTGTACCTTCTGGGCCCGAGCTGGGCTTGGCACAAGGTAGGCACTAGTGGACACTTCTTGACTGAAGGTTGAGCACTTACATTCCTCCCGAGTTGGGGAACTCACTCCGCACCAGGAAGCTAACGCATTGGTGGCTGCTTGGAGAGGGACCCCTTGGGCCTCTTCTGGGGCAGGCTCAAGGGGGATCCCTACCTGGTCCCCGGGTCCTCCCAGTATCACACACCGGCAGCATCTTCCTCCCACCAGGCCTTCCTTCTCACCAGGTTGGAGATTTTTAAATCTAGGTTAACAAGCCTGCTGCTTTCGTTGCAGACACTGGTTGGAGCCCAAAGTGCAGTTCGTCTCCTTCGATCAATGCATTATATCATCCCCTGAAAGTGATTAGAAAGCAGAGCCATCATCTCACTGGATTTCAGTTCTTCATACTGTAAATTTCTCATTCTGGTTAATGATTGCTTGGACAGATGGCCTTTCACCACACATCGAGTTGTGGGTGATGACTCCTACCTTGCTGGGTCCTCTCACCAGGAAGGCTTTGTTATTTCTGACCCCATTTCACAGATGGGTGCTTAGAGACATGGAGGGGTTCACTCAAAGAGCCTGGTGTGGTGACCCACGGCAGGGGGTGTGGGCAGGCCAGAGCAGCCCGAGACCCCAGACTTCAAGGCTGGTGGTCAGCCCTTGAGCCCAGGGAGGCATGGGGTCCCCACCCTGCTTTCCACCCAGACTGCCATGAACACTCCTCCCTATCATTTTCAGAGCCTCCCCTGGCTGTCCTTGGCTTTGCTCCAAGAGGGAACTGGTGGGACTAGTGGGAAGCTACAGCCCATGGGCCAATCACGGGGCTTTGCAGAGACACCCTCGGGCATCCTGTGGCTGGGGGATGAGGTCTTAGTCTAGGAGCTGGAGTGAGGATACAGATCAGTTAAAACAATCTTACGTCATCACCCTGGAGCCCTTAGCCAGGTCAGCCAGTGCATCCTGGCGGTCACCTCCGCAAAGCTGATAATCTCCCCTTTCACAACAGTCTGTGCACTGACTCCGACATGGCCCCATTTTGGGGCCAGGAAACAGGCACAGAGAACACATCCGGGTCACCTGCAGGCAAGTGGCAGTAGTCGGGTCTGAGCTGGGCAACTGGACTGCAGTGCTCAGGCTTCTGACTGTGGCCGGAACCAGGCCATCTGGCGCCCCGACCTGGGCTGCTGTGAGGAATCCTCCCGTAAAGCCACCTCCGTGTTTATTTGATAAAATCACAGCCACTCCAGCAAGGAAATCGAGACTTCTGACACCTCCCAGGACTCCAGGGTTTGGCTGAGATACTCCTCAGCCCAGAGGAATAACTCCTACAATGGGGGTGGGCACAGAGGTTGGGGGTAACCTAATTCTAGAACTTTCTCTCCTAATTTACAGCTTTCCCCAGCCCTTTCCTCTAACGCCACAGCAGCTAAGCCCTTAGAAGAACCAAAGGCTTGAAGAATGCTAAAAATTTAATGTATGTTAAAAGGGTATTAAATTCTAAACTGAAATTTACATGGGAATATGACATTAAAATATTTTTAGCTTTCAGGAAGCTAGGGGCTGGAATGCTATAATATAGACAAATTTTATCATTTTAAAAAGAATTAGCCTCACAGTATTTCTTACGTATTCATAGAGTTAATGCATGAAGATAAGAACCCTGCCTGGGGCTACTCAGCGAGGCAGGCAGTGCTGGTGAAGGGAGAGGGCTGGTGGTAGGGCCCTGGGAGGAGGGCCTAGGCCCCCAGCTGGATGGGTCAGGGGGCTTCTCTGGGGTTCTGGAGATGCCCCTGAGGCCTACTGGCAGGGGAGGCCTTGTTCCCAGTACGTGACTTGGCACCGTCTCCATGGCTACTTGTTGTTGTATAGTTGGAAGGTTGTGTTCGACTCTCTGACCACGGACGGCAGCACAGCAGGCTTCCCCGCCCTTCACTATCTCCTAGTTTGTCCACACTCATGTCCATTGAATTGGTGATGCCATCGAACCATCTCATCCGCTGTCGCCACCTTAACTCCCGTCCTCAATCTTTCCCAGTATCAGGGTCTTTTCCAGTGAGTTGGCTCTTTGCATCATGTGGCCACAGTATTGGAGCTTCAGCATCAGTCCTTCCAGTAAATATCCAGGGTTGCTTTCCTTTAAGATTGACCGGTTTGATCGCCTTGCTGTCCAAGGGACTCTCCAGCGCCACAGTTCGAAAGCATCAATTCTTTATCTTTCAACCTTCTTTATGGTCCAACTCTGACCACTGACAACTGGCTACTTGTTACTCATCCCCTATGGTGCGCCAAGTCAGTGACACTGAATATGAGATTTTGTCCCAGTTGTGCAGATGAGAAGATGGCTCAGAGTGGTTGAGTCATGAGTCCAAGGTCACACAGCAAGCAGATTTTCATTCCTTCTTCTGCAGATTCTGGCCCTCACCCACCTGGCCACCCCCTCCCACACTGGCTCCCAGTGGGTGGAGCAGGGCTTCTCTGGGTCCCAGCCCTGGCCTGCAACCCACCCCCACTACAGCTGCTGGCTCTCATCTGTCCAAGGCCTCTCAGATAAAGTGCACCCTCCTTGCCAGGTGAGGGGGCTTGGAGGAGTCAGCCTCTATGTCCCTGCTGCAGCCTGAGGGTCAGGCCCTGGCCAGGCCCTGGGCTCAGATGTTTGTGGGCTGAAAGGGTGAATTTGCTGCTACCACCTCCAGGCCAGGCCCTGGGCTGGACCCAAAGATAACTCAGTCCTACCTTATCCCCAGTACTGGGGTTTGCCTTCAGGAAGTCTGTGACTGAGTTTTTCCAGAAAGAGTCATTGGAGGGCCAGGAAAAGAGGGCTGGGAGGTGTGACTGACTGTGCCTTCTACAGTTCGAGCGTGCGAGGCTCCAGGGTTGAACCCGGGTCTTAGCGGCACATCGTTTAGCCACGCTGGTGCCCTCCCCTGCTGGTCTGCGGGGTCAGGGCATCAGAGACAGGAGCTGGGGGAGGGTGAGAGGCAGGCACCTCATGACCGGACACCAGCTGACTCGAGGGTCATGGAGCTGAGGCTGAGCCCACGGAGTCCTGGGAGAGGGCGGGAGGCCTTGACGACAGACGGGAGGGGAGACGTTTTCCGTTCACTGCCATAGGGTCCCCTCTAGCTGGTGGCCGCCTGGCCACCAGTCTTCAGGGACAGCATCCGGCTTCTGAATGAGGAGGGGGGCAGACAGAGGTGGGTCCCTGACTCAGCTGCCCCTCCGCCCGCGCACCTCTGCTCCAGGCACCGTCTCAGAGCAGAGTGACACGGACTCAGCAAGTGAGAGCAAAACCCTATCTGCGAGGCCCCGGTGGAGGCGGGCCAGGCGCGGCGGCGGCGCCCGGCTGGAGGTCGTCCTGGGAAGCCCCGCGCCCGGGGCCCGCGCCTCCGAGATGAGCGCTCTTACTGTCTGCATTTTATTGACAGGAACACTGAGGCTCCAAGAGATGACAAGTGTCCTCAGTCTCTCTGCTGATCCAGGCAGGGCTGCGATTCCTGCCCGGGCTCTGTGACTTCAGGCCGTGGCTGCGTCCTGGTTGCCCTCAGGAGCTCCCCCGGCCCCCTCTGGGTGGTGACAGCCGAGCGGCCCAGCAGGCAGCCCCCCACCCCAGGTGGGACAGGGCGAGGAGAGGGGCTCAGCCTGGCCGAGCTGTGATCCCGGGAGACATCACCAGCCAGGCCAGGAAATGTCCACTTGCTGCCTGGTGGCCACCTCCCAGCCGCCACCCCTCCGGGAGGTCACTCATTGGCAGTTAAAAATCTATTGTGACTTGTCAGAAAAATGAATAAATGGGCACATTATTTTTTCATTCCAGACCTCAGCATCTGTTTGTCTAATCAGGAAGGAGAGTGGGGGAAGTCGGCAAGGGCTGCCGTGTGCGTTTTATGTAAGTTTTCCTCTGTCAGAGGAGTTTAAATGGGTAATGAACAGGCCGTGGTGATTTGAAATATAATCCCATTACGCTGACGAGATTACGGGCCTTCGAGACTTCACAAATCACTCTAGAGCTTTTACAGCAAACACCACCCTGTTGGGATTCTGCGTTTAAGCAGAGGTGTTTGGTGGGAACACAATGTGACAGGCTTAACCCTTTCCCTCTCCTGCCTGCCTTTCCAGAGAGCAGGGGTCTTTCCATGGGGCTTCAGGGGAACCTTCAGGATCCAGGGCATTTGGGCCTCATCAGACGGAGGCCCAACAGGGCTGGGGACAGCGTGGGGGTGGGTGATCTCTCCGTCACTTCCCAACTGCATGGCCTCAGCTGAGGCTTCTCTTTGCCTCAGTTTCCTCATCTATAAAATGGGGATTCAGTGGGCCTGAGGATAGCCGAGGAAACAGTGAATAGAATAGTAGCTAACATTGGTAGCGGGGAAGGCAGTGGCACCCCACCCCAGTACTCTTGCCTGGAAAACCCCGTGGGTGGAGGAGCCTGGTGGGCTGCAGTCCACGGGGTCTCGAAGAGCCGGACACGACTGAGCGACTTCACTTGCCCTTTTCACGTTCATGCATTGGAGAAGGCAGTGGCACCCCACCCCAGTACTCTTGCCTGGAAAATCCCATGGGTGGAGGAGCCTGGTGGGCTGCCGTCTATGGGGCTGCACAGGGTTGGACATGACTGAAGTGACTTAGCAGCAGCAGCAACAGCAACCTTGGTCAAGAGCCTAATAAGAGGCAGGGGGCCGGCACTGACAAAGTGTGAAATTAGCTTATGTTCGTCAGCGTGGGAGGCGTGACTGTGATCCCACACATGATTTCAGGGGTAGGAACGAGGTAGATTTTTCGATTTGAACAGTTATGTGTGTATGTATTATTTAGTTATTTATTTGGTGGTGTTGGGTCTTAGTTGAGGCACACAGGATTTTTAGTTGTAGCGTGTGGGATCTAGTTTCCTGACCAGGGACTGAACCTGGGCCCCCTGCATTGGGAGCCTGGAGTGTTAGCCACTGGACCACCAGGGCAGTCCCAGTTATGTTTTTATTGTAATGTACACCAACGCTGAATCTGTGACTCCACGGCCATTCTTGTTTAGGATGACGTTTAAGGTAGAGAGACTTTCTTGGCTTTATTAGGGCTTCCCTGATAGTTCAGTTGGTGAAGAATCCATCTGCAATGCAGGAGACCCATGTTCAGTTCCTGGGTTGGGAAGATCCCCTGAAGAAGGGAAAGGCTACCCACCCCAGTGTTCTGGCCTGGAGAATTCCATGGACTGTTTAACCCATGGGGTTGCAAAGAGCTGGACATGGCTGAGCAACCTTCATTTTAAGGTCGAGAAGCCTTCCTTGGTGGCTCAGGCAGTAAAGAATCTGCCTGCGAGAAATCTGGGATTGATCCCTGGATTGGGAAGATCCCTCGGAGAAGGTATGGCCACCCACTCCAGTATTCTTGCCTGGGAAATCCCAGGACAGAGGAGCCCTGCGCACTACGGTCCATGGGATTGCAGAGTTGGACACGACTGAGCAACCAACACTTTAAGGTAAAGAACAGCGTTTTAGCCTGGATCAGTTTAAAGGGAAGATATTTCACTGCAGATGAGGTGCAACCTTCGGGGGAGGCCTGTGATTGGGAATGTTTGGTGGCAGACATTGTGATTTCTTATAAGCACTTGTGACTCCCCATCCTTGGGTGGTCACATCCCTCTGTCCCCTTGAAGGAGGCAGCCCCAGGTGGCTGGTTCTGTTCAATGAAATATGAGTGAAGGTGGGAAGGGTTGCTTTTGAACTGCGGCGTCTAATTGTGGCTGCCCTTCTCTAGCCCTCTGTCCCCTGCCCAGGCTTCAGTGGAAGACCAAGGATGGCTGGGCCATACTCTGTGTGATGCGAAATAAGCCTTTGCTGTGTTAAAGGCACCGGCGCCTTTGGGCTGTTGGTGTCACTGTAGTCCAGCCCATCTGGCCTAGTAAACTCATCCAGTTCTCACAAGGCTCCTTTGAAGAAGGCTTTATTGTCCCATTTTACAGAAGAGAAGACTGAGGCTCAAAGAAGTAAAGCAGCTCATCCGAGGACACACCGACCAGGAGACAACTGAAATCTGAGCACTGCCTGCCCGACCCCAGGGTCTTCTTTATAGGAGGGTGCTCAGTGAGTGTTCATATCACGGAATCAGTTGGCGAGGAAGGACAAGAGGGCAGGGCCCGGGAGGCTGGCTCTGGGACTTGGGCAGGGTGCAGGCCTGCAGAGCAGGGCCCCCAAATCCAGCCCCCTGGCCCCAGGGCAAAGGGCCGAGCCCGGCTCCTGCATGGCCCCTTTCCAGACACCGAGGAAGCTGGTCTTGGCGGTGGTCATGGCAGCTTCTTCAGACTCTGGAACTCCAGGAGGGGACAGCTCGGGCCTGGCCAGGTCCCCTCTCAGGGCGGGCACTGCTAGAGGAGAACGTGGCATCTGGGCAACTGGACTAAGTGAGATGACGGACGCCAACACTGTGTGGCCACTTATCAGGGGTTCGCGCACCACGCGCTGGGCACGTGCTGTCTCACTGTCCTGCTTCCAGCGCTGCAAGTGGGCGTCTCACCCCACCATACAGACGGGGCACAGAGGATCCAGCCTCATACCTGGAGGAGCGAGGCTGCGGATTTGGGACTGGGATTTGGGTGGGTTTGGGGCCAGGCTGTGGAGACTGTGACCCAGCCCCCACCCGGCCCGTGGTCCCTGCAAGGCTCTGCTGCTTGTGCAGAGGAGGAGGCTCAGCTCCCGGAGCCAGGAAGCCCCTGCTTTTCCCTTCCTTTCCTCCGGCTTCTCCTTCCGGAAGGAGGCGCACAGCCCTAGGGAAGCACCAGAGGAGGTGGTGGGAGCCGTGCCAGGAGCTGCCACCGTCCTGCCAGGGCTGCCAGGAGGCCGCAGTGGTCCCTCGGGGAGCCAGTGTGGGCACGGGGAGCAGGCCAGGGGCGGAGGGGCAGAGACACCGACCCTCCTCCCCGTCTTGCCTCCTCTCCCGTCTCAGGGCCCCTTCTCTGGCCCTCGTGGCTGCGCCATCCTCGCTGTCAGGGAAGCTCAGATGCTGCCGACGTTGGGCCCGGTGGTGAAGCCACAGCGTCTCCTCCCGGGGACACTGGGAAGCGGGGCTTCCTTCTCTCCTGGGAGCTGCAGCGCCTCGAGAAGCCAAGCCTGTCCCGCTCAGCAGGGCTGCCAAGGGGCCCGACGAGATGGCCTGGCCTGGCGCTGTCTGCTGCCCCCTACGTCTCAGGTCCCCAGCCCCCTGTGGCTCCCACTGCCCGTCTCTCCACCAGCACCTGCCAGGCCCAGGCTGGTCCCCACGGGGCTCGCACAGTGCTCACTGTGGGGCAGCCTGGGGGGTCACCCACCATCCCTTGGCCTCCCGGGCTGCGAACCTCACGATGGCCAGGTTGGGTCTCTGCTCCCTTCTATCCTGAGGTCTCCCAGTCCTTCAGCTGGGGGAACCGGGGACCCCAGGGGGCAGCTAGCAGGTTTGAGGGATGTGACAGCGGAGGGGAGCCCCTTCCAGCTTCTTAACTCATGGAGAGAAGACTCGGAGGGGTATCAGCGTGGTCTCCACCTAGCTGAGGGGCCTCCCAAGGCAGCGGGGACACTGGCCCCGGGGACCAGGGAGGAGAGGGGTCAGGAGGAGCCGCTGCTCTGGGTGGACAGGCCCAGCACGTGAGGAGTCCTGGGGAGGGGAGACCGAGGAGGCCAATGAGGGCAAGTGCTGACCCGAGGGCAGCGTGCTGTCTGCAGGCCAAGGCCCAGAACCCGGGAGGGAACGTCCACCTGCTGCTCCAGGGAGGGGGCTGGATGGAGCGAGCTCAGCGTTCCTCAGCTCTTAGGATTCTTGTCCAGACACAGTGGAGCTCCTGCAGGTTGTGCAGGACAGAAAACTCAGGAAGGAAGTCTGGGCTCACTGTGATTCTGAGACATTTAAGACATTCTCCAGAGGGATTGCAGGGACCACCTACTCTAGCACTTGCACTAACAGATGAGGAAACTGAGGCCCCAGGGAGGCAGTGCCCAGCACGTCTGCAGCCCGTGGCCGTGGAGGGCAGGCCTGGAGTCTCAGGGCACAGCTCCCATTCATTCGCTTTTGTCTCCTGGACGGAAGGTGGGACCCTTCCAAGCCCCGAGTCCTCATCCCTGGAATGGTGGTGGTGACCTGCCTGAGGCTGGCTGGTGACCTGGGCCTATGCATATTCACAAGGGGCCGGCACACAGCCTGCCCCAGACGATGGGGGCAGCTCAGTAACCAGTGGAGGCCAGGGCTTCAGGGACTACTGCTTGGGCCTGTCAGCCACCCAGACTTGGTAAAGGCCCCGTCCTGAGTTACCATCAGGTTAGTGAGGGCCACCCTGGGGCCAGGTCAGGGGACATGCTGGAAGGTGGGGGCACAGCCTGTTGGGTCACTTGAGTATAACCCGGTGTGCCAAGCTGCTTGGTAAAGCCTGGGAGACAGGTAAGAGATGCTCACAGTCTTACTTTAAAATCCAGGTGTGGGTTGTGAGAGAAGCAGAGGAAGAACTGAATTTTAGCCATCTCAGTGGACCTGGACAATGGTTAGTGTTTCTCTTAAATTACTCCTTCAAGTGGGCGCTGTGTGGCAACTGCCCGTGAGCTGTATTCCATGATACAAGAACGGTGTTGCTTCTGTAATGGAAGGAGGTGATGATTTCAGTGTCACCCTTGAGTGAAGAGGATCATCCTGTCTTGCTCAGGATTAAAGGATACCCATGGAGCGTTTCAGAGCCGCTCGGTACATCAACTGTCAGCAAATGTCACCACCCAGCGCGATCTACGGTGGTTACCGTTCTTTACCAACATGTGCTTGAGACTTCAAGAATCCAAAGCAATACGCAGAAGAAGGTGTTTATGACTTTTAATATTGAATATGTCACAAGATTTAATGACCAAATTAGTCATTTATATTTTTCAAAGATATCTAAATATAAAATTGCTAAAAATTCAAATAACAGCAAGCTACAAATAATATTTGTTTCTGGGGTGGGTAGCAATGGAAGACATTAGAAAAGGGTGCTTCTGTTGGCTGAACAAAGATCAGAATGAAGGAGGAATTCACTAGGATGCTCCTGTGCAAACGAACCCTTGACTGTCAGAGG
Source organism: Nanger dama (assembly GCA_917880005.1). Taxonomy (NCBI): domain Eukaryota; kingdom Metazoa; phylum Chordata; class Mammalia; order Artiodactyla; family Bovidae; genus Nanger; species Nanger dama. Next base: position 10,749,007 of record CAKJTW010000018.1, on the reverse strand, counting down.
CTGTTTCAGCAACGTCGCTTCCTGTATGACAATTAAAAAAATTTTTTTTGAAATGCAGTTCCTCAGTGAAACCTCGGCCCCACCACCCTGGGCAGGGACTGAGCGAAAGGACGTCACCCTGGGAGGGACCCTGGAGAGGCTGGTAAGGACCACCGAGGCAGCAGGCTGGCCTGAGGGGTGGGGGTCAGCCGATGCCCGTTCCTTGCTCCTCACCCCCGGGAGCAGGACCCCTGGCAGCAGCTCCCTGACCCCGGGTCTCCGATGAAGTGAAAACAGTGGCTTTCCTGCCGCTGAGACCAGGGGGCAGGCACTGTGGAGAGAGGAGGAGTCTTCAGAGTCCAGGGCATGCCCACGTGCGGGTCTGACTGTCGGCTCAAACTCAGCCTGGCTACTGAGGAAACAGCAGCTTGGCGTGACCCTCGTTTCCCCACGCCCTGAGCTTGATGTGCAGTCCTGCCTTCCTGAAGTCAGAGGTGCTGGAGAAGCTGAGGAGAGAAGGCTTCCGAAGGGGTGGGTGGCACAGCCCTGGACACACATCACTACGTCCCCTCCTGAACTTCAGTAAGATGCTATCCTCAGAGCAACACGCTCATTTAAACAAATGGCATAGTTAAAACTATTGACTAAACCCTAAACATTTCTTCTGAAAAATCGAGCCATAGCTTTTCCAATCTGCCTGTTCAATATGGGGAGCAGATTTTAAAGAGAATAACATAATCAATCCTGCCCCAAAGAATGGTCCGTCATACCAACCATGATAAAGAGTTTATTAAAAGGAAGAAGAAAAAAACAGAAATGTACACTTTTGTTCTTGGCTTGTTTTAGGAAATTTGATCAAGCTGCAAGGACATGTCTGGGCGCGGCTATGTACATCCTCGCGTGGGGCCATCAGGCAGTGAAGATGGCGGGGCCTCTCGTGGCTCCTTGCTGTGTCGTCCGGCCCCGGGCGCTGCTCGTCGAAGCCACTGTCACTCAGACTTCGGTCCCATGGAAGCGTCCCCAGCTCTGTCCGAGGGAGTGCCCCCCTTTCCCTGGAGCCCATCAGCCCTGTCCTCGTGAGCCGGGAGCCTGGACCTCGGAGTGTGTCCGAGGATCGCAGGACACGGGGTGGGCGAGAGCCACCTGGCCCCGCAGGTGGCTCTGAGCTCCGGTAACAGACTGAAGCTGCAGGCCGCCATCACTGCTGCCCTGATTTCTTTTCCTTCTGGAAGCTGAAGCTTGTACGTCTGTTCAGTTTTCTTTGTTTCTGAGCAAAATAGTCAGCCCGGGCAGTGCTTGCTCGTGATTCCAGTATGTAGTTAACCTAGAAAGCAAGAGGACACAGTCCAGTCAATTACCAGCCACCTTCTGCTCACCCAGTACGAGCGAGGGAAGAGCCCGGCCCTGGGCTGGGCAGCCCCTGGGTCTGGTGCTCCCCTAAGCACAGAGTCCAGTCATCACCACGACCCTGAAGGGTGGGTTCGAAGCCCACTGCACAATGGGGAAACAGGTCTGAAGAAGACATGTAGCTGTGCAGGCCTTTGAGTCCCTGGTACAGCTTTTCTGATCCCTGAGCCTGAGTTCCCTCCTTACCACGTGCTGCCTCCCAGAACCTCCCTGGTTCTGTCCCCACCTGCCATGCAGCCCTGGGCTTGCACACAACTTCCCCGAGTCCCGCTTAGCTCGCCTGAAAGACAAGACATCACAGGGATGAAAACCAAACCAAAATAAGGCTCTGTGTTCAGCCTCCCAGCAGTTGGGATACTTTCCAGCTCATATGTGCCCCACTAGCTGTGGATCATTTGATAAAAAGGAAAGTGAGGCTCAGAGAAGGGGACCGAGATACCCTGGATTACCGAGAGGTCACGGCCAAAGCTGGGACAGGCACCGTGGGAACCCTGGACAGGGGCACAGCTGGGCCGCCTCCCAAGTGTCAGCCTCACTGCTACCCCTGAGGTCTCCTGGGCTCTTTTCAGATCCCCCATGCTGGGTGGCTGCTGCCACCATCACCTTTGGCACTGAGTCCTTGTCTTGTCTGAGCCTCGTCCCATGCTTGGCTCACGTGGCAGAGGGAAAATTAAGACTTGGTTCCTGACCCAAGGAGCTCACAGCCTAGTGAGTGAGTAACAGAACAAGTGTGACAACAGATACAGAAGGAGCAGAAAGGAATGGGGACAGTAACTGATGGGAACATGTCGGGAGGGAAGTCTTGTGAGGGGATAAAGGAGCTGGGTTTTGAGGGATAAGTAGGAGTTTGGGGTGTACAAGGGATGGGGAGAACCAGTATGCATCAAGGCACAACAGTAGAACACAGCAAGGGGGTGTTCATGGCCATTCAGAAGCTGAGGGGCCAGACACAGTGAGGCGGGGAGGGGCCAGGGAAGGGCAGCAGTGCTGTGATCAGACCTGCGCCCGGCGTGAGGGTAGGCCCCTGGCTGGGCAGGGCCACAGGGCAGCAGCAGTGATTGGCGCACTTTTCAAGGATGAACTCATTTAACCCTCACAACAGCATTAGGAGAAGAGGGTGGCAGAGGATGAGGTAGTTGAATGGCATCACTGATTCAATGAACATGGACCTGGGCAAACTTCGGGAGATGGTGCGGGACAGGGAGGCCTGGCATGCTGCAGTCCATGGGGTTGCGAAGAGTCGGTCATGACTTAGCAACTAAACAACAACAACAGCCTTAGGAGGAGGTGGCTGCTATTGTTATCCCCACTGTACAGAGGAGAAAACTTGAGGCTCAGAATGGTAATGTCATTTACTTGTGGTTAAGAAGCTTGTAAGAGTTTGGGTTAGAACCTGAATCAGTTCTCTGGCTCCCTGCCTTCTCGGAGCCCCCCACCCCCTCACCTCCTCAGACTCCCCTTGTCCTACCGCCCCAGCAGCCCTCTGGCTGGGCCTGTCTGTGAACCAACACCGTTTCTCTCCAACCTCAAAGACCTGAAAGTTAAGAGACCTGAACACTCCTGGCTAGAGAACTGAGCCACCCCTTCCGTTGATTCTACATTGAGGGACACGTGTCCTGCCCTGAGGGGAGAGGCCTCTGCTGAGCGAGGAGAACGGAGGTGATGGGGGTGGGGGTGGGGGGAAGCAGTTCAGACGGCCTGGCTCATGTGGGGCCGGGGCTCCGTCACGGCGTCCCCTCCAAACTTTCTGCTCTGATAGTCGCTGGCAGCAGGCGTTAAGGGCTTGTGTCTGAGTACAGAAGGCTTGACACGCTCGGCCCGCTGCCTCGCCAAGTTACCAGCTGAGAGTAATAAATCATGAGGCCGGCAGGGCCGGGTGATGACGTGGGACACCACAGACGATGCATGGGAAGAAGGGGTTTTATCATTCTTAATAAGAGCAATCTTTGAATTCAGTTGTTTGCACAATCAGCCAGCCTGTTTTCAGTGTATTTTTGGCACATGTAACTTGACAAAAGCATTTAAAAATGATCCTTAACAGGCCAAGTATTTCCTAAATTTATTATCTTCAATGCTTTGTGATAATCACATAGATAATTTTAATGGAAGATTAATGTAATAATCAAAAGATAAAAACGCCCTTTGGTCTGCCATTAGCTGGTTAATATGCTGTGGCTTAAAACTTGCACAATTTTATGCACTATAGAGTGTTTCACTTTCAATGCATTTTACAGCTTAAGGCATAAAAATATAGGGAGTTTTCATGGTCAATAAAGTCACAGCCTTTATCACTCGATCATGAGAAGAACCCAACCTGAAGAGACCAATGATTCCTCTGAGATTCATCTCGAAGCCTGCAGAATTAGGGACCACACATGGCTTAGCTCAGCTCTATCTCAGGCGGGGTGGGGGTGGGGGAGTCTGGGACTGCTCAGCTGGGTTCGAGCTGACATTCTACCTCTGTGCGCTCTGGAGCCTTGGGCCTCTATATTTTCATCTATAAAGTGGGGGTAATAGTGTCCACAGGTTTCCCAGGTGGTACCACAGTAAAGAATCCACCTGCCAATGCAGGAGACACAGGAGACACAGGTTTGCTCCCTGGGTCAGGAGGATCCCCTGGAGTAGGAAATGGCAACCCACTCCAGTGTTTTTGTCTGGGAAACCCCATGGACAGAGAAGCCTGGCGGGCTACAGCGCATGTGGTTGCAAAGAGTTGGACACAACTGAGCTCACACACATACCCAATAATGTCTACACGGGGCAGGGCAGTTGTGAGAATGAAATGAGATCACATACATCAAAGGTCTTGTAGACAGTTGGTGCTCAATAAATGGGTCCCATGGGGAAAAAGACAATGAGATAAAAATAATTTGATGTCGAGCTGCCTATTTGTAATGGTCTGACATCAGCCTCTCACCCTTGTTTCCTCCTTTCAGTTTCAGTCTAAGGCTCTTGTTTTATGTGAAACTCCGTAACTCTAGAACCACCACATATGATACTGGTGTCTATGACCAACTTGAGAAGAACCTCTGATGGAAGCATTTCCACTAAGTGGGGCCACAGTCACTGAATATCAGTGCAAAGCCCCACGAAAACACTGGCAATGGCAGATCAGGATAACCATTTAAATTGCTTTAGAAATCAGAGATCGGAGAAGTGAAATTTAATCTTCCATCAGGATCACGACCATTAGCTTCTCTAAGTAAATCAGGCTGGGACTCTCCTGGAGACTTGAGCACGATGCAATATTTCTACAAGCATTTTCATATGAAAACAGACAATTTAGGGAAGGCGCTAGGCCTCAGGGATGTTGCAGAAAAGCATCTGCTTCCAGGGAGCGTTTGGTCCTGGAAAATGATTTCTCTGCACTTGTTCTTCCGCAGTCTCACACTGAAGTCATAAACCTGTGTTTCTGTCATCAATCTGCTGTTGTGAAAATTATTTCGATGTCAAACACAGGATTATAATTTTACTAGAATCCTTCTCAAGTCTTGAATATTTTAATGTTGGCTATAAAAAAGGCCAGCCCTGACGGGGTAATGGGAGTATTTCTCTTCCTGGCCCCTGAGTGTGGCATGAGCTCCCTGGGTAGCCTGGCGATGCGGGCAGGTAACTCTTAGATCGCTGGTTTCAAGCACTCCAGGCAGGCACCGCCCGATGGCTGTTTTGATGGGCTCTGACCTGGGGTCGTCTAGAATCTGCTTTCCATCCAACTGGTCATGCTACTCTTGTCTCGGCTCTAAATTCTCCTCCTGGCAGCTTTATCCTTTTAATTCTCATCTACCACTTTTGAAAATCTTTTGTAAACTCAAAATGTTTCTGTGAAACAATTTCATTTCAACGAAGTCTCCTATTTAATTCCTGAATGCCATGCACACCTGGGGCCTTAGGAGCACAGGTTCTGGAATCCCCCAAACCTGGGGTCGGGTTGTGGTTCTGACAAGTCCCAATCCTGGCTGAGTTAGTTTTCCCCTGAGCCTCAGTTTTCATCTAGGAAATGGGAATGATTTTATATCACTACCTCACAGAGGTGTGAAGGCTCCTTGAGATGGGACAGGTCAAGGGCCTGGCTGAGATCCTGCACTTTGGACCCTTCAGTAGATCTTAGTACTTTTATTACTATTATTAATACTTGATGATGTCTACTCTTAAAAGGAAAATGAATGATCACTTAGCTAGGTAGGCTCACCGCATCTCATTTAATATTCTCTCTAGCAGCTCTTGGGTGGGGTGGAGCAGGGTAGCTCCCATAATCCCCATTTTACAGGAGGAGAAGCAGAGGCCCAGAAAGGTGATGTGACTAGCCAGAGTCACACACTGGAGGGGTGGGGGCCCCTCAGTGCAGAGCAGCTGACGCACGACGTGGCCCAGGCCTGGGTGCGCACCCGTCAGCAACCTGTAGCCAGCGCAGCATCTCTGCGAGACTGGCCCAGGAGCCTCAGTGGTGCTGCGGGACAGCAGTGGGAGGGGGCACACAGCCCCGCACACCCCGGGCCTGGGCCGAGAAGGAACACTCACCTTGAGCACGATTTCATTGACGGTAGCAGCGTCAGATTCAAAGTAGAGGTGTTTATAGTCGTGATTGCTTAGATACGTGAGTTTAAATATTGCGTGACCTGTAGGGAGAGAGAAAAGGCGAGGTGAGGGGCCCTGGCAGATCACCTCGGGGCGGCCCCCAGATTCTCCTTGCATCATCCAGTTCCCGGGACAGCAGGTGGAGCCCGCCCAGCAGCCACTCTTCTGGAGTGGTTCACCTCGTCATCACAGGCCAGGGGCTGGGGGAGAGTCAGGTCCTGCTCCGCAGCGGAGAGGGTGGGTGCAAGGCTCTGCGGAACTACTCCCACACGATCATTACACGGAAACGGCGGTATTTTTAAGGTAGAAGGCCAATTAACTCCAAATTATTCCTCTAAAAATAAAATAACTGTGCTTAAAGTCAAATAAATGAGCAACAGGAAGGGGAAAGGCCGATAGTAACGCGATTAGGAGGGTCTCCAGGGCCGGCTCCTGAGGGAGGGGAGTCCGGGTCATGTGACCCCTCCCGTGTGGAGGCTGCTCCCAAGGCCTCTGGTCATTTCCTGGGAGGATGGGTGGGCTCGGGGTAGAGGAGTGCACGGAGAGGCTGCTCTGAAAGCTGCCGCCTCACACAGCAGACCTCTGGGGGCCGGATCCTCTGAACACTCGAACCCCCAGAGATCTGAATTCTTCGGCATCCCTTTCCTACCACCCTCAGGGCAACCCTGTCATTGTTGGGACTGCTTCCTGGTCTGGCCTCATCACACTCTATCACCCTTTGGTGCCACAGACCAGCCCGGGGCACTGCACGCACCCACCTGTCCACACTGGGGATGCCTTTGCTTGCTAACATGTCTCTAAAAGACCTGCCCATGCTGGCCCTCCAGCTCAACCAGCACCTCCACGGGACACATTCCTAGACGTCTTCCCACACAGTGCTTGGCCGTCAGAGAAACCCGCCTGTGTGCCACACCACCTGTAGCCGAGTCCACACCCCCGTGGCTGTCCTTGGGGCCAGACGTGCCCATCTGACTCCCTCCTCCAGGCACCTGCCTGTGTCAGCCCCATGTGACGCTTTCCCTGGCCATCAGGGCGTGCTCTCCTTGGGTTCTGGGAGATCCCTGTGGCCCTCCCAGAAAGTCCTCTTTCTCCTTGAGCTGTTCGAAGTGGGTTTCCGCTTCTGGCAACCAAAGGAGCATTGCTCCAGAGAGACGTGCAGTCAGAGTTCAGCAAACGTTCCCAGACCAAAGGGCAGGTGGTAACACCTCACTCCCAGAGGCCTCCTGCTAACCAGCCTCAGAAACAACACTCCCCCTGTCTGCTCTGCAGACTTTGGTGCTCCTGAGACTAAGATTCAGCATGTCCTTTCTATTAGGCGTTCTCATCCGTTGTCCTTTTAATTGAAGCAGTGGCTGGCCACAGTTATTAATTAATAATATATCACCAGTATTACTGTAAGTTCACCTCTTTCCCGGAGAAACCTTCTTGGAAACTTTATTTACAGTAGCTAATTCTTCAGATTTCCCCAAATAAACTGATATATGCTGAACGTCTGGGGCCAGAAAAGTGAAAGTGCCGGTATTTTATCCTGGAAACATCACGGTGATATACTCATCGTGACTATAAATTTAATATTGAAAAAACTAGCTAATAATTTCTGAAAAACCTCGCTTTTGGTCACTTGACAAATGTTGCCTGGTTCTCAACCGTGGTACTGAAATGTTAGAATTCTTAGCTGAAAGTTCATCATTTTGTGAATGTATAAATTACCTGTTTCTGAGAAGTGGATCTCATGTTAAGAGGGTGTATCTGTATGTCAGGGTGTGCGCATGTGTATTCCTTGATCTCACAGGATTCAGCTTGGAACCATCTGAGTCTTGGTGGTGAGACTGCCATGTGTTAGAACACTGCGGGTCTCTCTGATGGCCATGTTGTGACCGAGCAGAGATGTCTATGAAGGTCACAGGGCTGTGAAGGACAAACAGAGATGCCCCCTCCAGGAGGCCTTACTGCTGACGCCTGGCTCTGACAGACACAGACTCCAGTGCCTGGGGCTGCAAAGAGCCAGAAGGTCTTAGGGAGACCCATGGACCCGACACTTCGGGGTTCACTGACCACTCTGATAAGTGATCTCACGGACTGTCTATCCCACCTGCTCCCACTGTCACTGACAAAACAAAACCAACACCTCCAGTCACTAGAGCGTGTTTTGCCTGAACAACCGAGACACCATTAAAAACCTGTCTGGCAGGCGCTCTTCAGGAAGAGCCAAACCTACACACGGCACATGTGACATGCGGTCTGCAGGGGCCTGGGGCCTCTGATGGAAGCCTCCACACTGTCCCCCGGGATCATACAGGCTCACGGAAAGAGGCCTGTGGTTCACCTACACACCAGTCACAGGGCAAAAGGAAACTATCTTCCCACGGCAAGTCTCTGGGATGGCAGCATATTTGGGTCAGGAGACTACAAACTCCCCTGTGTGAACTGTGCTGAGCTCAGAGGCTGTGAGCGTCCTTTGTCTGTCCCCAGACCCCCAAGGGAGAGGGAAGCAACCGGGAATGATGAAGAGTGCACCCCACGTCGCTGAAGCCTCGGACTTGGCTGTCCTGTCCAGGAAAACATTCACGTCACCGAGGGAGGAGGCTACAGAGAACGCTATCTGGGGGCCTGCATCAGAATTCAAGTCGGCCCTCGAGACTCTCACAGAGCCAACAACTGCGTTAGAGTGTGGGGGGACATTCCCGCAGACAGCCCCTTCCTGCTCGGGAGGAGGACTGGGGGGGCAGCAAGCTCGAGTTAACCTGGAGTCACGCTGTCACCCCTGCTGGAGCCCTGGAGCGAGCAGTCGAGGCATTCTGCTGCTCTTCCCCTTGCTCCAGGGATCCCTGTGTTGCTGGGTGGCCAGAGGGCAGGTTGACGCACTCAGGTCCTGCCAGGAGTGCAGGCGAGTGCCCGGCTCAGAGGGATGGACACCAGGAACACCAAGAGACAAGGAAAATGAGCAGGACGAGGAAGGGGACACAGGGAGATGGCAGGGAGACCCCAGGGGAGCGGGCTGGCCTAGAGGCAGACGGGCCATCAGAGGCAGTTTCCTACAGAAGCTGACGCCTGTCTGAGTTGTCCTAGAGGAAGAAGGGGGTCAGCTGGGTAGAGGTGGAGTGGAGAAGGATGTAACAGGGTAAGGACAGAGCAACCTAGGACAAAAGGCAGCAGGCCTTCCAGATGGCACTCTGAGCAGTGGACAGGCAGGACATGATGGGACACAGGGCAGACTGAAGGGCTGGGGAGGGAGCCACTAGTGCGCTCTAAGTGGGGCAGCAAATGGTCAAATTGTGATTTGCGGCATTCACCCTGACTCCCCAGGGCCTAGAGGCTGGGGGACCAACTGTCACAGTCCTCTAGGTAGGAGCATACTCACTCGGTTTTGAGCTAAATGAGGGCAAAAGGATGCTGAGAAAGGGATCGACTTGAGAACCGTAGAGAAGGAACTGTGACAGGACTTGGAAATGCTTCTACAATAGAATAATTAATAAGCAGGATTCACACTTGTATAATTTCACCCAATCCAAAGCCCACAGATTAAAGTGAAACAAGTTAATTGGCCTAGTTCCGGAAATGAATCTATCCATGACCATGAGCAGTTTATGCTGCGTGGCACATCTCCACCAGCGGTGTCTGGGTAGATGGAAGCACTTTTTCAGCACCGACTGAACAGAACAGAAACACAAAGAGGCAGAAGTCTGTTACCGAACCCTCCTCAGCCTCGGGTGGCTTGAGGTTCACCTCAGGTAAAGGGGGAAGAGGGGTCAGGTGCCCTCCTCGGCTGCAGCCTTGCAGGGCATCTGTCCTGGAATGTGAGAGGGAACGAGAGGCGGGCAGGTTACTCTTGGAAACTCAACAAAAATGAACAGCTCTCGTAGGGAAGGAGTGAGCCAGAGGGGCAAACTGTACAAACGCCAGCTGAGGAAGAATGACGTTATTATATGGTGATTCCCTTACTATGGTTTGCAGATACAGCATTTTTTTTTTAAACAAATTGAAGGTTTGTGGCAACCGAGCACTGTCATGATGGTGAGCATTTTTCAACAATAAAGTATCTTAAAATTAAGGTATGTAAATTATTTTCTTAGACATGTTACTACTGCACACTGAACAGACTACATATAGTGTAGATATAATTTTTATATGCATTGGGAACCCCCAAAATGTGTGTGACTTGCTTTACTATGGTTGGCCTGGAACCTCTGAGGCATGCCTGTGTATCAGTAATGACATAAAAGAGAACACAAAGTCTGATATTCCAATTAGTCCAAATGATTTTGCTTGGGTTGTTAAACTGTTTGGAAATTAAAGCATAACAAAAGCCTGGGATCCAGAGGGGAAGAATGTGAGCGCTGGTCAGAGACTTGGGAAGAAGTCCAGGTGTGCTGAGTTCCAGTGCGGAGACCGCAGGAGGCACTGCCCCCAGAGCCCAGATCTGCCTGGGAAGAGACAGCACCCGTGACATCTCACACGGTGCTCAGGTGCAGAGGGGGCTCAAGGTGGGTGGTGGCCGTCACTGTAACAACTGTGATGGAACTGGTATTTGAAGCTAAAATTCTCATTATTTTGAAGATCTGGTTTTTAATTGGGCCTTCTTTGAGCAGACTTGCTTTCAGAGCTGTAGAAATAAAAATGCAATATAATGGAATACAAAATGAAGTAGCCAAGCCCCGGTCACATATCCAGATTTGCTCAGGGCACTGAAACTATACGTCTGCCTCTGAATATTGAATGAAAGTCTGGATATGTGAAAATGTATTTACATTTACGTATTTTTTTTTTTCCAAAGGAAAACAGAGAAGATGGAACGTAACACTGAACAGAAACCAATTAGCAGCACAGATGTCAGAAACGGAGCTCTTTGAGCTTTTGTGCTGTAATTTATCATCGGCATTATGAGTTTTAACTTAAACAAAAGGCTGTGTTGAAAAACAGGTTCTTCTGGTCAATGGCGGGGAGTGGCCATTCAGAAAAAGCTGCTGTTGTCACAAGATGGGACAGCTGAAGCAGAGGGCCAGCAGGTTACACACTCCCGCAGAAAGAAGGGCTCCCAGATCTCCAGTGCCAAGGGTCCTGAGACTGGTTTGAGAGGAGGCTCCCTTCTAAACGGCCACTGACTGTGGCCGTCAATGATGGGTCAGAGCTGGGACTTCCAAATCAAGCTGGCAGCCCACCTGTGTCCAAAACCCTCCAGGGGCCATCACTTGCTAGGAAAGCCAAAAGTAAATTTGAATTTTTTTCAATTAAAAATATAAAATACATTTTAAAATTATGAGACATTGAGAAGACAGAGGAAAAACTTCCACCCTCGACCCCCATAATACCAACACTAGCACAGTGACAGGCAAGATCTCTCTTCCAATCATTCTCATGTCTGTTTTACACAACTGTAATCAGACGGTATACCAGAATTGGGGGATAATTTCTGCTGTTAACATTTTACAATAGCCTTCTCCTTGTTGACACATCATCTCCACAACCATCTGTTTCAATGGCTGCCTTTTGTTCCATTAAGTAGGTATGTGCCATGGCTCATGCTACCATCTTTCTGCTGGGCATTTAAGTTACTTATAATATTGACAGTATTACAGGTAAGGCTATGAAGGGCATCTCTGCGCATCTGGCTTGTTTCTGAATTCCTTTACATCAGACATGGATACTTTTAAGAAGTGGGTTTTCAGGGTGTGACCTTTTCTGGTCCCTCTGGCCTGGAAGTGGGTGGAAAGCTCTCATTGGATCTTTTGAGAGAAATGGATGGCCCGGGATGCTTTGGTCTCTGGGCTGAAAACCCTCCACTGCAAGTAGCATGCCCAGCTGCCCATACGAGCTTCAGTTCAGTGTAATTGAACCCACGAGGCTGGTGCTCCTTTCTGAGCTCCCCATAGCGGCAGAGGCCCCAGGAACTGGAAGGAGCTCCTTGACCTTTGGAGCAGGATGGAGTGATCCACGTACACTTGTGCCTGAGTCATTCACCCCCTCCCCTCTTTGGCTCCCTCCTATAAACATAATTAAAGCTAATTATAAAAACTCCCATGGCAATGTGATTTCCCTCCTTCCTCTAATTTACTGAAAACACTCTTGCTAAGGTCACTACAACTTCTACGTTGAGAGATCCAGTTGATAATTCTTGGCTTTTATTTTGCTTGGCTCCTCAGCTGTATCTGATACTTCTCTTGAAGTCCTCTTTTCCCATGAAGCCACAGTCAACTGATTCTTCAGCTGACTTCTCCAGTCAATCCGTTTCTTATATTCCTTTGTGGCCATCTTGTCCTTTCTCTCTCTCTTAAATGATGGTCTTCCCCAGTGTCCTGTCCTTGACTCTCATCACTTCTAATTCCATTTCTCCTCTGTCAGGTTTGCTCATTGGGTTTTAATTATTACCCAGATGTTGATGGGGCTTTCCAGGTGGTGTTAGTGGTAAAGAACCCACCTGCCAATACAGGATACCTAAGAGATGTGGGTTTGATCCTTGGGTCGGAAAGATCCCCTGGAGGAGGGCATGGCAATCCATTTTAGCATTCTGGCCTGGAGAATCCCATGCACAGAGGAGCCTGGTGGGCTACAACTCACCAGTGTTTCTTTTCCTACTGTCATCAGAATAAAGTCCAAGCTTCTCAGATCATTTTTGAGACCCTAGATTCAGTTCAGTTCAGTTGCTCAGTAGTGTCCGACTCTTTGTGACCCCATGAATCATAGCATGCCAGGCCTCCCTGTCCATCACCAGCTCCCAGAGTTCACTCACACTCACGTCCATCGAGTCCGTGATGCCATCCAGCCATCTCGTCCTCTGTCGTCCCCTTCTCCTCCTGCCCCTAATCTCTCCCAGCATCAGAGTCTTTTCCAATGAGTCAATTCTTTGCATGAGGTGGCCAAAGTATTGGAGTTTCAGCTTCAGTATCATTCCTTCCAAAGAAATCCCAGGGTTGATCTCCTTCAGAATGGACTGGTTGGATCTCCTTGCAGTCCAAGGGACTCTCAAGAGTCTTCTCCAACAACACAGTTCAAAAGCATCAATTCTTCGGCGCTCAGCCTTCTTCACAGTCCAACTCTCACATCCATACATGACCACAGAAAAACCATAGCCTTGACTAGACGGACCTTAGTCGGCAAAGTAATGTCTCTGCTTTTGAATATACTATCTATGTGGGTCATAACTTTTCTTCCAAGGAGTAAGCGTCTTTTAATTTCATGGCTGCAATCTCCATCTGCAGGGATTTTGGAGCCCCAAAAATAAAGTCTGTCACTGTTTCCACTGTTTCCCCATCTATTTCCCATGAAGTGATGGGACCGGATGCCATGATCTTCGTTTTCTGAATGTTGAGCTTTAAGCCAACTTTTTCACTCTCCTCTTTCACTTTCATCAAGAGGCTTTTAGCTCCTCTTCACTTTCTGCCATAAGCGTGGTGTCATCTGCATATCTGAGGTTTTTGATATTTCTCCCAGCAATCTTGATTCCAGCTTGTGTTTCTTCCAGTCCAGCGTTTCTCATGATGTACTCTGTATATAAGTTGAAAAAGCAGGGTGACAATATACAGCCTTGACATACTCCTTTTCCTATTTGAAACCAGTCTGTTGTTCCATGTCCAGTTCTAACTGTTGCTTCCTGACCTGCATACAGATTTCTCAAGAGGCAGGTTAGGTAGTCTGGTATTCCCATCTCTTTCAGAATTTTCCACAGTTTATTGTGATCCACAGAGTCAAAGGCTTTGGCATAGTCAATAAAGCAGAAATAGATGTTTTTATGGAACTCTCTTGCTTTTTCCATGATCCAGTGGATGTTGGCAATTTGATCTCTGGTTCCTCTGCCTTTTCTAAAACCAGCTTGAACATCTAGAAGTTCACAGTTCACATATTGCTGAAGTCTGGCTTGGAGAATTTTGAGCATTACTTTACTGGTGTGAGATGAGTGCAATTGTGTGGTAGTTCGGGCATTCTTTGGCATTGCCTTTCTCTGGGATTGGAATGAAAACTGACCTTTTCCCATCCTGTGGCCACTGCTGAGTTTTCCAAATGTGCTGGCATATTGAGTGCAGCACTTTCACAGCATCATCTTTCAGGATTTGAAATAGCTCAGCTGGAATTCCATCACCTCCACTAGCTTTGTTCCTAGTGATGCTTTCTAAGGCCCACTTGACTCCACATTCCAGGATGTCTGGCTCTAGGTGAGTGATCACACCATCGTGATTATCTTGGTCGTGGAAGATCTTTTTGTACAGTTCTTCCGTGTATTCTTGCCACCTCTTCTTAATATCTTCTGCTTCTGTGAGGTCCCTACCATTTCTGTCCTTTATCGAGCCCATCTTTGCATCTGTTCCCTTGGTGTCTCTAATTTTCTTGAAGAGATCTCTAGTCTTTCCCCTTCTGTTGTTTTCCTCTGTTTCTTTGCATTGATCACTGAGGAAGGCTTTTCTATTTCTCCTTGCTGTTCTTTGGAACTCTGCATTCAGATGGGAATATCTTGTCTTTTCTCCTTTGCTTTTCCCTTCTCTTCTTTTCACAGCTATTTGTTAGGCCTCCTCAGACAGCCATTTTGCTTTTTTTGCATTTCTTTTCCATGGGGATTGTCTTAATCCCTGTCTCCTGTACAGGGTCATGAACCTCCATCCATAGTTCATCAGGCACTCTATCAGATCTAGTCCCTTAAATCTATTTAACCCTAGATTAGCAGTTGTCAAACATTTTGGCTCCTAATCTCCTTACACTCTTAAAGGGGTTGCAAAGAGTCGGACACGACTGAAGCGACTTAGCAGGGTCAGATGTTGATGACCCCAAAGCAGGTGTCTAGCTGAGACCTTTCTTCAGACTTCCAGAGCCAACCATAGCCGCCATCTTCTATGGCTTGCAGTGGTGCACGTCCAGAACTGAAGTCTACGTTTCCCCCTTAAATCAAAAGCTCTGGGGATTTCTATGATGGTCCAGTGGTTCATCTGTCTTCCAATACAGGGGACGGGGGTTCGATCTCTGGTCAGGAAACTAAGATCCCACCTACCCCGCGGCAACTAAGCCTGCATGCCACAACTAAGACCTGACGCAGCAAAAAAAAAAAAAAAAAAAAAAATTCAAAGCTGTTAGTGCAAATGGAGGGCTCACTAAGTTCCCAGCATTTTGTCCCCTACATAGTTTTCATATATTTATCTTCTATCCCTCCCATCCTGTGACCACAGTCCTCCACCCAGTCCTGACCATCTACTGCTGCTGCTTGGTTTTCCTCCTTTAGGTCCCATCCTCTTCAGATCCAAAGGTCTAGCTAGAGGAGTCATCCTTTCATAACACACATCTGGTCCTATTACTCCCCGACACAAAACTTCACAGTGTTTCTTTCCCTACTGACTTCAGAATAGAGTCCAAACTTCTTGGATGATTTTTGAGACCCTACAATTAGCAGCTGTCAAACATTTTGGCCTCAAATCCCCTTACACCCAAACATTACTGAGGAGCCCTAAAAGCTTTTGTTTATGTGGATTATATTATTATTATATTAGAAACTAAAACTGAGAAATTTAAAAACTATTAATCCATTAAAAATAATAAACTTATTGCAAGTTAACACAATGTATTTTTTAATGGTGAAACCCTTATATTTTCTCAAACAACAAAGCTTTAATGAAAAACCTGGTATTACTGTATAGTTTTGAAGATTATAAAATATCAACATTTTGTTTGACAGAATACAGCTGTATTATATTCTGTTTTTGCATTTGATTTGTTGTGACTGCTTAGGTTGAAGCATATGAGAAAAAGTCAGCCTCACAGATATGTTTTTGATAAAGGAATATTTTTAATATTCTCTGCAAATACTCTTTGATACTATACAAAACTTGATAAATGATATCTCCTTGAAGATTAGCTGCCATGTGGAATCTAAAACCATATGAATAAACTTTTTGCATTGTTACACGTAAATTCATTGGTCTGTCTTGCACTTTGCATGACTCTTTTAAAGGAAAATATTAATTTATTTGGCTCCATCAAGTCTTTGTTGGGCATCTGGGTCTTAAATGCAGTATGTGAGCTCTCAGTTGCGCTATGTAGGGTCTAGCTCCTGACTAGGGACTGAACCTGGGCCTCCTGCACTGGGAGCGTGGAGTCGTAGCCACTGGACCATCAGGGAAGCCCCTAAAGGACGTTTCTGCTCTTGGATGGCTTTGTAACATCATGCAGTAGTCTAGAAAATACACAGGTCTTCCATATGTTGACACATTATACAATATAAAAAAACTCAATATTCATTATCGCCACTGATCTCTTCAGAAAAGTAATGAGAAGTGAAGGTCACAGTGATGGATACAAATTTTCTGAGACTCTAATTTTCATCCAAAAGCCTGAATTTCATCCCTGGCATCAAATACTAACTTACTTTCCGAGAAGTGGCAGGATTACTTCCTTTATTTTCAAGAAAATGTACGCTAAATGGTTAGGCTTGAATAACTATAGTTTGTCAGTTGCTCCTTCAAGTATAAACTGAGTTCCATGAAATGAATGGTTAGTTCAGCTTGCAACTGACACAATTTCACAAGTCCTTCTCCTTGAGACCGTTTTCTACCCTCCTATGCAGTAGATGTATGTCAGCAATGAATTAAACAATATTTATGGGGTCCTTTGATGCTTCGATTCGTGTGTCAGTTGTTCTAACAAAATATAATATAGCATTTCAGTAACCAAGTATTGGTTGAGTTTCATTCTTTAGCATTTAAAGAGGCAGACAAGAGACAAATTCTGTATCTGGAAATTCTGTCCTCAGTTTGTAACAAGTTTGAATTTGCAGGTTCTCTTGGGAGGCTAAATTAGATAAAATCTCAGCTATCCAACCCGTGCAGCAGAAAGCCTGAGTAACCTTTATGCAAAAGACATACCTTTTCCATCTTAAGCATGCTGCTGCTGCTGCTAAGTCACGTCAGTCATGTCCGACCCCATAGACGGCAGCCCACCAGGCTCCTCTGTCCCTGGGATTCTCCAGGCAAGAACACTGGAGTGGGTTGTCATTTCCTTCTCCAATGCATGAAAGTGAAAAGTGAAAGTGAAGTCGCTCAGCTGTGTCCGACTCTTAGAGACCCCATGGACTGTAGCCTACGAGGCTCCTCCGTCCATGGGATTTCCCAGGCAAGAGTACTGGAGTGGGGTGCCATTGCCTTCTCCATCTTAAGCATAAAAACTGTATATTACAAAATTTCCTCCCATGTTAGAGTATGAAAGTGTTAGTCACTCAATCATGTCCAACTCTTTATGACCCCATGGACTAGTGCCTGCCAGGCTCCTCTATCCATGGAATTCTCCAGGCAAGAATACTGAAGTGGGTTCTTCTCGACCCAGGGATTGAACCCTGGTCTCCTACACTGCAGGCAGGAGACTCTTTACCATCTGAACCAGCAGGGAAGCCCTGTATTAGAGTATAAGGAAAATAAATACTGTGTTACCACGTTCATCTTTATGAATATTGAATATCATGATTTCCTCAGGGCTATAAAAGGTTCTACATCTCACTGCAAAATAGTTAAGATATTGCCATACTACTGTGCTTCTTGTTTTTGGGCTGCCTTTTTTTTTTTTTTTTTTAACATTTTCTGTTTCATTCTTGTCAGTTTTCACTTTCCACTATCTTTATTATTAAGTTCTGAAATTTTTCTCCCCCTTATATTTTTTTTCATTTAATATCCTCTAGGAGGAGAAACCAGAAAACGAAGGATATTTTAAATTTGTTAAGAAATAAATAGCTAGTGGGAATTTGCTGTATGACACAAGGAGCTCAAATCCAGTGCTCTGTTACAACCTAGAGGGGCGGGATGGGGCGAGAGGTGGGAGGGAGGTTCAAGAGGTAGGGGATATACACATAGCTGTGGCTGACTCATGCTGATGTATGACAGAAACCAGCACAGTACTCTAATTATCCTCCAATTAAAAATAAAACCCGAAGTTCTCGAAATATTCAATAAATTTGTCAATAAAGAGTTACTTTGCAAGAAAAAAAGAGACTATGAGCTGGGGGCCTAGGGAGACTCTTCCATCCAAAAAGCACAGCGGTTTAAGTGCCCTGGCTTTAAGCGTCAGTGCAAAGGAAGAACAGAAGCCTCTGTCACCATTTACACATAACTTCAGACAAGTTCCATAGCCTCACTTATAAAATGGGAATAATAACTGTCTCACAGAGTTGTCACTAAGATTAAGTAATCCTAGGATAAAATCAACTGAGATTTCTATAACACATGTACATAAACCTCAGAGAGTTGTTGCAAGAACTAAGCAGTGTGTATAAAGCACTTGGGACACTACCTGACACTTGGTAGATTCTTTGTCTTTTCACTATCACTCTCCAAGATAAACTTTTCCAGACAGTAAATACTTTAGGCTTTGTGGGCCAACAGATAAAGTTAAGGCTCTTTAATAGATACTTTTATAACAAGAAAAAGAATTTCTACATTTTTAAATTAAAAAAATTCAAACTATAACAATCAAATGTATCTTCTGGGGGTACTACAAGCTGTTCTTGAGGACAGAATTTCTTTTTTTTGGGGGTATGTTGTTTCGCTTAAAAATGGAGTTCAAAACTAATGTTCCATATCATCAAATCAACTGCAAATATTCACGTTAAAACCTATTAGTGCACAGGCCATACAAAAATAGGTGGTGGGGTGGATTTAGCCTGTGGGCCAGAGTTTGTCAATCTCTGTTCAAAGAGGTCTGGCTTATTTCCTTTTCCTTTGTTCATTCTGTACAGTTGCTAATTGTGACATTTTGTGTACTCTTGATTTCTTTGTATAGATCTGGGTTTGTATCCGGCAACTATTTCCCCACTCTAGCCATCCATGTTTCTTATCAGTTCAGTGCAGTTCAGTCGCTCAGTCGTGTCCGACTCTTTGTAACCCCATGAATCGCAGCACGCCAGGCCTCCCTGTCCATCACCAACTCCCAGAGCTCACCCAGACTCACGTCCATCGAGTCTGTGATGCCATCTAGCCATCTCATCCTCGGTTGTTCCCTTCTCCTCCTGCCCCCAATCCTTCCCAGCAGCAGAGTCTTTTCCAATGAGTCAACTCTTTGCATGAGGTGGCCAAAGTACTGGAGTTTCAGCTTCAGCATCATTCCTTCCAAAGAAATCCCAGGGCTGATCTCCTTCAGAATGGACTGGTTGGATCTCCTTGCAGTCCAAGGGACTCTCAAGAGTCTTCTCCAACCCCACAGTTCAAAAGCATCAATTCTTCGGCACTCAGCCTTCTTCACAGTCCACCTCTCATAGTGAAGGTTTAATGGCATAAATTCTTTCATTTTTTTAATGTCTGGAAATGTCTTCACTTTCATTTCTGAAGGATTTTTTTTTCACTGAATATAGAAATCTTGGTTGACAAGATTTTCTTTTAGCAAGCGATGTCATTTTATCATCTGGACTGCATTATTTCTGGTGGGAAATAATTCTTATCTTGGTTTCTCTGTCTGCTTATAAGTTTTTTTCTTTATCACTGGTTTTCTGCAATTTGATTATGATGTGCCTTGATGTGGTTTTCTCTAGATTTATCCTATTTGGCCATCTTTGGACTTCTAAGGTTGGTGGATTGGTATTTTTAAACAAATCTGGAACAGTTTTCTCTAATCCCTGAGAGTCATAACATAACACATGTATGTTGGAACATTTGCTATTATTCCACAGCCTTTGTTCTTTTCACCCATTTCTTCTCTGTTATTCACTTTGAATATTTTCTGTCGTCCTTTAAAGTTCACTGATTGCAATAGGCAGATTCTGAAATGACTTTCAGGGATCCCACCTCCTGCTTTTCATGGCCTTGTGTAACCTCCTTGTCTTGTTTGTGGGCTAGACCTAGTGACTTACCTCCAATGAATAAAGTATAGCAAAAGCGTTGGGCTGTATTTCTGAGATTAGGTTATAAAACACTGTGACTTCTTTCTTCCTAGTACATTTCTGCTTCTTTTTCTGGTTATTTGGATGGAGCCAGATGCCATTTTGAGAGCCTCCCTGTGGAGAGGCCCATGTGGAAAGGAACTGAGGGTGTTCACAAAGAAATGAACTCTGCTAGTAACTACTCAGTGAGCTTGGAGGCACATCCTGCCCCTAGTGAACACTGAGAGGACTGTGGCCCTGGCTGACGGTATGGCTGCAGCCTGAGGAGAGGGCCTGTGCTAGAGGACCCAGCTAAGCTGTGCTGGGTTCCTGACCCACAAAACTGCGAGGTAGTATGTGTCATTGTTGTTTTAAGCCACTGAGTTTCGAGACACTTTGTTATGTGGCAACAGATAACTAACATTCTGACCTTTTCTCTTAATCTTCCTGAGGTGCTCCCACAGTGAGTTTTTGATTCAGGTACTGTATTCCTCAGCTCTAGAATCTTCATTTGGTTCTTTTTAAAGTTTCCATTTCTCTTCTTTTTGAGCTGTTTTCAAGTCTTTGAACATATTTATAATAAGAATTTTTAGTACTTACTTGCCAAGTCTATTCTCTCTCCACTTCTGACTCTGCTTCTATTGATTGATTTTTCTCCTGGTTATAGGACAAATTTTTCCTGCTTCTTTGCATGCTGTGTAATTTTTGACTGAAAGTTGGATATTATGAACGTTATGCTCTGTGTGATATCTGCATTTTGTCACCCTCTTTTAGAGACTATTGGGCTTTGTTCTGGCAGTCAGTTAATTTACATGTGGATCAGTTTGATCCTTTCAAGACTCCTTTTAAAACTGTCTTAAGAATTAAAGCAGTCTTTAATCTAGGGCTAGTTTAGCCTTACTCCTAAGATATGGCCTTTCCAGAGTCATGACGAAATGTCCTGGATGCTTCAACGACCGGGGAGCTACAAACTCGAGTTTTGGCCAGAATGTTAGTTTATAGCTCCCAGTAGTTGTTTTTTTGACCAGATCCGTGAGATCCCACCACAGACACGCATAGATTAGTATACAACATAAGAGTAAAGGGCTTTAAGACCCATTGGAAAAGACTCTTGATGCTGGGAGGGATTGGGGGCAGGAGGAGAAGGGGACAACCGAGGATGAGATGGCTGGATGGCATCATGAACTCGATGGACGTGAGTCTGAGTGAACTCCGAGAGATGGTGATGAACAGGGAGGCCTGGTGTGCTGCGATTCATGGGGTCGCAGATTCAGACACGACTGAGCAACTGAACTGAACTGAACTGAACTAGAGCTCTCAGTATAGCTCCCTCCTCTTCATACTTGGTGGTGGTGGTGGTTTAGTAGCTAAGTCGTGTCCGACTCTTGCGAGTCCATGGACTCTAGCCTGCCAGGTTCCTCTGGGATACTCCAGGCAATCTCCATACTCAATTTTGCTAATTTTAGTTCTCCTAACTCTGATCTGTGTCTCCTAGCTCAGTGAGACTGCTCTATTCTCCTTGGAAAAGCCTGGAAGAAAGCTGAAGTGATCACA
This sequence comes from Nanger dama, assembly GCA_917880005.1. Taxonomy (NCBI): domain Eukaryota; kingdom Metazoa; phylum Chordata; class Mammalia; order Artiodactyla; family Bovidae; genus Nanger; species Nanger dama. Next base: position 10,727,679 of record CAKJTW010000018.1, on the reverse strand, counting down.
GGTCTCACCTCATTTGTTTCCCTTCTTCCGCGGTTCACAGTCCTGTACTGCTTGTTTTCCAAAGTCCGAGAACAGTTTCTCACATTCTGTGCAGTTTTCCGGTCATTTATGATAGAAGAGCTAATCTGGTTACAGTTACCCTGTCCTGAAAGTTGCCTATGGGAGTCTTGTAAGCAATACATATGTTGATTTTAATGAAAGAATGCCTTACTTTTTCCACATCTACAGGAATAACTTAAAATCTAAGCACTCCATTTATTTATTATGAAAGCACAGTTTGGAGCTTGGCAGGAGGCAAGGGAAACAGATTTTTCCAGTCATTTATCCAGCTGAGAAATCTTTCACACAGATTTCTTCGGTAGGAAACAATCTCTGCCCTTACCTTCTCAATTAGGATCTCTCCTGATGTTACAATCAAGAAAAGAAAAGAAAAAAACTTGAGGAAATGATAATTAAAATCAAGGAGTATGTAAATGCATGCAAACTTTCCATTATACTTATATAACTCTTTTAAAAAAATTATAGGTCTATAAGGCCCAAGTCAAGAATTAAGTGAAAATTTAATAGCAAAAGGAGGCTTCTCCCAGGAGAAAAAGAAAGGTGATACCCCCAAATGTCTTTTACTTTGATACCAATATTCCAATCAACACAAGGAAATTCTTGTTTATTAAAGTCCTAGGGAAAGATGAAGAAAGTTTACAGAGAGTAGAAGAAAATCCAGAGTGTCTCAATACCAGTCAATTTTCTTCACAAACACAGACATTCTTGTATGTTACAAACTTAGCAGACATGCCCCCAGCAGCTCCCCATGAGCAACTGTGGCACCTGATAAGGGATATGAGAGGTTTACTGTTCTTATCTGTCTAGGGCTCAGAGCAGAATCACCTGCCTCCTAAATTCAGGAGTGCTGACCCTTCCAGACGCCCCACACTGTACTAAATACCTCTTTTCCAGGAACCACAGAGATAAGCACACTAGTCTTGACTACCGCATGCTGAGGGTATGCAGAAGAGCAGGTTAAGAACAAGGTGCTGGGTTTGCCCTGTCATTACAGCTTTTGAGAAGTTCTCCACTATGGCTCCGCATGTCTTTGCTGAAGAGCCTCACCTGCTCTTGGCCGATTCCTAATTCAAGAAGCAACTTTTAAATGTTCAGTGTGGTCAGGCAGAGTTAGAGCAAGAGCCACTGACTGCTAACTCCTGGAAAGAAGCTGCTGGACTGCTGGAGGATGCAGCCGGGAACATAAACTGGCAAGCCCAGTACAAATGTCTGGTTCCAGATAATGATGACTGGGCCAGTCAACGGGACACACGCTGGGTTGGCTCCCACAGGCTGTGTTCTCAGGGATCTGGCCAATGTTACCCAGCCCCAGCAACTGTTCCCTAAAATACAGTGATGGCCTGCTTAACAGCAGATCACAGCTGGAGGGTACTGGAAACCAAACTGGGTCAGAGAACCTAAGAGTGCAGCCTGGCATTCGATGATGCAAGCTGGGCCCACACTTAACAGGGTTTTTCCACCTTTATCCTATGGCACATTCCAGGCCTTTCCTTACCACACAGTTGGAAAGACTGAGGTGGTCCCCCGATTGCCTAAAACCCATCTCCCCGGCAGCTCCCTTGTTTTGGAAGAAGATGATAAATAAATCAAAATGCACTAAGCAGCACTTCCACAGGCACTCGCCTCCTTCACTGAACGTGCACCTCATCAATCACACTATTGTCTGCTTGAAAGGCGAGCCTTGTAAATGTCATATCCACTCAGGCCCAAGGAGAGGCGCATCCAAATGCAGCAAGGAGTTTTAATTGGATAGTGTAATTAAACTAAAAACCCCAGCAGACTCCCTTTGACAGGATAGATGAAGACCCCTTTTAATAGGGCTAGGAAACATATCTGTTAAAAGGACGAGGCACTGCCTGCTCCTGATTGTGCTCCAGAGTACTCTTATGAAAAGGCGATTCAATAACTGGGGCATTTAATATGTTCGAGTCGGCTGTGTTTTGTAATCGAGCAGTACTTACCATATTTGATCTGGAACTTAGGAAATAAGTCCTTGTCAGAGAGTAAAAATGCGACATAGCTTGCCCACCTGATGTCTGAAGTATCCTGGACCTCCTAGGAATCAACAGAGTCTGAGGATGTGGCTATGAACGCAAGTGCCTTACTGGGGCAAGAACTCCACCTGCATGGTCAGGGACACCCACCCACCCACACACCTCGGGATGTAGCTCTTTCACCGCATGGTAGCTGAATGCTCACCCTCATGTCCCTCCCACAATCTCACAGGCCTCTAAACAATATGACACAATTCCTGGGTCCCACCTCTTTCAGGAGCTGAGATACTTGTCACATCAACGTGTGTGTGTGTCTGTCTGTTAGAGTTACTCCTGTCAAGTAGGGAGACAAGAAATTAGGTGGTCAGAGGATTCAATGTATGAGCTGCAAGGTGCCCAAGTTGATTTTAGTAACAAAACCAGAGTCCTTTTGCCAGTCTCCTCACTTGCCTTTGTTGGGAGAAAGGGTGGGGGCTGTACACACAGATGTGTGTATGTGCAAACACGTGCACGCACACACACACACGAGGTGTGCAGCTTCACAAACAAAGTAACAAAATTAGTGAGAACAAATGAAGAGGTTCCTATCTGCACCGTACTGTCTTATAAGCAGACCATAATAATCCCTTTCGGAGAGAATGCTAGTGTCCCAAGGTCAAGTTCAGGGAAACTAGCATCTGGTTGGATCAAGAGCAGCTCTAAGCTGGGGCTCAGGTGGAGTGCGGAGGCAGGGTTTCAGATTCCCCCATGAAAAGCTTTCCAGAAACAGACACTTTGCTTTATTTACAAAAACCTGAAGGTCAGTCTGCCTGGGCCCTCAGACTAATTTTTCTTTTTAAGGATGGTGAAGGGTTTGTTTGATGACTGCTTTTACTCCCCCATAAAGCCTCCTTGGAGCTCTGTTTGCAAATCTTTGAACACTCCTTAATACTGTTCTTTTACCATGGGTTGATAAACCCATTAAGAACATATAAGTGAAGGCTTATAATCTATGAAAACTGGATAGTGAATTAAACCATCAGATACTTTTAGGTTTAAATGAAGACTACATAACAGCAGTTCAGCCATCAATTGGGCTATCACTTCGAGCCAGTATGAATTCTGCTGGAAAAGCTATTTTCGTGCAGATGTGGAATTCAGTGGGAAAGACTGACTCGTGTACCAACATCAATCAAAATGTCGACTTCTCTGGCAGCTCTCAACAGTCAGGCAGGTTCAAAGGTCACAGGATAAAGAAAAAGCCAAGCTCTGGTTCAGCTCTAATATCTCCTTGGTAGAAGTCTTGCAAAAGTACCCCCTTCTGTATTAGCCCGGCTTTCATTAATCTTCTTGCCATCTTCTTTAACTAGTCATGCAGAACCGCTCGATAGCAAGACGTATAATGGGGAAGGCCCTGTGCCTATTACGGCGTTAACATTCTCTTAAGCCCCAGTGCAACAATGGAACGGGGAGGCAGAGGAAATCTGCAACGGCAGGGTGCAGTGCAGGCAATTCAATTATAGCCAGGGCTTACCTATGTACTCCTGACCTATAAAACACAAGAGGCCTTTGTGTCTAACTGGCTCGGCCATTAATGTTGCTGAAGATCACAACAATGCTGATCTTTCCTAGTTAAGCTAAATCAATGTGGACAAATCATTATTCAGTAGCTTTAATTTAATTAGTAAATTAAATACACTACTTTACAGATCTTGTCAAGTACTTATGAAAAGAAAGATTCATTTAAGTGGGAGGTCACCAATAAACCCAGCAAATTTAACTCAAAACCTTAACTGAATCTCAGCTCAAATATCCAGCAGGTTCTATTCACCAGGGCTTAACAGTCTCCTGCAGTTTGGTTAACTCACAATCTCAAAGAGTTCCTGCCCTGTATCAAACAGTGTTTTGAACCACGGGCCCGCTCCCGCCCCAAAAAAACCAAACAAACAATCCCCCTCCCCACACACAACCAGCATCCACAGAATCTGATTTCCTTTAAATTATACTATTGCAAGAGAACGTAATCAGGTTACTTCTATTATGTTGCTTCCTTAAGATTTTATATCATCTATACTTAATTGAGATACACAGCTCTTTTCAGCTATAAAGACGACAGCTACTTTATTAAAGTTTAAATCTGATTTCTTAATGATAGGCTGCTTCCTTTAAAGACTCTAAACCTGCACAACCTTCTTATGATAAAACCAGATGTGGCATCCTTGAGTCTGGTACTTTATTTAAATACAGCTTTAGAGTCCCTGATGGGTGCTAATTTCACAGAAAGGGTCCTTGCTTTTGTTTCACTGTTGGAATTTGAAACCAGGACTTAAAAAGAGCGCCCACCACATTTAAAGCCTATGTCTAGACCTTATAAGGATGAAGAATTATTTCTGAGACAATTCAACAGTGGTTTTTTTCTGTTGGAAACATTCTTCTATACGCTGTATACAAATCTTTGTTCAGTTAAAATGAATTCACATTAATTCATCTTTGAGAGGTCAGTGACATCCTTCAAAACAGCAAAAGATAGCCTAAGGAGTGGCAAAATCTGACTCAGACATCACTGATTTGAATAATAATAGTGGCAAACAGCATTTTTAAAATCCAGAAAGGCAGAATTTATTCTTAATTTCTCAGGGCTGTGGACACACTGCTTCTCTCAACTAACTTTTGTTAGGAGTCCATATTTACACGTACAATTTTTTTTTTAAGCACGTATCTATTTAGTGATTAAGTTCCAAGTCTTAAACACTCCCAGGGACAGAGCAATGAATCACCCCTGTGAGAACATGGCTAAGGAGGGAGAAGCCAGGGAAGGAGAGAGCCACAGCACAGCTACTTGAGGAGCAGGGCTTCCAGAGCCCGGGTCTTTCTGACGCCGCAGTGTATGTGATTATGTGTTTCACCGCAGGCGCTCTTAATGCTCAGTCCCTCTGCCAAGTCAGCTATTCACATACATTTTGGATTCGGCATCAATTAAACTTGAGTTGTGTTCTTTATGACGACCAAATTAATGGTTTGACAGCAGCTTTCTCAATAAACACTGCAAACTGGCCATATTCGAAGGTTTTAAAAACCATTTCTTTTCTGTTCAAAATTCTGACAAACATGTCTCAAGTAAGACTGGGGACAACTTCATTATCCTCCAAACACTTACTGCCTTTTTGTGAAGAGGGCTGCTTAATAACACGTCTGCTCTGTTTTTACAACTAAATTATTCCAGTTGGTCACACGTTCCAGTCTTCGCCAAGACACTTGTGTTATAAGAGATAAAAACATGAAAAAGGAAATATATTGCAGAAATCAAAAACCTTATCTACTTCTAGACTCTCTCTCTTTGCCATAATTCATTCAAGAAGGCCCCAAGAATAATTTTTGATGTAAACTCAGCTACAAACATACATCACTATGCTGATAAAAATCACAGGCTAAACTTATGAAATATAGTGACTTTCATTTCTTTAGTGCTGTTAAAATAACTTTTTCTAAGATTCAACAGACACAGAAGATAAAAAAAGGGTTACCATTAATCCTTAAAAAAAAAAAAAAAGCAGCAGCAGCCCCATAGATTAATTCTGTGGTCTGATGATGGTTTTGAAGATGAACTTTTTAGATTAAGTCAATGAATTAATTTGATGAAGATACTGGAAATCGTAAAACAGTAACAGCATCAAGCTGATTCATTGAATACATCTTTGTTTGGGCATTTTACAATATAAATGACGTTGAATAACTTTGGTTTCTAAACCGTGGCCTCATTAAGTTCTATTTCACAACAGTAAACACTCATCGAGAACAACCCTGAAGGTGCAGAGCTAGGGGACAAGGTTACGGAAATCAGTCTCTGGTCTGTGAGTTCAGCATGGAGATGGGGGTAGGAGAGAGGGTCAGACCTCAAACATACACAGTGTATGTGAGGTGCTTTACCAGGGGTGTGTGCAAACTCCATGGGGCAGAATTACAGAAAAAGTCTTGACACTGGGAGCTGGATCTTGACAAATGAGGGGGGTCGGGTGTGAGGAAACGGAGGTGTCCATAAATGAGAGAAAGGGTCAGGGTGGAGGCGTATTCCAGGCAGAGGGGAGAGCAGAAGCACAAAATTCCACGTGTGATTGTGTGCTGGTAATTCACAGACCACAGTCCAAATTCAGGGCGGGAAATTATGGGCCACAAGCCTGAAATAGTCAATGTCTGAATTTCATTTTGTGAGCCTGCAACTTTCAAATATATATATTTGAAATATATATATATATATTTTAACAGCAAAATCCTTTTTATCAATTGACTTTTTCAAGTGCAGAATCCACAAACTGGTTGGAGTTAAATGCAGAATCCTTTGGGTGAAGGGGGAAGCCTCATGCCCAACTCTGTCCTACACACACACACCCACCCACCCATACATATACACACAAACACACAGACACACACATAGGCCCTGGCAGTCCCCCGAGAATCTAGAGTTTTAAGGGACATGGTTTGAAAGTGCTGTGATGGAGACAGGATTCAGGAAGTGTTTTACTGGGGCAGGCAGTGTGCCTCTCTGCTCACAAAGGGTCACAGTTCTAGAGTGAGAGGGGGAACCTCTAACAAGACCTACATGTGCAGGTTTTACACAGAACCATCCAGTAGGTCTGAGCATACGACAAAAGACTCTCCTGCTGGGCTTTCAATACCGAAATGGCGGGGCCCAGGTCTGCTCTGGATCCCTAAGACTTTGGAACTTGGGCTCACCCTCAGAGATGTGTGAGAAGTACTTCTTGGCTGAGTGGCCTCAAGAGGCAACAGGAGGGTGTGCCTGTCCATCTCTGCTTTATTCCCTACGAGGCTGGGGGTGTTACATCTTTTACATTCTGATGCCTGAAGCACAGCCCGGCTCGCAGTGTCTTGGTAGGAATATAAGGGAAATCTGAATCCTGTTTCTAGCTCTTTCCCTAACCTTTCCACTGCAGCGTATCCCCCTATGTAACATGTAAGTGGACTACCTCTCATTTCTCAGAGACACGGAGCATTTATAAAATGTTACTTTTCAAAGCATCTTGAGTTCTTGGGAAGAAAGATGCTAGAATGATGACATCTTTATTGGCTGACTAGCTCGAGGGAGAGGGGTTAGGAAAAAGATGTTTGTCTAAAGGAGGAGGGAATCTGGCGGTCTTTGGGCAAGGACCTCAGAGCAGCAGGCGGTTTTCCACCACTCCTTCTGGCAGCCATGCTGTCTCTGCAGGCCCCCGAGGCCTCACTGGGACGACAGGATAGTGGGACGGTGTGGGGGTGGGGGTGAGCATGGCCTTCCTCCTTTCCCCTGTACCACTAGGTTCCCCCTTCTTGCTCAGCTGTAGGCTATGGAGCTGAAAGGAGGAGACCATGTAGTATGGCTGGATTCAACAAAACAATTACACACCCCTGCATAAACGAGGCCAGGTGGGATCCAGGCCCAGGTTTTGTTCTTTAGGCCCCTGTATAGTCTGTTTCATCTCAAAAACTGGAGCCACATTACAGACACTTGCTGGCCTTTAGACTTCTTACTGTTCCTTGTATTTGTTCCCAGTTTAGCAGACACTGGAATCAAGGAGACTAACACAAATTGGGTATTCCAAGTTACTGAGTTGGAAGCTACGCTACTGGGGTGTGTGCTCGGTGGCTACATTCTAAACAGGCTCTGAAGGCGAGAACCAGTGTCTTATAGCCTTCCCCAAGCAAAACAACAAATCCTTTCTTCCATGGAGGAGTATCAGTGTGATCTGTGTCCTTTCTGTCTTTTCATGGGACTGAAGTCCTAAAAATGATTAATCTAAAGGCTATCCTCAATTACTGAACTGCAAAAATATATATGCTACAATATACACTTGGACTGTATCAACTTTGGTAATTTAACCAGAGGCGTGCCAGCGCAGCAGTGATCTCTTCCACAGCACCAGGCGGGGGTTTAATTACGAGCTGGTAGGTCATGCAGCTGCCAATAATCTGGAGGGTGTTGACACCTCTGGCATGATGGATATCTAAATCTAGTCTTCAGCTGCCACGGGAAATTCTCCAGCTCCCCTTGATCTGGCCAGGAAGACAGGCAGGTCCGGGTCTGACTGGTCCAGCCCCCCAAACAGGCAGAGGAAGGGAGCACAAAGTGAAATGAGGGCTCTGGGAGTGCAGATTCCTAGCAGGAAGCTGCCCGCAGCCCCCAGTCCCCATTGGGGGTGGCAGTGGGGGAGGCACTGAGGTCAGGAGCCGCTGTGAGCTCCTCTACTGACATCAAGACTGAGCGGAAGAGGGGCCCGTGTCAGGCTCTCGGTACCACAACACAATCCCATTTGATTAAAAGAAATTTCTGGTAATGAATTAAAGAGACCCAAGGAAAAAAGGACACGGTGGCAATATATTCTCCTGGCACCCAGCACACAGAGGGGAAGCGGGGGGAGAGAGAAAGGAGACATAAATAAAAGGCACTACTCACTGGGGCTTTTTTCTTCTGCAAGGTCACAGGCACAGAGCAGGTCAGAATCGATCGAGATGGGCTTCTGCTTAATCCAGAACTTGGTGCTGGCTTTCTGACTCGTGACAGGGTCTATCTCCACTTTGTCTCCAGAGATACCTGTAAGGCCGAGGGGAGGACAGAAGAGAAGCCACGAGAAGTATGAGGTGTAAGTGATTTCAGTGGAATCACCTGACCTGTTTTGTAAATCCTAAACTGAACGAGCATGAACTCTCGAGGGCTTCGGGGAATGCCATGGGCTTCTTAAGACAGGTGAAGGAGAGTCCAAATGGCACGGAGAAGCCGCCTGTCTGGCCTCCTGGGTGGGTGAGCCGGGGTCAGGGTGGGGAGAGGGGCAGCAGCCAAAATCCATATATGAGGGTATATGAAGCCTTCCTTCTTGGACAAGATATAATATAGAGCTTACCTACATATTGTTAGTGAAATAAACTGTAAGGTAAGGTTCATTTAAACAGTTCTGATCAGTGGTCTCTGCTGCGTTTTGTTGTTGAAGATCTGGGTTGGGCAGACAGAGCTGTCAAATCACCTATGCCTGAACAGTCAGGCTGCCAGTGCAGAGCTTCGGACCTGGAAAAATCTTCCACACTAAACACAGGAAAGGTTTCTCTCCCACTGAAGAACTCTCTGACACTAAGTAACTGTCCACAGCATATTTAAAGGAAGTCACAGGAGGACCACAAGGTGCTTCATGTAAGACCTTCCAAGCGCAAGGCTTCAGGCTGTGGAGGTACTGCTCCTCCTCGAAGGGAGACAGCCTTGGGTGTGCACTTGATGCAACGAAGGCTTTCTAACAGGGAACCAGAATGCTAACTGTGGGGACTTCAGCTTTCATTTTCAGAGCCCTGAGACATAACACACTGCGCAGTGACCGGGAGCAAAGCTGTTGGGAGAACCACGGCAGTGCCAGGGAGGCAGGGTGTCCTGGGACCACCTTGGAAACCACAGCAATGCTCTCCTGGGATCTCCGAGAAGACGGTGCCCAGCCTGACACATAACATCTAGTCTAGAAGCTCTCTTTCCCCTTTTACTGAAAATTGACGAATCTGTTCATGAAGTGAAACGAAACCCTTCAATATCCTTCCAGAGTGGGCCCCGGAAGGAATCTTAAAAGTAATTAATTTTTAAGCCACAGTTTCAAGGTCAGGGTCAAAGTGAGAACAAGCAAAATGAAGATATAAGAAACCGTTAAAATCACTGAATGTACATTCTGCAACAGAAAAGACAACCAGAGTTAACATATTTCATCCTATGGATCATGCTCAGGAATTTTAAACTATCACGTGAGAAAACTTGGTAGGCCAAAAGATAAAGCAGATAAAAGAAATAGCTACATTAAAAAACAAAAACCTAGAGACCACAATGACCAGTCAGACCAAATTTAAAATTAAAAAGAACAGAAATACAAAATCCTAGTGATGAGCTGTGCTACGCACTCCACTTGTCTCCATTTTATTTTATGAATAAAGAAATCCCAGATAGCAGCCAGACAAAGGCAGGAGGCTGGACGGACCACAGCACAGCATTACCTGCCGTATCTGAAGGAGACCCTGCAGTTCAGTTGCTTAACCCCGGTCATTACCGTGTGGTCTTAGGATAAGATGAACAATTGGTATTTTTAATTAATCGAATGCTGGAATTTGTCATTAGGCATCTTTCAGGAATGCCATATTTCAATTAGGCATAATGTCATCAGCCCAATTGACTCTGGACCTTCAGGTCTAGATGATTTCAGGAGGCTGAGAATGTATCAGGAGACTGATTTTATTACATTTCACTTAAAATAGATTATGACTACCCAGTCACACTCTTCTCTCCAATTTGGTCATTAATTGTTAAAGATCTGGACATTTCTATAGTTCCCTGAAAGAAGAAAAGTACTTACACCATGATTGTTGGTTGTAAGTGGCTCCCCCTCTGTACCTTCCTCTGCTTCTTATTTTGACATTTATAAAAGTCAAAACGAGCAGAGCAAAATAAATGTGCATATCTCTTCTGTGGAATAAACTCTGCCCCACATTCCTTTCTCAGAAAGGGAGGGGGACGATCATCATCAGAGACACACGGTTTTAAAATTTTGTTCTACGGCCCTGCAACTCCTGAAGCCGTAGTCAGTCAATATTGTTAATGTAGCTTGTTAATTTGATAGGATTTGTCAGGTAACTCCACTGGAAAATTATATAAAACTGTTCCAGATGAAAAGATGATAGTGACATGAATTAAAGTGATAGAACAATAGTGGAATATAAACCAGAAATGACACCCAAAGTGGCTGTTGATTTATTGCCGTACTGAGTTTGGTTCTGGGCTCCCATGTATATTAGTGCTACAAATCTGGGTCCATTTAGCAGAGGGATGCGCATACATACATCACCAGCTCCTGCTCCAAGCCAAGGTCACTCCCCATTGCATCAATCTTTTCAACAGAGCCTACTTCACAAAGCAGGACTTTTGTAACCATCTCAGATGTAACAGACTCTCGTCCTCTTTCATCTTTCTTTTATCATGTAAAGTACACTTTAACTTCTATTATTTTTATCTGCAAATTGTTCCTGTAGAGTTCATCCATTATGGGCTGTATCTTAGCATCAGTAGCCTAAGCTCTGTTCCGCCATGAGAACACTTTCCCAAACACACCCTTTCCTGGGGTTAGTGTGCAGTCACCATTCACCAAGGGGAACCCCCAAGCCTGCGGTTTGGGGATGAAGATGTGGGAGTTGAATGCATTAGGATCAAGACAGGCAGGCAGGTGGAACACCACTGAAACAAGCGGTGTATTTCAAAACAGCTGCGTGGAAATCAGATTTTTCTGAATCAAATCACATTTTCCCAGTGACTTCTAGTTTTAGAGATACTTTATCTTCATTTTGGATTGATCTGTAATTGGCAGGGGCTCCCAACACTTTAGTTTTAACTTTCTCTGCCCTGCAGGCTTTCAGTCAAGCAGTTAATGATCTGTAAAACACTTCCCTGCCTAGAGGAGTCACTATTTAAAGAAGCCTGTAGGGGAATCTCTCCTGATGGGAAAAATCCTTTTCTACATTAAATAATCTCCCTCTCCTTGAGATGTGTGTGAGTCTGGCTTCTTAAAGCGGGCACACGGCCTCACAGCACCCTGCTTGCTCCTGCCGGACAAGCGGCAGCACCACTGGAGCCCACTTTCCTGAGCACAGCCAGCCTCCACTGCGGAATTCAGACTGAAGCAAACAGAGCTCTCGGGCCCCGGCCTGGGCTGAAAGGGCCAGGCAGCCTGGTGGAGAGGAGAGCAGTCTGGAGGCTGGTGCCGCAGGCCAGGTCGGGGGGTAAAGGGTGGTGAGGCATTAACTGGCACCAACTCTATGCCAGAAAGGGTAGGAACCCCTTGTGTGCACTGATGCCAATCTCACAACCACCAGATGAGGTCGGTTCCTGTGTTTCCCTCTAGTTTATAGATGAGGAACTCGAAACCATGGGGAGGAGACATAACTTGCCCAAGTTCTCACAGCTGCTAAGGGGCAGAGCCATAATGGGAGGAAAGCCAGGTAACCTGGTTCCAGAGCGTGTCCTCTCAGCCCCAACATTACTCCCCCAGAACTGTGCGAGGTGCTGAATATAACCTGTGCTAGGAGAGGGGAAGGCGCTGGTCTAAGGCTAGGGAGTGTTTAAGTGGGAAAGCCGTGTTCATATCCAGAGCCATCCGGGTCCCAAGTGTGGGACTTACCCTATTGCTCCTCACCCAGTCTTTAGTCTTCTCTCTTCATTTTCACCAAGGAACAAATAATATTCAAATGTGCCAATAAATAGGAGAAAGCAATGGCAACCCACTCCAGTGTTCTTGCCTGGAGAATCCCAGGGACGGGGGAGCCTGGTGGGCTGCCGTCTATGGGGTTGCAGAGTCGGACACAACTGAAGTCACTTAGCAGCAGCAGCCAATAAATACACACTTTAAATTTTGTTCATATGTGGCAAACTGAAGCATGAAGTTCTATTAATATTCTTCTGGTAAACTGCTGAGATTTCCTTGGCTAAAGTTTTTTGTGTCAAGTCTCTGAAGGAAAGGGCTTCCTCGGTGGCTCCGCCGGTAAAGAATCTGCCTGCACTGCAGGAGACTCAGGTTCAGTTCCTGGGTCAGGAAGATCCCCTGGAGCAGGAAATGCCAACCCACTCCAGTATTCTTGTCTGGAGAATCTCATGGACAGAGGAGCCTGGCGGGCTGCAGTCTGTGGGGTCACACAGAGTCAGTCGGACATAACTGAGCGACTAACAATTTCACTTTCTTCTGAAGGAAAGGCAGAGGAACTCCTTGAAGTGTCGCTTATGCATGATTAACAGGCAATTCAAATGATAAATATATGCCCAAGAAAAGAAGGGAAAGCTGCTTTCTATTAAGTTTACATTTCTCTAACTTAAATGGCCAACAATAGAGGACTAGTTAAGACAACCACGTCCGAATACGACGCTACCATGAAAAACTATGTATAAGAAAGCTCTGCTTTGGAAAAACCCTTATGATGCTAGGCGAAAAGGACAGGCAAAATACTTACAGAGGCCAAAAGGATATGCTTCATTGGTTAAGCCAACTCTGGCCAGTGGAAATTTCACCAAAATAAAAACAAACATCATTTTAAAAGTTGACTTTTTTGGTGGGGGTTGGTTTCTACTTTAGAATTCAGAAAGTGGAAGTGAAGTCGCTCAGTAGTGTCCGACTCCTTGCAACCCCATGGATGGTAGCCTACCAGGCTCCGCGGTCCATGGGATTTTCCACCAAGAATACTGGAGTGGGCTCCCATTTCCTTCTCCAGTGGATCTTCCCAACCCAGGGATCGAGCCCGGGTCTCCTGCATTGCAGACAGACGCTTTACCATCTGAGCCACCCAATTTTTAAAACATAAGAGGAAAGGAGTATGTTAAATTCTGTAACTGGTAATAAGAAGTGACCCTAAATTGGAGACGAACTCCCCAGAGCAGTCCTCCAGTACCCACAGGGCTGCAAACACGGGTGCCACTCTGACCGACGGTGCCTGGGAGTCTCCACTCCAGCAGGCTTGGCCAGTGAGGGGGAAGAGAGGACGCAGGCTGGCCTGAAGCGGTCAGGGCTGGCCCCTTCTCTCGGAAACAAGGGAGGCCATTTGTCTCTTTACCAGCTCTCTTCCCCAACCCACTTATCCAAAGCCATCCGTCATGACCTTTTCATGTTCCCACTTCTGACAGCTTCCAGATACAGTGAGTCAAACTTCACTGGGAGCAAACTATCACACCAACTGTCACAGCAGAAAACACTGCCTGATTGCTGTCCTACATCAACGCCAGCGTATAAATCCTTCCTTAACAAGACAGCTCAAAATAAACAAAAATGCAACTCTAACGTATATACAACTCTCTGGGGAGACTATTTGTCCAAGGCCTTAGAGTTATCACCAGGAGACCTGTCTGTTTTAGCTAACTGAAAGATTTCCCTAAGAGGAAATTAGCCCTGTGTGTTACTTCTGCTAACACAGACTGGGCACCTACCCTGGACAACCTCTGAGCTGGGTCCTTTCATGTACAGCAACTTATCACAAGCTCAGCATATCTCTATCAGGAAGGCAGGAGAGGCCCAGTTTGTATTTCCAGGCAGTGGCATAGAGGTTAGAGACAGGTAACTCTGGAGTCAGACATTCCTGATCCTGACTTTGGGGATCAGCTTCCCTATTTTCTAATGCTGTGAATTTGGGAAACTTGCCCCAAACTGGCAACAATAGAATCCACCTCATGGGCTTGTTATAAGGATTGAATGAAATAAGACTTGTCAAAGTGTTAGCAATAGCGCTTAATCCATAGCTAGTGGCTCAGATGGTAAAGAATCTGCTTGCAATGCACAAGATACCAGTTTGATCCCTGGGTCAGGAAGACTCCCTGGAGAAGGGAATGGCTACCCACTCTAGTATTCTTGCCTGGAGAATCCCATGGTCAGAGGAACCTGGTGGGCTACAGTCCTTGGGGTTGCAAAGAGCGACCGAGCTTGGGGTTGGGCACGACTGAGCAATTCACGTACACAGGGACACCTACTACTGCTTCTCATGACTGCTGTTATCCGGAGTCAGGCACTAGGCTAAGGGATATGACACAGAACAAGAGATGATGGTCAGGACACTGAGTGCGAGCTTGGAGAGTCATGGGAGGGACATGAACAAGGGACCTGCCGGGCTCTAGTCTGAGGTGAGGGTTGGGGGTGATTCTCTTGGGGAGCCACTCTATACCCCAGTATGGGAAGCACCAGGATCCAGAATGACTGTCCAATTGCGGAGACCAATGCTCTTAACCCCATGAATCCTGGCAATAGCTTCCTATCCCCAAGAGGGCAAACTTCTTCCTGGCAACCTCCAAGAGTTCAATTCAAAATCAGGAAGAATATTTTCACACCTGAAGCTGTGGAAACCCTGGTGCTAGGGAACCCCTGCCCTGCATGGTCTCCAGGTCATTAATCTGGAGATCTTGATCTGCTGATGTTATCCTGGGCAAAGTGGCAGTCTCCCTTGGTGAGCCTGAGCTTCCTCCCTTGTAAAATGGGGAAACAGTACCAACTTCCAGGGCATCATGAAGGTAGAATGGCCTAAGCATGTAGAAAAGAGCAGAGTGCCTGGGACATTATAAGGGCTCAACTGGTATCAGAATTACTACTAAAAACGACCGTGGAAAGGAAAAATGACATACTTGCCGAGGGTGACTCGTGTTAGTAAGCAGCGACGTCGGGGCTGAAGCCTGGGCCTATGGAACTGAGTCCACGTGTTCTGACCCCTCAGCTGTTCCCTCCTGTCCCAGAGGGGCATGCGTGACCCTTAGAAGGCACAGCCCCCTCAGGGCATGCTTAAAATGCCCTTCCAAGAAGCTGAAACACCAGTTCGGCAAAAACTATTGCATTTAACATTCCACACCTCAGTGTGTTTCTTGAGTTACTGTTTATTTGCTCAGACATCATGAGGTATGGTTCATTCATCAATTTCCTACAACCGTGAGTCTGAGACTACAAAAGCCCCACCACTGTTAAATCCCACAGTCGCTTTTTACACAGTTCTGCAATCCTCTTGTCTTCCGGTTACCTATAGCCTGCGAAAGCCTGGAAAAGCCCCCTGGGAGGGCCACTGAACAACTCCTTGCCAGAGTGGATTTTGCTAAATCTATATAGCAATCGATAGCATCCACAGAGCAGGCAGGGAACTCTTTGAAACTTTTCTGAATTTACACACAGGATCAGATACACAGGCTGTTTGGGCTTAATGAGACCTGAGAGATGACCCAGTCTGGGACTTTCATTCTCCATACAAAGAAATTGAGGCTCAGGGCTGGGATATGCCTTGTCTGATGTCACCCATTAATGACAAAGCTACAACATAATTCATATCCCTAAACGAATAAGCTGGGGCTTAAAAAGACCCAGTTTATCTCACTATGCACTTTTATAATGATCAAATGCATTGCAGTATAAAATGCACAGTCTCCAACAATTTATCAGGGATCCAAAATGAGATCAGTAGAACTTTACATTCTTGAGATCAAGTGGATCACTGGTTCTGTTAAGTGGATAAACATCCCCAAACCACTTGGGATTCAGAGCTAAAAGCAGCCAATTTCAAAGTATGATCAGTTAGAGACTTGGGAACAAGTCTGCTATACTTGACTAGACCATTACCCTTGGAATGCAAACTTAGAGGTGGCCTGACCATGAATGAGACCATGTCTGTACAGAACTCAGTACAGTGCTCAGCACAAGGGGCTTACTAAACAAGACCTTGGACTATTTAATCTCAGTAACACCCATCCTTGGATGAGGGTGAAATTCTCGCTGTAGAGAAGGCAGTTGCAAAAATTTTATACTGGGGAAGTTAGGTTCCCAAACTAAATATTCTCCTGGTAAATACATGGTTTCCAGGGAGTGTTAGTGGTAAAGAACCTGCCTGCCAATGCTCATTCCCTGGGTGGGGAAGACCCCTGGAGGAGGGCATGGCAACCCACTCCAGTATTCTTGCCTGGAGAATCCCATGGATAGAGGAGCCTGGTGGGCTATAGTCCAAAGGACTGCAGAGTCAGACACGACCGAAGTGACTTAGCAACTATACCTCAGGTGAACTTAAATGTGGGGAAGCAGTAATGTTGTTTCTTAAGAGAATTTATAATTAATCACCTGTAGAATGAGGAAACAGCAGATCTTCCCCATGCTCAGTACACTGGTGGAGCTCAAGTGCCAAGGGTGAGGAAGTGGTAAAAGAATATGGAACCTTGGTCAACTTTCACCTATCTGATTCCCATTAATTTTCAGTGGTTATCCACTTTTTCCAGTTCTTAATTCTCTCTTAGCAGTCTGAGGAGCCTGGCACATTGTCATTAGTAATCCTGGATTACCCAGTAGGGATTCTCAAAAGAGAAGATCTGGGAGTGGAAAGGAAAGCATACAGTTAGAAAAAGTCCCTCGAATTTCTGACATTTTCCACCAGGAGATTTTCCCTTGACTTGATCACTGCATTAAGCACTAATGTGGTAGAGACATTTTCTAGAGGAAGTCTTGATAGCGTCTGTCTTGCTACTTCACAGGTTCACTAGGATTTGTGAAATTGTTCCAACTTTTGGTTCAGAAAATGTTGCCGCAATAGGAAGAGAACCATCATTTAATACTAGAATTTGTTACTAGCTTATTGTTATGAGTACCTAGAATGTTAGAATTTGCATTCTCAAATGACTCAGTGGATCCAGGGATCTTGGAGCTAAGCACAATGCATGTCTCCCCATGAACATTAGTGTCTCTACATGGAGAAGGGTTATCTCCTTAGTATTCAATCTGAGATGGAAACATGGAAGGAAGATCAGGCCGTTTCTTAAGACCGCACATTTCAGGATTGTGTCGGTACTTGAACTATCTCCACAGGCACTCTAGCGGAAAGTAGCAGGGATGGCCTGTCACTACTTTTACTGTCAGAGTGAGCCGGAGGAGTAATAGCCCAGGCCACAGATACAGATTGCACTCAGGCAGTCCTGTGCTGTGATGTGTTTCTTAAGTTTCCAAGCTGTGTATTAAAAGTAACACTGTGGTAAGGGCTTCTCTTGAGGGCTGGCTTGTAGGTACTGACCAATGGATTAAATAACGACAACAGATGGCAAGCACGCTGCCTCTCGTCATGCTCAGGCCCAGGGCAGACATTTTTAATCAATCACCGAGTTGACGTTGCTGTCAGATGCAGCTTGAGATGCTACCTCAGCGCAATGCTCCGGGCAGGAACCTGACTGGAGCTGGTTTAAGACGAAGCCCTCTTTGCTTCTCTAAAGTATGTGCTACTGCACTTGATACTTCTGTTAACAAACTACTGTGACCACAAGTGTTATGATTATGCCTATGGACTGTTTTATGAAGAGAGAACGGATGTAACCATGGAAACTTTTGGTAGAGGTTATTTTATAATCTTACACAATAATCTCATGGATGGAATTCATGGTATATTATCTGTCCAGTACTATATTCTTTTAGTGATGTGGAGATGGTCAACACTGACAACTGAGAAGGTGAAGGGCTCAAGTTAGCACAAGCGGCATGACTACCAAAACACTTCTCGGCCTGAGACCCTGTGCTGGGAAAACCAGGCTGACCTGCCCAATTAGCGAAAAACAGGCCTTGGACAAAGAGATAAGGGGCACGAAAGTCCTTTGAATACTGTGAGACTGCATTTCCCAAAATGCACAATTAAGAGGAGATTCTGAGCCAACAGATCTGGGCCGAGGCCAGGAGTTGGTGATTCCGATACACGGTCATGGTAGGAACTGCTGCTCTAGGGGACCATGTAAATGACAGGCCTCCCTGTCTTGATTCTTACACGGGTTCATCAGCAGCCCCTTGGCTGGGGTGCCATAATTAATTCAGTTTCTGTAAGCCAGCTAACAAGACCTTATTGATAGTATACCATGGGCTTCTTAGATCATGACTGGCATTCACCATCTGATCCTTTTCTTTTTTAATTTTCTGACCACACCATGTGACTAACACGATCTTGGTTCCCCAACCAGGGATGGAACCTGTGTTCTCTGCAGCGGAGGCTCAGAGTCTTAACCAATGGGCCGTCAAGGAAGTCTACCTTTTGATGCTGCAGAGTCAGTTTCCCTAAACTTACTTCAACCTGCCAGCCTTGGGATGTTTGGGTAGCAACCATGTCTTAGCAACCCACTCCAGTACTCTTGCCTGGAAAATCCCATGGACGGAGGAGCCTGGTGGGCTGCAGTCCATGGGGTTGCTACGAGTTGGGCACAACTGAGCGACTTCACTTTCACTTTTCACTTTCATGCACTGGAGAAGGAAATGGCAACCCACTCCAGTGTTCTTGCCTGGAGAATCCCACGGACGGGGAGCCTGGTGGGCTGCCGTCTATGGGGTCGCACAGAGTCGGACACGACTGAAGCGACTTAGCAGCAGCAGCAGCAGCATATCTTAGTGCTTGATCCTGTGGTCAAGCACACAGGAGCTCAAGTTAATGGGAAAAAAATCTCAACTTGGTATAAGTTCAAGCAAGGTCTACACTTAAAGGGCATCTGTGCTTTTAGGCCCACCACGGAAGGGAAGCAGACAAGATGAAAAAAAATCCAAAATGTTTTTGGGAAATAGAAGGACAGTTAGGCCTGATGACTTTGTCTGGTGAGTTTTCTGGGCTGGTAGAGCAAGGATGGCAAACAGATTTCAGCCTAAGAACCAACACCAACTGATTGGTGGGCGCTGCTTCTGGGCTGTGTTGGAAAGGATTCTGGGGTCAGGCCTGTGCCCAGAGGGAAGAGGTGCAGTGACTGGTCAACAGTGCGAATGGAGGAGGGACTAGCAGCACACACGTTACCCTGACACTGACCTCCAGATGCTAGGGGAGGGAGGAGGGAAGGGTGCACAGAATGTCTGGAACAGGCCAACTAGAAGTAATCACTTCCCTGGTGAAGGGACACTATTAATGACCGAGGCGTCTGTCACGTGATGGACTGGATAGAGTGTATGGGATTGAGTTTCAGTCCCAGTTCTGCTCCTGGGATGGATATCCTACTGTGTATGTGATGACTGACGGGGAGGGCAAGACAGTACTTGCTAAGAAACAGCTAAGTGCCAGTAAGCACTAAGTGCTTTATATACATCACATGATTTCACTAATTCCTCCAAATGTCAGTTTTCTGTCATGAAATGGGAATAGCATTGTCAATGTGCTGTGTCAGTTAAATAGGGTAAAGGGGTGAAAGTTCATTGTATACCATACGTTGTTATAGGAATAGAGTATTGGTGCAAGGAGGATCTGCTTTCAAGGAATGATCTTGTGGTTAGCCAGAGGCCTCAGCCTCAGACAGTCTTGGGTTCTGATCTCAGCTTCACTACTTACTGGATTTCCCCTACACCCCACTTTTCTCACATAAAAAAACAGAGATAATATCAGTACTATCTAATAAAGTCCTATGATCACAGGAGACAATGCATGCAAGAATGACCAGCAGAGTGCCTGGCATATAGCAAGCATTTGATAGATGATATCTGCTTTTAAAAATTATACAGCTTCCCTTGTGGTTCAGCTGGTAAAGAATCTGCCTGCAATGTAGGAGACCTGGGTTCGATCCCTGGGTTGGGAAGATTCCCCTGGAGAAGAGAAAGGCTACCCACTCCAGTATTCTGGCCTGGAGAATCCCACGGGCTGTATAGTCCACGGGGTCACAAAAAGTCAGGTGTGACTGAGTGACTTTCACTTCACTTTAAAAATTATAATTTTTCTTGTTAATATTATTTAAAAAGATTAGATTGTTGCCCCACATTTTATGAATGGCCTCCAATAAAGTTTTTCATTCATATAAAAGTCTGGTGGGAAGTCGATTGACTCTGGGGTCTTGCAGATCAAAATCTGAGTCTCTTATCCCCTGGCTTTTGCAGAAACAAGTGGCAGATGGTAAAACTGGAGCACTGGTCCCTGCTCCTCGATCGGGAGGCAGGCCGCTGTGATGGCACCGTGGAGCTCAGGGATGCCGAACCGCGGCAACGTGTTCTCAGGTACCACTCACTCAGAGCGCATGGCTGGTTTTCTCTGGGATCGGCAGCGCTGGGGGGTGACTGCCGCACACAGACACTTACCGCTTAGAAGAACTTGCCACAGGGGGCAAGTGAAATCTCTGCTCTGACTGGACACAGGATGGATGAGCAGAGGAGACCATCCATCAGTTTCAGGAAAGATCTGAAGCACCTGGCTAGTCAGTTGAAATAAAATAAATTATTTACTGATCTCAGAATCCAGCTGCTCACTTGACCACTCATAAAGAGTGTGTGCTGCCCTGAACTTCGCAGTTGATTCTGTTTCAGAAAGGAAGAATTTCCGGACTGCTGCGTGCAGGCTTTTGTTGTTGATGTGAGAATGAAAGGGTGTTACCATTTGCTTTCCGAGGAGGAAGTGTGTATCTGAATTCATGTGCATGGGAATAGGAAGTGGACTTATTCGCTGCATGATATAGTACTCATTGGCATGGTTATCCGACTGTCACAAAATTATTGTACTTAAGATTAATTAATGAAGCTTTTGCTTATAATGCTAAAGACTAAATTTAGATTCATAACGGAAACAAATGCTGATACCTATTTTAGAAGTGCCTCAGTTGTGACTCTCCACCAGAGGGCGCTATGGGTGTCACTGGAAACATGCAGAGCTGACTGC
Organism: Nanger dama; assembly: GCA_917880005.1. Lineage (NCBI taxonomy): Eukaryota > Metazoa > Chordata > Mammalia > Artiodactyla > Bovidae > Nanger > Nanger dama. The sequence continues at coordinate 10,706,506 of CAKJTW010000018.1, read as the reverse complement.
AACCAGCTTCCCAGTCATCTTGCTTCTGAGAACCAATGCTCTAGAGAGATACTTGGGTTACCAGCACCATCCATGCCTACTTGACAAGTCCACACCATGACTTTGCCAACAGAAAGTGAAAATGAAAGTCAATCCGTCATGTCCAACTCTTTGTGACCCCATGGACGGTACAGTCCATGGAATTCTCCAGGCCAGATTACTGGAGTGGGTAGCCTTTCTCTTCTCCAGGGCATCTTCCCAACCCAGGGATCGAACCCAGGTCTCCCACATTGCAGGCAGATTCTTTACCAGCTGAGCCACAGGGAGGCCCCTTGCCAACAGAGCCACTACCTAATCTGAGTGATCTGGTTAAATACTTTCAAGATGGTGGACCAGGAGAGAAAGCAATAAATAAAATAAATATTAAAGACAAAGATAACACTAAGATAAACTTCTGTAAGCCACTTTCATACATAGTCTTGAAAGGTAAACATTATAATTCCCACTTCATAAATGACAAACACAAAGACTGAAAGAGGAAGGAACTTGGCTAAGCTTGGGCTGCAGGTAAGCGGTAAAGCTGGGATTCAAACCCACTGTTCCCTGCAGAGTTGGGTGTCTTGGCACAGATCCTTTTGTGAACTTTTCCCTTTGAATGAATATACACATCAGAATCTAATGAATTCAAGTTTGGCTTTTTTTACCCTTCAGAAAAAATTCTGGGAAAGAAGTCCACATTATCGGTTATCTTTCCAAGGCAATGCTTTCCACCTGGGGAAAGAGCAGGCATGGGTTTGCTGATTATGCTCGCCTGGGAGAATCCCCACCTTGTACCCTGGACCTCTATCTCGACTACAGTCAGGCTAGTTACTGGGCTTCTTAAAGTTAGAACCACTCAGAAAAAGCAGACCTCCTGTTACTGGGAAAGAACTACAGGCAAGCGTGAACGATGTGTGAGTAGCACTTTTATCTTCGCAAACTTTGAACTGAGGATATACAGACAGAAAGTAGATAAATCCTAAGACTATATAAAACCTGACTTTCCCATCAAGTCTACAGAAATCATGTAATCAGCACCTGGACCAAGAAACAGAACTTTACCAGCACCCCAGATGCTTCCTCTCCAGTCACTGTAGTCTCTTCAGCCCTGGATAACCACTGTCATTACATCTACAGATTATCTTTGTGTATTTTTGAACATTATTATATAGATGGAGCCATACAGCATGTACTTTCACCCCCTTTCTGGCTTGTTTTTGAGCAGCCTCATTATTTTTACTTCTATGAGAGATACCAGAAAAAGCACCTTTAGGAAGAAAGACACTGAAGAACTTTATGTTTTAACAATCAACATTAAATAAGCCTTTTGTACCATTTTGGAGGTTTTCTGTGAGGAGGGATAAAGAGGTCTACAGAGCAGGAAAAAAAATGGGTTCTGTGTGTTCTGATTCTAAGATACTGGTGCTAGTTTCTCTGTTTAGTCTGCCATAATCACCATCATCTTAGAAGCTGATGTTTACTGAGCACTTGCTATGTGCCAGGGCCTTTCTAAGTACTCCACATGTGATAAGACATTTGGTCCCCATAATTACCCCATCTGTGAGATAGAGACTATTAGCTTCATCTTACAAAGGAGGAGACTGGAGCTTTGCATCACTTGCCTGTGCTGACACAGCTAACGAATGAGTTAGGGTTTGAACTGAGACGCCTAACTCTTGAGTCTGTCCTCCAAGCTTCCACTATGTCGCATCTCCACTAACAGATCTTACTTAGGAGGGTCTACCAACTGGCAGGCCTTGGCTAAGCTGGATGGATTATCTGACTTGTTCCCCACAGTAATCCTAAGGAGCTGGCACACTCACATTCCCATTTAAACAGAACAGAATTGAGGCTCAGAAAGATTAAGACATTGCCTAATATGGCTGGCTGTTGACAGAGTCACAATTTAAACCAGATGTGATTCCAATGCTCATCTCTTAATTACTAAGCAACTTCAGCTTACTTCAAGCTCCTGTCAGTCAAGCTGGTAAGAGATATTTGAGAGATTTTTGAGACTTATTTCAAATTAGCTGGACTAATGCCCATGTAAGAAAAAGGTTTTATTATGAGACACATATGAAACCTTTGTGAGAAATAGAACATTCACGAGTCTTAGAGTTAGAATTCAAACTTTCCCCCTTTACACATGAAGTAAAGGATGCCCAGGAAGGGGTGCTGTGGCTGAGGTCCCAGCAGAGCCAGGGAAGAGGCCAGCTCCCTGACTGAGAAAGCCTGGCACCTGCACCCATTGCCACCCTCCAGTCGTCCTCTGTGAGGAAACGGGGGCACTCACATTAGCCAGACCAGGATTCTTCCCTGAAACCACCTGCTGTATGAGTGTGGGCATAAGACGTCACCTTTCTGCACCTCATCTATTTCACACCTTCTCTGTCAGATGGAGATAGTAAAGCATCTACATTTTAGGTAGGTTAGTAATGCGTGTGCAGCACTCACACGTGAGGACACCTCTGGGTAACGGCCATGAGGAGGAGGATGGTGTGGTGTTCACATCATGCTGACAACCACGGCACTCTTCCTACTCCTGTTAGGCTTAAGTCGTAATAGAAATTCAGTGCTTCATGGAAACAAATTAACCCCACATATTAACTGAATGTTAGTTCCGGATTATCTGGTGAGGATCCAAATATAGCTTCTGAGATCATTAAAAAAAGCCTCCTGGATAAAGGCATGAATGAATAGCAATGAATTCATGGAATGAGAACAGGCAAGTGGCGATGTTACAAAGCAGTTCCAAGGAGAGGATGTGAGAAAATTACAGAATGGAAATTATGGAACTCCACAGAAGTCAATCAGTTTGAAAAGAGTCTCAAGTTAGTTCTATTTCTAATCTTCTGCTTCATAAAAAAGAAGATAAGACAGAGCACTCAGGTGGCAAAAAGGAGTGCCTTTAAATTTCATTGTTTCAACATGTGCTCTGAAAACAAACCACCGCTCGTTGCTCAGGCCACACAAAGCGGCAGGCGGTTTCTCTCCCCATTTCGACTCTGACCACTTACAGAAAGTCCATCATCTGTCCACGCACTTACCTAACTGGACGTCGGTTGTGAAGCGGAGTCTGTGGATCATGCTGACTTTGAATGATTTGTAGTGGTGGCTGCTCAACATATCCTGTACTGTAGCTATGTCAATCTGCGAATCCTCCTCGAAAACCCCGTCTGCCCTTGAACCTGGGGAGGAAAAAGCAGTTTAACACATAAAGATACATGAGGCTTGGCAAATGGTGTCTGCTTTAAAATGCTTTGGGATAAATTAAAATAATATGGGCTATTTAATTTGGAAAAGAAAAGGCTGAGCGATGACTTAATAATGCCATTCCAGTAAACAGAGAACGGCAACATATTAATCACTCAATAATTAATTCCACAAACACTGCCTTGTTCTACGGCAGCGCCATAAAGAGGGCAGAAAAACCCCTGCTCACCAGAAGCTCTGTCTCCACAAGAGTAAGTCCAAGTTACAAAAACAGGGTTACTCAGATTCTTGAATCTTTTTCTAACAATTTTCCTGATCATAAGAGTAATCCATGCTCCTTGAAGAATCCTTGTCCTTTCCAAGATTCTCAAACCATCTATTTATCAGCTCCGTGTCCCGGGGCCCACAGCTTCCACTGGTTCAGCTACGAGCCTGCTTACACTCAGAGGCCGTGGCAGTCTCTTCAGTGGCCTCCTGGCCATCAGGCTCCTCAGCAATCCAGCTCCTACAGGACTTTCCAGTTTGTCTTTCTAAAGCTTTGGTCAGTTACTCACTCATCAAACATCTAGTCAGAGCTTTCTGCACACCAAATACTCAGATACTGGGGACAAATAAGAACACTGGAGCTCAGAAATCCTCCCTGGCTTCCCAAGGCCTCCTGAATGAAGCACACTCTTTTCAGTCAAGCAATCAAGGCTGTCCAGTCTTGCTGAAACAAAAACTTTGCACTTGTCACTTTTCACACACACTTTCTCTAAGCAATTCTCAGACTCAGACTGTGTACAGGTTCAGGTTTCTCGACTTCTGGACCTTTGCTCATGTGGCAACCTTGGCCTAGAACATCCCTTCTGTCAAAATTCTGCCCAGGCTAGTCAGACTCCAGCTCTCCTTGAATTCCACAGCAGCTGGTTTATACTAGACACTGGAGCCAGGAAGACCTGGGCTCAACTTCTGGCTCTGTCTCCAAGAATAATGTTGGACATGTGACTATTTCTCTGAACCCTAGAATCCGCCATCCATAGAATATCAAAATGCACTGAAAGAATCTAACATACAATACACGTAATAAATAGCAGCCATGGTTATTTTTATTCTCTTGTCACAGTGGATAACATTCAGCCTTGTGCTAGAATTGTTGAGTGGTTGCTCTTAAATTGGGAGCTTTGTGAGGATCAGTGACGTTTCTTATTCATCTCTACATCTTCTCCTGCAAGCAGGACAGACAACTGGCATGCTCTCATTAAGTTTTGCTAAACAAATAAATCAACAATAATGATGATAGCTATTAACAGTACCTGGGAGTACTCATGCATCAGGTATGGCGCCAAGCACTTCACACATGCATTCAAGTCTCAAATAACTTGGCAGGTAGTTCCTAGAATTTTCATATCATACAGATGAAGAAGCCAAGGCTTTGGAACTCTTGTCACCCCCCCAAGTCTGGAATGTGGTCCTCTGAATGCGCAGCTGCTGGGGGAGGACGCACCTGTCTAGAAAAGGCCAACCAGAGTGGGGTGCCTGAGGCCTTGGGATAAGAACCCAGAGCTGGGTCCACAGGGAAAATGTGTGAGAGAACTCCTTGGTACAGGGTTGGAGGGATGTAAAACTCTAGGTTTGGGCATAAAACTGGAAAATTCTATTATGCCTGCCAATTACACACTTTCCTCCCCACAGTTATTGTTTATAGGGCAGGCTTTTAAGTCAAAGCTGGCTTCTGATGCCTTCACATTGAATTGATTTATTAGGAACTGGACGTTCTATTTTCAAACACAACTCTTCCCAGCCTAGACCATCTTAACACCTACAATGACGTGCTCCCCTCAGAAAGGCTGCAGCCTCACCTTTAAACCTCACCAGTCACTGGATGCCTGGGACATGGTCCACATTTGGCCCTCTCTGCCCAGTCACCCTTCTCCCCTTTCGGCTCCTTCCTGGCCTGTTCCTCCAGGCCTCCTCCCCATCCCTCTGATGAGCTTAGCTCAAGCGACACTCCCAGGAACCCCGAGTCCAGCTCAGCTCCTCCTGCCGCTGCACCCTGCATTACCCTTCAGGTTATTTATCACAGATAGTAATCGCCCCTCTCTGCCATTAGACTGTAATCCCAAGAGCAGAGACAGAGTGATTGCTTTATTAAACACCATCGCCCAAACCCTGCTAGTGCTACCACGTACAGAATAAAGCAAGAGCTCAACAGCAATCTACTGGATGAATAGCAAGCACTACATCCTCAGAATTGGAGAGGTTTCGTGACTTAGCCAACATCACATTGCTAGGGTGGGCGCAGTGGCATTCAGCCTTTGCCCTGCCCCCTTTCTCTGGAACACTTGTGATTTCGGCTAGAGATGCTGCGATCATACGATTTCCCTAGTAATATCCACATTCCAAGCCAAGAGGAGAAATTAAGGTACTGAATAGTTATTCACTTTCTCTAAATATACCTTTTACTAAAACAGAACTGCCAAGATGTGTTTATTTCTATTTTAGAACCTTCTAAATTGAGAATTTTGGAGAAATACTAAAATCTTTTCATGTTTTAAATCACTGAAAGCCATCTTTTCTGAGAAAAATGCCATTATTAGATACAATCTAGCTCAAGAACTTCTGTTTTCTTTACTAATTAGTATTTTCTAAATATTGCAGGTATTTGATTTGGAAAGAGGTAACAGTCCATTTATACTAAAATGCCAATTATTTTTTTAAAAAACCATACTTAAGAGTTTTACATTTTATGATGTTGGATTAAAACCAATTTAAAAATTACTATAACGTGACATATAATTTTTTACTGAGCAATTTCAATGCCAGCTGCTAATAAAGCATCTTAGCTGTAAATGATAATTCAGATGCTTTTAGATAAAGTGGTGCATAAATATGGCTGGAAATTGATTTAGCTTCTTGCAGAAGCTACTGAAGAATGACACATTTTGTTTAATACACCAGCTAATGTAGTCCTAAAAGCTCAAACAAGTGCCAGTTTTCACTCCTAAATTTGCTGTGGGAGATTAATGAAAACTTTATATTTTTGCTGAAATGTTAATAATGGTCAGATGAGATGATAGGATTTTAGTAGAGGTCTTAAAGCTATGGAATAACCAGCAGGGCTTGTCAATTTCCTCGTATTAATTTTGTTCAAGACGCAGACAGCTGGAGCTGGCTCAACGCACTAATGCTTCTCGCATTGACCTTCTACTCTCTGACAGTGTAAATGCATATCCCATTTGGGGGTTTAAGTCTTCTTGATACCTGGGTGAGTTCTGAGCCTGGCCCTGGCTGACAAGGAGCATGTTTTCTTTCACGATCAGAAGGGTAACTGCACTGGAGAAGTGGAGAAGGAAGGAACAGTCCTGCACTCACCTCTGACACGTGCCACTCACCCTAAAGCAGGTTTATCTGCTGAATGAGAACAGCCTCTGGTCTTGGAACTCCGGTGTCACTTCTCAAAGTAGGCTCAGGGGTGCCTGCGCTTGGAGGGGGCATGTGTGTGTACAGACCAGACAGCCATGCAACTTCTAACTACTGTCCCCGTGCCTGCAGCATGCTGGACTGGGAAGGGACACTTCTGAGGAGAAGGCAGGGTTCCTGATCTTCAGGAGCTTACAAACTCACTACAGAGTACCAAGAAAACATGCCAAGGCAGTGAGAAGTCCCCAGTGATGCACGTGACAGACACATCATCTGAAGGCACACGTCTGAAGCAGACTGCTACACCAAGAGCAAGTTTTGGCTTTTTTTTTTTTTTAAACCAGACAAGTTCTGACTTTGCATGTACACCTTTACTGTCTGGATCCTTCTGGAAGGGCGTGAGTCCAACCACACATGAAAGATGTCTGGCACTGCACCGTGTGCATATTAAAAGATACTACTGTACGATCAGCTTCACATTTCAAAACCACTTCTGTTAAGAGAAGACATTTTTATCTACTCGAAGTAAAAAAATAGAACCCAAATATGTTAAAAATAAACATTAAAAAACCACTCCCCAAACTGTTAATTTAATTGAAATATAACCTTTTGGTATTTTGTTAAATTAGCAATTAAAAAGGTCACAAGCAATTAAATGAAACAAAAGCCACACTGTGTTCATCTACATTAATGCTGAACTGGGTCTCCTCGTGAATGACAAGATAAATTGTAATGGTGCCTTCAAAGACTTCACAATGCATTTTGTCAAAGTCGGGAGTGTTCACGTCTCTATGTGCCATGGATTACCATAATGTATTGTGTCAAAACGCTCAGGCTGCAATAACTCAAAGATGTATTGTGATAGATCAAATTTTGGGGGTGGGGCCTAAAAGTGACTTGAGCACCAGAGCTCAAATGGACTGACAACAGGCTCTGGAAGGATGACAGAGAGCACTTTCAGGATACAGAGAGCATCGAGGGACAAGCAGAAAATCTGAGAGAAGGAGCTGAGGTAAGGAACCAGGAAAGAGGAAATAAGGCGCAGCACTTGTCTCAAAGGCAAAACCAGGCCCGGGAAGAAGGGGCAAAAGGAAGGGGAGAGGGGAAGGTGAACGAAGAGCGAGGCGGGGAGGGGGCGAGAGGGAGGGAGTGTGGTGGGGCTAGCCACCACAAAGAGCCTGGAACACTGCGTTCAGAGGCACAGAGTCAAACCGAGCTCTGGCACTGAGGGTCCAGAGGGGACCAGAAGCTTGCCCAAGGTTCCACTGTTGGGAAGAGACAGAGCTGGGACGGATCTATCAAGACCCCTGCCCCTTCTTCCCAGGTCACCCCGCTCCTGCAAGCAGCAGCAGGGACAGGGACTAAGGTGTGGGTAACTGTCACCTCTAAGTCAGCTCAGGGGAAGTCGCGGGGGGGTGGGGTGGGGAGGTGCGTCTATAACCTCAATACTATTTTCATAATAATGACAGTAAGACATGATTTGCCCTTTTACATCTATTATCCTGCAAGTGCACAAAGTAATAAGAAGTTTATTGATAACCTTCTGATTCCATATTGCAACCAACCTTTAAGTAACTACCACTTGAGTTTTGGTAGAGTAACAAAAATTCATATGCACCCTTATTGAAAGGGCTATTGAAATAATCCCCTCTTTCCCAACAACGGATCTGTGTTAGCTAAATTTTCTGTGACTATTTCAACCAAAATAATGTGTTGTAGCAGACTGAATGCAGAAGTAGGTATGAAAATCCTGGTGTCTTCCAAGCCAAACACAGCAATTTGCAAAAACAGAAAACAGTTGCCCATTGGTTTATAAGATTAGTCAATAACTTTTCCTGATGGTACAAAAATAAATGCTTTTCAGAGAAAGGAAAAAAAAAGCCAAAATAAAACAGTGCTGTTCTTATCACTATATTTTTATAAGAAAATATTTTTATTTAAAAAATTTTATGTGTTTGTTAGCCATCCGTATGTCTTCTTTGGAGAAATGCCTATTTAGTTCTTTGGCCCATTTTTTAATTGGATCGTTTATTTTTCTGGAGTTGAGCTGCATAAGTTGCTTATATATCTTTGAAATTAGTTGTTTGTCAGTTGTTTCATTTGCTATTGTTTTCTCCCATTCAGAAGGCTGTCTTTTCACCTTGCTTATAGTTTCCTTTGTTGTGCAGAAGCTTTTAATTTTAACTAGATCCCATTTGTTTATTTTTGCTTTTATTTCCAGTATACTGGGAGTTGGATCATAGAGGATCCTGCTGTGATTTATGTTGGAGAGTGTTTGAAATTGGAACCGATTATACAGAGTGAAGCAAGCCAGAAAGAAAAACACCAATACAGTATACTGACACATATATACGGAATTTAGAAGATAGTAATGATGAGACAACAAAAGAGACACAGAGGTATAGAACGGACTTTTGGACCCTGAGGGAGAGGGAAAGGGTGGGATGGTTTGGGAGAATGGCATTGAAACATGTATACTATCTTGTAAGAAACGAAGCGCCAGTCTATGTTCAATGCAGGATGCAGGATGCATGGGGCTGGTGCACAGGATGATTCAGGTAGATGGTGTGGGATGGGAGGTGGGAGGGGGCTTCGGCATTGGGAGATTGTGTTCACCTATGGCTGATTCATGTCAATGTATGGCAAAACAAATACAGTATTGTAATAAATAAATAAATAAATAAAAATTAAAAAAAATTTTAATAAACATGTTACTTATGTTAACATATAATGGATTTACCATTGTTTTTAATGATTTCATAAATAATTTAAAATCTTTCAGTTTTTAATTCCTTATAAAGAGATATAACCCAATAAACAAGAGCTCTTTGGGGGTCTCAATAATTTTTAAGCATATAAAGAGGTCCTGAGACCAAAAAGTTTGGGAATTGCTGCCTGTATTCGTTCTCACACCACGTCTTCATTGTCCCTGGACACCCACCTGGACAACCATGATGGGCAACAAAAGTGCGAGTACAGCTCCGTACCTGTGTTACATCCCTGATAACAACCGCAAACAGAAAGCCTGTACACACACTGTCAGAGGAACAGGCTTCCTGCCAGGTGTCAGATCAAGGCTAATTACAACTAATATTGTTTAAGAAGCGTTTTCATATACTACATGATTTCACTGGAGCTGAGGGAGACACTTAGAGGCAGTACACACATCACTTTCTTTCAGACAAATGAGCACTAATGATTAAATTAAAGCTCAGATGAACTTGATGTATGCCTCCAGCAGATGTCTTATGTTCCTGGACACAAACTACATGGCACATCAAACTTCATTTTATGATTCAATGAGTCTCAGGTCAGGTCTAAAAGGCCTAAGTCTAAAAGACCTCATCTAGTTAGAAGTTAAAGCAACTTCTATCTTTCACCTCCAAAAAGATCCACGCCAACTTCAGGGCTCAACTGAAGTTCAGTGGCCTTTGCTACATCCTTATCTGTGGGCTTCCCTGGTGGCTCAGATGGTAAGGAACCTGTCTGCCTGTATTCATTCTCACACCACATCTTCATTGTCCCTGGACATCATCTGGACAACCATGATGGGCAACAAAAGGGATGTGGGAGCCCTGGGTTCGATCCCCGGGTTGGGAAGATCCCCTGGAGAAGGGAATGGCAACCCACTCCAGTATTCCTGCCTGGAGAATCCCATGGACAGAAGTGTCTGGTGGGCTACAGTCTATGGGGCAGCAGACAGCTGGACATGATCGAGTGACCAGGCAGCAGAGAAGTTCATATGTACACTCTCTGTAGCAGGATGGCCCTGGTGACCCCTCCTCCCAGTCACCCAGCAACAACCATGTGCCAGAAGCCGTGCTAGTGCTTTGGGGACACGGGAGGATGGCAGCAGGGTTTGCACTTGGCTGGTGCAAAGAAGCTATGAAGGTGAGTCGTGCAAAATAAAATAGTGTGGGTGGGGGGGACAAGTCTTCAGAGAGAGGCACTATCATCTCAGGACCTGACATGCAGTAAAATACTGTTGTGCAAATGACGGAAGAGTAAACAAACTACCTTCTGCCTCCATTCTATCTCGTAGCCTTATTGCTACTCCCCAGATAGAACAATGCCGGCTTCAGCCAAACTGGATTTTGTTCCAGTTACACTATCTGGCCAGAATGTCCTTTCCACTCTAAAATTTATATACTTAGAGGTCTAATCCACATGGAGTCTCTTCCTGTTCTTTTCCCTGAAATCCTGTCACCCTTTGCTGAAGGCTTTCATGGTAAGTGTCTTACAGGATAAGTATCTGGACTCCCTTTCTGGACTATGGGCTCCTTGAGGGCAAGAACATTCCATCCTATAGAGCACAGAGTAGACACTCAATAAATGCTGTGGTGGCGTGAATGAGGTTGATGTCACACATTAACCATAACAGTAGCTGAGTTGTACACCATCCCTTGTGTTTTACCTCAGTTACTAGAACCTGACACACCAATCCTTTTCCATTCAGACGCCTTACGACACAGGGACCCTGCCTCAGCAACAACTCCAATGGCAACGAACACTTACTGAGTGCTTACTACAGGGCAGACACTACACTTGGCACTTACATTATCTCACTTCATTTTCTCAATGCTCCTTTAAGCTGACTAATAGTCTCCTCCTTGCCCAAGTGAGAAAAACAAGGCTCAGAAAGTCATCCTGCTAGTAGAGTCATACAACTAACACTGGCTGGAGTTAGGACAGGAACCCAGGCCTAACTGCAAAAATGTGCCCGGAATCACCACATGACCCCTTGGGTAAAAAAATATTCCTTAGGTGGACCGGGAATGTACAAGTTCACGGGCCGTAACAGTATCTAAGGAGAATACAACCATGCCTGGCTTTGCCAGAACAATCAGGGATAAAACTTAACTCTCTCTCCTCTGGTAAGACTCAAAGCTAGTACGTGAGTGAGTCATGGAGAAAAACTCTCCTTGAGCACTCTATATCCATCACATTTTCCCCCAAAGTCCTATTAAGTCCCCAAAGACTCATAAGCCCCAAACTTCTTTTCTATTAAACACTTCCCTCTGGCTACCAGTCATTTTTGCTGGTCTCTAAAAAATAATCAATAGGTGATATACTGAAACACACACATGTGCACTCCCATGCCCCGTGCAGTAATCTCTTCAAAGCCTCCAGGATCATACAGTAGGATATAGCCTTAACGAATTTGCTGTGCTACAACCAGGTAGGGATCCGTGCTGTCACTGCCTAATTGATTAAGCTCTTGGAGTCAGAGCCTTTCCACAGGGAGATTTCAGACCCTCGATAAATCAGGATAATCTTGTTTTATGAGGTGATCAGAAGGAAACGATTTCAGGTTTGTAGAATTCCTAAAAAGAGTGGATCATGGAGACAGGGGGTGGGGTGGGCGGGGGAGGTTTAAGCTCTGTGTCCAAGCTCCTGTCTGGCCCCCAGTCTCATCTTTCAGCACACTCTCCCCTGCTCATTTCATTCCACTCCATTCAAATACACTATCTCAAGCACATCAAGCTCTTTCTCAAGACTTTTGGACAAGTAGTCCCTTGGCTTCTGGAACATTCTTCATGCTCATGATCTGAATGGCTCCTTTTCATTCTTCCTCCAGGAAGCTTTCTGGCCTACTCTCACCAGCTCCAGAGCCCTCCTATATACTCTCACTCCGCTCACAGCACTCAGGGCAGCTGTAAACTCCACGATGTGGGGGCTGTGTATCCTCTCTACTGTCCCAGGACAGTGACTGGCCCAGAAGAGGGGCCTTCCATGTTTGGAGGATGAATGAGCAAATACATGTCCAGAGTGAGGCCTATACAGGATCAGTCATGACCATGCACAGGTCTGAACCACTCGCTCATTACAGGTCTGCCTGGAAGTTAGGCTGGTGACCGGATTCCCCTCATTTCCTCTTTTATTGTGTCTCTCCCTGCTCAAAACACAGGAAAAGTAATGGAGTCTTCTAAAGAGCCTGGGCATTTTGGACATTTTACATGACAAAATATCTTAAGAACTGTAACAACTGATCAACACTGAGGCACTCTCTGACTCCAGAGTCAGAATGAGGGCATGCAGGCTGGAAGAACCCCACCTTCCATCAGGGGAGTCATTGCAGAAATGTCACCTGCCGCGCCTCTCAAACAGCAGGCAGGGACTGCAGGGCAGCTTCCGGGGCCAGGAGCCCACCAGAGGGACGCAAATCTCTGTGCCCTCACTTAGAGCCCGTACGGGCTGTGTGGCTCGCCAAACATGTTTCCACACTGCTCTAATGTACCAGTGTATTGCTTAATGAAAGTTCTTAATTGTAATTCAATTAATTACATACACAGAGTCCCCAATTACATTTTCCAATAAGACATTGGCTGTGGTACAGGTCTAAATGCACTTAACCAATTTTAATATATTAAGACCAATTTCCTTTGAATACTAATTACTACCTAATGATAAAATGAAAAGGGCGGGGGGACTTTCAACAAAGAGGGGGACGTGAAAATGCAATTTATGTGGAATTTCTCAGCCCAAAGAGCACAGGGCAGACACTCACTGCTGAAGAAGTCGGTGTGGACAGGGCACACGCTTGTTTCCAGTTCAGATCAGCACTGTGTTGTGCCCTAGAGATCACTCACCCTCGGTGCTGGCTGTTGCCCAAAGGGGCCCGCAGGAAGTCTAAGAATCTAGAGGGAGAAGAGCAATGACAGGGAGGTAAAAGGCCACCGCGCCCAAGCGAAGACCAGCCGGGGTGTCTGGACACACAGGCACAGCAAGTGGCCAGGACTCGCGCTGGGCACCGCGCTTCACCACATGCAGTTAATGCACACAATTTCATTTAATCCTTAAAACAGCTCCACAGGGAAGGGATTCCCACTGGGTTTTACAGATCGGGAAATGGAGCTCAGAGGAGGGCTTGCCTAAGGACACGCTGGGCCCCAAACATCCTGCCTTTCCCCTACAACACACTGCCAACCAGCTCAAGGCAACCAGACAGCAAGAGGCGGAGACACAGGTATTCTGGCCTCGGGGATACTGTGTCTGTTTCATTTAAATTCTGTTAGTGTGCAGCAAGCAGGGAGCTATTATCCAATATCTACTTGAAAAAATTCTCACCCATACAGAAAATTCCTTACAGGGAACACGTTTCCCCCACCAGAGGCAGACACGTAACTGGCTTTCAGCAGTAATTCAACCTAAAATATCTACCACAAACACCACAAGTTATTACCATTTGTAAATAAGAGTTTATTTGCGGGATCACATTTTTTTTCTCCTGCTTTTGAGGATTGCTGTTGTAGTAAAAGAGGCTTAAAGCCCTGGTACTTAAGTCACATGATAGAAATTGGAGAGATTAGTCATTTGTAACTGAAGAAGGCAAACCCTCCAGAAGCCAAGGAGAACCCCAAGGGAGTATCCAGGGCTGGCACAGAGTGCACATGGGAGGGGGACTGGCCCGCTAAGAACACGCACCAAGACGACGAGATGGAAACACACCAGTATAAGCAGTCATTCACCGTCTGCAGTTGTTTTTTATTGAGTAATATTGATGGGAGTTGGTGACACCAGTGGTAAAGAACCTGCCTGCCAGTGCAGGAGACATGAGATGTGGGTTTGATCCCTGGGTCAGGAAGATTCCCTGGAGGAGGGCATGGCAATCCACTCTAGGATTCTTGCCTGGGAAATCCAATGAACATAGGAGCCTGGCTGGCTACAGTCCATGAGGTCGCAAAGAATCAGACACAACTGAGCATCTAAGCATGCTGATGGGGGCAGGGGGAGGGAAAATCCCAAGTACCTAAATATGATGAAATTCTCAAATCTAAAGATGCTAGCCCCAAACCCAAGTTCCTTTTAAATGTCATCACACACTTGTTCCTTGGAGCCCCAGGAAGCAGCCTGTGATGCTGGGTCTCAAAAGGCTCCCTTCCCTCCTGAGGAATGAACCACATCTGGCCACGGGCACTGTGATGTAGGGGGAACTCAAATCCAGTCCCTGCCCTTTGGGCGGGTGTGAGTGGTCACAGTCCAGTGTGGGAGTGGGGAAATCCATCTAGTGGAATCAGTGATCAGACAGTGGTAAGGAGAAGGACTCTACCACAGCCCAGGGAATGGCGGCCAGACAGTTTGTGGAGGCTTTGAGAAGGAGGTGCCTTCTTTCCTGGGTCTTCAAGGGGAAACTGAGGAGGTGAAAGAGGACTCCCACAAACTGAGACCCTGAGACATGCTCCTCTGCTGCAGTCCAGCTATCTGAGGGTCTGCCCACCTTGAGGGGAAGCTCTTCCTCAGTGCAGCCTTAAATTAAGGAGACTTCACTAAGGCATTGAAATAAGGGAAGGTCTTCTTGAAAAGAAAAGGAGAGCAAAGAAGATTAAACAGGTATTTAAAGACTCTTCTTTCTATGCAACTTCTTTAAGGAAACAATTAGATTCAGCTCTTTCACTAGACTTAGTGGACAGAAGACACATTTTTCTAGGTCTCTTAATTATTATTCATGTGACCATGAGCAAATCACCTTCTTAAAGCCTTAGTTTCTTCTGTAACATAAAGATGATGACCGTGCATGCCTAGTTGCTCAGCTGTGCCCAACACTGTGCAACCCTATGGACTGCAGCCCACTAGCTCCTCTGTTCCCTGGATTCTCCAGGCAAGAATACTGGAGTGAGATGCCATTTCCTCCTCCAGGGGATCTTCCTGACCCAGGGATCGAACAAGCATCTCCTGCATTGGCAGGCAGATTCTTTATCCACTGAGCTGCCTCGGAAGCCCAAAGATGATGACCACACAAGCCTAAGAATAACAGCACCTCTATCTCATTTAATCCTTACAACAACCTTGTGAAATGGATTCAACCACTTCCATTTACACAGGAAACTGGGGCTCAGAGAGGTGACCTGATTTGTTTGATGTAAGAGGTGGCAGTGTCCAGCTAAGGTCTGCCTCATTCTAAACACCATGCTTTAATCACTACGTTGAACTGCCATGCGGGCAGACCAGTGAGCGATAAAACAGGGAGGACACAGTGTCTGACGCTTCGTGGTACTCCATAAAACCGGTTCAATTTCAGGTCTATTTCAGCCCTGATGATGGGAACTTTCGAGTTTGTCTCTTAAAGCTGTGGAAACAATATGTTGGTATACGTGGCATCTTTCTTCTAAGGCTCTGGATGGGCTTCCCATGTACGAAGAGCGGGTAAAGGGAAAAGTCGCTGGCAACATTTGGTAGAAAAGGAAAATGAGGTTCAGTCTGCTGCCAGGATTTATATAGGCACTTGGACAAGAATGGAAATCTTCTAGTGTTACATCCTCTCTATAATGTACTCAGGCTTCCTTCTGGTCTGATTCCAGCTTTGAGCAGACAGTTGGCTGAAGGATGCAGTAGATTATCAGACTAGAATCCAAACTGGAAAGCTCAAGGACTTTGGCTTGTCACTTTCTTATTTAGGCCAAGATCCAAGCACAAATGTTGCCTCTCAGTCCCTAGGCAGAAACTCTTGTCACGTTAGCTTCATTTGCAAGCTTCTCTCTTAATAGTACATAAAGACGATTGTCATCACCCTTCTTAGGACTGAAAATTTAGGTTGCTGTATCAACAATCTCAGGGTAGACTTTAGAATCAGACAGTTGACTTAGAATTCTGGTTCGTCACTTAGTGACTAGCTAACACTGGACAAGTCACAACCCCTCTCTACAATCAGAAAAGCATCTTGAAATGTGGTTGTGACAATTATAAAAGAGAGAGCAATATGTACAGCATGAGGCCTTACAGTAGCAGGTCTGAGTAATTAAAAAAAGAATCTTTTGATGTGACTGGTATAAAAAGCCATGCCCTGTCCCTCTACGGAAGGAAGTCTGAAAGGCTTATGCCTGCTCTTATGGCAGTCTTCTCAATCAAGTGCTTTTCCTTACAGGTGTACCTCTTCTGGGA
The DNA here is from genome assembly GCA_917880005.1 of Nanger dama. Lineage (NCBI taxonomy): Eukaryota > Metazoa > Chordata > Mammalia > Artiodactyla > Bovidae > Nanger > Nanger dama. The sequence continues at coordinate 10,689,994 of CAKJTW010000018.1, read as the reverse complement.
CACCAAAGCACAGGTGCCGGAAAGCACCCTGCTTCTGAGTTCTCTGGTCCCGTGACACACACTTCTGCTCTTGCCCTGGCCCCCACTCTCCTTTCCCATTCTGCATCACTCCCTCCCCCACCACATACCTCCTTGAGGGCCCAGATAGTTCTAGTGCTTCAGACTGCCACATCCATGCTTCATCTGCCTTATGAGCCACGGAATGCTGCTCTTCTGTTATTTATTAATTACAGTTAATATTTATTGAGTGTTTTATTATGTCCCAGGCACCATTTTAAGAGCTTTATGAATCTGCCCATCAACCTTATGAGGGTAAATTAGCTACCTAAGAGAAGTCAAGTAAGCTGTCCAAGGTCACACAGCCAGAATGTGAACTGAGGGTCTGGCTAGACAGTGTATTCCCTTAAACACTGCATGATAGATGCTTATTATTTAGCTCACTTCTAAAATGGCTTTAAGAATAGCAAGCCTGTCCTGATCAAATACAGTGACAGAAGTGAAAAAAAAATCTTGTTTTTGAAACATTTTTCTTTGTCTCAGTACAACTTCTTAATAGGCAGCTACTGGGGAACAATTTGCATTCCTGATTGATATTTCTATTTAAAATTTTAAAAATATTTTCTATAAAAAAGAAGAAAGTTTTTATGGTTTACTTCCATTTTATAGAGACTAGTTATAATATTCCATTGATTCCAATCCACTGACCACCTGGCACAGTCTGTACATGCTGGCATGGTCTTCTTTCACTAACAAAGTGACTTTGACTCAAAGGCAAGCACTGAAAGGACCTTGTGAATCCTTTAAGATGGGGGTGCTGAGGCTAACAGAGGTCATACAACTTAATTAATACTATGCCCTTACTTGGAAGTGGAAGTAGAGTAAGAACAAGAGACCAGATTTCAAAACTTTATCCATCGATCCTTATAGCTTTTCTTTCCCAGTGGAAGAAAGTCACTCAGTCCTGTCCGACTCTTTGCGACCCCGTGGACTATACAGTTCATGGAATTCTCCAGGCCAGTATACTGGAGTGGGTAGCCTATCCCTTCTCCAGGGGATCTTCCCAACCCAGGGATTGAACCGGGGGCTTCTGCATTGCAGGCGGATTCTTTACCAGCTGAGCTATCAGGGATCCCAAATGTGTGTATATATATGTCTTTATGTGAGTGCATTCACACACATATACAAAATATGTTTGCATATGCTTAGATGATCCCTGGAAAGATACCAAAGACACTGGGAACAACTGTTGTCTCCTGTAGAGGAATTAGGGGAGAAGGGAGGCTAAAGATTTTCATTATACTTTGTTACCTGAAATTTTTTTGCATATCTAAATATTATATATCCAAAGTCTATACCAATATCCTAACAAATAATCTTTTATCTTACTCAAATAACAAGAAGTCAACAATTTGAGACAGAATCCACTACAGAGTTCCAACGTGCAGTGCAAGGCCCATAATGGGTGATGAGTGAATATTAAGTGAATTAATAAAGGTCAGTCTGGTATGGACCAGGTATACCTTCAAAGACTTGACAGTGTAGTGGGAGAGACAGACATCAATCATTCACTTGGAAAAATAGATAATTATAAACAGAAATATACACCATGAAGAAAAAGTAGTATGCTCTATGACAGAATATAGGTGGGGACCCAAGTGAGGGATGGATGGGGTTTAGGCAATGACGGAACAGGGAGATCACAGGTGGCTTCTATTAGGGTGACATTTAACTGAGAAGAAGGATGAGAAAGTTAACCAGAGTAGAGGAAAGAAGAAACCGCCTGTGTCAAAGCCCTGAATGAAGCAGGAATGAGGGAGAGTTGGCTGCTAAGATCAGTCTCCACATGTTGCTCCTTAAGTCAGCTGGGGTACAGAGGAGATGAATGGCCAAAATTCACAAATCTGAAACTCTAAAGAGAAGGAAAGAAATTAACTAAAATTTAAAGAGGCTTTCTTGGAGAAGGAAATGGCAACCCACTCCAGTGTTCTTGCCTGGAGAATCCCAGGGACGGGGGAACCTGGTGGGATGCCATCTATGGGGTCGCAGAGTTGGACACGACTGAAGCGACTTAGCAGCAGCAGCAAAGAGGCTTTCTACACAGCACGAGAAACCACCTTATGCTGCTTCCAGCCCAGAGTATGAAAATGGTCAGAATTTTCTAAAACCTGATGACTGACCAGTGATACTGACAGGGCCAGATGCTTTATATACAAAATAGCCTCTGCCACAGAAAAGGCCTTACATTTCTAAGCCGTTTCCAGGACTGTTCCTAATTTAGGAAGACAACAGTTTAACAGATTAAAAATTAATCACAGAGGGCCAAGCAGGATGCAGACGCTACCAAAAAGCATGAAATCAATCATTTCACCCTGGGATTACACTTCTGGCATGAAGGCTAAGGTCTGCTTTGGAAAACAGTCACTTCAAATCTGCCTAGGGAGGCCAGACCACTGAGCATTCCCAGACACAGGACTAGTGAGCATGTTGCAACGGACAAAGCAGACACGGAGCGAGGAGGCCAACGTACTGTTCTCGCGGACCAGGCAGAACTCCCAGGCGCTCTGGCTCTCCAAGGTGCTCTCCAGGTCCACGGCGATGTTGGGCTCGCTCTGCTTCTCCAGGCGGTACTGAGGGCCTGGAAGATCAAAGGGGCAGGAGGAGGGGAGGAGGCTCAAACAGTGAACTGCACATTGAGAAAACACCACATGCCGGCAAACAGCTGACAATGCATTAGGAAAACACTGATGTCTGCCTGGCGTCTAGCTATCCAAGATGGAAGAGTCTGAGTTTTTTTCCCCACAAGGTTTCACATACTTGTCTGTCTATTATCGGGTCTACTTTTGTGCAATTCTCCCCTAAACGAGATGACTTGGAACCACCATTGCGGATACAATGGTTTCCCAGGTAGGAGCAGGTACGCTCCCCTCCCTGCATCTCTGATTCCTGATGAGTAATGTGGGAACACATACCTTGAAGGGTTATTGTGAAGATTAGATATGAAACAGGAAAAATACTTAGTAATGTACCTGCCTCATAGGAGGCACTCTTACAACATTATAATTATTATATGAGAATGAATAACCAATTACAAGCAGAAATAAAGTATGCTTAGAACCCAAAAATGCAGAAAAATTTTTTAAAAAGCAGATAGGGTAAAATATAAACTCCAGGTTTGGGGGTTATAGTGACAGAAGGATAGTAGCTGTTGATGCATGTTTTTGTTGAAATATTTATGAAAACACAAGAGGCACAGGTTCAATAATACTGAAGACCAGTAATATTAGCTACCCTGCATCTCAAGGGGCTTCTGAAAGATCTTAAAACACTGGGGCATTTTATACATTTATTCATGTATTTCTTTGTCAAGCCAAATGACAATCTTGTTCTTCTCAGGTAACACCTAATGATCCAATGATCGGATTCAAAAGACTGTTCCTGTTGTTGTTAATGGGTATTGAAAAGATTAGATGTGTAAGAAACTGTCTGATTATTTTGACTATGAAAGGCATGTTTGGTCAGACAGGAGGTGGGAGAGATCTGAGGAAGCGCCAGAGGCCCTGCAGGGCTCCTGGGCGGAACACATATTTTTAGATATGTTCCTTAGCTGTCGTCATCTTGTCGATTATTCGCATCCGACACTTCTCCTTCACCGGTCTGGAGGCATCTCACTCATCTCCAGTCATTCCTCTCCCACACTCTTAAGTTCACCTACAGCACTGCAGGTGCAGTTCAGTTTCATGGTATATTTGATCTTTTCTCTAACTTTTCTCTATATTTGATCTTTTCTCTAATTTCACTAGCATTTCTGCCAATTATCAGAGTTCTTACATACGTTCAGTCCTTTTTTACACTACTTAGAGGTTTGCTCAAGACGCATACAACTATGTAAGGACATGCATGCTCAGAAGTCTATACAGTTCTGATAAATTCTAGTACACTGTATTCAGGTCAAGAATGCCTTGCAGTTCAACATTCTACACAGTTAAATTTTAGTTACAAAAACACAAAGTAAATAAAGGTATGGAAATACAGATAATTCTCAGTTTGCATCAGCCATCACCTGGCAGTGCCAACATCTGTCAATTACCGAGCCTGCCTGCTGCTGTCATCAGATGCTTTCATACTCACTGGTAGAAAGTAGTCAACAGAAGTCACACCCACCTGAGCTTGAAGGAAAGCTGTTGAGAGTCCTAAGATCCCTTTCCCCTGCCCCCCTCACCTGCTGCTGTCCCCTTCCTAACCCACGCCCCCTCCACCCCACCCCGCTTCACAGCCCTGGGCAGATTCAACCTATTAGAGAGAAGAGAGCCACCACCAAACTTGGGGAGCTGCTTTCTAAAATACTGGCCTGTTAATTTCCCATAACCCTGGTATCTCCCAGCAACACAATGCATACGCACTGACGTTCGCTCCTATGAATTTACAGTAAAATCTGGGTACAAAGTTTAGCTGTAATAATTCATTTTTTTAATGACAGTCAAATGTGGGAATAACCCAGACCTAACTGGTGGTTCAGATGATAAAGAATCGGCCTGCAGCACAGGAGACCCGGGTTCGATCCCTGGGTCAGGAAGATCCCCTGCAGAAGGAAACGGAAACCAATTCCAGTAGTCTTGCCAGAACTCCATGGCCAGAGGAGCCAGATGGGCTACAGTCCACGGAGTGACTGAGCGACTCTGAGACTCCAACAGGGAGGCTGGTTAAACAAAATATTGTGAAATATCATGAAGATATTAAAAGTGATATTGTGAAAGTATTTAATTTTATCAAACATATTTATAATGTGCTAGTTTATGAAAAATTATAACACAACATGTGTAAGATGATTTCAATTGTGAAAAATATATGTAAAGTAATGGGGGTGCACTGGAAGGTTACTTCCAAAAGGTGGACAGTGATTACACTGCAGAGTGTGATGATGACTGTTTTTATTCTTCCTTAGTGGTTTCCTGTATTTTTCAAATTTCTTGTAACAACTTAAATAAAAGCTACTTTTATTTATCATTTTAAAAACATTATATATACTTATAAGTCCTCCAGTTTCTCACTATGCCATTTTTCTGAGGATACTGTAACTACCACACACTGTGGCCTCTCCAATAGGTCTTTCATTTGCAATACTTTAATCAGAACTAGACATTATCTGTTTATTTAGGTCAATGCTTTCATCTTCAATAACCCTGTAACCTGGCATGATCACTCTGAGCACAACATATAGGGTTTTGGGTGTCCAGAGCTGTCTGCCTACCTGACAGGCAGATAGTAAGCAAGCCACCCCCTTCCTGATTCTGGGATCCAAGGCCTGGCTGCTTCAGGGTGCATTTCAGGCTGGTCTCCTTTGTACGCTTTTTCCTTTTGGTCTCTGTGGCTGCCTGGGAAAGTGGGGAGGCAGGGAGCACTCTGAAGGGCCCCTTATCACTAAACATAGGCCCCTGCATCACTCTCTAAGCCGTAAATGCCGTCATTCCAGATTTGCTTTCTTGTTTCTTGAGTTCTGCAGATTTTTCTACAAAAATAATTTGTTTCCTAAAAGTTGCTGGAGGACTTTCTCCTTGAGCCTAGTATCATGACGATTCTAAATTGCCACATGGCCATTATACACCAAGCACTCCGCATATGTTACCCTACTAGATCCTCACAGCTACTCTGAGAGGCAGATATTACCACCCTCATTTGAGAGACTGGGACCCTGAAGCGAGGGATCATGCAACCAGTCTTAAGATCACACGGGCAGGAAGCAGGATGCGGGAATGTAACCAAGGGTCTTTGGCACTAAAGCCTATGTATTTTTGAAGCTTTCTTCCTTTAACAAACTATAAATGACTAACCTATATTACAAAAAACAAACCCATGGTTTATACCATAAGTATTTTTGGTAGCTCTGTGGATTCATTTGGGTTCTGAATTATTTGTGGTTTCTATACATTCATTTCTACAATAAATGATCTGAAATAATTATTTTAGTGAAATTCACAAGTGCTAAGTATCCCATACTCTATCTGAGTTCCTTAGGAATACAGGCTAACCTTATTTTGCCATCTATCCAAGAAGATCCTCTCCCCATCTTTCTTAAGAATATTCCTACATATGTCCAGTTCTTTAAGTAACTAAAATGTTGAGCATCATCTTTTGCTCTCAGTTCTCCAGGGTCATCTACAAAAAGAAAGAACAACTTGCTAACCCCCTTCTGAACCTGGCAAAGGACAGATGGGTCTTAACTTTGAGGAGGGGAGGCTAGTTAAGCTGTAGATGAGACTCCAGATCTGGACCCAAATAGAAAACTGCCTATTACAAATCTCAATTTCTCTCATGATTCTTGCCTGAATGCTGGATAAGACAGCTCATAGAGAAAGATCATTTTACACGTTTTCCCCTGAAAAGGCCAGACTGATAAACTTTAGGTCATACTGTGTAATGAGAGGCAGGGGGATATATGAGAAGCAATATAGCCTGATGATGAAGGGTACTTGGGGCCAGATTGCTTCGGTCTAGTCCTGGCTGAGAAACGTAGCTCTGCGACTTTGGGCCAACTTACTTAACCTCTCTGTTTCTTCATCTATAAAATGGGGATAATGCTAGCAGCTACTACTTTATAGGTCTGATGATTCAGTAAGTTAATAGTTACAAAGCAGTTAGAACAGAACATTAATAGTGTTATTTAAGCTTCCACTATGGTCATTCACATCATCAGACTTTTAGAAGAGATCATAACAGAAGAGAACAAGGTCTACCATGTGCTAGGTACTGTGGTCGGCCTTTCATATATCTCTTCTCTTTCACTCTTGATTATCTTAGGATGTAAAGAGTACGAATTCCATTTTATAGAGGAAGAAATCATGACTTACAGAGGCTAAATAACTTGCTCAATGTTCCACAGGAAGTGGTGGAACTAGGCTTCATACCTCAGACTGCCCAGGCCTGCAGTCTACACATTATACACGGACGTAGTGTCTCACTTGTATGTTCTTAATAAATGTCTGTTGATGATAATCGAGATTATAACAACCCAGACCTACTATATATCAAACACTAGTTTCTATCAAATGTTAATTTTATTTTCAGGCAGCTGACACAGGAGGATAGGAAAAACAGCAGCCAAAAGCCATTTTCTAAAGACAAGATGTGAGGTCAGTTTCCATTAACATACTTTTGCCAAAGAAGTGATTATATAAAAATACGAGGCTCTTTCACACTAAACATGACATCGTTTTCGAGGCAACGTCCACCCTTTGGAAAGAGGTTTGTAAATGTCACAGCTGTGCACAGAGCTCCATCCCCTTTCTCTCACAGCAGAGAGGAATGCAAAAGGAAAACTGTGGGACGCAGTTACTCTGCAGAGACGAGAAAACCTGCTTGGGCATTCTGATGATGTATTTATTGCAGTAAAACCATGTCAACTGAATGGTCTAGGAACAAAATACTGCTCTGGGCACTTTGAGAGGGCTCCAAGTTATAATACCCAGGCAGGATTTTTATGGGATTTTGTAAACCCAAAGCAAACATCTTAGCATGTAAGTTTCAAAGGAAATCTGTGTATCTGTTGGATGGTGGATATATGCTCAGTTCAGCTTCCTTGATGCCTTTTCTTTAATCCTCGCCTGAAATGTAAAAGTATTTGGCATGTCCTTGCTTAACAGCTGAGGGCCAGCTGAAGGCTGAAATACAACGAGAAGCAAGGGCAAAAGCCTGAAGAGTGAAGAGAGAGAAGCCACACCATCGTCACTATCATTCTGCATCTTACTTTTAAAGACCCACGAAGAAATCTCCAGATCTATCTAGCGGGAAATGCTGTAGTTCCTCAGAGCAACTGGCTTGTTTGTACCTTTAGACAGTTTAACATAAATCTGGCAATTAACTGATACTATGTTCCTTTCTCCTTTGCCTACGAATACTATGTTCCTTTCTCATTTGCCTTCGAGGAAGCTCAGCACTAAATGTGTGATGACTGAACATGCATTTCTGGGTCAGTTAAACCTCCGGATCTTTATTTTCCTTTTCTTTCAGGGAGTTTCCAATTCATGTGTGTTTTTTCCTTTTTTTTTTTTTCCCCCAAATCCCTTTAGTGTGTCTATTCCAACTGCTTTTCAGATTGAAGTGGGATATAAATGAATTAACCTATCATTATTATTGCTGAGCATCAGAACAGGTTGAAGGCCCACCTATCTGGAGAATGATAAAGGAAAAGGCTGAACACTTTCAGGGATGTGCCTTCACGTTAGTTTTCATTTGTTAGCTTGAAGAGCAGCTTTAATCTGAAAGAGCTGCTTGCAACCAGAAAAAGTTACTGCTGCTAAATCACTTCAGTCGTGTCCAACTCTGTGCGACCCCATAGACCAGGCTCCCCCGTCTCTGGGATTCTCCAGGCAAGAACACTAGAGTGGGCTGCCATTTCCCTCTCCAATGCATGAAAGTGAAAAGTGAAAGTGAAGTCGTTCAGTCATATCTGACTCTTAGCGACCCCATGGACTGCAGCCTACCAGGCTCCTCCGTCCATGGGATTTTTCCAGGCAGGAATACTGAGGTGGGGTAAGTATGAACAAATAAGAGGAAGGGCTGGGTTTTGAATAGAAAACTCTAGTGTCTGTACCCCCTCACTATGCGTTCTGGGGAAGTAACAATCTCTGCGTATTGTACCTGAGAAGAGTGCTGTGAGGATTAGAGGGAAGTGGCAGCCGCTGTTAACTGCTAGAACAGGCTGGATGGAGCAGGAACGGCTGCAGGAGGCTTAGGCAGGTTCCTAGCCTCAGAGTCACAAGCTAACAGCCCTGTTAAGGGACGATACAGGGTGGTGGGGAATGCTGGCATCAAGCAGACGTCCGCATCCTTTCTCACGTGTGTCTGAGATAGGAGTGTGGGTAGGAGAGCGGGCAGATCTATTGAAACAAGCTTGCTTTTAAGCTACAGGCATCATTTGAGATTAGAGACTTGCTCAGCAGCCAGGATTCCTAAAGTTCCTTAATCTCTGTGGTCCTAAGAATGCAGTCTAAAAATGATGAGTACCTACCATCCCCATCAAACAAACCACGGCAGCACAGATACCAAAAGATATGTGATGTTGCCATGCCATCCATACATTCACCCAGAAACATTTTAGAAGCAACAACAGTGTCCCAGACACACAGATGAATAAGTGGTGATTCCTGACCTTCTGCAGGCTGGGGGAGGTGGCAAGACACACATGAGCAGATAAAACTATCAGAGAGCCCCAGCCACTGCTTTTTTCCACGTCAGGACAGGTGCTGTGGGAATCCAGAAGAGGGGACAATGAACTGCCCCTTCTCTCAGGTGGACACATCTGAACTGAATCTTGAAGCGGAGCTGGGAGAGAAGGGGGGAGTAGCGCATTCCTACAGAAGGAACAGAATGTGCAAAGACAGTGAAGTACTGAAGAGCCCCCTGCCCGAGGCCCAGAGGAAATAAGGTGGACAAAAGGGCTCGGTTCTGTGGGGGTTCAAGGGGAAGCTGGGGCTGGCAGGCTTGGTCCAGAATGTTGGTCAAAGTCTAAGCTCTCTCTTATAAGCAACAGATGCTAACAGAGCAGGGAAGTGACACAATCAGCTTTGTATTTTGGTACACCTCTTCTGGTGGCTCTGTCAACAGTGGGCTGAGAAGACTGGTGGCAGGGAGACCCACATGAGGCAAGCTGTGCCAAGCCTTGTCTGATCTGTGGCAGGGGCCGGCTGAATCCCGAGTTCCTCACTGAACCAAAACCATCACCAACAAGCTGATGCTGTCAATATCCAAGCTCAGAACCAACATCAGCTATCCTAAAACGTTTGCATTTAGTGTCAGCTTCATCGCTTGTAACTCTTCCTTTAGGAGTGACTATAATCATTTTCTGTTTGAACTGAATTATATTCAAGTGATAACCACTGTAGCTTATACCCCCTCTGAGGCTTGGATTGGATCATTTAGAATTTAAATAATAAGAAAGGAACAAGCTGACATGACAATAAGGTCACACTTCAGCCTCTTCTGAGCCAATACACAATTTGCTCTCAGTGAAACAGCCGAATATAATCAAATTAAATACAATTCCTATTACAAAAGAAGAAAAGACCAAGGCTGTTCCAATAAACCAATTCTCCCGCCTAGTTAAACTGCAAAACCTTCAGGAAAGGTTTTGAAAGCATGACCCATCAGTTCTAATTTTTAAAACTTATCCTTTCAGTCAAGACTAGAAAAAGGCCCATTCCAACTTTTATCTTTACTACAAAGTGCTGTTATCTTGGCCTGATGTCAGGAGCTCTATCTCTCTTTCTGCTGACAAGCAGAGACGAGAAAGATAAGATTGGAAACGAATCTCACTTCTCTGAGTAAATAAATAATCAATACTCATCTAAATGTAAATGAGAAGGTAGCCCCCTCTGATAACAGCACTCTTATCAGAGAGCCAATTTTCTTCAGACATTTGGCCTCAACCAAATCACCATCATTCAGCCCTGGCCTAATGGCAAAAAATCGTAACTAAATTGAACCGATCACCAGAGATCAACTAAGTTCGGGCCTGGCCACTTCAGGTTCAAATGTTTGGGAATGCAATTTTGCCCCCATTAACTTTCAATAGCAATGAAGAACAGACCAGTCGAGGGGGCAGTGTGGGCAATAAACAAAGCCCAGAGAGGGGCCAGGGGATGAGCCGGAGTGGGTTAAGTGTCCAAACAACACTGTAACTGGAGCGAACCCCCAAAACTGTGACTAAAGGCTGCTACCACAGGGTGGGAGATAGCATGCTTTCCTATTGTCAAAGGCTTGGTGGAAACTGAGAAGATATTTAAACTTTATTAAGCTTTATGAACGCAAAGGTAAATAAAGGGAAAAAAGAGATATTAAAAAGCTACAGAAGCTAAAAATAACCTAAAGGTTGGAATGATCAATTTCCTCCAACTAATTTGTATCTGACTTAGATCTGACCCAGCAGTGCTGCACTGACCTGATTTTACTGAAATAAGACGCCGTCTACAAGACAAATCGCTTTAAAACCACTGCACTGGGGTTTCCATTTCTTTGCTGCAAGACTCAATTCACTGCTGATGAGAGTATTGGGGAAATTATGACCATTATTGATAGGGCAGCAAAACCACTTTCACACAGTCGTCTTCACGTCGACAGAAAGCTTGCACTGGACCATTAATGAAGGTGTCAGCTAGAACCAGAAATTAAAGACAAAGGCTGGGGAAGGACTAATTTTTAGAGCACGCTAAGGATACTGGACACACAGAAGCAGCAGCCATCCATCCTCTGAGGAGTAACAGAGCCTAAACAAGCTCCCGCTGGGGACAAGGCAACTCTGCCTCCAAACCGGGGAAAAAAGGTGCTTCTTTTTGCCCGGCCCTGGAGTTCTGAGAGCATAAGCTTTCAACATTATTGGCTTTAAATCTTTCCCAGACAAAGGAGGACATGTCTGGTGTGAGACAGAACTATTCAAAGTGTAACCATCTTGATAGATCTGTTCTTGTTTTTTTGGGATCAGCAGTAATCTTATACTAGGATGTGTACATGACTACTTGTATGTCCCAGCCAAAAAATTCTTATGTATCCTGGCTCCTCTCGTACTTCTTCAGAGCAGTTCCTCAGAGCTAGGGGAGAGGCTGTCCGCCAGGGGACAGTAAGATCCCCAAGTAGAACCGAAACTCACTGTTCAAAACAAAAAGAGGCAAAAACAAAGTGTAACCCTCCCTGTTCTTGTTGTGAGCATCTCATCCTAGAAGGTGGACACGGGGTGGTTAATGTTTGAGTTTTGAGTTTAAAAGACTTGGGTTAAAATCTTGGCTCTTTTACAAAGGCTCTGTGACACTGGGCAAATTAGTTGGTCTAAACCTTCGTGGAGTAATTGCAAAGATTACACAGAACACAGTGGCTAGGATGTAATAAGCACTCAGCAAATGTCAGCTGTTATACTGCTATGCAAATTTAAACAAAATCATCAATTTGCTCTTTTAGAGTATAACAACACTGACAGACATTGAAGACTCTCCTGGCCTTTAACAAAGTCCTTTACCTTCATTAATTTTCTGAATCATAAAACTATGAGGCAGGCCCTATTCTAAGCCCATTTTACAGAGGAGGAAAACACACAGAGTGGTTAAGCCATGTGTCCAAAGTGAGGCCAGGAGGAGAATCCAGGTGTGTGAGTCCAGGCTGTGCTCTTAACCACACTGCTATGCTGTGTTCCAGGAAGAGCTTTCTACAATCTTCTTGAATTTGGGGTTAGAAAAAAAATTGTAAGGTTGAAAGAATTTATCAGTTCAGAAAGGAGTGAAGACAGTGGGTGGGAGACCAGGAGGAAGAGAGAGTGGACAGTGGGTCTCGAGGGGCTGAAACCGAGAGCCCCTCAGCCCTCATGTGGGCACCTATCTGCTGAGCGCTTAAAAGCGAGCGCCATCTGCGTACCCTGACTTTGCTGGGGGAGGGGGCCTCTTTCCAAGTTAAATGATTTACAGAGTTACTGCCTCAATCCACAGTTCTGAAAGTGTGATTTCTTTAGGGTTTAACTATACCCATTTCTAGTCTTGTTACAACTTTTTTATTGCGATAGAAAACATTTACTGGAAATATGTTACTGCTATTACCAGGTCATAAAATAAAAAGAAAAATAGTTTATGTATTGCCATCATTTCCAATCATCAATCAGAAAGTGCCAAGAGGAGGAAAGGAAAGGGCGTGCAGCTGAGATTTTCTTCTTTGTGTAGGAGAAAATGCAAGAGCACCATAATTCTTTGGAACAAATTTCTTCTTGAATACCCAGCCTCGCAGAAGGGCTCCTGAGAGGCGTCGGGAGGCACACCCTTGGGCAGCTCCCTCCTCTCTGCAGCCCTGTCCGACTCCCTGTCAGAATTAAGAAGCACTCTTTCATCGCCTCTTTGGGGTGGTGTTCCTCTCAGTGCCCGGGGCAGGCTGTATTAGAAGCACTGATATCTATCTGTCATTGTCCTCCTCCGCCCCCTTGCCCCCAGTCAGGGCACTCTGAAGATGAAGATGGGAACGATTTTTTAAAAATACAACTCAGGACTTCCAGTGGTCCAGTGATTACGACTCCATGCTTCCAATGCAGGCGGTGGAGGTTTGATCCCTGGTTGGAAACTAAGATCCCACATGCCTCAAAGTGCAGCCAAAAGAAGGAAAAAAAACAACAAAAAATTAAAACCCCAACTCTACTCCCAGAGCTCCAGCACAGCCAATGGGCTCTTTGTAGGTGCTCAGGGGTAGTGGTGGTTTCCTCTGTTAAACAGAACGACTGCAACAAGGCATGATTTAAAACTGAACCACCCTGACCCAACAAGGGCTTCCCGGGTGGCTTGGTGGTGAAGAACCCGCCTGCCAGTGCAGGACATGCAGGTTCAGTCCCTGGAGAAGGAAATGGCAACCCACTCCAGTATTCTTGCCTGCAGAATTCCATGGACAGAGGAGCCTGGTGGGCTAGAGTCCAAGGGGTCACCAAGAGTCGGATGTGACTGATAACACACACCAGTATTCTTGCCTGGGAAATCCCAAGGACAGAGGAGTGTCATGGGCTACAGTCAATGGGGTCGCAAAAGAGTTGGACATGACCGAGTAACATGAACAGTATGCAAAGGCAAAATGGTAGGATACTGAAAGAGGAAATCCCCAGGTCAGTAGGTGCCAAATATGCTACTGGAGATCAATGGAGAAATAACTCTAGAAAGAATGAAGGGATGGAGCCAAAGCAAAAACAACACCCAGCTGTGGATGTGACTGGTGATAGAAGCAAGGTCTGATGCTGTAAAGAGCAATATTGCATAGGAACCTGGAATGTCAGGTCCATGAATCAAGGCAAATTGGAAGTGGTCAAACAAGAGATGGCAACAGTGAACGTTGACATTTTAGGAATCAGCAAACTAAAATGGACTGGAATGGGTGAATTTAACTCAGATGACCATTGTATCTACTACTGCAGGCAGGAATCCCTCAGAAGAAATGGAGTAGCCATCATGGTCAACAAAAGAGTCCGAAATGCAGTACTTGGATGTAATCTCAAAAACGACAGAATGATCTCTGTTCATCTCCAAGGCAAGCCATTCAGTATCACGGTAATCCAAGTCTATGCCCCAACCAGTAATGCTGAAGCTGAAGTTGAACAGTTCTATAAAGACTTATAAGACCTTTTAGAACTAACACCCAAAAAAGATGTCCTTTTCATTATAGGGGACTGGAATGCAAAAGTAGGAAGTTAAGAAACACCTGAAGTAACAGGCAAATTTGGCCTTGGAATGCGGAATGAAGCAGGGCAAAGACTAATAGAGTTTTGCCAAGAAAATGCACTGGTCATAGCAAACACCCTCTTCCAACAACACAAGAGAAGACTCTATACATGGACATCACCAGATGGTCAACACCAAAATTAGATTGATTATATTCTATGCAGCCAAAGATGGAGAAGCTCTATACAGTCAACAAAAATAAGACCAGGAGCTGTGTGGCTCAGATCATGAACTCCTTATTACCAAATTCAGACTCAAATTGAAGAAAGTAGGGAAAACCGCTAGACCATTCAGGTATGACCTAAATCAAATCCCTTATGATAATACAGTAGAAGTGAGAAATAGATTTAAGGGCCTAGTTCTGATAGATAGAGTGCCTGATGAACTATGGAATGAAGTTTGTGACATTGTACAGGAGACAGGGATCAAGACCATCCCCATCGAAAAGAAATGCCAAAAAGCAAAATGGCTGTCTGGGGAGGCCTTACAATAGCTGTGAAAAGAAGAAAGGCGAAAAGCAAAGGACAAAAGGAAAGATATAAGCATCTGAATGCAGAGTTCCAAAGAACAGCAAGAAGAGATAAGAAAGCCTTCTTCAGCGATCAATGCAAAGAAATAGAAAATAGAGGAAAAGAACAGAATGGGAAAGACTGGAGATCTCTTCAAGAAAATTAGAGATACCAAGGGAACATTTCATGCAAAGATGGGCTTTGCATCTTTGCAAATGGTATGGACCTAACAGAAGCAGAAGATACTAAGAAGAGGTGGCAAGAATACACAGAAGAACTGTACAAAAAGATCTTCACGACCAAGATAATCATGAAGGTGTGATCACTCACCTAGAGCCATACATCCTGGAATGTGAAGTCAAGTGGGCCTTAGAAAGCATCACTACGAACAAAGCTAGTGGAGGTGATGAAATTCCAGTTGAGCTGTTACAAATTCTGAAAGATGATGCTGTGAAAGTGCTGCACTCAATATGTCAGCAAATTTGGAAAACTCAGCAGTGGCCACAGGATGGGAAAAGGCCAGTTTTCATTCCAATCCCAAAGAAAGGCAATGTCAAAGAATGCTCAAACTACCACACAATTGCACTCATCTCACATGCTTGTAAAGTAATGCTCAAAATTCTCCAAGCCAGGCTTTAGCAACACCTGAACCGTGAACTTCCAGATGTTCAGGCTGGTTTTAGAAAAGGCAGAGGAACCAGAGATCAAATTGCCAACATCTGCTGGATCATGGAAAAAGCAAGAGCGTTCCAGAAAAACATCTACTTCTGCTTTATTGACTATGCCAAAGCCTTTGACTGTGTGGATTACAATAAACTGTGGAAATTGTTCAACTGATGGGAATACCATACCACCTGACCTGCCTCTTGAGAAACCTGTGTGCAGGTCAGGAAGCAACAGTTAGAACTGGACATGGAACAACAGACTGGTTCCAAATAGGAAAAGGAGTATGTCAAGGCTGTATACTGTCACCCTGCTTATTTAACTTATATGGAGAGTACATCATGAGAAACGCTGGGCTGGAAGAAACACAAGCTGGAATCAAGATTGCCGGGAGAAATATCAATAACCTCAGATATGCAGATGACACCACCCTTATGGCAGAAAGTGAAGAGGAACTAAAAATCTCTTGATGAAGATGAAAGAGGAGAGTGAAAAAGTTGGTTTAAAGCTCAACATTCAGAAAACGAAGATCATGGCATCCGGTCTCATCACTTCATGGGAAATAGATGGGGAAACAGTGGAAACAGTGTCAGACTATTTTTTGGGACTCCAAAATCACTGCATATGGTGACTGCAGCCATGAAATTAAAAGACGCTTACTGCATGGAAGAAAAGTTATGACCAACCTAGACAGCATATTCAAAAGCAGAGACATTACTTTGCCAACTAAGGTCCGTCTAGTCAAGGCTATGGTTTTTCCAGTGGTCATGTATGGATGTGAGCATTGGACTGTGAAGAAGGCTGAGCACCGAAGAATTGATGCTTCTGAACTGTGGTGTTGGAGAAGAGTCTTGGGAGTCCCTTGGACTGCAAGGAGATTCAAGCAGTCCATTCTGAAGGAGATCAACCCTGGGATTTCTTTGGAAGGAATGATGCTAAAGCTGAAAGTCCAGTACTTTGGCCACCTCATGCAAAGAGTTGACTCATTGGAAAAGACTCTGATGCTGGGAGGGATTGGGGGCAGGAGAAGGGGACGACAGAGTATGAGATGGCTGGATGGCATCACTTACTTGATGGACATGAATCTGAGTGAACTCCGGGAGTTGGTGATGGACAAGGAGGCCTGGCGTGCTGCGATTCATGGGGTTGCAAAGAGTCGGACACGACTGAGAGACTGAACTGAACTGAGTGACTGAACAACAATGACCCTAAAGGAATCTAGCCTAAGAAACATGACTCCAAGCACATGATGATTTGTGTTCAAAGATGTTCCCTGTAGCACTGTTTTAATACTAAAAGTGCACACAATTTAAATATCCTCTAGTAGGAAACTAGAAAGTAAATACAGTATATCTGTATACTGGGATGTTAGGGAGCTGTTAAAAAAATTAAGCTTAAGTTAATAAGACATGGGAAGATTACTTTGATATATTACTAAATTTAAAAAGATACAGAAGGTATAGCACATGCTCCATTTTAATAAAGTAAAACTGCAGCTGCATACGTGCATTTACATATGAGAGGCGTTGGCGAGGCATCAGGAGGCACACCCTTGGGCTGCTCCTCTCCTCTCTGCAGCCCTGTCCGACTCCCTGTCAGAATTAAGAAGCGCTCTTTCATCGCCTGTGTGTGCATGCATGTTTGTTGATAACACATACACATACAAACATAATCTGGAAGGCTGTGAGTCAAACTGTTCTCACGGTTATTCTGTTAGAACTACATCAGGTGTAGGGTGAGGCAGTAGCCAAGGTGAAGCCTTTTGCTTTCTTTACAGATTTCTATCTCGTTTGGCTTTTTCACAGAGGGCATATATTAGTAATACTACTGTCATTAAAAATCCAATTTTAAAAAATGAGGTTGAATAACCTTAGTGATGATTCCAGCAGGACCAAACTAGGGACTGAGGCCCCTGGAGCCTCCCATCAGATGATGTGGGCTCAGTGGCCGCTGGAGAGCCAGGAACTAAAATGGCACAGAGCCTGTTTAGCATCTCCCGTGGTCCTAAGTCAAGCCATGGAGAGGGCCCCAGAGGTTTCTGGAGCTGCTCAAAGCAGCTGGGCAGCAAAGGTGAAGATGAATGAAGCATCTGAGGCTGCCTACTATGCCCAGAGAACACTCTCAAAGAGAGCCAATGACCACAGACCGAGGGTCACACTGCCCACCCCATGCCTGCCCTGTCCTCCTCGTGGATTCCAGACAGTATTGTGGAAAACCAGCAGGGATCCCATATTGTCTGTCTGGCCTATTCAACCCCCTCCTGGGGCAGTCCTGATGCCTTCCTCAGCTCAGGCTTTGAGAAGAGGTGGGTAGGGTGAAGGTCTGATCTGAATCCTGCTCTAGGCTCAACTGTGTCTGTGTGTGTGTTTGTCCATCCAGGGGTTCCCTGACCCCCAAACCATTTGAGAGAGTGTGGTGTAACCGCTGTAAGCCAGACTGCTTGGGTTTGAATTTTCAGCTTCACCACTTATTAGCTGTGTGACCCTGAGCAATTTACCTAACCTTTCTGTGCCTGACTTTCACATCTGTAGAAGGGGATAACAACAAGGATCCACTAAGTCACATGCCCTGATTGCCGCTTCTGCTTTCCAAGCAGCACTCGGAGAGACAGAGAGAGAAGCGGGTGTTTCTAGCTCTCCAGAAGGGGCTGCAACCTCTAGGTCTGCCACACTGGTCTCATTTCCCTCTTCTCCACCTCCCACCTAATGACATAATAATCTAGAAATATCCTCTAAAACTGGGCCGTTTCAGCCCACTGTGCCTCTGTCTGGAATGACCTCTACGTTATTCTTCCAGCACTCATGCTCTCCTGCTTGAGGAGTCAAAGTTCTGCCCAGGTGCCACTACCTGACTTCTCCGTGAGGCTCATTCTAAAAAGATCTCTGAGTGGGCCTGTCTCTCATACTTTCCACACGCCCGTTGGCTGAGGGGAGCACATTTCCACGGTCCTGAATTCCCAGGATGGCTGAGGCACCAGGATGGTTGTACTTGACGATGAACCTGAAGCTCAGCCGGCCTGCCCACCATCCAAAACCATCTGACTTGAAGCTCCACCTCCACCGGACTCCAAACATCCCCTTTGGATGGAGCCTCCCAGCAGTGCCCCAAATCTGAATGGGTTTCCTGGGGATGGATGGAGCTAGAGTGGATAAAGCTGAGCCACTTGGCTGCTTTGGATACTGGCTGGAGAATAGAAGACTACCACTGATCCAGGCCAGTCCTACCTCTCAGTCAGTCTGTTCCCTCATCCAGGCCCGTCTTCTCTAGCCACAGCAACTGTGTCTGAACATCAGAAAGAGAAGAGGGAAGGCCTGGACAACCTAAAAACGTCAGAACATGGAAAAGGCTGGAAGCCACTGGAGAGCAGCCTTCCACACATCAGTTCGGGCAGGGAGGGTGGTGCAGGGCCAGACCCTCTCCCATCCTGAGACGTCCTAGAGTCCATAATCTGTCCCCACCCAGCTGGTGTGGGTGTACTTCCTTTTGGAGAAAGGAGGCCAGATGTTACTTGTAAAAAAAGAAATATTTTTTCTTCCTTCAAATCCAGATATCACTTGTTAGAGAGAATGGAAACCTTTAACACTGTCCCTTAGCGTCCAATTTTTCAACCAAATCTGTTTCTCTTAACTCAAGTCACTGTGACATTACCAAATTTTACATACAGTTATCTGTTGCTCTGTAAAGAAATACAGATGGTTTTGTGGAAATAAACAGTCATTTATTTTAAACAATTGTAAAATAGTTTATGGAAACCAGTGGGGTAATGCATTCAAATAAATGCCAAAACTGGTTGATGGGGAGCCAGAGTGCTAAAGCACACTGCTGAGGAATCCGGCTGTGGGGAACGGACAGTAAATCCAGAGTGACAGAGTCTCCGTGACGGCAAAGGCTTCTGACATTCAGTCCAGTACTCAAAACCCACAGCAGCTCAAACCCATTTTCCTTAACACAGCCTTGACAGCCAGTGAAATTAGTGAATTTAGTCACAAGCACCTAAGAACAAAGACAAAAGAGACAAACAAAAAGGAGACTTCATTTGTCTGCAGCCTTTTCTGAGCCATATAAAAGCAGGGGCTCCAACCTGCGTCCATGGAGAGCACGCTAAGGGCCAACTGTTCTCATTACCAGATGCTGCTATGATACAGTGGAATCTGGGGCTTCACACTCAAATCTGCTTACACGAGAGACTGGCTTGGGTAAATAACACCCTCTCTGAACCCCAGTCTGCTCCTCTGTAACACGAGGTTAATAGCTGCACGCACCTGACAGGCTGTTAAGCAGACACAGTGAAGCCCCTGGAGTGACGGTGTCAAGAACTGGTGCTCATGGCCCTGGTGGAAGGGGCTCTAGCCCCGGGAGGGACAGCAGGCTGCAGGTTTTCTCAGGGGTCTCCACCAACTCCCCCAAGGAAGCGCCACTGACAGTGGATGGCTTGGGCTTGCCTTTTGTGGGAAGGGAGAGAACTCTGAGCACTTTTTTGCTTCTAATTTTATAAGACAATTACCTGTAAACTCATTAACCTTCCCTTCTCAAACCTTTTCCTCGTAACTGGGTTTCCAATGATGATCCCATGAGCCTCCCAGTGAATTAACTCAGTTGTTTGTTGAACATTTACTAAATTCCTACCACATGCCACGCCCTGGGCTAGACACGACAGACGGAAAGGTGAAGAAGACTGATTCTGGCCTTTGAGGGTCTGGCACAGTGAACGAAGCCCCTCAAGTTTGGAGTACTTCTCATTTAGCTGTCCTCCTTGTTGCTGACATTAGGTCAGCCCCAAGTTCCACAGACTATCCACTCACCAAGTCTTCCTGGCACGCTTATCACCCAGCCCAAAGGATGGTCTCCCAAGCTGCCTCCAATGATCCATTTACCCTACCTTTTCATTAGAGGGTGCCTTCTGCAGTCAAACTCTGAAGGTTATCACTTCCATGCTTAAAATCCTTTTCAGGGGTGGGATGAATTGTGAGATTGGCACTGACATACACAAGCTATCATGTGTAAAGTAGCTAGCTAGTGGGAACCTCGGAGAAGGCAATGGCACCCGCTCCAGTACTCTTGCCTGGAAAATCCCATGAACGGAGGAGCCTGGTAGGCTGCAGTCCATGGAGTCGCTGAGAGTTAGACACGACTGAACGACTTCACTTTCACTTTTCACTTTCATGCATTGGAGAAGGAAATGGCAACCCACTCCAGTGTTCCTGCCTGGAGAATCCCAGGGATGGGGGAGCCTGGTGGGCTCTGTAGGGTCTATAGGATCACACAGAGTCGGACACGAATGAAGCGACTCAGCAGCAGCAGCAGCAGTGGGAAGCTGCTGTGGAGCACAGGGAGCTCAGCTCGGTGTTCTGTAATTACCTAGATGGGTAGGATGGGGGTGAGTGGGAAGCAGGTTGAAGAGGGTGAGGACATATGTGTTCACACAGCCGATTCACTTTGTTGTACATTAGAAACTGACACACTACTGTAAAGCAACTATTAATAAACTCCAATTAAAAAAAAAATTCTTTCACAAGCTCCCCATGGCCCACTCCTCAGCCTACTCTCCAAACCGTGTATCCACCTGAATTTCTTGTTCTTCCATGTTCTCTGTGATCCAGCCAAACGCGTCTCCTCACCACCTGATGCACACACTTCATGGTCCCCCCATCTACGCTGGGCCGGGCCACTCCCTTCACCCATGCTGTCTGTCAACTACCCCCACCCTGACCCCGCCACTACGGTTAGCCCCCACGTATAACCTAGGCTCTACAATGGGACAAGTTGTACCACTTCACACCTCTGGGCTCTGCTCTAGGCCAAGAGTTTTGCAATCCCAGGCCAAAGTGCAAAATCAAGACTTCCTTTCTTCTCATCTAGTGTTGGACTTCCTGTCTCACTCAAGTAACTCACTGCTCTTGATCTTGGCCCAGGCCTGGTCCCACCAGGTTCTCAGTGTGCCTCTCTGAAAATCCTGCTTGCCTTGATGCTACCCACCTGCCAGAATTTCCCTGTTCATACATTACACATTTAATTTATCTCAATTCAATCACACGTGCTTGACAAAAATGAGAGGAAAAAGACAGGGGAGACATGACCAAGATGATACTTGAAACTGTCTGGAGAATTCTACTTGCTGTGACCCAATGGGGAGTGAGTGTGAGGCAACAGTCTTATTTATCTTGGCAACTACTGGACTTGGTAAATGTGTGATGAGTGACTAAATGAATTAATTGGGTAGATGGTGGTGTCTCAGTTCTCTAGTTCCCTTACAGTGTGAGCCTCTTTCTGTGCCAAATTTGACTTTAGTATTTAAATACATGTACTTTTAGTTTTCATCTGTTCTAATGCTAGAGAGAAAAGCTAGTTGGATTTCAACTCAATGGAAAACCACAGAATACTGGCCTTTGACAGGAGTTTTCCAGAATCTCTTTCCTAGAGGTCATCTGACAGTAGGGTTTTGCTTTCTTGTTGCCGCCGCAGCTCAACTCTGTTAGGACAGGACCTGCGCTGCTGTCCGTGGGCTCTGAGCATCATGCGCCCTGGCCGAGGCTGCCTGTGGCTCCCCCTCAGTCGCGCAGTCCTTGGGTACTGACCACCCATTTACCCTGCTCGCTGTTTTGGGGAGCCAGATCCTTCAGAGGTGGGCTTCATCTGCCAATCCAGTTCCTCTCTGCCTGTCCCCCCTTCCTCTAACCACCTCTGTACCAACCAGGGCTGTGCTTTAAGTCAGGACACAAGCCTTTAGGAAGCACTTTTCTTATTGCTAGTATCCTGTCTGGATCCATAATACCCAAGTGGGCTCTTGTCTCAGTATCTTCCATTAGATGGGTAAGACCTTAACGGCAGGGGTCAAATGCCAGCTCCACCAAGCTTTAAGATCTTGGGACACACACACACACGACTACTACTCAGTCGTAAAAAAAGATGAAACCCTGCCATCTGCAACAACATGAATGGGCTTTGAGGGTATCATGCTAAGTGAAATAAGTTGGCCAGAAAAAGACAAATACTGTACGATTTCACTCATACGTGGAATTTAAAAACAAACATAAAATAACAAAGTAAATTAAAAAACCAAATAAAAACATACAGATACAGAGAACAGAACAGGAGCTACCAGAGGGGAAGTGGGGGTGGGGAGGGCAAAACAGGTAAAGAGGATCAATTCTATGGTGATGAATGGAAACAAAATTTTTGGTGGTGAGCTTGCTGTACTGTACACAAAAGAAGAAATATAATGTACTCAAACTCATAAAATGTTATAAATGAATGTTACCTTGCTAAAAAAAAAAGACCTTGGGAAAATTACTCAAGGACTGTAAATACTGTTTCTTCATCTCTAAACTGGAGATAATGGTAATTATTAACTCATGAGGTTGTTTTACAGATTAAATGAAATAATAATGTATATAAAGCACTGAGCCTGGCACATAGTAAGTGCTCAAAAAATGGCAACTATTTATTTCTACATTAATACAATTTTGCACACTTTACCATGTTCACCTCTGAAGCCATCAAACAGGTAGGAAGCTGTTTTACTTTAAGCCAACTGTGACTTATAACCTAAGATGTTAAAATATGCTCCTGCTTGTGGTAAATACACAAAACAAAAAGGTGAAAGCAATGGAAAGAATGGCAGTAGAGGAGTCGTGGCTGCCAGCCATTTTCCTTTCTGGGAGGTTTCCCTTTGTTAGATCTATTATCTGGGAGCTGGCTGCCCCGCTGGTTCTCCATTTGCCTTGCTAATAACAGTAAATCCAGCAGCTTCCTGCGGCAGCTCCTGTCTCCTTCAGCTGACTCTGAGACCAATCAGCGTTTCCTCTCTGCTAATGTCAGATGTTCCCTGGGAAGTCTCGCTGAAGACAAAATTTATGACAAAAGTTTCTCCAGCTCTTAACCCTTCTGCATATCCAGCCCCAGAGGCAGAGTGCTCCAGAGGAATGCCAGGTCATTCTTACATGTGCAGGCCTATGTTCTCACTGACGCTGTGCTGCTCTGACAAGGGGCCTTGGACCCCTGGAAAAGTGCAAGCGAGCAGCTGGGCAGACAGATGCACACGTTCTGGGCCATACCTAACGTGGACTAAATTTGAGCTGGGTTCCTTAGCAGCTAGAGTCTCTACCAAACCAAGACTCGAAGCAGTCATACACATAAAAAAACATGAGCTATCACAAAATTCTGAGTATGACTGGGTCTCATAACAGTGAAACTGAAGGGAAGGGACAGGGCTAATATTTACTGAGTAATGACATAATAACAGCTAAGTCCTTGGTGTTTGATATGGATCTCTATAGAATTCTCTAAACAATCCGTGAAGAAAATACTATTAATATTCTGATTTATAGATGAGGAAGGGCTTCCCAGGTGGCTCAGTGGGTAGAGAATCTGCCTACAATGCAGGAGATGCAAGAGGTGTGGGGTTTGATACCTGGGTTGGGAAGATCCTCTGAAGGAGGGAATGGCAAGCCACTCCAGTATTCTTGCCTGGACCATCTCATGGACAGAGAAGTCCAGAGGGTTACAGTCTATAGGGTTGCAAAAAGAGTCAGACACGACTGAAGTGACTGAGCATGCAAGCACAGATGAAAATGAAGTTGAGCAGGAGTGGAACCAGGGAGATATTTCTAGAACCCAAGGATTAAGCTTTTCAGTTAAGGCTGCTAACAAGCAGCCTGTGATCTAGCTGGGACCTTATTTTATTAAAGATCAAAGTAAGGCAAGAAACTCAAGAGTGGGAGATGTTCTCACGGTCACCCAACTCGCAGTGGCGGCAAGCTTTAAGCCAGTAAGGAAGGCCTGCTTCTGCTCGGTAGCAGCCACAGCCTGAAAGCAATCCTCCCAAGGGCTGCGGAGGAGGAGAGTGTGCAGCTTCAGGCTCTGGGAAGACAGCGGGTGGCACTCCATAGTCTCTTCGGCTGGAGAGGGAACAACGGCTGGGAGGCCCCAGCTCGCTGGCGAAGGCAGCAGGTGAGCAGCAGCCCTGCCAGGCCCTTACAGACCTCATGTTCCTGGCACAGAAGAAGGGTCTCATCACAGGGTTTTCAATGTAAGGATGTAACTGGGACAGCTACATTCTAGCTCAATGGGCCTTTCTATGACCTCTCTGCCACCTCTCCACAGAAGTTAGACGACAGACTTAAACAGATTCGTAGATCCAGTAAACTCATTTTTGTCTCGATTTAAAAAAAAAAAGGAAAAAACAGTCCAAATGAACATGTGACAGCTGTTTGGGACTCCAGTGTTATGGAAAAGCAGCTGTTTTCATTTATATTTGAGGTATTAGTCACTCTTAGAATGGGACAGAGTAACCCAGCTAATAGTTTGTGCTTTAACCTACGGAAAATACAGGTCACAGAGACAAGATGTTGGCAAAATCACAGTGTAAGTTACACTTATATAACGTTTTGGTCTTAAAAGGTTTGGAGATGCAACTATTTAATAACGATGTTCTCACAGAAAACTGACATCCAACACAATGAAATGGACGGTGGCTTTTGGGAAACAGGAAATTTCCAATTAGAGAAAGTCCACATAAGTAAGAGACAGAAAGAGAAAGCTTTGTAAGCTGTAGAATTCCAAAGTCTTTTTTTCTTTTTACAAATTTTAAAAACTACTCTTACTCTTATCAAAGTAACCTATATCTACAGTTTTATAATTCTAATACTACAAGTTCTATAACAAAAAGCAGTTAATTCCCTGCCCATCACTGAGTCCGTCCTTAGAGGCAGTCAGCTTAAATGTTATTTCTTCTGGTACTCACTTTTATATTCCTTTTTAGCATTCCTATCCAGTTGTTTTAGACATTATTACAAGTATCAGATGGTGCCTCTTAATGGCCGCTAGGGAAGATGAAGATTTAGTGTGTGGTCTCTTTCCCTCCCCTCTTTGGAAGCATCTTTGTTTTGTTCTATTTTATTTTCTTGTGATACAGCGTAGGCAGTAACCTCCTCCTCCCTACTTGATCATCAATACTTAAAAAAATGACTTTCTGGCATACTCCTCTGGCTCCCGCAGGACTCATTAGAGATCCAAGTGAGTAAGGAAACCTGGCAGGCGACACTAATTTCAGCTGATGTGCGCTGCGTTTCATTTTTAGGATATTTACATTGTTCATTCAATGATCTGATTCTTGAAGGAAGTCTTACCTCCAATAGTCAAAGTGCACTGAGTCCAGTCCTAAATAGGAAATGAGCAGCCTTGGGCCTGGGCTGGAGGGAGAGCAGCAGCTGTGGGCCGTAGACGGGCTCTCACTGCTTCTCCTTAGTTCATTCCACAACCCACGTTAGCTACCAACTGTGGGCCACCTATGGTGCTGCTGAGGTCTGGTGCTGGTAAACCAAAAGGAACCCATTCTTCTGCATGAAGGGCCTCCATTTGACTCCAGTGAAAGCTCATTGCCCCCATCCTAAACCCTCTCCCAAAGGAAAGGAAAGGAGGGTTCTCATCCTTTGCCTTGGTAGGGACTCTCCAACATCTGGCAAGATCGACATTATTAGGAACCCTTGATGCTAGGCTGAGTGGCCGAGGGTCAGTGACTCTCTAGCAGTTCCAAGGCTGAGATATGGCCGGTGTCTCTCAGTTTCCATTGTGGACCTGAATGGGTCCCTCAGTGCTCATGAATTCACTCAGCCCCTGCTATCCTGTACACTTCTTCCTGCACCAGAGAGTGGTGATGGTAGCCAATTAGGAGGTGCATGGAAATGACCTACTGAAATGGAAAGGCCGAGGTAATGCCCTATCTTGAGGGTGAGATGCACTCCCTTCAAATGACAAACCTGGCTCTCACAGAAGCCCTTTTTGTCAGAAAGTGGGCAGACTAAAGGCTGGAAGACAGACTCTCCATCAGAGGCATCTTGTTGGCTTGCTTACTTTTTATTGGCCGTCTCCCCATTGGGACGAGAGCTCTCGAGGAAGAGGCCGGGTCATTCTTTTCCAATGCCTGCAACGCAGCAGAGATTCCATCAACATTTATTGAGTGATGAGTCTGGTGTGGAACACACTGTGCTCAAGGGGTCTGAAGGACCCTTGGGATTTTTCAGACTTAAGTCACACTTTGTCTTAATTTCATCCTAATTCACACTGTTCTATTAAACACAGTATGCCAAGAACAAAGGGTGGGGGAACTGGGGTTATGATTTGATATTTCTATAATGATGTGGTGACAGTTTAAGGGAAGATTGAGGAGTTCCAACAGACCACCTCGTATCTCTTGCAGCACTTGAGTTTTAATCACATCTTACTGTCTTTCTGTTGGAAAAACTGGTTTGCTGGCACAGTAGAGTCTCTGCAACTCGCCGACTGGCCTGCTGTGATCAGGAGCTAGGGAGGAGTAGGCGGCAACACGTCCTCCTCAGACTTGCTTCCCAGTGCCACTCCTGATGTCTTCTGACTGTAAGTCATCTTTGTCTCTGGGCAACACGGTAAGGTAAACACCCTCACTGAAGACTATTTTTCTGTAAATATTTAGAGCTTCTGCAGAAAGCCCAGTATTTGTGGCTTTACTCAAAATGAAAAGCTTGTTATGGAAAGTAGCTACTGAAGCTGTGAACTCTGTCTATCAGATGGCTTATGGGGAAAGAGCAGGTCCGCAGTCAGGCCTCCGAAAGCTGTGAGGAAGGAGTAGTGTCTCAGGTCCCTGGCTGGTCTTGGAGAAGTCTTCTGTGGAGGGGCAACTGTTCTAAAGTGATGGGTTTTTCAGGTGGCTAAATTCAGTCTTGGTAGAGGAAGAGTTTTCCTTGCAGCTCCTAACAGGATAAATATACTAATGGCATGCCCCAAGAAAGAGGGCTTTCAGCAGAAGCAAGGGGGGCTTTCTACTTCCTCTGGGGAAGATCAAGACTCTTGGTGGGGGAAATTAAGGGGCAGAGGCAGCACCCCAAACTTCTCTGTCTGTAGTCATTCACTCAAAAATCATATTGGTATTTAATTCTGTTTCCTCTTCTAAATGTTTTCTGAGAAGAAGCAATAGCCTTTGTGAGCTACTCACTGTTAATACAGGAGCTTTTAAAAGTCACTTGTAAACATGTTTGATACAGGCAACAATGGTTTGTTCACTTTGTCTCTAGAATCTTTGTTGGAGTAAATAAAATTTGCTGATATAAGCTACATGACAAATGGGCCCTGATCATTAAGCCACCTTGATATATATCGTTTGGGTTTTGTTAGTCAAAAACAATTAGAGTTGACGCTCTGGGTCAAGTTTTCTCCTTGTTCCATGTAAAGGGTGCTTCCGGCAGATCCACATCCAAACAAATTCAAAGACTGGTTCTTTAACAGGGTACAAGCTCTCTATAAACTTAATTTACTGGAAAAACAAAAGCACAGGTAAAGGCCAAGTCCTATGGGTAGGAAAGAAATCACAACCTAAAAGCCAGGTTTTACGGTATGCCTAGTGTGGCTGTGGCCAGGGGGACAGAGGCGGTGACACTCACTGAATGGATCCTATAGACTGAGTGCTTTACATGCATTTAGTCAAAACACCAATACCCTGCAAGGTGGACAGGACTGCCCCTACTGACAGAAGGGATAACTGAGGCAGACAGGTTTGACTTGCCTACCTTCATAGCTGGTATGAAAGGTACAGCTGGGATGGGGACTTGGGCTGGGCTGGTTCCACAACCTACGCCCCTTCCACGAATCATGCTGTCATCAGCTTTCATCAGCTGAAGCTGGGAAGAAAGTACCCTGCCCCCACTGAGCTGGGAACCCTGTCACCTCTGCCAGGAAGGACAGCATCGTGGTTAGGAGCCCAAACTTGGATTCAAGCCCCAGCTCCCAGCTTACCGGTGACCTAGGACCAGTCCTGCAGCTCCTCTGAGCTTTAGCTTTCTCATTTGTAAAACAAAAGTAACAACCAAATTCAAATACTTGTTTTAAGGTTAGTTGAAATGATCTTTTTAAAAAGTGGTAGACTGCCTGGCAAAGTTTGAACATTTAATGGATGGTAGCAATTCTTATTACATTCATAACTCCACATGCTACTTAAAACTAGAGGTCAATGGAAAGAAACTGTGACCTCAAAGGTATCATTTAACATGTGAAGTAATGAGAGATAAAGCATCCTACAAAAAGAATATTAGTGTTTTCTATGCCATGAGGATGTAGATTTGCAAGTTCAGAAATTTATGTCAGTATGGGCAGAATTTAAATCATATATTTTTACATTTTAATGAGTTCTTTCCTATTTTCTTATGAACATTTTTTAAAACCACAAAAATTAAAAGAAAGTTACACTGAAAATCTAGGTAACCAAAACCTAGATCCTACAATTAACACCTTACTGTATTGGCTTTATCATATATCTATTCCTCAGTCCATCTTTTTTTAAAAAGTGTATTTCAAAGTAAGGAACAGATGTCAGTACAGTTATGCCTGAGTACTTCAGTGTGATTAACAGTAACTGGTTTTCAACATTTGTTTAAGAATCTTTTTAATATTTTGGTAAAATTTACATACAATGAAATATATATTTTACAAGTACTATTTGATAGTTTTGGCAAATGCATACACCTGTGATACCAGCTCCTGTCAATACCTTTACTCCAGAAAGCTCCCTCATCTGCACTGCATTTTAAGTGTTCTTGAGAAACTGTGGTACAGGAAAAAAAATGGGCTCAAGAATTAAGGGGTCTAGGTTCATATTTCACCTACTTTACTTATTAGTAACACACATGAGTATGCACACATAAACATACACGATATGCACGCACACAGCTTCAGTTTTCTCTATCACAGCAAGGAGATAATGCCCATAGCACAAGACTTCTGTAAAGGTCAAATACAAAAATATCAGAATACTGTTCAGTAAGTGTAAACAAAGGTTACTTTCTCTCCATCCCTTCTTTCCTGCTCCTCCCCGTTTCTGAGTATGTTATCTTCAAAAAGAAAACGGTAAGGACAAACAAAAACAAAAACAAAAACCCCACAGTTAAATGAGAGATGAGGGAAAAAGGCAGCTCTCTGCATAGGCAGTCTTCTCCCAATTTATCCACTCTGACTTCAGCTAATTAAACATCTGTCTCAACCATCTCCTCAGTGAATTAGTCATCCCCACTTTGTGACACTGATTGTTGGTTGCAGCCTTTTCCTCACTTGCCACCATTCCCAGAAACTTCTAGGAGTTTACTCACCAGGCACATGGCAAGGAATGATGCAGGGCCCCCATTAACCCCCCTGCAGTTGCCCTTGGTGCTGGTGCTGTTCATAAAGCTGCCAGACGCATCCTGCAACGTGCCTCCCCAAATTACACCTCTTAAGGGGTGACAGCTTTTTTTGTCTACATTTCTGATTTCCAGTATGATGCATTTTCTAAGAACTGTGTATTAAGTACCAAACTAAAACTATTTAACCAAAAATCTGTTTTTGAAACTAGGTTTGATAACAAAGCAAGCAGGTAACAACAAAAGGTATCAAATAAGGTGAAGTGTGAATTACCAGCTAGTTCTCTCTAAAGACAAGAAAAAAAAAAAAAAAAAGATTTGCTGGTGAACAAATGGCCAGGTGGCAACAAGCAAAATGGCCTGGCCTGGATGCATGCCTCTCTCTACATATGGGGGTGTGTGTGCACGTGCACATCTGTGTGGGCAAGAAAGAGGTAGGTGGGGTGGGAAGAATTGTATCTAAACTATGGGGGCATTTCTTAACAACAGTTTTCTGAAATTAGACTTCCTCTCAATCCTTCTTCCCACTAAAACAGTTAACTGACATAAGAACGATCTTTTAGAAGATAAGTGACTAATAAAAACTTTAAAAATGCTTAATTATGTTAGAAATCTAGAAATGGAAATTAAAACTACCTATTAACTGCCAACCATCAGCTTGGCAAAAGTTCAAGACTGACGACATCCAGTGCTGGAACAAGGTGAGGAAAGAGGCGCTCCCACGTACTCTGGGAGTGTCAAAGGATGGGTAGATGCTTTGAGGGGAAGTTTGTTTTTCTCAACATTTTAAATAAACCTCTGACAAACACTCCCATGTTTAAAATCTAGCAAAAATGTGAAATGAATATTCCTACAAGATTGCTCACTGCATGTTTTTTTAATACTTAAAATTTGGAAATCATCGAAATGGCCATCAATGGAGAGTTACGTTAAATGAATTTAACTAAAAGATAAAAATGCAGTGGTCACTCTAACACAGAAAAATGCTTAAGACACAACATTGAGTTAAAAAGAAAAAAAGCAAAATCATATCCGTTACAAGGTGTTATTTTTAAATGACATGGATACATTTTTCATGAGTTCACTTAACAAACTTTTTCGGTGTCCTCTATTTGACAGGCATTCTGCTAGATGTTAGGTATTCAGTGATTTAAAGAAAAATAGAAAACAGGGTCCTTCCCACATGAAACTTACAGCCTATACGTATACCTACATGTGAAGTGAATAAAAACCAAATGGTTCACAACAAAGAAGAAACCTTCACTTTTTACTTCACACACCTCCAAAAGTTAGAATTTTGTTTTCAACCAGTATTTAATTTTATTTTAAAAAGACCGCAACTTTTTAAAAGCCTATCTTCTGCCACCACCTTGTTTAAATATTAAGCCAGGAGACATGGTGGCAGCGCCAAGCTTTTTCAGTTCTCCCTAAACTGTGCGTTCAGCTTGAATAAGAAATGAGACTTTACTGCGGTGTCCACCCTCTGCCTCCTGAACTGAGCACCACCCACTATCTCCACACCCGGCGCCTGTTGGACAGAAGTCCTCTAGAGCCTCCTGTTCCGTGTCCTCAAATCCATTTGTATTACAATAGCACGTTTTCTAAAGGAAATTCTGACTATATTGCTCTCCTTCCAATGATTCATCTTTGCCATCATAATAAAATTCAAATTCAGCACAGTTCACGAACATGGTCTGGTCCCAAACGACCATTCGAGCCGAATCACACCATCCTCCCAGCGCCTCCTACTCCACCACGCTACTGTACTGAGCCACCTGTGGCTTTCAGAAGCACAAAGGGCTCTTACTTTGTTCTTCCTGCTGAAGAGCTCACTCTCAACCCTCCTCACCTGGCCAGTTTCTACTCACCTTCCGGTTTCAGCTGGAGTATTTGCTTATGATAGTCCTCTCTGACTCCTTGACACTGGACCAGGGCTCCCCTTCCACTGTTTCCACCCAGATTCTGTGTCTGTTTCCATTCAGTGCTTGCATGGCATTGGGAAGGCCTGGTTCTCTCCCCAACTAAACACTAAGTGACTGGAGGGTAAGGACCAGTTCTTGGGTTCCGTGAAATCCCTGGTGTCTAGACAGTGCCTTCGGCATAACTGCCCCCCAATAAATCAATGGACTTCTAGTTTTGAGCAGAAGTAGAAGCCTGGCCTGATCGGCCCTGGCCCTGCCTAGCAGCTTATCCTCTGCCCCATCCCTGCTTGAGAAATTTGGAATATTGTGACTATGCCTCAGAATACTCCTGCCTGGCATGCTTTTCTCTCTTATCCATCTGGCAAAGTCCTAGTTAATCTTCAAAGCAAAGCTGTCAAATGGCTTCCTCCGGAGCGTCTTTCCTCAGGCCCTGCCTCTCTTTTCTGCTGCTTTGGTAGCACATGTTCTGTGGTTTAGAGCCTCTTCTGTTGAGCCTGTTTCTGCATCGGGTTTTCTACCTGATTTCTCACACGGTGACAGGAATGGAGCAAGCAGCACTGGGTGATGATCACTACACTAAGCAGGGGATCTCAGAGCCATCCGGAGCTTTCAGACACACAAGGCCTTCTGTACGGTACCCCTGATTCATCCTCTCAGGATGTTACAGCTCAGGAAAGGAAAGCTCAGAAAGGTAAGTACATGATGACACATTCGGTTTTCTTACTCTAAAAATACATTTTAAAACATTTAAAAACCCAGGATACAGCTTACAACCCATATGTACATTTAATATAGTAGTATTTCTTTTTTTCCCGAAGTGCTATTATTAAATTAGTGGGGCTTCAGAATTAGTCCCTAGTGGGTCCTGGGAAAGGTCCCTGACTCCAGAATGCATGCGACCCCCTCTACCCTCCCAGAGCTTGTTGGAAGTCTTTGTCTTTTCTCTTCCTTTCGTTTTTTTTCCCCCCGTTTAATCTAATCCATGCCCGTGACTGCCCCAGATGGGGTGAATGAATAGATTTTGTGATGGAAAAGGAACTTCTGAAAGATTAGCAACTAGCAGGAAGAGTAAATGCTGGTCAAACATAGTTTTGGCGAATGATACATTTCGAGTTTTTCTGATGTGGCAGCTGCAAGAGCTCATAACACCCTTCTAAAATAATTGGGTCTCTAAAGTGGTTCCAAAAGATTTTTGCTTGACATAAATTCTCTAAATTTCCAGGCTTTCTGGATAAAATAGTCGACTGCAATGCCATCTTTAACGTGCTCTGCTCTATACTCAAGAAGATCCATCAGGAGCCACAGAGCACTCCAGACAGGGGGGCTCAGGTGAGATGAAACCACGAGATAAAGAGGCAGAGAAAGGCGGCAGGGGGAAGATTTAACTCCAAGCTCCTTGCAGGGGCCACTTCTGACTTGTAAGCATCTTGGCAGTCCACATTTACTGTATCATTTTCCCACTGGGTCACAGGACGCCAAGCATCAGGTCTTTCTTTCTTACTCAGCTCCCACACGTGAGTGACATCTGCATGATCACTCTTTTAGGAGGAGAAGTTTTCTGCAGAAATTACTGCCCTTTTGACAACATTTAAACAGTCCCATTTACCTTTTCTTTCTCCTTTTTAAAAGGGGGATTATTTGCTACCACATAAGGAAAGTACTTGTCTGTGTTTCTGGCTGGCAAACTACTTCCACAGAAGGAAGTTGAACTGGGTTTTTCTGTCTTTACAGTTACACGAGAAGCAGGACTCTGTTCAGTTTTACAGCCAGAAGATTCTTTAGCTTAGGAGAGTGTTAAAAACCCTACTCCATCGAAAACATATGGGCTTCCCTTTTCCATAGGGCAGCTCAGGACAGGTGTATGTTGCTTTAAGAAAGCTAGATATAAAACATTAAAACTGACACCAATACAGATAAACTGTGCAATTACAAAAAGAATTCTTGGCTTTATATCCAGATTCACCACAGGGTTCCTTTAAATGCTGCACTTCCCTGGTGCATTTAGATCTTAGAATCAGTGAACATTTCTGTTTACAGAATTTTAAGTTTGTTCTCCCATTAGGGTTCTAATAAGCAACATGGTGCAATAAAAAGAGTACAGGCTTTGAGGTCAAAAATGTCTGGGCTCCGATTTAAGATTCTGTCATTTGCTTACTAGGGAAATTTGGGTAACTTTAACTTCTCTAAGAACTGAGGAAAGGGGGGCTGAGAGAGGAAAGTGTATGATTACACATATAGTTATCAAAGCTCCTTATTTCTAAGATGCACATTTCCCCTACTTTTTATCATTTTTAAAGTCTCATCTATAAAATAGGCACAATAAAGATCTCCCATCTAAGGGTGTTGTGCAGATTAAACAAGATGCTGTAAGTACATAAAGGCACTCAATAAATCAGCCCTAACCCTGCTAGAGTAGATCCTGGGGAAGGAGCAGTTTTTCCCCAACACACAAATCCCTTTAAAACATTCTTAACAGTAGTATTGTATATAAATGTCTAGGCCTATCTGGTCTGAAAGTAAGGCCTCTCATGTGACGTTGCGGGGAGAAAGTCAGAGACCAACCCAGGTGCTGCGGGCCTATTCCAGCAGGTCTGCATTAGGTTACAGGCTGTGAGTCCACATCTCGGCTTCCTGGGCTCTGGGCCTGATCTGTGCTTCTCTGTCATACTGCAACCATCAACTCTGTACTGCTTTCCAGCTCTTTCCTCTGTACGTCCCATTCCCTCTTTGGGCCTCCGTGTATTTCACAGTGGTTAGAAGTTTGGATTTTATTCAGAACGCAACTGGAAGTCATTGAAGGGTTTGGAGCAAATACGATCTGATTTATATTTTTAAAAAACCTCTCTGCTGCTTTGTAGGCAAGAGACTGGAGGGGCCAAGAAAGAGCAGAGGCAGGAAAAAGCAGGCTGGTTCAACTGTCCAGGTGAGGTCTCGGTGATCTGGACTCATTCAATGAAGATGGAAAAGACTGAATTTAGGATATATTCTGGAGGTAAAACAAGGAAAGACTCGCTTATGTTTAAGATGATGTATGAAGCTAGCACAGGGAAGAATTCAATGATAATTTTCACTACAATTTTTTTGAGGAGAGCAGAAAGTTAACTAACGGCAAGTGATGTTGCTCAGTCGTGTCCGACTCTTTGCAACCCCATGGACTGTAGCCTATTGGGCTCCTCCGTCCATGGGATTTTCCAGGCAAGAGTGCTGGAGTGGATTGCCATTTCCTTCTCCAGGGGATCTTCCCAACCCAGGAATCGAACCCGGGTCTCCCGCATTGCAGGCAGATGCTTTACCGTCTGAGCCACCAGTAAACAGAAATGTTCTTTTTATATTAAAGCAGTATGCCTTTAACAGCCAAGGCTTTGAAAGACAATGCCCTTCTCCAACTCTTCACTGCTTCAATGTGAAGGTCACAATTCAAATGTCAGTTTCTCTGAGAGGAACTTCCTGACCATCCTAGGAAAAGCAGTGAGTACCTCTGCATCTCAACTTCTAGCTCTCAGCCCCTTCCACTTACTCTCCCTAAGCCCCTCTTCAGCAAGGGCCCTACAGATCTGCTTCACCTCTGTCTCCCTGCCCCCAGCACAGGTCTGACCCAGGAGAGGACATGAGGAGTCAATGTACACACAGCTACAAATCCAGTACGGATATTTACATTTTACATGAATTTTTAAGATAAAACTTGAGAATCCAATGATGTCATCACTGGCTGTCCCTCAGACCAGAACCCCACACAGCCTGCGTAAGATGTTCACTCGCCTCTCTGCTCCTCGTGGTACTTTAGGGAATAGTGCTTGAGAAGTCCTAGACTAGACTATCCCCTTGGTGACATTCTAGGGGTCAAGTGAAAACACAGTAAGTTAGCAATTAACAGTGTTGTCTGTGCCTCCGAATGGAGAAGTTAAGAGGGAGTTCACTTGACATAGCTAACATTTCTCTCTCAAATTCTAGGTGAAATTTTGTATGAGAAAAGTAGCAATGAGTGCCATAAGTCTTGTTAACAATATTACAAGAACTTTTCAAAAGGATCTTCAGACTAATAAAAAATTGTCTTTCACATTAAAAGGCAAGAATGGCACGGGGGAAGGAAAAAAGTTAATATGCTTCTGGTTCAATCTTTCAGCAAATGATAATGAAGAACACCTCCAAATAGAGCCAGAAAACTATTCTGCTTAGAAAAACCTACTTCAAAGCCTTCTCTCTGTGTAGATCCAGAGATACTTATATTTCTGCATCAATATTAAAACTGAATTTGTATCTACCTTCATTTCTCAATTGCCTCTGTCATACCCAACATTACACTTTAGGAGACTGGTAATAATATTTCAAACAACAACAAAATACTAAGAAGCTCATTACTGACTTTGAGGATGAACCTGATAAAAGGAGAACTTGATGAACTAAATAAAGCTTTTACTCACTAAATAATAGGTCCGTATTTTTTATTGATTAAATAAAGGGATCTGATAGGCTATTCTTCATTATGTCAAAAACATATCCACCCAACTTAGAGTTAGTAAAGAAGTTTCTGCTAATCTTTCTAAAACCACATTATTCATTTACAATTTTCTTAAACAGCAGGGATTTTTCTGCTAATGTAGGTAGATTCCAAATGTCAAGTAGGTCAGTAATAAAATGAAAAGCCAGAGAATCTAAAAGAGACATTTAAAAATGGGCCTTAGCAGAGAACTGACTGGAACACACTGTGAAAAGATTACTATAAGTTCAGTACATGAATATTAATAGCAAAACCCTGCAGTGTTCATAAATAGTTATGACTTGATGAAATAATTACAAATAATGCAAGTCAAAATTTTAGATCAGTTACAAGTGTCTGTAATGATATTTTATCCCTAAAAAGCAAAAATATTTTATAATAAAACCCTAAAGGTTTCCATTGACAAAGCTATTTACCTAAACAAAGAAGAATTCTTTTGCTCAAATATCTACCATCTTCTCAATTTCAATAAAAGAAAATTGGTGAGGGAATGCTAGAGGGAAGGGCAGCAGAGTATTTAAACACTAGGATGGTCATTAAGCCCACAGCCTGATTTAATAAAGAAATAGTTTAAGTTTTCAATTTCTTATCATTAAACAGAGTTGTATGGTCAGTTGGAAAAAACACATGAGAGATGTTAAAGGTCTGTGAGGAAGCAGCCCAAGTTCACTGTCAGCCCAGCAAAGGAATTCTGAAATCCTGGTCTAGTACAACTAACCACTAATGCACAAATAGTGTGAGAACTCGACCCCACGTGGAACATGTTGTCTAATCTTAAGTGGCATTTCTCCCTTCTCACTTAAGTTAAATAAGAGTAGCAGAGACAAATATTATTCTGTGCTCAATCCGGTGAAAGCTTTTTGAAGAGAGGGCTGAGCCAGACAGCAGGCAGGGCAGGCACCTTCTTGCAAAGACTGAGCAGGTCCCTGTGGGAGAGGCTTAGGAAGGGCAGAATAAGGGTCTCTAACCTGGCATTTCCTGCCACCAAGTTCATGATTAAGTTAGGTGTCAGGATGGGTAAGTAACAAGTATTTCATAGTCAACTGTGAGCACTAACAGACTTTTTTTTAAAGTAGATGTACTTGTGTTTCTCTCTATGACAGGAGGATTTTCCTCTTCATTAATCCCCTCCAAAACAAGTCCACTACACAATACAAAGTTCAAAGACACAGAACATACCCTGCCTTTATCGAGCTAACCTTAAATAAACATCCAGTTTCCAAATTGGAGATCCTTCTATTTCCTGAGACCAGATTTAACAAAGCAACAGAAAGAGGTTCTTATTTTTAAAAGCCTTTTGGATCAGGAAAATGGACAGTAATCTATGTAAATGCATCAATCTCAATGGACTTCTCTAGTATGAAAAGGAATAAATAATGCAGATCACTGTCCTTCAGAAAGTAAGTCCACACTCTTCACCAGTGACACGGCAAAGATTCTGATGGCAACAGCAGGCTTGTGTGCACAAAGGTGAACATAAATAAATGTGTGTATGATAACCGTGGTTGCTAGAGATGGACACAGATAAACAGGTCTGGAATTGGACAGGGAAGCTGAAGACAGAGGGAAAGACACTGGTTCAGCTTATGGCAGTGAGTTCATGAGCTTTCATGATCTAAAAAAATCTGCAACAGCAGAATTTCTATTAAGAAGGTGAAAAAAGTTCTTGGGCAATTCAGAATAAAGCTATCTTAGAATATAATAAATATGTCATAAACTAGTATACAAAAAATTTAGGAACAAAAACAAGAGGAAAAGACCAGGATTCTAAAGGCAGATAAATGCTCATTTAACATTTGTAAATAACTGAAGCTGTTTAAACGCTATCAGATTGGCACCTAGAACCCCCAAATATCTACCTTCCCCTGGGAAGGAGAGGCTATGCCTCTTCAATCATTTCTTAAATGCAAAGAGGTTTGACCCCCACGCAACGGATAAAAGTCACCCAAAAATGAACAAAAGAGGTGTTTGGAAAAACCAGAACACCATTCATCCCAGCTAACGACTTGTTCATTATGAGTGATGATGGATAAAGACTTCTCATGCTGAGATGAAATCAAGATTTATATGCATTGTTTCCTCTCCCAACTTGTGGGAAGATCATCATCATTTAATTCTATCTCTGCGGCCAGTGATGGGCATCCAGAGAGCTGGTTATCAAACGGCGCAGTCAGCTGGCAAAAGCCGAAACGTGCAGTTGGCACATCTGGACGGAGCCGCCACAGCCGAGGGTGAACAATGACTCCTGGCAAGCATCCAAATTGCTTGCAGACGCTAGCAGGTCTCATCTACAACCGCCCCTACCAGCATCTCTCTCTCTCTCTCTTTTTTATGAGAATCAGATTTTCATTGCTCCATTCAATTGCTCTCCTCTGCCATTTTTTACAGCTCTTATCGTTCCCCTGGAATATGGCCTTGAGACAGCTCATCCGTGTCCTTCACTGTGTTATCTCTTCTAACTTTTATTAAAACTTCAGCTTTCATCTTAAGATAGCTAATTAAATCTGGAACAGATTATATTCTTCCCCTTAAAAGGAACGCAAAACTATTTTCTTCAACCTGAGCCATGCTTTTTGCCCTTTCTGAAACATAAGACAAAGGTGTTTAAGAAGTCTCATTTGTTTACAAAACACAGATATTTGACATGTCACAGATAGGCAGATTTATACTAAAGTTGGCTACGGTATGATAGACCTTTGAGCCATTTCTCAAAATATTTCTCAATACTAGGAATACTTTCTTTTCTTGTACTGTTTAAATATTACAGCTAATACCACGAGTTTATTTTCTGTATAAAGTTGGGTAATGAGAAATTAGTGATTAACAGCTACTTTTGTGTAAGTGATTTCTTTAAAAAAGCCTGGATCTTTTTTTTTTTACAGTTGCTCTCATTTGGTAAAAATGAAAAAATGCTTTATTCCATACCCCAAATACTAGCAACCAGAAGTTTCCTCCATGGAAAATTATGTGAAAACATGAAATTAAAA
Organism: Nanger dama; assembly: GCA_917880005.1. Lineage (NCBI taxonomy): Eukaryota > Metazoa > Chordata > Mammalia > Artiodactyla > Bovidae > Nanger > Nanger dama. Next base: position 10,651,052 of record CAKJTW010000018.1, on the reverse strand, counting down.
GCAGTTTTTCTACCTAGCTTTATACCAACCAACAGTTAGCTCAAGTAGCTTTGTCTTAATCTATCACAAATTAATGAAGAAGCTTCCACAAGTGACATGAACACAATATTCTCACATATGCCACTGACCCAATTCCTTCTTTGGACCCAAGGGCAGCTTAAAAATCACTTCCTGCTGTACATTTGCTAACTGAACCTAGCAATGATATCTGAACCAATCCAGCCAGCCATCAAACACCCACCTACATGCACACCCCACGTCCAGCATTTTTAACTAAGTGTTAAGCTTCTACTGCCAGGATGTGATTTAACTGTCCCACCTGAAATTTTCTGGGATCCTTTTCTTCGCTTCACTGCCTTTAGCAAGATTTCTTTCATGGTGACCTTTGTGTTGTCCACCTGAATAAGGGAGAATCCATGAGCAGCATTTCTGCAGGAAAAGACAAATATTAAATCATCACCAGTATTCAGCCAAAGGGATGTGAACACAGTCTTCACTGAGTTTAAGTATTAATAAGTGTACACTGAAGTGTCAACTATTAAAAAATGGGTTATATACCTACTTCTAATGAGAGAGAGAGAAAAGCATTCTAATATGAACAGTTTCAAGTGAAAGAGAGGGCAGAATTAGGGAAGATTTTTCTGTTTATCTTAAAATGAATCCAATTGGTCTGTGTGGGCTACTAGCAAATTCCTATAGCAAGGACTAACAAATGACACACTTGCCTTGTGTCAGCAGGGGTCACTGCAGGCAGACACCACCATCATATTAAAGCTCAAGGAGCCCGAGGGAAGTGGAGGGTGCATGCATGTGTGCTCACGTACTCACTCGTGTCCAGCTCTCTGCACCCCTATGGACAGTCGCCTGTCAGGCTCCTCTGTCTATGGGATTTTCCAGGTAAGAATACTGGAGTGGATAGATCCTTCTCCAGAAGATCTTCCTGACCCTGGGATTTAACCTGTGTCTCCTGTATCTCCTGCATTCGCAGAGGGATTCTTTACCACTGGGCCACCTGGGAAGCCTGGGCTTCCCTGGTGGCTCAGACAGTAAAGAATCTGCCTGCAATGTAGGAGACTCAGGTTTGATCCCTGGGTCGGGAAGATCCTCTGGATAAGGGACTGGCTATCCACTCCAGTATTCTCGCCTGGAGAATCCCATAGACAGAGGAGCCTGAGGTCTACTGTCCATAGGTTGCAAAGAGCAGAACACAACTAAGTGACTAGCACTTTCACCTGGGAAATCCAATGTGGGGGGCACAGGGGTGGATAAGATAGCCCAAAGCAATTCAGAATAAGGAAAACAAAGACTTCTCCTAGTTGGCAAACAAATAAATAAAGAAGCATTAATTAAAAAAAAAAAAAAAAAAAACCACAGTCTGTGTATACTTCAGTAGTCATGTTTTAATCTACTTAATCCCAGAAGGTCAAGTAAAATATTAGCTGGAGTAAATAATTACAAGAGACAATAATAACACTACTTATAAGCTTCCAGCCAATCACACTTGGGGTGCAAAGGTCATCTAGACAGGAAAAAACTGGTAAGGAACAAGTACTCTTGAAAAAGAAACCCATCCCTGGGTGAAATATAACTTCACTAAGACCGTTAATTGCAAGAGCAAGTATCACAAACACTACTCACTATGCTTGGGCACAGAAACAAAACAGGCCAATTCCAAGCAGCTCATGTAACAAATGGGACCCAAGTTTCCAACTATGGAACATGGGAATTGCCACAAGGAGTTTGGTTGCCTTCCCACTTCCCCACCAAGAATCTCAAAACGGAACACAGCCAAAAACATGGCAGAACTTCATACTGACAAGAAATTGGAAAGAAAAGCCAAGCCCCAAGCTAAGCCACGGAAAAGCTTCCCAATGGTAGGACAGGCTGGGAAGGGGCCTTCAACCCAGCTTGGAACCAACCAAGTGGCTGGCTTTCCACGGGGGATGGGAGCTGATCTCAAAACCAAGGACCCAATTTGCTTCCCTAATACAAAGACATCTCCACCCCCTTCCCTCTCCATACGGCTTGCTGTTTAATCCTTGACATTCCATTTGTTAAAAAGCAAAAGCCGATGCTGGTCTAGCCAGCACGATCATCCATTTTAACTTGGTCAAGTTCTTGCTATCGAACAGCAGGCCTGAGAACTGTCAAGCTAATTTTACTGAACACTCTGTTACTGAATCATGCCTGAGCCCAGGCCGTTCTTTACCTCAGAAGCTGGACCCCATCCCAGAACAATTTTTAAAAGTTTATTTTACTGATCAAAGCAAAATAAGAAATAGCTCTTTTTTTTTAAACTATATTTAGGGAGCGATGTAGTAAGTGATACTTTGGCAAGAGTTCTGAAATGTAAAGTGCCTGGTGCATTTATAAACTTGCGGGTATTTGCTCTGGCGCCAGGCCAGTGTGTGTTTGGAACAAATGCCAATCGTCCGCGTTCAGACCTGCCTTCCCCTGCTTTCGCCTCGGAAGTCAGTATGCGCTCCATCTGTGACAATATGTCGGGCGATGGATGAGGAGGACCTAAAAGGGAACACCAGTTCTTGGGTACTGCAAACTAGTCTTGGGCTGAATCTTGCGAACTTCCAGCTGCTCCAGGTTTCACCTCCACTCTTGTAGATTTCGGCTGGCTTGTAAATTGCTCATGGTTCTCGCCTAATCTGCTGCTGGCTGATAGCATTATTTCATAACCATATGTTTATCTTTTCAGCAAAGGCAGACTAAAAGCTCGAAAGGAGGCCTTGTGTTGGGACTAACTTCCATAAATTAAAAGTGTCCTTTTAAAAGATTTTTGAACGGAGGAAAATCCCTCGTCTGTATTTTTCTGTCATTTTACCAAAACGTACCTGGGTGACAAGGTTAAAGCAGGCAGAGGAAATCCCTGACGCTTATCATCCACCGGCATTGCTGATAAATTGCGTGGTGGGGGAATAAAGGATTACCTTCTGTATTTTTTCATTACACTTTTCTTTTGTTACAGAATACATAAATCCATTGTGGCACAATGTAATATGTATCACCATGCTACACCTGCGGACGCTTCCGAGCGGCTGCCATGTCTGTGCAGTCAGGAATGATAAGTGAACCACCCGTGAATGTTAACGATAGTGATCATTCTGAGGTAACTCGGCTCTCCATCTTCCTTTACAGCCTCCGCGCTGCAGCCAGGGTAGCAGGGTTCATGAGAGGAAAATGAAAACAACAGTGGAGGGAAGGGGCAGGCTCTGCGCAGAATGTGCCTTCTCAAGTGTGCGGGCTCTCGCTCAGGGGCTCAGTAGCGGCGAAAACTAGCACCTTTTAAAGGAGAAAGAGGTTGTGACCCCTGCGTCGTGCATGCTCAGCTGGACTTAATGAAAGCTTCCTTGGGTCAGCCTTGCACTCCACTTGCTCCTCTCCTGCCAGACAGAATGCAAACCTTGGATCCTGTCCCAAGTCTATGGGACTTAAAATGTTTCTAAGACACCAAGGGGACTGGATTGAGATGCTTCTTAGAATCCATGGAGGTGCAACTGTTATGTGGTGCTCCCATTTAATAAATGGATATGGAGGCTTGCTACCACAATTTTCAGCTTGACTTCCAAACAGTCTGGGTTTTATGCCTCATTTCTTCATATCCAGGGTTTTTATGGGCTTTCTAAAATGTCTATTGAAATACATCCTTTAAAGCTGCCTTTATTTAATGTTGGGCACTGGGTCTGAGACGGAGGAGAGGATGATCTCGGAGGGAAATGTGTGCAGCAGGAAGGAAGGTGCCAGCCCTGCCTCCCTTCCTCCCAGCACTGCGTTCCAGTCTCAGGGTTGTGACCTGTGCTGGGGATGACTCGGCCTTGGACAGACAGGTGGGTAGATGGACAGACGGATGGGTTACGAACCCACTCTCAGCTCAGAAACTGCTTCTCCCTCATGGACAGATGGCTTCTCTTCTGCCCGTGCAGGGCATTCTAGGGGTGGGCACTGAACAGAAGCAGCTGCCCTTCCACGGCCCCCTGGACTGCCGGTGATGGGTTCAGGACAAGGTGCCACCTCAGGGAGCTGACTGAATGCTGCCAGGAATGCTTCAGTCAGTTCCAACTTAGGCCCTGTCAAGTCTCGTAACCACTGAAAAAAACGAATGGGCATTTTAAAAAGATTACTCACTTGAGGAATTCAGCTCTGTCCCAGTGCAAAGCCACCTGGTTACCAGAGGGATGTTTTTATACCTGCATTAGCCTGACGCAAGCGTTTCTGCACTAGAAGTTAACCTAGAGGTGGTGGGGGACAGAGAAGAGGTAGGGGCACAGGTCTTTATCCAAGAAGCTCAGATTCCACTCAGAGGGGCAGAGCTGGGATCAGAACGCAGGTTGGAAGGCAACATATTGCAGAGGAAAATGCATGGGCTGGGAGTTCAGTACCCTTTGGTTCAAATCCTGGCTCCATGGCTAACTGAAATTTCATCTTAACACGTGGGAACCTCAGCTGTGTTCAGGAAATGAGGAGGCCACATGCCTACAGAATTGTCAGAAGGATAAAAGAGACAACAAACGCAGAGCATCTGGAACTAAGGCTGGCAAACAGTAGGAGCTTACAGTGTTCTTTCTTGCATGTTCCCAAGTCTTCACCCCAAGAAAAGAGGCCCCATTCAGCCCGTCTCCCCTAAACTCCCAGCAGACAGTGCTTATTTGGGGGATGGATCTCAATTCTTATAACTGATAACACAGTTTCATTACAATGTGCAATCTGCTGGGCATGGTGGCAGCACTGGGATCTCATCAGTACAGAGCTTCCCAAGCAATGAAATCCCCTGAAGCTCAAAGAAGGGTACCCTGGGCTCCGGTTTCAAGGTTTTCCTTTTTAAGAGAATAAACCGGAGAAGTAGGTATGTTCCACCTCAGCTTAACTCCGCTTTGGATGGGGTTGGTGGAAGTCAAAAATCATGGTGACAAGGTAGAGAAATCCAGTGAGATTTATTAAGAGCATCTGGATCTGCAGACCCAGATAAGAGGTTATTAGTCAACAAATACAACAATAATAGTAGCATCTACTACTTACTGAGCATGTAGTCTGTGCCAGGTGCTGTGGCAGGCCTTTCAGATCTGTATTAACTTATTCTACCCTAAAATAAACACCACTGTTATATCCATTTTGCCAAAACTGAGGCTGGAAACATTAGGGAACCTACCTGAGGTAAGTCATCTATTCAAGACACTATTTTGGATTCAGAGATCAACAATATGGTCCCTAACCCAAGTATTAGTAGCACAGTCCAGCAGGAGAGAAAGACAAAGAAATAAAGAAAGAATTACAGTTCTGTGTGATCAGCACAGAGATGAAGGCAAACTCAGAATGCTGCCAAAACACAAAGGTATTTAACCCAGCAGATAGAGGTGGGGGTGCATCAGAGAAGCTTCTTAGTGGAGCTATCTCAAAACATAGTTGTTTATCTCTACATCATACTGAAAAAATGGTGGCAACACCAGAAGGCAGTGGAGCACAGTAAGTTATAGAATAGAACCTGCTTTGGAGTCTAAGCTCTGCCTTCCTTGGGTAAATGATATAATCTCCCTAACTTAAAGTTTTCTCATCTACAAAAGAGGATAATTCTCAGACTATAACATTGTTTTCAGGGCTAAATCCCGGGCTGGCCAAAACATTCATTCAGGTTTTTCCATAACAGCTTACTTCTAAATACTTATCATAAAAAATACTTAATAAGCAATAGACAGTACAACTATTGGGCTTCCCATGTGATGCCAGTGGTAAGGAACCCCCCTGCCAACTCAGGAGATGTAAGAGACCTGGTTTCGATCCCTGGGACGGGAAGATCCCCTGGAGAAGGAAACAGCAACCCACTCCAGTACTCTTGCCTGGAAAATCCCATGGGTGGAGGAGCCTGGAGGGCTACAGTTCATGGGGTTGCAAAGAGTTGGACGTGACTGAAGTGACTTAGGACACAAAATACCACTATCAGCTTTTCTTTGTACAAAGAAGTGATATATATAATGATGAGAAAGTGACAATAGTTGACATTTATTGAATATGGATTTTGTTCATTTAGTCCTCCCAGGAAAGGTCGGTGCTATCATCAGTCTCATTTATAATGGAGGAAATTGAGGTCTGGTGAGTCTGAGACAAGTGCCTGGAGTTGCGCAGTTACCAAGTGGAGAAACCAGAACTTGAAGCCAGGTTTGCCAGACCCCAAAGCCTGTGTTTTAAACCTCCCTATAGCCAAGGGAGTTTGGGGAACTCAGGGGAAAAAGAGACTTCCAGGGAACATATCTTCCAGATTAGAACCACTGACCAGTCTATGGTGAAGGTCAACTTCCACTGCAACAAATTCAGTTTGACTGTAGATGTCCCAACTCTCAGACTCAGCGTGCGACCTACAAGACCCCTTTCTGAAAGCCCCTGGAGAAGGTCCTGGTTTCCTGAGCCACAGCCTCAGTTTGTGGAAGTGGGACAAGGCTGACAGGATCAGTGCCCTCTCCTCTAGCCCTGACCAGTTCATAATCCCGATGAAGACGCAATCCTTTGGTTGCCAGCCTGCTTTGGTCCCAATTTCATGCATGTTCATTCTCGAGCACTTCAAGGTAGAAAATGAAAATATATGAGTGGGAGAAAGCCTTGTAATAATTGCAGCATGCCTGCTTTAAAGCAAGTCCTTCGGGTATATTATTTTATCCATAAAGAGAGTTTACACTAGTGTGAATGCCACATTTTGGTTCCCCTTGCATTGACAAAAATATTTTTTTAAGATCAAAGTGTATGGTGTGCCTATGTGATGTTTGACATTGGACAAAGTACTCTTTTTCAAAACAGACATTTTCCAAAAACATAACTCACTAGACTAATGGGCAGTGAGAAGCCAAAATGACTGCCCCTCCGCCTTCTCCTTGTGTGTCTTTGCCAGAGTCCTTGGGACTTGCCAAATCTGGTCATGCCTGCTTAGCTTGCTCGACTGATTGTGCCAGAAAAGAAAATAAGACACAGATGTATTTGAGCTCTTTGAGATGCCAGTAAGAGAGACAGCTAATGGCTTCATTTCGACCCTCCCCTTCCAGCTGGGCACAGGTGGGGGATAATGAGGTCCCTCTCCTAATCAAACTCAATTATTTACTACTCTATATAACCGCAAAGACATTCACATTCAGTTCAGAATATAAAACACACCATGGGCTACTTCCAACCACTGCCACTGGGTATTTATAACAAATTCAAGTGGCTAACAGTTTGCCTTGGCAGGAGTTTAAGTGTGTAAAGTTTTGCAAACTGTTTCTGTTCAGATATGTCCTGCTGAAATGGGGTCCCAGGCGGGGGTCCACAACTGTCAGGTCAGTGAACTGCATAACATCTGAGAATGTATTCACCACGCAGTGCAGACAGGATCTGGAAATCAAACGCTTCGTTCTACTGCAACCTTCTGAGAAAGCATCACGGTTTTTTCAACAGCAAGACTGACATTGTATTAATAAACATTACAAGTCACTAGCCTGACATGTACATAGCAGCAGCTGACAGACTCCAACATAAGCTGAGGGGAGAACAGAGGAAATCAAAATGAGACATAGTAACTAAACATGGCCAAAGCCGGTGGATCATGAAACAAATCACATTAATGTCAGAAACCTGAGTCCCAAACTTTTAAGATTCATAGCAACTGAAGCAACAATCCGGTATAATTTTTGGATACCAGAGTAACTTGATGGTTATCTAAAATATGGGCTCTTATTGTAGGAACAAAGCTATCCTGGCACCGTTTCAACAGACAGACATTCCAGGGAGCAAAACATACATATTTAGCTTGTCTGACCTTTAAATTCTTAGACGTATGTAATTAATGCTTTCCATCTTTATTACTTGCTCCAATATTCCTGTCACTTTAAACAGACACAAAGAAAAATCTTTTCTTTTCTCTAGACAGTAGCTGTTGCCAAAAGGAAATCAAGTCAGATTTACAAATACAAAATTAAACAGGCTGCATATGTTACATTTCCATACATGAGGACAATCTGGACAATGAAAATGTTTGCTAATACAACAGAATGAAAAGAAACAACACACAGTTGGTCCTCTATGACTCAAGCAAACAATAAATAACCAGGATAATTTACAGACATATTGTCAGGCCTGATTACAAAGAACAGAGGCATCTTTTTTTTTTTAAATTCCCTGCCCTATTTTAGCCCTGCTCCTTACCAAACTGTCTGACCTTGGGTAACTCCTTGTCTCTGATCCTCAGCTTATACAGGTGAGTTGCTTTTAAGGAATAAATGAGATAACGGGCTATGAGGGGCACCAAACTGAGTGTGCAAAAATGCTCATCCCTCCTCACCCCCACCACCTCTTCTCCAAACTATCAAGGCAATATCACATAAGAGCAGGTGAGTTTTCAAATTAATGATATCTTTTCATAAAGGTCTGGTCACTTGGGGTATACTATAAAGAAGTATACTAAAACCACCAAGACCCTTTTTGAAAAGCCCTGATACAGAAAGAACAATGAATCTAGGGCATACCTCCTGAAAAAGCAGCTAACCTTTCTCTTTATGCAGACAAGAGAAGCCACAGCCATCTTTGGGAGCCCTCTGGGCCACATCGCCCAAGGCAGCCCAGCTTCTGGTACAAGGCTCTCCAACACTGACCCAGTGGTCCATTTCCCAAACAGCAAAATCCTAACTGCATTCTATATGCTCTGCAGCTTTTGGTTAAAACAGCCCCTTTCCCATATCCACCTGATATATTAAACACTGAAAGTAAAACACATATGAAAGTGAAAGTGTTAGTCACTCAGTCATGTCTGACTCTCTGTGACCTCATGGACTGTATCCCACCAGGCTCCTCTGTCTATGGAATTCTCCAGATAAGAATACCGGAGTGGGTTGCCATGCCCTTCTCCAAGGGATCTTCCCGACTCAGGGATCAAACCCAGGTCTCCTGCATTCCAGGCAGATTCTTTACGAACTGAGCCATCAGAGAAGCCCAAGTAAAACACATATATAGGCAGGGTGATTTAATGAACTGACTTCTGATTTAGGAGGATTCTGTTTAATCGTTTTTGATTTTTCTTCCCTTAACGCTCTTCTTCCCCACCCAGAGTAGGATGCCAGTGTGAAATAACAATGTCAACAGAGGTAATGCAATGACACCACACACATTGCTTTTGTCATCGCCATTTTTTAAACTCAATTCAGTGTCACAAATTCTGATAGAATTAGCCTATGCTGGGGCTAACTGTGCTTCCCTGGTGGCTCAGGTGGTAAAGAATCTGCCTGAAATGTAGGAGATCCGTGTTTGATCCCTGGGTCAGGAAGATCCCCAGGACAAAGGAATGGCAATCCACTCCAGTATTCTTGCCTGGAGAATCCCATGAACAGAGGAGCCTGGCGGGCTACAGTCTATGGGGTTGCAAAGAGTCAGACACAACTGAGCAACTGACACTTTGACTTTTGGGGGATGGGAAGAGATGGACAACGCAAGTTCCTCTCCTGTCCACTCCTCGTCTGACCTGTCCAATGGCCTAGCAGGCCTTGGCTTGGTCATTGCTGGTAAGGAGCACTTCTTCGGATGCTGAAAATCAGCTGAGATCTAGCCCTCAACTAGCATTAGGGGTCACTTCACCCAGCTCTCTGTCCCCTACTTCTCCCTTCCCATACCTCTGACAGTCAACTTTAGTGCTTAGGCTCAGAGAAGCTAGCTGTCAGCAAGTTAGGGACTCCTGTTTATATATATATTGGCTCTGTTCAAAATCAATCAAGAACAATGGATACCTTAGAAATCCGCTTGCTGATCTGGTAAAGGAGGCAGTGTTCACTAACAGGCTCCTAATTTGTACTTCGTTAAGAGTAATCCATTCTCCTTCCCCTAATGACAACTCTATTTCCAGGGGCTTCCTGGGGCCCAAGCGCCTGGGAGGAAAAGACCAGTGTAGCCTCAACTCAGTAAGAATACCCACCTCCACACTCTTTTTCACAGAACGCTTTTCCAATTAGGGATTCATTTAAGTTAACTAACTCCTCTTTTAAATGTAAATCATTATATAATATAATAAGTCATTATCCTTGCACGATGGAACAAGGAGAAATTTGAAACTTTCTTTTATATGAAGAAACATATTTTCTAATTTTTCTATACTGGACATGAATTAATTGTGTAATAAAAAATAACCCAAAGAAAAGTTAGACTCCATCTCCACCTTAGGGTGAATTATTCAGACTGACAAATCTCTGATAAAAATAACAAATTGTAACCATGTAGTACTTCCTACATACCAGGGCCTGAGCTGGCCCCCAAAGTCAACAGATGCATTCACAGGCTCTCTTGAGTTTCAGAATTTAAAAATTGTGCTTTTAGTTCAATGAAAATCATGTATGTATGATTTTCACTGAAAAGCAAAAGTTATACAGATAGATGTATATAGTGACTTAAACAGCGATTGAGAGATAAAGATATAGGCCACTCCCAGTTTTCCATTCTCCATCCATCTGGGGGAGCCTCGAGTCATTGCTTGGAAGAGAAATACCTGGAAGAGCCCCTTAACCTTCAATCAGACAGAGGTGAACAAGAAATAAGGGATTGTTCCTGACCCGGGGACTGAACTCATGTCTCTTACATCACCTCCACTGGCAGGCGGGTTCTTTACCACTAGTACCCCCTGGGAAGCCAAAACATACAAAGGCAGAGTCAACCAATCAAGGCCACACTCACTCATTTATGTATTTGTCTATGGTCACCTTCACACTACCACAGCAGAACTGAGTTACAGAGACTGTATGGCCTGCAAGCCTAAAATATTTACCATCTCATCCTTTAGTTTGCCAGCATGTGGGATAAGCTGGTAAGATTTGGGAGACTGTTCCAGCAGCTATTTAACATCAATAACAGAGGCATAAAGCTAAATGGCAGTGCAAGCTGCACGCAAAAACTTAGAGTAGAGAAAGTGATGGGAGAAGTGTACACAAGGCTCTTTATGGAGCAGACTTGCTCATCTCTGAAGAATTCGTGTTCTGTGTGTACAAGTCTCACTATGCACAGGATCAGTCAGGCAGAGAGGCCATCTACAGAAATACTGATTAACAGCAGCAGAAAGTAAGGTGATGCATCACCCTGGTTCACCCAGGATGGAGTAGGGAGCTCTTGGACTTAGAACTTCTCATTTTAAAACAGGGAAAGTCATCTCTTTGGTGGTTAGGATTCTAGGCTTTCATTACCATGGCCTAGGTTCAATCCCTGGTTGGGGAACTGAGGTCTCACAAGATACATGGCATGGCTGAAATAAATAAATAAAAAAAAACAGAGTAGTCCTGAGCAGGACTGGCATAAGCTGGGTATCCTAGCAGAAATGTTCTTTATTCTTCCATTAAAAAGCATTTAAAATTGGGGAGGTGTGCACTGTAAGTCAACTGATCCATTAAAATAATGGACTAATACCTAAAAATACATTCACTGCTTAAAAGGACAAATAATAATATGATAATCTGATGTTTCTTATGAAAATCAAAAATTCAAGTTGACAAGTAAAACATTTAACACCCATTAAACCCAACATCAGTGATTTAATTTCAAAAAAACATCATCTGCGTTGCATTGATGTTGTTAATTTGTATTTTATTAGTGCTATAGTTTTATCTGCATTTAATTTATAATTTTGTTTCAGTTGCATAAAGATATAGTATTTGTAGCTAGCATTTTACATCTGTATGTGTTTAAGTAACATTGTAATAAAACAACTTTGGGCAAACACTGAAGTTTCAGGAGAATTAATTTTCCTTTTTAAAGTGCTTGTTTTAGAAAGGACTTTCAGATCAAAAGACTACTATGATCATATGTTAGTATTTATGTAGCAAAAATTGTATGCTAACGAGAATAATGCTTCTAGTAACTTATTAATAAAAACAGAATTCCAAGCAGAAGCTACTGCTACTGAAATTCCACTACATACATCTTAAAAAAAAATCCTAATGACATCTTAGGGCTTCCCAGGTGGTGCTAGTGGTAAAGAAGCCTCTTGCCAATGCAGGAGACGCAAGAGATGTGGGTTTCATTCCTGGGTCGAAAAGATCCCCTAGAGCAGGAAATGGCAACTCGCTCCAATGTTCTTGCCTGGAAAATTCCATGGATGGAGGAGCCTGGCGGGCTATAGTCCATGGAGCTGCAAAGAGGTGGATGGGACTAAGCATGCACACATCACATTTTGTGATGGTAAGACTGAAAAGATGGTTTTATGAATTTTATTGGTAGCACTGTAATGGATATACCTTCAGAAGACGATGTATGTCAACGCAAAGTGAGAATCTGAAGATGTTTTTACCTTGACCAATAATCCTACTTAGAGGGAACTTTCCTAAGGAAGTTATTCAACAGAAACAAAAGGATATAGGTAAGGACTATCTTTAAAGAGTCCCTTATTAAAACCAAATCAAGGAAACAATCTAAACACCCTGTGACAGGCATCTAGTTCATCTCATACATTTTTCTGTTGTATTGCTCATCATATTTGAATGGTTTGTTTGACAACTGTCAGCCCATTAGACAGGAAGCTCCATGAGAATAAGGGGCTGTCTCTTTGACCTTTTTTTCCTGAAAAATCAAAGTACTACTTTTTAAATGAGTTATTTTATACAATATGAACATCAATATAATTACAATTGTAAAAAAATTTTTATAACAAGGATGGACTGATTTTCAGATTTCCAAACCACAATCAACTGTACAGTTACACAGAATTGCCTTTGCATGAAGCCCAAAAGGAACAGCATAAAAATGAGTGTTTCTGTAGCTTCTTAATTTTTGCTGATCAACAGTTTATTAGAAAAGCAGCTGCAGGTTTTTACCAAAGGTCTAAGACATTACATAATAAATGTAGATTTCAGGAATTAAGAATGGATATAAAAATATTTGGAATATAATATTAAGTAAAAATGACACAATATGTATGCTAGAACTGAAAGTGTAATATATATACACGTGGAAATGATTATACAAAAATGAAAATAATTATACAGGGATGGAGGAATCATTGGATAAGTTTTAAACTACTTTAAATATTCTTTAAAGTTGTTGTTTTAGTGCCTCCAAAATGTAAAAAGAAGAAAAAAATCTTTGCTATGTACACCAAACATGACGTCATGGTAGGGATGAAATGACCATGAGGAGCTACCCCCGGCTCACTCCCAGGCACTCAGGTTTCTTTCTTTGCTCAAAGGTAGAAACATCCAAAATACTCATATATACTAGGTAGCATAGTCCTATTTTTAGTAAAAATCTGAAACAAAAGCAATATGCTTTTAAAAGACAGGGGAAAGCCCTCTAAAGGGATCCCTCTTCTTGACAGTGCATTTGCTGGTTACTAACAGCAGGGGGTGCCAAAGGGACCACTACTGTCCCCAGGAGATGGCCAGGAGGGGCAGTGTCAGGGCCTCCGTTAGAAAAGCTTAACTGAGAAGACACTGCAGCTTTTCCCCTAACAACCAGGACATATGTATAAGACTCAGGTGCTCTATAGACATGAGTGGACAAAAACCACATTTTTATTTTAACTAACTTCTGATATTTAGCATTTCCTGGAATTATGAAGGTGGTCAACAAATCACAGTCCTATGAGCAGTACTGGTGACGCTGTCATGAACAGAAACCACAGACAGCGTCATCACAGCTGTCTCAAGTACCATTTATACCTATTACTATCTTGAAACGAAAGGCCTCAGGAGTCACTGTTAGACCTGCCTCTGGATCTTGTCATTTAATGTACTGATAAAGCCAGTACATTTAATTATATCACAAATTTGTTTAATAATTTGATAACTATTTAAATATAATGGGATGTTCTTGTACTCTGTGAATATTATTCTCTGCATTTACAAACACTTTTCTGAGAAGGGCTCCTGTAGGCTTTAGCAGACTACCAAAGGCACAGATAAGGTTAAGAACCTCTGCTCAGTCTAAAGGAGAGCAACTAAGAAGAAAATTGATTTGAACAAAATTGGAGAGAAAAAGAAATATCTTAAATCACAAAAGAGAAGTGATTGCAACACACATTTTCAGTTTGGATTCCTTAACAAGAAAGAGGAAAATGTCAAATTTTTCCTTCATAGCGTCCGAAGTGCCCCAGTATTGCCAGAGGCTTTTGTACATAGACACAACTTTTGAGACAGACTTAATACAATTTATCCCAGGTGCAGTGGATTGGAATACAATGCAAATGTTGTCCCCATCTCTCAGGAAGTCATCATTTCATGTTGACTCTCCAGATAGCAAATATCATTCATTTGATAAGAAAACCAAAATCAAATCCAAAACCCTAAAAGGCAGAGGTAAGATACTGAGATAAGTAACAGTGTCAATACTCACATTCGAACAAAGAGCGACTCTTTGGATGTCAGACCGGGAGATGAATACTTTTCAACCAGGGCCAAAGTACTGAAGCCAAACTTATGAATGGGCTCGTTGGAATCCAGTGGGGGAAAGTCTGTGTCAACCTCCCCGTCATCCTCAGCAATATGCAGGCAGTACGCACTGACATTGTCACTGTAGGGAAAATCAAAAAGGTAAGTGAACACCAAGGTACAGGAGGGATGCAGAGACCAGAGGTATGGAGGAGGGCAAGCCAACCGGGACACTGCTGCTCCTCACCCTGAAGCCTGGATACAGTGACATCTCCCAAACCCTGCTTTCTCTGATAAACAGAAAACACATACACAGCAGTGTAAAGGGGGGAGACACAGTGTGAAACGAGAATGTTAATACTGCTCTATTCTTCCAATGAATATTTACAGAGCATCTGTTATATATAAGACATGGGACTTAACACCTGAGATCAAAGATGAGACTGAGTATAGACCCTCAAAGGAAGTTTAGTGAATAGCAGCAGGGGAAAGGAAGTACTAAATTAGCTATAAGTGTAAATAAAATAACTATCAGAAAAGAGAGACAAACAAAACTATAAAGGAGAAAAAATTATTCAAAGTGAGTCAGAGGCCTCTGATTTATGTTCAGGATTAAGAAAATACCTGTTCTCTAGCTCTGAAGAAGTGCTCAGGGTAACCAAGACAGTCTTTACAATTCTTTTTCTGAAGAGTATCAGGCTCTCTTGATAGATCTGATTCTAAACACCAAAGACACTTAACACAGTAAAAGCAAATGACCCAATTTATCCTGATGATAACCAAGCTTCTCAACTATCAACACTTTTGGACTTGTCTCACTTCCCTAGAACGTCCAGTCAGTACTCCCAGACTCCAGCTCTGCCCAGTTTAGAATTGACACTCCTCCTCTGAGGAAAATTTAAAAAGTCAATTTGCTAAAAAGAGGGAAACTGCACCAACATAAAGAAAATTTAACACTGAAATAACTAAAACACTTGAAGATACCCTGCATGAAAGTTCAGTTGTGAAACGGCAAATCTGCTAGCACTGAGAACTTGAACCTAATAGTTCACAAGGAGGTAGGAGTCTAAATTCTCCGGCTTAAATTTGGAGTTTAAATGATATGATTGATGCTTAAATTAATTAATTGCAAAGTGTATGCTAATTGTTTAATTGGTTGCCTGATCTATATAGATCATTTTTTTGAATTAAATGAGTTGATTTACAAAGTTTATTGATTGGATGTGACAATGAATTATTTCACTGACTACCTGATTTGCAATTTTCCCAATTAATGCACAAATCTTTAGCTGCAACTCTGCTTACTGAGAGAGAGCCTACTTCAGGTGGTCTATACTCAGTCTGTCATTACTGAGAGATATTTATTATATAAAACAGGTAATAAGGACAGATTAAAATTAATGGGAACTGTAAATTTACTAAATGGATGGATAACAAGAAAGTAATCTGGCTATGTTTGTCACTATAAATTTCATGTGTTTGCAATGCTGTTAAAATTTTTAAAAATTCATCTCTGAATGGTATGGGAAACTTACCAATCTTTGCAAAGGTTACCAACTTCAACACAAAACACTTGCAGAAGTAGAAGAAAGCCCTTCGGATGAGGAAAATATCATAAGGTAATAGCTAAGCTTTATGTCCAAAGAGACTTGAGTTCAAACTGAAGCCACATTGCTCATGGGCTATGTGATTTCAGAAAATAAGCTTCATCTCCTTCACATTCCACTTCTACAAAAACAGTACAATTACCCAGAGGTGGCTGTGAAGTTTCGATGAGATGTTATGTGTAGTGCCCAACATATAACAGAAGTAGAAAAATAAAATAAAGTCTGATGGAAAATAACTTCAACGGTTAGGTCAACCCTTGAAAACAAATCGTGGACGCTTACTAGAGCAACAAAGCAACAGTGAAACTGGGCGACATGCTCTATGTGCCAAATGGAGTAAATGTGTCTGCTGCTCGCTAGCCTTGGGGCCCACTGAGCCTCTGGGAGTTTATGAACAGGGAAGACACTGATGAAGCAAGCAATGGACAGAACAGATTATTTACTGCTGTGTAAATCATCCTGAGGAATGTCTGTGAGTCCCTAGCACCACAGAGGTTTCAAGGGCAAATAATCAGTCTATTGATCAAAGCAGAAAGCCAAACATTGGTATCAGAAGAATTCTGCTTTGATTGTCATGGGACGCCCCCAAATCCCCTCAAAACAAACTCGGCAAATGTCACAGGCTAAGATCTGAAAGCCAAAAGACTCACTGCGCCAAGTGCTCTTCTTCCCCAGTTCTTGAATATGAAGTGTGATATCACGTATTCATTCAAAAAGCAACTGAAATGCCTAGGCTATGCTATAGTCTGTCCTGAGCACTGGGAACACAGCAAGGAAAAGAATGAATAGTTTACCCAGTTTTACAAATTAATGGAAGTCTTCTCTGGGTCATCAGCAAAGTTTAGCACTAAACAGGGCTCCCCTACCAAACCTGTAATTGAACATATAAGGGGGAAATGACTAAACTCCATATGCTAGGCATGGGTATTGGTTTCTCTGTGCCTGTATACAAGAATCGTGAATAAAAGAAGCTACTGTGGCATTCTGACTTCTAAAACTGCCTTGAAAGTGAAAGTGAAAGTGGTCGCTCAGTCGTGTCCGACTCTTTGTGACTCCATGGACTGTAGCTACCAGGCTCCTCTGTCCATGGGATTTTCCAGGCAAGAGTACAACAGTATTGGAGTGAACTGCCATTTCCTTCTCCAGGG
This sequence comes from Nanger dama, assembly GCA_917880005.1. Classification (NCBI taxonomy): domain Eukaryota; kingdom Metazoa; phylum Chordata; class Mammalia; order Artiodactyla; family Bovidae; genus Nanger; species Nanger dama. Next base: position 10,633,940 of record CAKJTW010000018.1, on the reverse strand, counting down.
AATCTTCCCAACCCAGGGATCAAACCTGGGTCACCCACATTGTAGACAGACGCCTTAGGACTCCAAATTAGTACTGGTACAACAGCCACTGGTATCATTGGCTACATTCACTGAGTACCATGTGCCACTGTGCAAGACACATGAGGTCACACCATCTTCCCATCAACTGTGTGCGTTATTATTACTATTTTACAAATTACAAAACTGAGGTTCAGTGAGGTGAAGTGGTTTGTTCAAGATTAAACAGCAGGTAAGAGACAGAGCTGAGATTCAAATTCAGGCAGTCAAGAGCCCTCACTCTTCACTCCCATCTACCCCTCTGCCAACGCCATGGTGTGTCAAGATTTCCCAAGGTCCTTGTTCCTACAAACTTACAGAAATGCTACATACACTAAAATGGAAAAGGAAACCATGACACATACTTATAAAACATTAGAAGCTTAGAGAGATTTATCTCAACCTCCTCGCTTTTACAAATAGGAAATAGATGCCTATTTCCAAGAAGAATAAGGTGCCATGATCCCCTAATTAAATGGTGGCAAAATCGGTTTCCAGAGAACTCGGGTCTCCTTACTTCTCTTTCATTACACTTTGATCACTTCAGAATTTAATAGCATTTTGATGCGGGGAGAGAAAAAGAGAGGCAGCTTTAGGTCCTTGACTCTGAAATATGATAACTATAGATATCTAGAGCTTCCAAGACGATGAAAATGGTGCACCTCTTCATGACAGTTTGGTGGAAGGAAGAGGGGTTTTCCAGTCAGATTTGGTTTTAATGCTAACACAAACAAGAATGAGCTATGTGGCCAAATCTGAGTTTCATTTTCTTACTCATAATAGGCTTTGATTTTCTTAGGAGAACCATTTGGATCTCAAGTTATTCTCCTCTGCGTTCTTAAAGAACTTGGCTGTTACTTCTGCATATAACTTACCACACTGCTCTTTTTCTTATTTATGCATCTATGTTCTCCTAAAGAGCAAGGATTCTATTGTTTCTGCATTCTCACTTAAGAGTAAAATGGCTGGCATTTATAAGGTACTTAACAAATATTTGTTAAATGAATGAATATATGGATGTGTAGCCTGAATCACTCTACCCATGAAAAAAACATAGTGGGTATTATTAATGATGCGTGTGTTAATGAGAAGAGAAGTAATAAGGCTTTCTTTTTCTTGCTTGTCACACTGATATCTGTTAGCCAAGTGGGGTTTTCAAGGCAATGCACATGTGTAGAGATTGCAATTCAAGACAAGGCAGAAGGCCCAGGAGAAAGAGAAAATGAAAGAGGCATTCTTACAGTTAATCAAGATGTGAGTACCAGCATCTCAGTTTTTTATGGAGAAAAAAATTATTACAACTATGTAAAAATGTTCAATTACATACATATAAAAAGACAAGAAGAAAAGGGGACAAAATGTTTATAAAGATTATGTTAACATTCAAGCAATGAGCACTTTTTTCTAACTTTCTATACTTTCCAGATGTCCCAAAATATATATGTATAACTTTCATTTTCCTGTCTTTATAAAATTCATAGAATTCTCCAGGCCAGAAAACTGGAGTGGATAGCCTTTCCCTTTTCCAGGGGATCTTCCCAGCCCAGGAATCAAACCGAGGTCTCCTGCATTGCAGCAAGATTCTTTACCAGCTGAGCCACAAGGGAAGCCCTTCTTTATAAAATACTTTACTAAATTTTTGATAAGGGTAATACATTCTTACTGTGGTCAATTTAGAAATATGGAACAAGACAAAGAAGGCTGGGCAATCCTCTCACTCCACTACAAAGAGAAAATCACTTGTCCTAGAGACTCTGAGCATAGCCAGCCTGATTCACACGTGTGGTCATTTACTCTACCAGGTTTTGGAATTAAGGAGGGAATAACCACAACGACTGCAACAGGTCTGATAAGGATGAAATGACATAAGCAATTGCACAGTGCCTGGCATGGAGAAAGAGTCTCATTTTGCCAAAATTTCTTCTAGCACTTTTAAGTTCTGATTACACAAAGCTGAATTAACTATCCATCAAGAGTCTTGTGTCTCCCTCCGTACCAGAGGGAGAAGAATGATCAAAATACTCACAAACAAGTACAGGAAAACTGGATCTACAAGAAGAGGCTTAATTTTAAGAGCTGGGTTGGCATGGATAGAGCAGGTCCTTTGAAGTACCATTGAGTTTGAAAGAGAAATAAAAGTTTAAATAATGAATGGATATAAAATGGAGCCTGCTGTCAAAGAGGAATCCTTGGGGGGGAATATTTATCTCCAAAGCTTTAATGAGTACAATTAAATGAATTTTGCTTATTCATGTCTTATCAAATAAAGCTAAAATTTTCAGTACAAAATTTTATCTCACTGAATTGGTGACCGACATTTACTTTGTTCAAATGGCAGTATGGCTTTTATGAAGAGACAGAAGCCATAAGCCCATAAATAGGTGGCATTTAGTTCATAAATGAAAATTCAGGAGCATTCCAAGGAGCACCACAGATTTCTACCAAATGTAGAAGTCCATTTATCTTCAGAAAATGCAAAACACACTAAAGTATGATCATGAGACAGACGAATGTTTGCTCTTTTCAAATGAAAAATGAAATAATGCATGATTCTGAAATGTCTAGAATGCTCAATACATGAGCTTTGCTGTTCAGTTTGGTGAGAATCAATATTAAGAGTATGTCAGGCATTAGCAAGAGAGAAAAAGATTCCGAGGGATGCAGCTCAGAAGTTCATCTCTTTGAAGTCAGAAGTTCAGCTCTTTGAAGTCAGAGTTAAAGATTTTTAAGACTCCCAAGATTTCCTTTTCTCCAAAACACATCCCCCATAAATGGAAAGTAAAATTGATAAATAACATCATAAGACTTGTCAAACCGCAGCAACCTCAGACAGGAATAGTTAAATCTAAATTTGCTGGTAAAGTTCTAGGGAGAAAATGCCCACATGTTTTTAAGCAGAAGCAAGACCTTCATATAGTTCTGTCTGGCCTCCTTCTGGGTCACTTTCTATTGCTGTGTCTCAAGTCCCTGACCACTACACGCTTCCTCCTGCCACAGCATCACTGCCAAGCCGCTCCATCTGCCAAACGCCTTGGGCCTCACCTTCCGAGGGAACGGCCCCCCCATTCCCCCACACCCCTTGATCCCAGCTGATGCTCTCACAGTGGCATTCCTTCCCTGCAGAGCACTTAAGTCAGCTTCTAAGCGAACATAATCTGGTTTAATTATTTGAATTATGTGCCCATTTCCTTCACTAGTTTGTGGAATTCATGGAATAGAAACCGTATCTTATTCCACTCACCACTGTACACCCAGCAAAATGCCTGGTATATAGCAAACACTCAATAAATATTTACTGAATGCATGAATGAATACAAATGATAAGTGAAATGAGCCAGTTACAAAGTGCTATTACACTTGATAATTTCTTCTTCCCCACCAAACTGTAAATTTTTTGACTGCAGCAATTGCATTTCTCTTGTTCTCCATTTTATCAGTGATACCCTTATACCCAGGGTCTGGAACTCCATAAATATTTGCCCAATGAAGAAATGATGAGGGACTTAAGTCTTTGAGATTAAGCAAGGTATCAAGAGAAGAGTGAGAAAGATGTTTCTAAGGAAATGATAGAAGCAGAAGCTGTATGTCAAGAAGCTGCCAGTTAAGAATGTGATATGTTAGAACGTATGGGAACACAGCAGGGGGTCAAAAAGGGAAGGGCACGTCAGGGTGTTATTATTTAGGTAAAGGGTTCTCTGTGATGACTCTAAGGAGTATAAATTAAAAGCAGCAATCAAGAAATGGGAGAAGAGTACATATACCATGGTGGGGATGCAGACACACAAAAAGCGGTGAGGTATAGCGAGTAGACAGAATTCAAACTGCAAAGTTGTCAGAAAACATACCATATAAAGTCAAATGTTCCTAGATACTCTGATAAGCCCATGAGGGCATCAGTGTTTCACAGCATGGTACAATTATGTGAGCTATCAGAAAAGGGCTCAAATATGCTATTACTGCTGAATTAAAACTAACATTGGTTGCAGTACTAGCTGCTGGAGTTACAGTATACAGCAACAACAGAAACAAACACTTAGGGAGCAGTTGCCATGTATTTTCTTATTTTAATTTTATAACTACCCTGATAGGAAGTTCTTATCCTAATTTTCAGTTCAGTTCGTCGCTCAGTCGTGTCCGACTATTTGCGACCCCATGAATCGCAGCACGCCAGGCCTCCCCTGTCCATCACCATCTCTCGGAGTTCACTCAGACTCACGTCCATCGAGTCCGTGATGCCATCCAGCCATCTCATCGTCGGTCATCCCCTTCTCCTCCTGCCCCCAATCCCTCCCAGCATCAGAGTCTTTTCCAATGAGTCAACTCTTCGCATGAGGTGGCCAAAGTACTGGAGTTTCAGCTTTAGCATCATTCCTTCCAAAGAAATCCCAGGATTGATCTCCTTCAGAATGGACTGGTTGGTTCCTTGCAGTCCAAGGGACTCTCGAGAGTCTTCTCCAACACCACAGCTCAAAAGCATCAATTCTTCGGCACTCAGCCTTCTTCACAGTCCAATTCTCACATCCATACATGACCACTGGAAAAACCATAGCCTTGACTAGACGGCCCTTAGCCGGCAAAGTAATGTCTCTGCTTTTGAATATACTATCTAGGTTGGTCATAACTTTTCTTCCAAGGAGTAAGCGTCTTTTAATTTCATGGCTGCAGTCACCATCCGCAGTGATTTTCCAGCCCCCAAAATAAAGTCTGACACTGTTTCCACTGTTTCCCCATCTATTTCCCATGAAGTGATGGGACCGATGGGACCGGATGCCATGATCTTCGTTTTCTGAATGTTGAGCTTTAAGCCAACTTTTTCACTCTCTTCTTTCAATTTCATCAAGAGGCTTTTAGTTCCTCTTCACTTTCTGCCATAAGGGTGGTGTCATCTGCATATCTGAAGTTATTGATGTTTCTCCCAGCAATCTTGATTCCAGCTTGTGTTTCTTCCAGTCCAGCATTTCTCATGATGTACTCTCCATATAAGTTAACTAAGCAGGGTGACAATATACAGCCTTGATGTACTCCTTTTCCTATTTGGAACCAGTCTGTTGTTCCACGTCCAGTTCTAACTGTTGCTTCATGACCTGCACACAGATTTTTCAAGAGGCAGGTTAGGTGGTCTGGTATTCCTATCTCTTTCAGAATTTTCCACAGTTTATTGTGATCCACAGAGTCAAAGGCTTTGGCATAGTCAATAAAGCAGAAATAGATGTTTTTCTGGAACTCTCTTGCTTTTTCCATAATCCGGCGGATGTTGGCAATTTGAGCTCTGGTTCCTCCGCCTTTTCTAAAACCAGCTTGAACATCAGGGAGTTCACGGTTCACGTATTGTCTGAAGCCTGGCTTGGAGAATTCTGAGCATTACTTTACTAGTATGTGAGATGAGTGCAATTGTGTGGTAGTTTGAGCATTCTTTGGCATTGCCTTTCTTTGGGATTGGAATGAAAACTGACCTTTTCCAGTCCTGTGGCCACTGCTGAGTTTTCCAAATGTGCTGGCATATCGAGTGCAGCACTTTGACAGCATCATCTTTCAGGATCTGAAACAGCTCAACTGGATTTCCATCACCTACACTAGCTTTGTTTGTAGTGATGCTTTCTAAGGCCCACTTGACTTCACATTCCAAGATGTTTGGCTCTAGATGAGTGATCACATCATCATGATTAGCTGGGTCATGAAGATCTTTTTGTACAGTTCTTCCGTGTATTCTTGCCACCTCTTCTTAATATCTTCTGCTTCTGTTAGGTCCACACCATTTCTGTCCTTTATCGAGCCCATCTTTGCATGAAATGTTCCCTTGGTATCTCTACTTTTCTTGAAGAGACCTTTAGTCTTTCCCATTCTGTTCTTTTCCTCTATTTCTTTGCACTGATCGCTGAAGAAGGCTTTCTTATCTCTTCTTGTTATTCTTTGGAACTCCGCATTCAGATGGGTATATCTTTCCCTTTCTCCTTTGATTTCCCTCTCTTCTTTTCACAGCTATTTGTAAGGCCTCCCAAGACAGCCATTTTGCTTTTTTGCATTTCTTTTCCTTGGGGATGGTCTTGATCCCTGTCTCCTGTACAGGGTCACGAATCTCCATCCATAGTTCATCAGGCACTCTATCTATCAGATCTAGGCCCTTAAATCTATTTCTCACTTCCACTGTATAATCATAAGGGATTTGATTTAGGTCATACATGAATGGTCTAGCAGTTTTCCCTACTTTCTTCAATTTAAGTCTGAATTTTGCAATAAGGAGTTCATGATCTGAGCCACAGTCAGCTCCTGGTCTTGTTTTTGTTGACTGTATAGAGCTTCTCCATCTTTGGCTGCACAGAATATAATCAATCTGATTTTGGTGTTGACCATCTGGTGATGTCCATGTATAGAGTCTTCTCTTGTGTTGTTGGAAGAGGGTGTTTGCTATGACCAGTGCATTTTCTTGGCAAAACTCTATTAGTCTTTGCCCTGCTTCATTCCGCATTCCAAGGCCAAATTTGCCTATTACTCCAGGTGTTTCTTGACTTCCTACTTTAACATTCCAGTCCCCTATAATGAAAAGGACATTTTTTTGGGTGTTAGTTCTAAAAGGTCTTGTAGGTCTTCATATAACTGTTCAACTTCAGCTTCTTCAGCATTACTGGTTGGGGCATAGACTTGGATTACTGTGATACTGAATGGTTTGCCTTGGAAACGAACAGAGATCATTCTGTCGTTTTGAGATTGCATCCAAGTACTGCATTTCGGACTCTTTTGTTGACCATGATGGCTACTCCATTTCTTCCGAGGGATTCCTGCCCGCAGTAGTAGATACAATGGTCATCTGAGTTAAATTCACCCATTCCAGTCCATTTTAGTTCGCTGATTCCTAGAATGTTGATGCTCACCCTTGTCATCTCTTGTTTGACCAGTTCCAATTTGCCTTGATTCTGGGACCTGACATTCCAGGTTTCTATGCAATATTGCTCTTTACAGCATCGGCTCTTGCTTCTATCACCAGTCACATGCACAACTGGGTATTGTTTTTGCTTTGGCTCCATCCTTTCATTCTTTCTGGAGTTATTTCTCCACTGATCTCCAGTAGCATATTGGGCACCTAATGACTTGGGGAGTTCCTCTTTCGGTATTCTATCATTTTTTCTTTTCATACTATCTTAATTTTACACATAGGAAGACACAGGCTGAAACAATTCATCCAAGATCACCCTGATGGTCAGTGCCAGAATGCAAACCCAGGCAATGGCTTTGAATCCCATACCCTTGACCACTATGTTATATACTGATTAAGAAGGCAGATGAAAATGTTACCACAGGTTAGAGAGCGTCTGTGAAAAATTACAGAAGTAAAGAAACCTCAATACTGAATGAGATAAACCTCAGCTATCTACAAGGTCCACCAAGTTTCCCAGGGACTCTAGGTAGCTGAGTTTACATGAGAATAAACTGAATTCACATTAAGATCCGTTGTGTGGCTGTATCATGTGTTGCTATACTCTACAGCTGCACTTTGCAAACTTGTGGTTACTGAGCCCTTATATTGTCTGTGTGTGCATGTACTCAATTGTGTCAAACTATGCAACCCCACAGACTGTAGCCTGCCAGATACCTCAGTGCATGGAATTTTCCAGACAAGAATACTGGAGCGAACTGCCATTTCCTCCTCCAGGGGAATCTTCCTGACCCACGGATCAAACCCACCTCTCTTGAGCTTCCTGTACTGGCAGTCGGGATTCTTTACCTCAGAGTCACCAGGAAGCCTCTTGGAAATGTGGCTAGTCCGAATTGAGATGTGCTGTAAATAGCATATAAACACTAGATATTGAAAACATGACCCCAAAATTAACAAAAACATCTCATTAATAATTTTTATATCAATTACATATTGAAATGATAACCTTTCCTATAACGGGTTAGATAAACTATAGTATGAAAATTAATTTCACTTCTTGGAAACATTTTAAATATGTGATTACTAAAAATTAAAACTGTAAATGTGGCTTACATTTGGAGCTTGCTTTATTAAAATATAATTGACATGCAACATGTTTTTCCACTGGTCATGTATGGATGTGAGAGTTGGACTGTGAAGAAAGCTGAGCGCTGAAGAATTGATGCTTTTGAACTGTGGTGTTGAAGAAAACTCTTGAGAGTCCCTTGGACTACAAGGAGATCCAATCAGTCCATCCTAAAGGAGATCAGTCCTGGGTGTTCTTTGGAAGGAATGATGCTAAAGCTGAAACTCCAATACTTTGGCCACCTCATGCAAAGAGTTGACTCATTGGAAAAGACCATGATGCTGGGAGGGATTGGGGGCAGGAGAGGGGACAAAGGAGGATGAGATTGCTGGATGGCATGATCGACTCGATGGACATAAGTTTGGGTAAACTTCGGGAGTTGATGATGGACAAGGAGGCCTGGTGTGCTGTGATTCATGGGGTTGCAAAGAGTCAGACACGACTGAGAGACTGAGGTGAACTGAAGTGAACTGAAGGTGTTGCTTCGACATGCTCACATATTACCAAATGATTACTAGCAAGTAGCATTAGCTAGTATCTCCATCATGGGCAGAACATTTGGGACTCTTAAAGACTTCTCAGAAAAAGTGACTCCAGAAATAATGAAGAATGAAATAACTTTAGAAAGAAGGAAGAGACAGATTCAAAGCGAAAACAACACCCAGTTTTGACTGGCAATGGAAATAAAGTCTGATGCTGTAAAGAACAATATTGCACAGGAACCTAAATGTTAGGTCCATGAATCAAGATAAATTGGAAGTGGTCAAACAAGAGATGACAAGAGTGAACACTGACATTTCAGGAATCTAAAATGGACCGGAATGGGTGAATTTAACTCAGATGACCACTATATCTACTACTGTGGGCAAGAATTCCTTAGAAGAAATGGAATAGCCCTCATAGTCAACAAAAGAGTCCGGAATGCAGTACTTGGGTGCAGTCTCAAAAATGACAGAATGATCTCTGTTCGTTTCCAAGGCAAACCATTCAATATCACAGTAATCCAAGTCTATGCCCCAACCACTAATGCCAAAGAAACTGAAGTTGGATGGTTCTGTGATGACCTACAAGACCTTCTAGAACTAACACCAAAAATAGATGTCATTTTCATCACAGGAAACTAGAATGCAAAAGTAGGAAGTCAAGAGATACCTGGAGTAACAGGCAAGTTTGGCCTTGGAGTACAAATGAAGCAGGGCAAAGGCTCAGAGAGTTTTGCCAAAAGAATGTGCTGATCATAGCAAATGCTCTCTTCCAACAACAGAAGAGATGACTCTACATATGGACATAACTAGATGGTCAATACCAAAATCAGATTGATCATATTCTTTGCAGTTGAAGATGGAGAAGCTCTATACAGTCACCAGAAACAAGATCGGGGAGCAGACTGTGGCTCAGATCATGAACTCCTTATTGCCAAATTCAGACTTAAATTGAAGAAAGTACGGAAAACCACTAGACCATCCAGGTATGACCTAAATCAAATCCCTTAGACGATTATACACTGGAAGTGAGAAACAGATTCAATGGATTAGATCTGATAGACAGAGTGCCTGAAGAACTACGGACAGAGGTTCATGACACTGTACAGGAGGCAGGGATCAAGACCTTCTCCAAGATAAAGAAATGCAGAAAGGCAAAATAGTTGTCTGAGGAGGCCTTACAAATAGCTGAGAAAAGAAGAGAAGCAAAAGGCAAAGGAGAAAAGGAAATATATACTCATCTGAATTCAGAGTTCCCAAGAATAGCAAGAAGAGATAAGAAAGACTTTCTCAGTGATCAATGCAAAGAAATAGAGGAAAACAACAGAATGGGAAAGACTAAAGATCTCTTCAAGAAAATTAGAGATACCAAGGGAACATTTCATGCAAAGATGGACATGATAAAGGACAGAAATGATATAGACCTAACAGAAGCAGAAGATATTAAGAAGAGGTGGCAAGAATACACGGAAGAACTGTACAAAAAGATCTTCACAACCCAGATAATCACGATGGTGTGATCACTCCCCTACAGCCAGACATCCTGGAATGTGGAGTCAAGTGGGCCTTAGGAAGCATCACTAGGAACAAAGCTAGTGGAGGTGATGGAATTCCAGTGGAGCTATTTCAAATCCTAAAAGATGATGCTGTGAAAGTACTGCACTCAATTTGTCAGCAAATTTGGAAAACTCAGCAGTGGTCACAGGACTGGAAAAGGTCAGTTTTCATTCCAATCCCAAAGAAAGGCAATGCCAAAGAATGCTCAAACTACCACACTATTGCACTCATCTCACATGCTAGTAATGCTCAAAATTCTCCAAGCCAGGCTTTAGCAATACGTGAACCATGAACTCCCTGATGTTCAAGCTGGTTTTAGAAAAGGCAGAGGAACCAAAGATCAAATTGCCAATATCTGCTGGATCATCGAAAAAGCAAGAGAGTTCCAGAAAAACATCTACTTCTGCTTTACTGACTATGCCAAAGCCTTTGACTGTGTGGATCACAACAAACTGTGGAAACTTCTTCAAGAGATGGGAATACCAGACCTCCTGACTTGCCTCTTGAGAAATCTGAATGCTGGAAAAGAAGCAACAGTTAGAACTGGACATGAAACAATGGATTGGTTCCAAATTGGGAAAGGAGTATGTCAAGGCTGTATATTGTCACCCTGCTTATTTAAGTTACATGCAGAGTACATGTAATGAAGCACAAGCTGGAATCAAGATTGCCAGGAGAAATATCAATAATCTCAGATATGCAGGTGACGCTACCCTTATGGGAGAAAGCAAAGAGGAACTAAAGAGCCTCTTGATGAAAGTGAAAGAGGAGAGGGAAAAAGCTGGCTTAAAACTCAACATTCAAAAAACTAAGATCATGGCATCCAGTGCCATAGCTTCATGGCAAATAGATGGGGAAACAATGGAAAGAGTGACAGACTTTATTTTCTTGGGCTCCAAAATCACTGCAGATGGTGACTGCAGCCCTGAAATTAAAAGACACTTGCTGCTTGGAAGAAAAGGCCAGGCAACGTTAAAAAGCAGAGACATTACTTTGCCGACAAAGGTCCTTCTAGTCAAAGCTAAGTTTTTCCAGTGGTCATGTATGGATGTGGAACTGGACCATAAAGAAAGCTGAGTGCTGAAGAATTGATGCTTTTGAGCTGCAGTGTTGGAAAAGACTCTTGAGAGTCCCTTGGACTGCAAGCAGATCAAACCAGTCCATCCTAAAGGAAATCAGTCCTGAATATTCATTGGAAGGACTGATGCTGAAGCTGAAACTCCAATACTTTGGCCACCTGATGTGAAGAACTGATTCAGTGGAAAAGACCCTGATGCTGGGAAAGACTGAAGGCAGGAGATAGAGGATGATATGGCTGGATGGAATCACTGACTCAATGAACATGAGTTTGAGCAAGCTCCAGGAGTTGTTGATGGACAGGGAAGCCTGGCAGTGCTGCAGTCCATGGGGTCGCAAAGAGTCAGACAGGAGTGAGAGGCTGAACTGAACTGACACTTCTGAACTTCACTGTACTTTGATCCCAAGAAATTCCAACTGAAAGTTTATAACCTTTGACCAACATCTCCCCGTTTTCCTCATACCCTAGCCCCTGGAAACCACCATTCTAATGAGTGGTGGTTCACTCATTCTAATGAGTGAACTCTAATGAGTTCACTTTTCTAGATGCCACCTTAATTGATATCACACAGTATTTGTCTTTCCGTCTGACTTATCTCATTTAGTATCATGTCCTTGAGATACATCTCTATTGTTGAAAATAGCAGGATCTCCTTCTTTCTCATGCCTGCATAGAATTCCACTGTGTGCATATATGCACCATGCCATCTTTATCCATTCATTCACAGATGAATAGGTGGTTTCCCTGTCTTGGCTATAGTGAACAATGCTGCAATGAACTTGGCAGTGCAGTTATCTCTTGAGATCCTGTTTGCATTTTCTATGGCTATATACTCAGAAGTGGGATTGCTGGATCATACAGAAGTTTTATTTTAAATTTTCCGAGCAGCCTCTCTATACTGGTTTCCATAGTGCCTGTACCAATTCACATCCCAACCAACAGTCCCAAGTGTTCCCTTTTCTCCACAGCTCTCCCAACACTTGTCATCGTGTCTTTCTGATGCCAGTCATTCTCACAGGTGTGAGGTGACTGCATTGTATTTCATTTGAACAGGACTGCTCCACAGACAGAAACTTTCACCCACTGCACACTGAGATAACCACCCAAAATACACTAATCCAGCTGTGTATACTACAGCAAAATCTTTCACGTTTTCAGTAGTTCATCTGTCAATAGCCTAATGAAGGGCAACAGAATTTAGAGACCAGTGAAATATGTTGACTGTCTAAGGGACAAGTAAAAAGAAGGCGGCAAGGAATGGCCATTCTAGTGTACAAGAGTCATAATATATGACAAAAAAATAAAAATTGCATAAAAAAATAAGACTACTCAAAATTATTCATACAAATCTTTAAAATTATCTATGAAGTAAGATAACATGATTTTGTGTCAAGAACAAGTTCATATTTCCCATCTCAAGTTCTTGACAGGGTGAAACCTCACTGAATTTTATTTTTCTTTTACAAATGGGTGTTCCTAAAAAGATAGTGTTTCACTCCAAATCTGACAGAGAAATATAAATTAAGGAATGTTTTAAAAAAATCTTACAGGCCAGAAATAGACCCACACAAATTCTGTCAACTGATCTTTGACAAAGAAGCAAAGGCAACTCAGTGCAGAAAGGCTGGGTTTTCAACTGGATATTAAGATGAAAAAAAAAAAAAAAAAAAAAAATTCCCGATACAGACCTTACACCTGTCACAAAAATTAACTCTAAATGAATCACACACTTAAATGTAAAGCACAAAACTATGAAACTTCTAGAAGATATCACAGGAGAAAAAGCAGGTAACCTTAGGTTTGGTGATGACTTTTTAGCTGTAAAACCAAAAGCATAATCTATGAAAAATTTGATAACTTGGAGTTCATTAACATTAAAAACTTCAGCTCTGCCAAAATTGCTGTTAAGAGAATAAAAACATGAGCCACAGATTGGGCGACAAGTCTTTATAAGATAGAAACACATCTGATAAATATACAAAGAACTCTTAAAATTAATTCAACAAGAAGAAAACAACCTGACTAAAATATATGCAAATGACCTGAACAGAGAGCTCATAAAATAAGACAGATGTCAAATAAGCAAATATATAGAGGTGCTCAACGTCATCTTCCCACGTGTGTTAAGTTGCTTCAGTCATGTCCAACTCTTTGTGACCCCATGAACTGCAGCCCGCCAGGCTCCTCTGTCTATGGGATTCTCTAGGCAAGAATACTGACGTGAGCTGCCATTTTTTGCTCTAGGGGATCTTCCCCACCCTAGGAATCCAACCTGGGTCTCCTGCACTGCAGGCAGTCTCCTGCACTGCAGGTGGATCATACCAACTGAACCACCAGGGAAGCCACAGTGGAAAACTACTCAGCCATAAAAAGAAATTTGACATTTGCAGCAACATAAATGGACTTGGAGAGCATTGTGCTAAGTGAAATAAGTCAGAGAAAGACAAATACTATATGCCATCATCATATGTGGAATCTAAAAAACACAACAAAACTATAAAGAGGCAGATTTACAGATACAGAGAACAAAACAGTAGTTACCAGTGGGGAGAAGGAAGAGAGTGCAATATAGGGAAAGGGAAAGAAAGGGTTATTATGGAATTATGTGAAATCATGTGTGTGTAACTCCCTAAAATTGCACAGCACTACCTAGATAGCATATTCAAAAGCAGAGACATTACTTTTCCAACTAAGGTCCGTCTAGTCAAGGGTATGGTTTTTCCAGTAGTCATGTATGGATGTGAGAGTTGGACTGTGAAGAAGGCTGAGCGCCGAAGAATTGATGCTTTTGAACTGTGGTGTTGGAGAAGACTCTTGAGAGTCCCTTGGACTGCAAGGAGATCCAACCAGTCCATTCTGAAGGAGATCAATCCTGGGATTTCTTTGGAAGGAATGATGCTAAAGCTGAAACTCCAGTACTTTGGCCACCTTATGCGAAGAGCTAACTCATTTGAAAAGACTCTAATGTTGGGAGGGATTGGGGACAGGAGGAGAAGGGGACAACAGAGGATGAGATGGCTGGATGGCATCACTGACTCGATGGACATGAGTCTGAGTGAACTCCGGGAGTTGGTAATGGACAGGGAGGCCTGGTGTCCTGCAATTCGGGGGGTCGCAAAGAGTTGGACATGACTGAGCAACTGAACTGAACTGAACTGATAGAGTTTGTTTATTAAATTTTAAGCTTTTACTTTGAATTGGGGTATAGCTGGTTAACAGTGTTATGGTGGTTTCAGGTGAGCAGTGAAGGGACTCAGCCATAAATATACATGTATCCATTCTCCCTCAAACTCCCCTCCCATCCAGGCTGCCACATAAAACTGAGCAGAGTTCCATGAAAGTACTATAGAATTTAAATAATCATTTATTCAATTAAAAAAAAAAAGAAATTCTTGGGTTTAAATACCAGTTCTACCACTTACAATGTAATATAGAGAAGTTACTTAGCCTCTCCATGCTTTAGTTGCCTTGTTTGTAAACTGTATGCCACAGCTCAGCTCACTGTGTAACCCTGGGCAAGTTCCTTTGCCTCTCTTCATTTCAGTTCCCACATCAAGCAATGCTCTAAGCAGTAACTCAGACAACATTCATAAAGTCACTAGCACGGGCTTGTTTCCACTTCATGCTGAAAAGGAACAACAGCGTAGCTGAGCCTTGAGTACAGCTGCAGACTCAACCCTCTTCTGAGCCTATGTGATATCTTGGTTGGAAAGGCTTCCTACTGCCATAGGAACAATGAGGATTATCTTTAAATCCACAATTTTTTCAGGCAAAGTGGAAGGCACTGTCAATGAGAACTTGAAAGAATGATTTAAAGTACAAATTTAATGCACCTAAACACACACATGACAGACTGGACCATTCTAACTCAAACTGCGAGAAGTAAAACCCTCCATGAGAATCCATTTCCGAAATGAAGGCACCCACCGCATTTAGCCCTCCTGCTAGGAAGGGCACAAAAGCTAGGGGGAGGCCTGCCGGACACGACCTTCAAGTCTGGGAGGACTGAAGCAGCAAGTCGCCTTGAACTTCAGGATACAGTGCAAGCAGAGACTCTACTGGCAAGCACTGCATTTTTCATGTAACAGTTTCATGAGGAACGGAGTCTAGGGAAAAACTGGACCACTGACTGATAACAAAGAAAACTATAATTCAGATCAAAGCAAAATAATGTAAAAATCATGGCATCAAACAGACTGGGAATCAAATTCTAACTGGGTTATTTCCCACTGGTGTAAACATCAGCAAAGAACAATTCTCTGATCCTGAGTCACCTCCTCTGCTAAACAAGAACTGCGATGCTCACCTCACAGGAAGTGGGAGAATTAAATGAGAAAACAGGTATGCAGCATCTGGCGCCATGTCCATCTCACAATCCCTGCTCAACAAACATGAGTTCCCTCCCGTTATCGTCCACGCCCCTTTTATAAAATCAGCAAGCATCACAAAAGGGTTTGGAAAGGCATTTCCTCGGGTCTGGATTCATAAACTTGGGTCTATTTGGCAGGCAGACTCTCTGAGATAACAAGCCTGAGTTACACAGGCCCAAGATCTGGTGAGCAGCCTGGCCTGGATCAGTGTGGACATCTGGCTCCCAGGCCAATGCCTAGAAAGACTGGCTGGGCCCAGAGGGCAGCACGGGTGGCCAGGAGACAGCCAGAAAGCAGAGCCGCCGAGGAAAGAGAGGATTACTTGAGCTTCGGCTCCCGTCCTCGCTGGTATACTGCCAGCAGATGAGCCCGATGAGGTCCTGCACCCTGGCGCTGGCCATGGTCACCACCGTCATTGGCAGCAGTCTGTCCTGGCTCGAGTGCAGGGGGAGGTAGACATCGATCTTCTTGGTCGCTGTTGTGCCCACGTGACCCTGTGGACAGAGCACATGAGTGAGGCTGAAGCACACAGTTCCGGTCATGCAGACCCCACTGGGCTACGACACCTGCCCTCCAGGACCTGCGCTCTCATTCTCTGGGCACAGAGCAACTTAGCTACGACGCCTGCCCTCCAGGACCTGCGCTCTCATTCTCTGGGCACAGAGCAACTTATGAGCCTGGGGTGGTCCTGAAGGGGAAACATTGTTTATAGTTTTAAGTTTTGTTTGTTTTTTTTTTTTTTAATTTGAATTTTCTGCTACTCGAATGGATCCAGTTCTGCCAGCATTAAGGTAAATGAGCACTACAACTAAAATGAACAAATCAGAGTGGTGAGCAGACCTAATGCTTGGTGTCAGGAGACCTGTTGTGCTGCTTATTCAGAGTGGCCCTGGCATCAGCTGCCCTCCCTGAAAACTGCTGTATCACTCCCTGAGACCATGGGCCCAAGCTGCCATATTCTCTGAGGAAGCATTTAGCAGTATTGGAACCAAGCGTTTTCTTTCTCAGAGACAATGGGGGCTAACTCCATTATGCAGTACATCTCTTTACTTCACTCATCTGAACTAAAGTTCAAGGGTCTCTCTCTGGTCTTATGACTGCCCTATCCGCCACACTCACACTGACCTACATGTCCCTAATCCCTCCCCCATACCTCTCTCTCCTCCCTCCCAAACCCTCCACTCCCCTGTGGAACTCCTGCACAAATCAGCAAACTCCCCATAAATCATTACTTCTTTTTAAAAAACATTCCTCCACCTCTTTCCTGTAACTGAAACCTGACAGTCATGAGGATACTACTTCCTCTACTGTCCAGAAGACTGTTTTGCTTTGTTCTTTTTAACCTCCAAACCTTTAAGGCAGCAGGCAGAGTAGGTATTCTTGGTCCTGCTATTTCCAAACTATTAATTCTCCTTTCTTACAAAAACCCCTGTTCCTTTGAAACCCCAGCCACCCAACTGCACCATCCTCTCCCTCTCCTTTCCTGTTTCTGTTATCCACCAGCCTTTGCCCATCCTGCTCCCTCACTAAGGCCTGAGTTCTTGGTCAGTCTTTTCCACCCCAATTCCTGTCATCATTCTAAAAGAACAATCTGTCCAATACTCAAGGCTCTCAATCCCTAAACCATGTCACCCCCAACGCCTTTTCATCCACTCCTCAAATCACTGATTGTGCTGGGTACATTGGAGATTTATAACAATGCCAATATCCCATGTCAGAACACTGAATACACTTTAAAATTTTTAATTAGATTAATTAGTTTGTTTTTAAATTTGGGCCTTGCCATGTACCTTGCAGGATATCTCAGTTTCCTGACCAGGCACAGAACCTGGGCCGTGGCAGTGACAGTGCCGAATCCTAACCATTAGACCACAAGGTGAAAACTTAAATACACTTTAATATACCTCTACCTCATCTATTCAAGAAGTCCCTCAAATTCTGTAACCTATAATCTGTTGAACCAGCTCTTAATTATCTATCAGTCACCCTTATTTCCCAACACCCCACCCCCAGACTACATAGCCATTATAGTCATTGTAATCATTCTTTTGCAGATATAATTTGTAAAAATATTTTTATATTTATTTACTTGGCTACACCAGGTCTTAACTGCAGCACATGGGATCTTTGCTGCTGTGAGCTAAATCTTTTAGCTGTAGCATGTGGGATCTAGTTCCCCAAACAGGGATCGAACCCATGCTTCCTGCACTGGGAGTGTGGAGCCTCGGTCACTGGACCATCAGGGAAATTCCAGAAATACAATTTTAATTCACTCTTACTCCCCTGGACACGGTCGGCAGAGCATCAATCTTGTATGACCCCACCCCTCTGCTAAACACTGGAGAAAAATCACGTAACCGTACAGACAGATTTTACTTTAAATCCTATGATGATAAAACTCAAACAGACACTCAGCGCTATACAGCAAGCCTACTGTATCTCCTGATCCAACCTGTACCCCACCTGAGAATACTACTGCACACTTGCACTTTGTCCTCAAACTTCCCACGAACCGTGCCTCTTGACCTTCAGCCCCTGTCCTTCCCTCACGTACTGCCAACAGGTGAAAAATGCAGAGGACCCCTGAATGACATGGGTTTGAACTGCAAGGGTCCACCTGTAAGTGATGTTTTTTCACTTGATACAGACTACAGTACTACACGATCCACAGTTTGTTGACTCTGTGGATACCGAACTGCAGCATCAAATTTGATTACGTTACACTCCTGTCTGAGTGGCTCCTATGATACTTTGAATGAAATCCAAACTCCACGCAGTGTGCAAGAAGGCACTGCATGACCTGACCCTTGCCTACCCCTCCAATGTCATCTACTGCCGCTCTTCCCCCACCTGCTTCAGCTACACTGGCCTTCTGTGAGTGTCCTGAATGTGTGTGCCTAGACTGCTTCTTACCCTCCTAAGGCCACTGCGAGTGTTACTCAAGTATCTAGGAGGCTCTTTCTTACCACTTCTGCATTCTCTAACATGTGGCCTCGGGCTGGTTACTTAACTCTTCGTCTTTCTCATACATAAGGTGATAACGATAGGATGCGCTGTCAGAGAGTTCTTGTGAGGATTGCTAGTATTGGTATCCTTATTCAAGGCTCAGCTCACACGACACGTCCTCAGAGAAACCTCCACTGATAATCCTATAGAAAGAAGACCTTTCCACAGTTAGCCTCTCACCCTTGTCTTGTTCATTTCCTTCAGAACGCTTACCAATTTGACGTATCTATTTCTGTGTGTCTTCAGTGCATGCCCTCCCCACTGGCCTCTGAGCTCCCATGAGGGCAGCCATAATAATGTCTGCTTTGTCTACTGCTCTGTACACAATGGCTAGCACTGTGCCTGGTGCACAGAAGACTCTCCAAAAAAATCTGTTCAACTACAGAATGAATGCATGAATGACTCAAATGCCTACTGGGACACATGGTAGGAACTCAATAAATGTTAGTTTCTTCCATCCGTCCCACTTGTCCTGCTTCTATGGGCCTGTTTCCTGGTAGCAGATGGAGATGGAGGGACTTGAGCAATCAACTGGTTCCATCTTTAACACCCTATACAGGACTGTATCGATCTAAAGGTGGAAAAAAATATCAGAACTAGGGTAAGGAAATACATAAAAGTAGTTTAGAAAACACTTTAAGAGAAATTCCACTTCTTATATAACCCAGCATCTAATATTAGATCCATAGGGTTTTTTTTTTTACTGTCTTCCCTCTATGTTATAAAAACAAATAATACAAAAGATAATTTTCCTACATAAAGTTCTCTCTCTCTCTCATGCATACATGTGTACACGCACGCGCATGCACAAACACACACACACACACACACACACACACACAGAGTTTTTAGCTTGGAAGTAATAACTTCAATGACTAGCAAAGATGTCTCTATACAGCAAGTGTCATTTTGTCAGGCAGTCAAAAGGTTAAAATGAAAACAGTTGCAATCTTTCTGGAATAGGTTTATACACCCTCTTACCACTCTCTTCTCAAACTCATTTTCAGATGCCCTAGTTGCTGTCACTGCTCTCCCTTCTTATTTCTGTTTATTCTTCCTCCTTTCTTAGAAGAACTTGGAACTGAGGGGCTATAGGAATCACAGTATCTCAAGATGCAAAGATTCAATGAAATGGCAGATGTGAATGTACTCTGTAAACTATAAAGTGCTTTAGAAATGCAGTACAGTATCTAGAAAGGGCCTACGTTTTATAATCAGACCCATTTCTATTACTCAAGTCTATTAAAGGTCACATGAGGCCAAAGATGGATGCTGTAGGAGTCCTATTAATAAAATCTATTATTACAATAAGAGCTAACATTTATTTACAGCTAAGTGTTAAACTCTGCTAAATGTCTGCCTAAGTTATTTAATTCTCACAATCACTATAAGAGGTAGGGTTCTACCATTACCCTCATAATAGAAACGAAAAAGCCAAGGCTTACAAGGCTACAGTCATTGGCTCAAGATCCCATAACCGAAGTGAAGAGCCAGGACTCAAATCCATGTCAGTCTGACTCCAAAGCCTCCACTCTAAACATCAGCACCTTCTTTCACTTAAGTTATCCTAAACAGAATCAGTCCCCACTCTCCAAGGCTGGACAGCTGTCTTCTGCTCCTTCTCAAAAACATGCCAAAAACACTGCCGTTTCCTAGAGAGGGAGCATTCTAAGGAGCTGCCCAAGGAGAACCAGGGAGGACTGCAACTCAGAGATCACTGCACTGTCTCCTGACTGCAAGGAGTCATCATTGTCTAGGAAATGAAAGCAGACAGTTACATGGAGCCCTCTATTTCACAGTGAAATAGCAAGTGTGGGGAAAACTACGAGAATAAATACGGCACACACTTATTAAATGAATAAAGCACTTTATCTTTTTAATCTTCTAATTCCATCTTGAGGCATTGATGACTGGGGAAAAATGCCTTGCACAAACCTTGAAATTATGTATTTTTTAATAAGGAGCCTCTTCAGAAAAAACTCAAGGTGGTGGCGGTTAGCTCTATCTAATAGTCCCTGTGCTGCAATATTTAGAGAGAATCATCTAAAACATAAAACAATCCATCAACATAATAGAAAGTAATTAACTTATTTTAAAAAAAGAAAGGTGACCAAAGGATTGAAAGTATTCATCACACATCAAGGCAAGCAATATTCCAAAGAGCTAACATCTAACTATTAAAAAGCAACTAGCAACAGACAAAGATCACATCATACAGTTTCACTGTGTGGCAATTTATGCGTTTCACAATACGGAAGTGGGGAAACGGAGGCATAATTAGAGTACAAGGAAAGGGTCACAACAGAGACAGGGAAACTGGTTTAGCTCCGCCCTTCCCAGTCTCTCAGGCATTCAACACACACCCACTGGAAACCATACTGGACTCTGGAGACAAAGTTAAGACACAGTGCAGATCTTCATCAAATTCATGGTCTGCTGAAGATCTATCTACACTGTACAATGTGCGAAAAGCTTTAAGAGAGAAAGTACAGGCTACTATGAGAGCTGAGAAGCAACCTAGACTAAAGACAGTTCAAAAAGCCTCCTAGATTAAAAATATTTTTACCCTTCCATCCAATAGAACCATTAACCCAAGAAAAAGACACTTGCTGTATTTCAATACTTTCTATACCAATATACAAAAAAGTGAATATGAATTCTCCCTGAGACATGGGATTTTGAATGTTTAATTTTAATTTTCTGCTTTATATTTTTCTGCATTTTCTAAACTGAGCATGGTATTATTTTTATAATTACAAACAAAATATTTATAATTAAATGAGCAAAAGGAGAGAAAAAGAGCTACTACACAGAGCTTAAGAGAGCTTTAAGTAAGAGAAAGGATCAACTTTGAAAATGTAGTCTATGTTAAGGTACCTGGCAAAATTTATTAAGGACACACTATGTGCTAGTGCTATGACAGGCTGTTGGGAAAATAAGCTGAAAATATGACACTGAAAAGTTTGCACTTTCAACGACAGGTTAAGTCATTTTTATTAAAGAAAGAAAAAGTAAGAAACTCACACTGAGCTGGCAAGTTTGGAGTTGAACAACTCTCTCTCCAGAGCAGCCCCCAAGTTGGGAAATGCCCATGGTTCAGGTGTCAGAAAGAAAAGAAAAGTATTCTTGAGGCAAAACTATTCCTCAACACAAACGCAACTGACGAAGACCAACTAGACTTCAGAGTTCACATCACACGGCCTGTCCATGGTGGCCTGGCCAATGCAGCCAAAATCTCAGACTCAACTTGTCCAAGACCCATTCCCTCCTCCAGCTCAGCTTGTCCAGACCCATTTCCTCCTTCAGCTTCTCTCATTCCATACTCAATCTTATTTATGGCTCTCACCACCTACTCCATCACTCAAGCTAAGAACCTCAACTCCTTTCGAATGTCTCTGAAGTATCTCTCAAATCTTTCTGCCCTAGTTCAAGCTTCATCATTTCTCAGCAAGACCACTGCAACAGTCTCTTATCTCCCTGTCTAAAAATCTCTCCTCTCTCCAAATCTTTATTTTCTTACTGCTACTGAAGTGATTTTTCTCTAATCACTAACCATGCCTATCACACAGAAATAAACGACGGCTTCCCCAGTGTTAGCATTCTAGTTCTTTAGCAAGACAGTTAATACCCTTCACACTCTGGTCCCGATGTATCACTGCTAAAGTATATTGAGGAGCGGTTAAGAGCACAGATTCGTGCTCAGCCAGACCCAGGTTTGAATCCAGGCTCTGCTGCTTTCTTAGCTGCTAGACTGGAGACTTTGGGCAGGTAACTGTACTCCTCAGAACCTCCATTCCCTTACTTAGAAAAGTAAATAAAATGTATATAACATGCCTGACATATAGCCATTAAACAAAAAGTGCCTCTCTTCTGTCCTTTAAATGCCTCCTTTTCCTAGAAGGTGGAAGTCCAAATTAATTTCCCCTTCTCTGCCTCCTAGCAATCTGACGTGTAGCCTTATGGTTTCATTTATTCTACCTACCATTACCACGTCCTTTCCCAGTCTCTTACATAATGGTACATTATATAAAGGAGAAAACTGTGTCTCACCCATTTTATGGGCAAAGAGTGCAGCAGGAGTGTGGTATTGGCTCACTGAACTGAAAGAAATCCTCAGACTGGCTTTCAGAATGGGCCTGCCACTCCTCTCCTGTCCCAGGCAAACCACCTACACCTCTGCTACTTCCCAGGCCACTCTTTAGGAGCCCTCTTTCTTCTCTAAAATATCCCTAGCACCTAACAAGGGTGGGTATATAGTAGTTCTTAATAGTTACACATATTGATGGAGTGAAGATTAACATTCTTTTAACACATGATTTTCAAACACCCGCATATAGCATACAAAGGTACTGGTGTGCCCAAACAGAAAACAATCTGTCTCCCATGTAGAGGACCCAAGTTCAATCCCTGGGTCACTGACGGAAGATCTCCTGAAGAAGGGACTAGCTACCCACTCCAGTATTCTTGCCTGGAGAATTCCATGGACAGAAAAGCCTGGCGGGCTACAGTGTCCATGGGGTCGTGAAGAGTCAGACATGACTGACCAACTAACATTTTCACTTTCATAAAGGTACTATTAACCTATTCCTCTGTTATTAAATGGATGTTATTCCTAATATTTCACTATTATGAATACTATTCTCAGAAACATTCTCTTATATAAATGTTTGTGCTCATATGCTAAGGAGTCAATTACTAGGACAAAGAATTTGAATGCTTTGTGGCTTGTGATATATATTGCAAAAGCTCACTTTTTAAAAAAGTGTCTTTATGCCAATCATGAAATATCAGTATTATGAACTGTATGTCATCCAATTGATCATTAGTTCATAAAATGTAAAGACTTAAAAATTTAAAATAACTTCTACACATGGAATATGAATGGGTATAGAAATGAAATATATAGAATTTGAACATCATGATGAATTAAAATACTATATCTATTCCAGATTTTTCCCCATCTGATCCCATTAATTAAAATAATATACATTTTGCTGCCTATCATAAAGTTAATTTCAAAATCATGTACCTGGTAGTTTCCAAAATAGAGGAAGCAAGAAGAACAATAGATGGCATTCACTTAAAAATCATCTTGAATTAAGAAACATTATATCAAGTGAATTAGCTGAATTAAGTCTTAAGGACAGAAGGTTCAGTTAGCAGCACTACTTAACACCAAGGCTTATCAATAATAAATTGAATATCAGACCTCAAAACTGTTGCTAAGTGTTCAATTTCTCTGTCAACAGAAAGGAACAGAGAAAGGATGCACAGCTTGGCTTCTAGAATTAAAGAGACAAAAAGCAGGCAACATTATTCCATTAGTCACAACTGCACAAGCAGATCACTGTATGTAACTTTAATGTAGAAATAAATATATCAGTGTATCGAGACAATGTAATGATGCAAACTGATAAAAGGATTATTTGTGGCCTTCAAAAGTTAAAACTCTTAAAAGGAATGGCTGCAGTTCCATTCCACCAGTACCTTCTTCCCTAACTGCCTCAACAAGGACCAAAGGATGCTATAGTCTACCAACAGCCTGTGCTGAGTCAGTCATGTTGGACTCTTTGCGAATCCATGGACTGTAGCCCACCAAGCTCCTCTGTCCATGAGGATTTTCCAGGCAAGAATACTGGAGTGGGTTGCCATGCCCTCCTCCAGGGGACCTTTCCAACCCAGGGATCAAACTCAGGTCTCCTGAATTGCAGGTGGATTCTTTACCATCTGAGCCACCAGAGAAGGCCTATCAACAGCCTAGCCTTTAATAACACGATACCAGACTTGGGAGAGGGGACTCAGATTGTCATTACACTGATGATGGTTAGGGGACTTCATTTAATCACAGAAAGGATTTTAAGCAAAATTGAGCCTATTTCTGGCCTAAGCCAAGTTTAATCAACTACAAGAAATTAAACAGGGAAGAGGAAACAAAAACCCCAGACTGAAGCATTCTGCTCTCAACAAATGCTAGCTTTATGAGTTCATGGAAAGAACTCACTTTTTTACATTCAAAATAGTGGCACTGAACTTCTCAATAGATTTTGTATAAAATTCTATGACAAATCCACTCAGAACCAGGAGCTTGACTCTGTAGTGCTATCTTAAGCCTCAATAAATCTGGAATGCTTAAAGGCTATTAAATTAACATTTCCCTGATCTGGCACCTGTAGTCAAGTTAATTTGTCAAAAACATTCCTACAGTTTGTCACTGGACACTGTATTTTCTGACAAGTTAAGTTTAAAATAAAATTGACAAAATCTCATTAATTTCCTCTGAATCACCAACCTTGGTTACATTAAGCTTTTATTATTAAGAACGCCAACTGTCACTCTTTCTTTAACAAGGTCAAGTTCTGATCTGGGGTACCTCCAGGATCCTTATTCTATTAACAGGAGCTGGTGAGGCACTGCAGTATGGTGATTAAAAGTATAAGCTGTGGAATCAGAAAGACCTGGGTTCAATTCTCACTTATTGTGTGTCCTTGGACAATTTTACTTAGCCTATCTGGGTCACTATTTCCACACAGAAATGGTGTATTATAAAAGTACCTCTTCATGGAATTGTTGAAAGGATTCAATCAGACTACGCATGTAAAGCACTTATCACTGTGCCCAGTCTATAGTAAATGCTCAGCAAATGTTGTTTCTTCATTAAGCTGTCTTTTTCTCCCCTAGATTTAAATTCAGAGACTTGAAAAAAAAAAAACCAACCTTTATTGCCATTCATAGACTTTTAAAACTACAAGGAATTTAAGGGTCCTCCCTTAACATTTTCACCAAATGGTTATCCTATGAGCTATCCTGAACACCTTCCACTGATAAGTCCCTGCCACCCTCTGAAGTCTGCAGGTAAACAGTTTTGATGGTTAAAACATTTCTTTACAGTGGGGGACACTTTCTCTGCAGCTTTTACCCACTGATCTTAGTTCCAGACCTCAGGAAACTGGAAAAACTTCATCTCCACTTCCATAGTGCTAAGTCACTTCAGTCATGTTCACCTCTTTGCTACCCTCTGGACTGTAGCCCGTCAAGCTCCTCTGTCCATGGGATTTTCCAGCCAAGAATACTGGAGTGGGTTGCCATGCCCTCTTCCAGGGGATCTTCCCGACCCAGGGATCGAACCCACATCTCTTATGTCTCTGGCAGTGGCAGGTGGGTTCTTTACCACTAGTGTCACTGGAGTCCATTGCCATAGACACCCCTTCATATATATATGAGAACCTTCAATAAAATAACTCAGCTACTAAACACTGTGGAATGAGCCAGACTATCCATAACCCTTTTAAAGAGCACAAGACAGCATAGAAAATATTATTTCCATTATTTTTTCTTAGGCTGATCATTTTCTGATATTTTCTTTCTATAGCATCTATGATAAATATGTGGCTTCCCTGGTGGCTCAGATGGTAAAGAATCTGCCTGCAATGCAGGAGACCCGGGTTCAATCCCTGGGTTAGGAAGATCCCCTAGAGAAGGGAATGGCAATCCAGTCCAGTATTCTTGCCTGGAGAATTCCATGGACAGAGGAGTCTGGTGGGCTACAGCCCATGGAGTTGCAGAAAGTCGGACTTGATTACAGTTGTGGACCTAAAACAAAAGATATTGTTGCTCGCAAGTAAAGATTTTCTCTGTTTAAAATAAATCTTCCTTGTTTTGATACTCTGACAATCTTTTCCCACTTTTGAAAAAAAAAAAATGCCTAGAGCTATTGTTCAAACTGTTAGCATGTGAAATTTGAGTAACAGCCTTGAATAATTTTTTAAGACATCATTCATGTTTGAATACCAGTGAGAAATTTTACAAAATGGTGGAACGGGGTGACAGGGGAATGAAGGGGAAAAAAAAAAGTCTACCCATACTGCATCTGGAATAATGACCATTACTCAAAGTCTTAAATTCAGAAAGCAGTTCCTAATACTACCAGGTTTCCCTATCATGGATTATGTTCACTAGGGACCTCTTTGCAGAGTCTACAGAACTGACCTGGCCCCTGGCCCTGCCAGCCTTGAGTGGTCTAACTTTGGGCAAGCCTATAACCTCTCTGAAAGTCAATTTCCTCAGCCATGAAATACAGATGAGACTTCTATCTCAAAAGACTCACTGGACAAAACAAAAATAAAGCATGTTTAAGTTCTCTGTGAACTGCAAATTGTCACACAATGTCAATTAATCCTTATATTGTTACTTACGCTGTTGCTCAGACCAGGCAGATCTTCAACAAAAGTCCCTTCAAACCAGGTTGAGAAGTAGAGACAACAGGGAAAGACCAGTATTTATGAAAGAGCCATAGAATTCTTTCCTCATCCAGCCTCAGGATGGTTACAGCCTGTACCAGGAGGTGCTCTCACAAGCACAATCCAGTCATCTTAAAGCATAATGGGATGTAAAGTGTCCATTTTGAATTTTCATAGCCATTGTGGGATTCTTTAGATCATTAATGTTACATAGCACTTTGCATTTAATTATACAAACAATGGGTTCTATAATGATGATATTATCAGGGAAAGGTAATTTGCATGAACTAAGTCCCATCACCTAAGGTAAGTTTAGGGACCTCTTCATTTTTAAATCATTTATATAATAAAATCAATATGCTTTAAAAGTAAAAATAGGTTTTTTAAAAACCATAAAGAAGAGTTACATGTTTTAAACTCTATCAATTATCATAATATAATGAGTCTTTTTAAGATTTAATATCAACTTTTAAAATTAAAACTCAATGGAGAATGTATACTGGCTCCATTACTAGATGATGTATCTCTAGAAAAGGTTACAGTAGAGCCATTATCACCCTCCTAAATTATATGGAAAATTTGGTACAACCCTCCAAGTACCCCAAGGACAATTTAATTCCAGAGATAGTGAAGTATTTGGAGACCATAACATTGTATAAATACTGAAGGAGATAATTCAGGTGCACCTATCACATTCATTTCTTGCAGGGTTTCAGCTGGTTAAATGTTTCAAAAATTTTAAATGTCAACATGCAACTTCAGGGACTTTCCTGGCAGTCCAGTGGCTAAGACTCCATGCTTCCAATTCAGGTGACACAGTTCAGCCCCTGGTCAGGGCACCGAGACTTTGCAGGCTGTGCAGTGCAGCCAGTAAGTAAACAGATAAATAAACAAACTGACTTTACCATTTAGTAAAAGATTCTTTGAAAAATACAAATTAAAGGCCACGCTATCTCCTTAATTTTGAATAGCTTTTTAAAACCCACACATTTCTATACTGTAGTAGGTTCATGACTGCTTTATCACTTTAAGACTCAATGTTTCTTGATGATATAATTCAAAATTTCACTGAATCATAATTTAGTAAGTCATAAAAACCTCTTAAAATTAATCTTTCATGCACATCTAGCTTATCCAAAGTTAGAATTTAATTAGATAGCCTTGGCACAAATGGGCTTACTACTTTATTTGCTCAATCAGTGTATGTCTCTTCAGTAATTATAATTAATTCAAGTCCCTGACGCACCTCCTAGCAAACAATGTAAAAACATCAGACAAAATGGAAATAAATAGCTTTATATTTCTCCAATTACAAAATTCACTTTCATCCTCAAAATGCACATGTGAAATAACTGGGAGAGGTGTTATTCTCAACAAGCAAAAGCCACACAAAAAGTCTACACCTCTGGTGACAGAGAAAGATGGTTATCTGCAGCAGAAAATACATGTTTCTTTTATTTTTACACTATGAAAATGGTACAACTGCGAAGAGCCAATTGAGAGTCTGCATCTAACAGTTTGCAAGTACATGTTGAAATATAAACAGGAGCAAGAAAAAGAACTAGACTAGAGATCTCAAGAAAATTAGAGATACCAAGGGACTATTTCACGCAAAGATGGGCACAATAAAGGACAGAAATGGTATGGACCTAACAGAAGCAGAAGCTATTAAGAAGAGGTGGCAAGAATGCACAGAACTTTACAAAAAAGGTCTTCATGACCCAGATAATCATGATGGCCTGATTACTCACCTACAGCCAGACATCCTGGAATGCGAAGTCAAATGGGCCTTAGGAAGCATCACTACAAACAAAGCTAGTGGAGGTGATGGAATTCCAGTTAAGCTATTTCAAATTCTAAAAGATGATGCTGTGAAAGTGCTGCACTCACTATGTCAGCGAATTTGGAAAACTCAACAGTGGCCACAGAACTGAAAAAGGTCAGTTTTCATTCCAATCCCAAAGAAAGGCAATGCCAAAGAATGCTCAAACTACCGCACAATTGCACTCATCTCACATGCTAGCAAAGTAATGCTCAAAATTCTCCATGCTAGGCTTCAACGATACGTGAACCATGAACTTCCAGATGTTCAAGTTAGATTTAGAAAAGGCAGAGGAACCAGAGATCGACTTGCCAACATCCACTGGATCATTGAAAAAGTTAGAGAGTTCCAGAACAACATCTGCTTCATTGACTATGCCAAAGCCTTTGACTGTGTGGATCACCCACAAACTGTGGAAAATTCTGAAAGAGATGGAAATATCAGACCACCTGACCTGCCTCTTGAGAAATCTGTATGCAGGTCAGGAAGCATACTGGACCTGTATGGAAGTTCCAGTCAGAAGTGGACATGGAACAACAGACTGGTTCCAAATAAGGAAATGAGTACGTCAAGGCTGTATATTGTCACCCTACTCATTTAACTTACATGCAGAGTACATCATGAGAAACACTGGGCTGGTTGAAGCACAAGATGGAATTAAGACTGTGGGGAGAAATATCAATAACCTCAGATAAGCAAATGATACCACACTTCTGGCAGAAAGTAAAGAACTAAAGTGCCTCTTGATGAAAGTGACAGAGGAGAGTTAAAAAGTTGGCTAAAAACTCAACATTCAGAAAACTAAGATCATGGCATCTGGTCCCATCACTTCATGGGAAATAGATGGGGAAATAATGGAAACAGTGAGAGACTTTATTTTGAGGAGGTTCCAAAATCACTGAAGATGGTGACAGCAGCCATGTATTTAAAAGACACTTGCTCCTTCGAAGAAAAGTTATGACCAATCTAGATAGCATATTAAAAAGCAGAGACTTTACTTTGTCAACAAAGGCCTGTCTAGCCAAAGCTATGGTTTTTCCAGTAGTCATGTATGGATGTGAGAGCTGGATATAAAGAAAGGTGAGTGCCGAAGAACGGATGCTTTTGAACTCTGGTGTTGGAGAAGACTAAGAGTCCCTTGGACTGCAAAGAGATCCAACCAGTCTATCCTAAAGGAAATCAGTCCTGAATACTCACTGGAAGGACTGATGCTGAAGCTGAAACTCCAATACTTTGGCCATCTGATGCGAAGAGCTGAATCATTGGAAAAGACCCTGATGCTGGGAAAGACTGAAGGTGGGAGGAGAAGGAGACGACAGAGGATGAGATGGTTGGATGGCATCACAGACTCAATGGACATGAATTTGAGTAAATTCCAGGAGTTGGTGATGGACAGGGAGGCCTGGTGTGCTGCGGTTCATGGGGTCCCAAAGAGTCGGACACGACTGAGTGACTGAACTGAAATGACCAGGGTCCAAGGGCTTCCCTGGTGGCTCAGTGGTAAAGAACCTGCCTGCCAATGCAGGAGACACGAGTTCGATTCCTGGGTTGGGAAACCCAGGGAAACCCCTGGAGAAGGAAAAAGACAACCCACTCCAGTATTCTTGCCTGAGAAATACCATGGACAAAGGAGCCTGGCAGGCTGCAGTACATGCGGTCGCCAAAGAGTTGGACACAACTTGGCGACTAAACAGCAACAAACCATCATCCAATTACTTCTCATGCATCATCTTATCTAACGTGCCCAACATTCCTATGAGGGTTGCTCACTGGAATTTGAGATGGTTGGATGGCATCACAGACTCAATGGGCATGAATTTGAGTGAACTCCGGGAGCTGGTGATAGACAGGGAGGCCTGGCGTGCTGCGGTTCAGGGGGTCGCAAAGAGTCGGACATGACTGAATGACTGAACTGATTTGAACTGACCATAGCCTGCCAGGCTCCTCTGTCCATGGGATTCTCCAGGCAAGAATACTGGAATGGATTGCCAGCCCTCCTCCAGGGATTTTCCCAACCCAGGATCAAACCCATGTCTCTTACGTCTCCTGCACTGCCAGTCAGATTCTTTACCACCACTGGGGAAACATGGTAGGCTATTCCAAATCTCTCAATTGGGAGTGGGTGATGGGGGGCATGGAGGTGGGAATCAAGATTCTAACCCAGGTCTGTTCCATCCTAAAAGCCTCCCCTCTTGGTGAATCCTAGTCCTGAAGAACTCGTGGGGAGGCCTGAATATCTAGGAAAGATCACAGAGGCTGCTGGCTCGTGTTGTGGCCACTGCTTCAGAACTGAGGGTCCCAGTCTGAGTTAGAAACATCCCTCTGGCTGAGAAGTGCTGGGAAGGTCAGAATTACTCCTTGCATTCCGCTCTGCCCATCACATGCACTTGCAGCTCTTCCAGGGACTGCTGGTCCTAGAGAGGGACACCAGGGTAACAGCTTCCAGAACAGTTCCCTCTTATGTGCAGGCACAAGGCAGAAACAGTTACAGACTTTCTTGCTGCTGCATACACAGCAGGAGCTCAATAAATCCTCTCTATGTTTCAGAGAATAAAAACACGAGGGAACACCAGCTCCCTGAAGAGGAGGCAGAACCCTCAGTACTCAAAACGCAGTGGTCAGGTACCAACTCATGGGCCTCAAAGAATCCTCACTCTTGGGTTAAGAGACTTATCAGTAATTGTGAGGTGCAACTGTACCAAATGTGGTTACCCAGGTGGTAGTACCCAAATGTGCATCGTTAATGACAAAGCAAGAAAATAACAATTTGATCCTTGGAGAGGCAGGCAAGCTGCCGATGACATCAACATGGCACAAGCTCCAACACAAGCCAAAGGTCTGATGAGACAAAGGCCCGTCTCAGGCTGCAATTCTCTATGGAGACAGGCAGCGCAAGGCCCGCTCACTTGCAGGAACTGACAAGCCACCAGGGCCCCAGGGTCTCTAGGGCTTTTCCTCAGCTACCTGGTGTCATTTCCCTCCTGTTCATCCTCAGTCGTAGTCAGCCCAATCTCCTCCGAGGTCCTAACTAAGCCAGACACAGGGAGAATCGGGATTTTATCTTATTAAAATAGATATGGCTAATTTGTCTTTTCAAATTCATTTTAAATTAAATTGGATTTCCTCGGAAGGCTGCTAGGTCAGTTCCCCTGCTGCGAATGCAGGACAAAGGTTAATTGCACGCCCTTCACCAGCTCTTCTACTCTCCTGGGCAGCTCTGATAACCTGCCCCGGAGAGGTGGGGAAGGCTTCGGTTTATTGGGCGATAATGCTGCCATTAGAGCCATTTACCATTATGCCAAGAAATGTTTCATTTTTAAAAACTAAGTAATAGGATATGATAGCAATAACATGAATGAAATGCAACAGTGTTACCAACTGATGGTTAGTTCTAAAATGCTAAACCCAAAGAATAAGACCAACCTATTTGCTTTCCTAAAGGAAGACCCCAGTAGAAACAAACATACACACCCTCCAGGAGCAGACTGCTTTCTGGTTCCAGTGTAAAATTCCATTAACGTTTTCACTTAATTTATCTCATTTAAACTGTCTATGTTCATGAAAATTTAACCCAGTAATTCCCTGTTATACAAAGCATAACAAAGTATGAATATTTAAATACAATGTAAATAAAACACTTTATCAATTATATTTTTGTATTCTAAATTAGTGACTTCACTTAGCATGTCTGCCTTGCACAGCACCATACTATTTTTCAATTAAAGGTCCAGATGTTTCAAAGGCTCCAGTAGGCAACGGCAGTTATGAGAAATGCTTTATCTGCATTGTAATCATTACCACCACATCAGCTCCAGGCTGCATTAACATACTCATGTTTTATTCCTGTTCCCCTTCTAACCGAGCAGGTAATTATACAACACAGCAGAGAAACACAATTCTAAGGGCTGGACAATTTCCTTGTAAGTATCCACCTAAGCAACACATTTTCTTAAAAAATTTGGAGTGATTCTTTAGCAGGAACACACTGATCATTCAGAATGATTTTGTTTCTTTAAAATAAAGAGTGGATCACAACCATACCAAGATTTATTAATAAAATGCAAGATGGTCTGTACATACACACATTTATGTACACTGAAAACCAGCCAGAAGTCTGTATGTGTGAAAACCACTATCATTTGTTAGAATCTAAGCCATTTCTTCTCATTTTGAATGCCAGTGTCATCTAATTCTATCTTTAGTCTTACTATCCAAAAATGACAATTCACCTGACCGGAGACTGACCAAGTATAGCAACTATTTCTGTGACCATTGGATTCAAAATTATACACACACACACACACACACACACACACGCAGGACAAATGCAATTCTGACAGCTGTAACAAAAAATGCTATGGCATTTATTATTTCAATAAATGACTCTCCCACCCCAAAATATAAAACAATGACCTATGTTATAAGAGATATGGTTATGCTTAGTAAACATAGTATAATTTAATGGGAAAATACAGTTTCTCATTGTGAAGAGACCCTGCAACAAAATTAATTTTAATTTTAAAATTACAAACATTTTTATATTTTGAAATATTCCAAAAGGAGATGTCCTAATGAAGATGTTATTCAAAAGATAAATGCCTTTACAAATATTAAAATCTCAGGTCAAATCCTGGCAGGTTACACTTCAGCATCTGAAAGCAGACAGCTTCTGCTCCTTCCTGAAGGAACCTTAGGTGGAACGTTTTTAATACATCACCATGTCACTTTTTAATGTGCCCCAATCTATTAACCACATGGCAAACTAACAGGGATTTTTAAAATATGGGTTTTATGGCTTTGTGCTGGTGATTAATTAAATAAATAGCCACCGTTTCACAAATCATTCCTCTAATTAGTCTCAAACAGACACCTTGCATTCACTGGTGTTAATGCCATCTGAAGCTCCCAGAAGGGCAGGGCTGGTGTGGCATGGCCGCATGTCTGCACTTTGGAGCCCACTGTCGTAGGCGCCCGGCTGGCACCCCACCATGCCACCCAGAGGCAGAGGTGCTGTCTTCACAGGTGCCGCAGTCAGCTGGAATTTGATTCCAGCTGCTCAGAAAAGATGTTCTCCTTAATTATTCTTCCTTACCCTAAAGGAAACAATGAAATAACAAAGGAATAAAGTGTAACTTCCAGCTGCTA
Organism: Nanger dama; assembly: GCA_917880005.1. NCBI lineage: Eukaryota > Metazoa > Chordata > Mammalia > Artiodactyla > Bovidae > Nanger > Nanger dama. The sequence goes on along the minus strand of CAKJTW010000018.1, from coordinate 10,600,189 downwards.
AGAGTAGAGGTTTCACCAACACAGTTCATGAAGTGACTAAGAAAGTTGGACACAGTTATCCAGTTTAGAAGTAAGTAGGGTGCAAGGGCAAATTGGCTTTCCTTAGAACTTAAATATTTGTGTTAGGTCATTACCTTGAACTCAGATATTAAGCAATTACTCCCAAATCCTATTATTTAAAAGATACCATTCAAAGTCTGAGAAGAAGGTCACCCTTTTGAAACTAATAGGAATTCAATCTAGCTTGTTTTAGTAGTATATTTTAAAAGATGATAATTCCTCTGAAAGCAAATTAAACTTGGGAGATAATTTTTAGTGTCAGAAAAAAATCAAATGGGGATATCTAAAGAATCCAATTTCCTTTAGGAAATACATTAAGTAGTTTCCTAATCTTGGTATTTAAACTTCATTAGGAAGGAAGGAGGAGAGGGAGGGAGGGAATGAGGAAAGGAAAGGAAAGCAAAGGAATAGAATGAAAAGACAAAAAAAAGAAAGAAAGGAAAAAGGGGAGGGAAGGTGAGAGGGAAAGAGGAAGGAAAAGAAAAGGAGGAGAGGGAAAGGAACAGGCCTTTTTCTAAGAGGAAAAGGAGAGGGGAAAGAAAGGGGGGAAATTTAGCAGGGCTAACACACCCATGTGGGCTGTAGACTTTCCTCAGAAAAAGCCATCCTCATATCCCTTCCATGAGAACCTCTCTAAGAATGGGAGGAGGAAATGAAGTGCTCCAGAAAAGACAAGGACCCTGAAACAAAACACACCTGAACCCTCAGCTAAATCATACAATTCCATTTAGCCTCAGTCTCCTTCCAACCTGTAAAGGATTTTACCCCCTACTCTCTAGAATTATAGGGACACTGAGATACTGTGCATAAAGCATCTAGCATATTCCCTGCCCCAAAGAGAAGTTCAATAAAGGATGGAGATGGTGACAGCAGTGAACAATGGGATTAAGGCAGAGCTTAGGTGACTGCAGCCAACACTGCAGATGCTGTTTCAAGTGTGAAAAAGATGGGCAAAGGCGCACACACTGTACAGGAACACAGAAAATGCCGTTCACTGCGCTGAAGAAAACCTAAGTCGCTGGCAACTAAGAAGAAATGGTGTAGTTTCTCTAACTCTCATCTTTACTGGGCACAGAGATAGGGGAGGGCTGTCTCAGAGATAGTCTCAGATGAGACAGCTCAGGTGGCAGAAATTAGAAAGGAAATGAATGAACTTTGGATTTAGCAGACCGGAATGTGAATTCCAGCTTAACTACTTAAAGTTGTGTAAACGCAAGCAAATCTGTTCACCTCTCTAAGTCTCAGTTTCTCCAGCGCAAAATGGAGAAAATAATATACACTTATAGGGAATCTGGGGGAAATGAATAAAATAGCATAAGAGATACTCTGGCATATATTAGACAATCAAATAGTTTCTATTATATTAAGTTACATCACATGAAATTCTGATAATCATTTATGATCCACAAGATTTTCAATTCCATGTGGTTTCACCTAACATTATACTGACTGGGACAACAAGTAGCATGAACTGAAAAACCAAGAGAAAAATTTCAAAAATGGAATGAATAATACTATCAATGCAGGAGGACAACAAATATATAAAATGTGTTTTCATGAATGGCTCATGATTCCAGCAATACAGCAGATAATATGTACTAAACACTTCAGTTCAGTTCAGCCGCTCAGATGCGTCAGACTCTTTGCGACCCCATGAATCGCAGCACGCCAGGCCTCCCTGTCCATCACTAACTTCTGGAGTTCACTCAGACTCACGTCCATCGAGTCAGTGATGCCACCCAGCCATCTCATCCTCTGTCGTCCACTTCTCCTCCTGCCCCCAATCCCTCCCAGCAGCAGAGTCTTTTCCAATGAGTCAACTCTTCCCATGAGATGGCCAAAGTACTAGAGTTTCAGCTTTAGCATCATTTCCTCCAAAGAAATCCCAGGGTTGATCTCCTTCAGAATGGACTGGTTGGATCTCCTTGCAGTCCAAGGGACTCTCAAGAGTCTTCTCCAACACCATAGTTCAAAAGCATCAATTCTTCGCCACTCAGCTTTCTTCACAGTCCAACTCTCACAGCCATACATGACCACAGGAAAAACCATAGCCTTGACTAGACGGACCTTTGTTGGCAAAGTAATGTCTCTGATTTTCAATATGCTATCTAGGTTGGTCAAAACTTGTCTTCCAAGGAGTAACCATCTCTTAACTTCATGGCTGCAGTCACCATCTGCAGTGATTTTGGAGCCCCAAAAAGCTAAAGTCTAACACTGTTTCCTCATCTATTTCCCATGAAGTGATGGGACCAGATGCCATGATCTTCGTTTTCTGAATGTTGAGCTTTAAGCCAACTTTTTCACTCTCCTCTTTCACTTTCATCAAGAGGCTTTTTAGTTCCTCTTCACTTTTTGCCATTAAGGTGGTGTCATCTGCATATCTGAGGTTATTGATATTTCTCCTGGCAATCTGGATTCCAGCTGTGCTTCTTCCAGCCCAGCGTTTCTCATGATGTACTCTGCATAGAAGTTAAATAAGCAGGGTGACAATACACAGCCTTGAAATACTCCTTTTACTGTTTGGAACCAGCCTGCTGTTCATATCCAGTTGCTTCCTGACCTGCATATAGGTTTCTCAAGAGGCAGGTCAGGTGGTCTGGTATTCCCATCTCTTGAAGAATTTTCCACGGTTTATTGTGATCCACACAGTCAAAGGCTTTGGCATAGTCGATAAAGCAGAAATAGATGTTTTTTATGGAACTCTTGCTTTTTCCAGGATCCAGCAGACGCTGGCTATTTGATCTCTGGTTCCTCTGCCTTTTCTAAATCCAGCTTGAACATCTGCACGTTCAGGGTTCACGTATTGCTGAAGCCTGGCTTGGAGAATTTTGAGCATTATTTTACTAGAGTGTGAGATGAGTGCAATTGTGTGGTAGTTTGAACATTCTTTGGCATTGCCTTTCTTTGGGATTGGAATGAAAACTGACCTTTTCCAGTCCTGTGGCCACTGCTGAGTTTTCCAAATTTCCTGGAGTATTGAGTGCAGTACTTTCACAGCATCATCTTTCAGGATTTGATACAGCTCCACTGGAATTCCATTACCTCCACTAGCTTTGTTTGTAGTGATGCTTTCTAAGGCCCACTTGACTTTGCATTCCAGGATGTCTGGTTCTAGGTGAGTGATCACACCATTGTGATTATCTGGGTCATAAAGCTCTTTTTGTACAGTTCTTCTGTGTATTCTTGCCACCTCTTCTTAATATCTTCTGCTTCTGTGAGGTCCATACCATTTCTGTCCTTTATCGAGCCCATCTTTGCATGAAATGTTCCCTTGGTATTTCTAATTTTCTTGAAGAGATCTCTAGTCTTTCCCATTCTGTTCTTTTCCTCTATTTCTTTGTATTGATCACTGAGGAAGGCTTTCTTATCTCTCCTTGCTACTCTTTGGAGCTCTGCATTCAGATGCTTATATCTTTCCTTTTCTCCTTTGCTTTTTGCCTCTCTTCTTCTCACAGCTATTTGTAAGGCCTCCCCAGACAGCCGTTTTGCTTTTTGCATTTCTTTTCCACGGGGATGGTCTTGATCCCTGTCTCCTGTACAATGTCATGAACCTCATTCCATAGTTCATCAGGCACTCTATCTATCAGATCTAGGCCCTTAAATCTATTTCTCACTTCCACTGTATAATCATAAGGGATTTGATTTAGGTCATATATGAATGGTCTAGCATTTTCCCCTACTTTCTTCTATTTAAGTCTGAATTTGACAATAAGGAGTTCATGATCTGAGACACAGTCCGCTCCTGGTCTTGTTTTTGTTGACAGTAGAGAGCTTCTCCATCTCTGGCTGCAAAGAATATAATCAATCTGATTTCGGTGTTGACCATCTGGTGATGTCCATGTGTAGAGTCTTCTCTTGTGTTGTTGGAAGAGGGTGTTTGCTATGACCAGTGCATTTTCTTGGCAAAACTCTATTAGTCTTTGCCCTGCTTCATTCCGCATTCCAAGGCCAAATTTGTCTGTTACTTCAGGTGTTTCTTGACTTCCTACTTTAGCATTCCAGTCCCCTATAATGAAAAGGACATCTTTTTTGGGTGTTAGTTCTAAAAGGTCTTGTAAGGTCTTCATAGAACTATTCAACTTCAGCTTCTTCAGTGTTACTGGTTGGGGCATAGACTTGGATTACTGTGATACTGAATGGTTTGCTTTGGAAATGAACAGAGATCATTCTGTTGTTTTTGAGATTGCATCCAAGTACTGCATTTCGGACTCTTGTTGACCATGATAGCTACTCCATTTCTTCTAAGGGATTCCTTCTAAGGGATACTATAGTAAGTAGTTTAAACACTTACTATAGATCAAATACTAGACCATATATTTGACATCTGTAACATTAGTTTATGTAATCCCAAACAACTTAATTAGATAGAGTCAACTATTCTCATTTTAGATGAAATCGAAGCTTGGAGAAATGAAGTTAAGTTGCCCAAAATATCATATGGCTGGTGAAGAAGGGCGCTTTCTAACTCCAGAGCCTGAGTTCTTACTTGTCACTTATAATTGCAGAGCTATTTCTTTTACTTTTCATAAAACTGTAAGGGAGGGGAGGGGTGTAAATGACTGGAATAAATATTTCTCCAAAGTTATATATACAAATGTTCAATAAGCACATGAAGAGATGTTCAACATCACTAACCAGTAGGGAAATGTAAATCAGGACTACAATGAGATACCACCTCATGCTCATCAGAATGAATACTATCAAAACAAAAACCAAAAACCCAGAAATAGCAAGAGTTGGCAAGGATGTGAAGAAACTGGTAAACCTGTGCACTGTTAGTGAAAATCTAAAATGGTACTGTAACTGTAGAAAACAATATGGAAGCTCTTCAAAAATTAAAAATTAGAATTACTAAATGATCCAGCAATTCCTCTTCTGGTGTATACCCAGAAGAATGGAGAGCAAGGTCTTGACGAAATGTTTCTACACTCATATTACAGCTGCATTATTTACAACAGCTAATAATGGAAGCAATGCAAGTCCACTGACCGATGAATGGACAAGTAAAATGTGGTATACAGCTACAATGGGACGTTATTAAGCTTTAAAAAATAAGGGAACCCTACATATGCTACAACATGGATGAACCTCGAGGCTATTTATGCTAAACGAAATAAGCCAGACACAAAAAAACTGTATGATCCTACTTACATGAGATACTTCTTTCATTCAGTCAGTCAGTTCAGCAGTCAGTCGTGTCCGACTCTTTGTGACTGCAGGGTCTGCAGCATGCCAGGCCTCCCTGTCCATCACCAACTCCTGGAGTTTACTCAAACTCATGTCCATTGAATCGGGGATGCCATCCAACCATCTTATCTTCTGTTGTTCCCTTCTCCTCCTGCCTTCAATCTTGCCCAGCATCAGGGTCTTTTCAAAGGAGTCAGCTCTTCGCATCAGGTCGCTGAAGTTTTGGAGTTTCAGCTTCAAAATCAGTCCTTCCAATGAACACCCATGACTGATCTTTAGGATGGACTAGTTGGATTTCTTTGCAGTCCAAGGGACTGCCAAGAGTCTTCTCCAACACCACAGTTCAAAAGCATCAATTCTTCAGTGCTCAGCTTTCTTTATAGTCCAACTCTCACATCCATACATGACTACTGGAAAAAACAGAGCCGTGACGAGACAGACCTCTGTTGGCAAAGTTATGTCTCAGCCTTTTAATATGTTGTCTAGGTTGGGCATATTTTTCTTCCAAGGAGCAAGCGTCTTTTAATTTCATGGCTGCAGTCACCATCTGCAGTGATTTTGGAGTCCCAAAATATAAAGTCTCTCACTGTTTCCACTATTTCCCCATCTATTTGCCATGAAGTGATGGGACCAGATGCCGTGATCTTAGTTTTCTGAATGTTGAGCTTTAAGCCAACTTTTTCACTCTTTCACTTTCATCAAAAGGCTCTTTAGTTCTTCTTCACTTTCTGCCATAACTGTGGTGTTGTCTGCATATCTGAGGTTACTGATATTTCTCCCAGCAATCTTGATTCCCAGCAATGCTTGTGCTTCTTCCAGCCCAGCATTTCTTGTGATGTACTCCACATATAAGTTAAATGAGTAAGGTGACAATATACAGCCTTGACAGACTCCTTTTCCTATTTGGAACCAGTCTGTTGTTCCATGTCCAGTTCTAACTGCTGCTTCCTGAGCTGCACACAGATTTCTCAAGAGGCAGGTCAGGTATTCTGATATTCCCATCTCTTTCAGAATCTTAAATAGTTTATTGTGATCCACACAGCCAAAGGCTTTGGCATAGTCAATGAAGCAGATATTTTTCTGGAACGCTCTCGCTTTTTGATGATCCAGTGGATGTTGGCAATTTGATATCTGGTTCCTCTGCCTCTAAAAACAGCCTGAACATCTGGAAGTTCACAGTTCACATACTGTTGAAGCCTGGCTTGGAGAATTTTGAGAATTACTTTACTAGAGTGTGAGATGAGTGCAATTGTGTGGTAGTCTGAACATTCTTTGGAATTGCCTTTCTTTGGGATTGGAATGAAAACTGACCTTTTCCAGTCCTGTGGCCACTGCTGAGTTTCCCAAATTTGCTGGCATATTGAGTGCAGTACTTTCACAGCATCATCTTTTAGGATTTGAAATAGCTCCACTGGAATTCCATCACTTCCACTGGCTTTGTTTGTAGTGATCCTTCCTAAGGCCCACTTGACTTCTCGTTCCAGGATGTCTGGTTCTAGGTGCATGATCACGCCATTGTGATTATCTGGGTCGTGAAGATCTTTTTATATAGTTCTTCTGTATATTCTTGCCACCTCTTAAGATTTCTGCTTCTGTTAGGTCCATACTATTTCTGTTCTTTATTGAGCCCATCTTTGCATGAAATGTTCCCTTGGTATCTCTAACTTTCTTGAAGAGATCTCTAGTCTTTCCCATTTTACTGTTTTCCTCTATTTCTTTGCACTGATCACTGACGAAGGCTTTCTTATCTCTTCTTGCTATTCTTTGGAACTCTGCATTCAGATGGGAGTATCTTTCCTTTTCTCCTTTGCTTTTCGCTTCTCTTCTTTTCATAGCTATTTGTAAGGCCTCCTCAGACAGCCATTTTGCAGATACTTAAGAGTGGTAAAAATCATAGAGTTAGAAAGTAGAACGGTGGCTGCCAGGAACCAGAGGGAGGGAAGAATGGGGAGTTGTGTTTAATGGGTATAAAGTTTCAGCTTCAGAAGAAGAAAAGCATTATGTAGACACATGGTCGTGATGATCATATAACGTCATGAATGTATTTAATACCACTCAACTGCACAGTTAAAAATGGTTAGGATGGTTAAAAAAAGAAACAAACAAAACACTGTACAGGGGCAAAAAGCAAATAATTTACAAATCATCTTCTGGGCCTTACAAAGGATGGACATGACATGTCAGTGGGCAAGCAAGCACTGTGATGAGAGTATTCCATGCCAGCACCTACTGCAACCATGGTGTACTTCTTCTCCCATGTCATAGTGTTATTTAAAACAGAAAATAAGTCAGGCATGCTTCGAAGTTTGAAGGAAAAATCCTAAAGTTGTAATCAAATAGCTGCTCTGTTCCCATTATGTTATAGTTAAGCCTTTTAAAGATGTGACAAAGGCAGCAAAGCTTTTTATTTATTTGTTTGTTCATTTATCTACTTATGTATGCCTTCCTTACTTCCTGCATCCTTTGATGTAACAGTGAACAAGTCATCACAGAAAAGGAAATGGCACTGACAGGGGATGCTATGAATCCTTATCTTTTAAAAAAGAATGCAAGTCAAGAAAACCCCGAACACCATGCTTTCAAGCCAGTATTCTAAAAGCAATTTCATACTTGCATTTAAGGCTTCTTGGAGCCAGCTCTATGGCACCAAAATTCACCAAAGATAAAGAAGATGTTTGTGCTAAGTTGGGAAAGTGGAGACATCAGCATTTCTGCCTTCACACCGTAATTTCTTCTCTCCAGACAGCACCTGATAATGTGTCTCGAGTGTGTCTTCTGCGCAGCCACTGCTCTTCCAAAGCTTGTGCTCTGGGGCTTCCCTGGGGCTTCCTTTCCGACAATTGCAGCAGAGACTCTGAGAGGAACCTAAACGAGCTGCCTTAACTTTCCTGTAAACTGATATTTCCATAGAGGATCAAGACAAACGTTTCAAATAAACCAATTTCCCTTACTAAAAAAGCAAAGTGACAATAGCAGTACCAAGAGAAATATATACAGACAATGAATGAATAAGACACACTTTTCTTGTCTTTGGGCATGCAAAGATATAGAGTCAAAGGTCACACAGAAGTGGGCTACATAATTCCCTCTTATTTCTGATGTTCCATAGTGGGCTCTAATGAAAAAATTATACAAGAACTGGATTGAATCATACCAAGGGGAGGAGGGAAAAAAAATCTAAAAGCTTCACACTATCTAATATATGCTGATGCTGCATAGTATATATATATATATTTTTTTTTTTTTCAATATTCCTGTTGATTATTTTCTATTCAGAAGAATGCAGCTGTATCTCTTTTCTTTTAAGGTACTTGCAGAACTCTGGGGATACCAAATGGTTACTTGCTGAACTGTGAGAATGAAAATCCTTGACTACCCTTGAGATCCCTGTAGAAGAGAACAAGTTTCCTTTTCCTGAAGTACCCTAGGCAGCTCTGTTGCGCGACACAAAGAGCTCCCTCTGACCTGAAGGTGTAGGGATGTACAACTAATTGAACAGAACACGGAAGAAAGAGCCAGAGCAGACAGCATCCTTAAGAGGCTCTGCTCTTGGAAAGGTGAGGGAAGCCAGAGGGTCTCCTTGGCTCTGGTCACCTGCCAAGCTTACTGCTTTCCTCCTCATCTTCTAAACCTGAAATACTTTTCTTGTTTTTCCCTTTATGGCTATGTCTCCTAGGTCCCCATATTCCATTTCACATGATTACATGTGGAATGTGAGATGTTTCACATCTAACACTCTGTATTAGCAACATAAATACTTCTGGAAAGAGAGAAACAAAACTTAAAATGAGCTAACATTTACTTGGGCACGAGGTTGAGCCCTCTACATACATTATCCCTTTTGATCTTTAAAACTGCCATTGCCCCATTTTATAGATAAATAAACTGCTAAGAACTTAAAGAAAGGTCACACAGCTAGTTAAATAACTCAGGTAGAAACCCAGGTCTGACTGACTCAAAAGATCACAATCTTTACCTACTATAATTTCCTCCAAAACCAAATATCTTAAAGTTCTTTTTCGAAGAGGAGAGCCTTCTATTATACTTTGAATCAACATTTTCATGAAATCAAGAATGATAATATATTTACAGATAAGTTATCTCTTATCTTTCTCTTCCTTCCGTAACATGTACTTTTTCCACAGCATTTAAGAAAACACAGTAAAAAACTTTTACTAAAGGACTTCTATTTCAGCCAGAAGGCAATGTACCCTAACCAACCACCTAAAATCAAACAACTAAAGATTTTGATAAATATAAAGTATATGTAATATAAAGCACTTATTTTACCCAATAGGCTGCCAAGTGTTGAAGGAATTCACAAAGGCCCAAAAATAAAATGGAAAGGGAAGCCTTGGAAGGGAAACAGAACACCATCTTTGACTTAGTGATGGTATTTGCCAAGTAAGGTGATATTCAGGGTCTGCTTTTCTTGGTCAGCTGGATACACAGGATAGCCCAATCAAAATGTATAATACAGCTGAAACTCTAAAGCCCTATAAGCGAAGTCACTCAGTCGTGTCCAACTCTTTGCAACCCCGTGGACTGTAGCCTACCAGGCTCCTCCATCCGTGGCATTTTCCAGGCAAGAGTACTGGAGTGGGTTGCCATTGCCTTCTCCAGGGGATCATCCTGACCCTGGGATCGAACCCAGGTCTCCCACATCACAGACAGACACTTTACCTTCTGAGCCACCAGGAAGCCCCATATATGTGAGCATAAATTAGAATTAAGCTTCCCCACCTGATGAGGGAAAATGCCTGTCCAAAATATTTTTTTTCTGAGACTTAAGAACAACCTGGCATTCATATTCATATAAGATTTTCATAGCAAATTCATACCACCTGATGGACCAGAAAGACTCAAACCAAGAATTTAAAAGTCCTTCTGGACTGACTGCTCCCAGGTACGAGACAGGAGCAAACGAACCCTCTCAGGAGGAACCAATATGCCTGAAATAATTCTAACCCCACCGACCCCCCCAAAAAGCTGCAAAAACTGAGTTGTTACAGCCCCCTATCACAAAACATAGAAGGCATAACAGACTGAGCAGAAACACAATATAAATGTTTAAAGAAAAACTCTGAAGTACTAAAAGTATGGCTAGGAACAAGAGACTATGAAATATTCAACATGTGTGGATGAGTAAGAGAAAGTCACTCTCCTTAGAAGATGCAAGCTGAAGTGTTTAGGAGTGAATGGTTGGATACATGTACATGTTTGGACGAGTCGCTTTACTGTTCACCAGAAACTGTCACATTAATCGACTATATCCCAATACAAAATAAAAACTTAAAATAAAAAACAGTGAATGGCAATTTTGAAATGGCTAAATAAAGCAAATATAGAAAAAATGTTAATGAGCATAGGTGGTAGGTATAAGGGTGATCACTAAACTATTATTACTTAAGAAAAGTTATTATTAAATGTTTCATAATGAAAAGTTTTAGAAATTACAAAACAGATCTTTGGGACAAAGATTAAATCAAAATGGGACTTCTAGAAATGAAAAATACAATGACTAAAACTGCAAATGTATTGGCTCCACAACTGAAGAGAAAACATACTTTATTCTATGAACCTTTCTTATATAAGTTTCCTAGCAAATCAGAAATCCATCACAGAGATGAAGGAGTGGTCCGAGGTAAATTCATATTAACTTACACAATCTAGTAAACGTAAACAGTACAAAGGTTAGACTGGCATGGACAATGTAGAAATATTAAGGCCTGGCCCCCTTATCCCAACTTGGGACAACCCCAAAGGACCATCCTAACTTCAAATGCTCCACGGGGTAAGCACTACCATCCAGTTCCTTCTACACTATCCTGTTTCCTTCCCTTTTCCTAGCAGGGGATAATCCAGAAAGCACTCTCTGACAAATTTCTTGCATGCTAATCTCCATTTCAGAGTCAGCTTCCCAGAAAAACCCAACTTGTAAGAACTGGTTTTATCAGCAAGTTCTACCAAACATTTGAAATATATATAGATAGAGCTTATGTTGTTATTGCTGTTGTTCAGTTGCTCAGTCGTGTCCAACTCTTTGATATCCCATGGACTGCAGTGCTCTAGGCTTCCCTGTCCTTCACTATCTCCTGGAGCTTGCTCAAACTCATGTCCATTGAGCAGATGATGTTATCTAACCACATCATCCTCTGTCTCCCCCTTCTTGTTCTGCCCTCAATCTTTCCCAGCATCAGGGTCTTTTCCAATGAGTCGACTCTTCGCATCAAGTGGCCAAAGTATTGGAGCTTTAGTTTCAGCCAGTCTTTCCAAAGAATATTCAGGATTGATTTCATTTAGGAATAACTGGTTGGATTCCAAGAGACTCTCAAGAGTCTTCTCCAGCACGACACTTCTAAAGCATCAATTCTTCAGTGCTCAGCCTTCTTTATGGTCCAACCTCACATCTGTACATGACTCCTGGAAAAACCATAACTTTGACTAGACGGACCTTGGTCGGCAAAGTGATGTTTCTGCTATTTAATACGATGTCTAGGTTTGTCATAGCTTTGCTTCCAAGGAGCAAACATTTTTAATTTGCTGGCTACAGTCACCATCTGCAGTGATTTAGGAACCCAAGAAAATAAAGTGCTAATATTATCCACAGTAATCAGTGGTACTGAAAAAGAACAATTCCTAAATCACTTTTCAAGACTAGAAAACATCCATATAAAAACCTGACAGTATGGGATAGAAATACTCCAGGTAAATGTAAACAAAGACTTATTAAAAGCCAAAAACTAGACAACCAATCCCACTGTAGGTAAAAATCAGGATACTTGATAAAGTTGAATTTATCTTATCAAATGCAAAATCAATTAAAGAAAATTAATATAATTAATCAGATTAAGAAATTAAAGGAGAAAAATAATATGGTCGTCTACATAAGTATAAAAAATGCACTTGGTATATTGAACATTCACTCATAATTAAAAAAGAATAACTTTAGCAAACTAGGAGTAACAGAGACCTTTCTTAATCCAACATAAGTCATCTACCAAACAACAAACATCATTCTTAATGATGAAACAATGAAAGCATTTCCTCTAATATCAGGAAGAAGAATGCCTCTTTCAGCATGGTATTAGAGCTCTTAGCCAGTTCAGTAAGGCAAAAAGAAATAACAGTAAAAGGCAAAAAGAAATAAAAGTATAAAGATTGGAACAAAAATAATAAAACTGTAATTTCCCTGGCAAGTCAGTGATTAAGACTCAGTGCTTTCACTGTTGGGGCCCAGGTTCAATTCCTGGTTGAATTAAGATCCCACAAGCTGCACAGAACAGCCTACATATATATATATTAATATATATATATAACATTAATAACAATGGACTTAGTGGCTCAGTCATGTCCGATTCTTTGTGACCCCATGGACTGTAGCCTGCCAGGCTCCTCTGTCCATGGGGATTCTCCAGGAAAGAATACTGGAATGGGTTGCCATGCCCTCCTCCAGGGGATCTTCTCAACCCAGGGATTGAACTTGGGTCTCCCACATTGCAGGCAGATTCTTTACCATCTGAGCCACCAGGGAAGCCCATTAATAAAAATAAAACTATCATTATCTGCAAAGACTGATGCCACAAGACTACCAAAAAAAGGTATAAAATAATAAGAGATTATTAGGGTTGTTGAATCCAGGTTCCTCTGGAGAAGGAAATGGCAATCCACTCCAGTACTATTGCCTGGAAAATCACAGGGACAGAGGAGCCTGATAGGCTATGGGATCGCAAAGAGTCGGACACGACTGAGCGACTTCATTTTTACTTTCAGGGTTGTTGAAATCAAATCTGTATATAAGAATCAACTGCTATTTCTAAACATTAGCAACAAAAACTGTGGTGTTGGAGAAGACTCTTGAGAGTCCCTTGGACTGTAAGGAGATCAAACCAGTCAATCCTAAAAGAAATCAACTCTGAGTATTCATTGGAAGGACTGATGCTGAAGCTGAAGCTCCAATACTTTGGCCACCTGATGCCAAGAGCCGACTCATTTGAAAAGACCCTGATGCTGGGAAAGACTGAAGGCAGGAGGAGAAGGGGATGACAGAGGATGAGATGGCTGGATGGCATCACTGACTCGATGGACATGAGTTTTGAGCAAGCTCTGGGAGATGGCAAAGGACAAGAAGCCTGGTGTGCTGCAGTCCAGGGGGTCTCAAAGAGTTAGACATGAATGAGAGCCTGAACAACCACAAAAAGGGAGACACTGATTTAAAAGACATTGATAACAGAATCAAAATATAAGTATGGGTGATTCAATCTAACAAAAGACATATAAAATTTCTGTGGAGAAATTACAAAATTTTATGAAAGATACTTTATATCAATTAAATAAATGGAGAGATATATCATGTTCAAAATGGTAAAGACGTCAACTCTCTGAAACTGATCTACAAATTTAGTCCAGTTTTAATCGAAATCTCAGTATGAATTTTTGAAAACCTTGACGAAGTTTCAAAATTTACATGCAACAGCAATAAATGGGCCATAATACACAAGATATTTTTGAATAAGAAAAAAGGAGTTTGAGGGGACATGATTTACCTGATATCAGAAATTATTATAAGTCTGAAATAATTAAAATGGTGTGATATTAAGCTGGGAAAAACAAATAAACAGTGAGAATAGAAGAGAGACTGGAGAAACAGTAACACACATTACTGAGCTAGCACCACAGGCTGTGACCCTGTAATTCCACATCTGCATGCATTCTGGAACAGAAGTTTTCAAACCATGGTCCTGAAGGCTGGAAAATCAAGTGGGCCCATTTTGACCAGCATTTCTTAAAATGAATAGAAGAGATTAGACTAGAATAAAAATATCAGAGTGCATTTGCTCTTGGCTCTGGTCAATATTCTTCCATGAAAATTTAGTTTTGACATATATCTGTATGTGCACATGTACTTATTTATGTGTGTATATACTAGGTCAGGATGTAAGATGTATCTTTTATTATCTGTGATTCATGGTCAAAAATGTTTTTAATTTTTGCACATATGAAATATTTATAAACAGTATTTTTCATAGCAGAAACCGTAAACAACCCAAATGTTCATCAACAATTGTACAGATAAATAAATTGCACCAACCATACTTGTACAATGAATTATAGGCATGGATATGGGTGAATTTCTTTTTCTTTCAGATGCTCAGAGAAAAGTTACAGGATATTTAGAACATAATTTAGTACTTATTAAAAATATAAATATTTATAATGTTTAATTATATTAAAAATACATGTCATTATGGGCTTTCCTAGTGACTCTGTGGTAAAGAACCCACCTGCCAATGTAGGAGACATGGGTTCAATCCCTGGGTTGGGAAGATTGCCTGGAAAAAAATTGGCAACTCACTCCAGTATTCCAGATTTGGGAAATCCCATGGACAGAGGAACCTGGTAGGCTACAATCCACGGAGCCACAGAAGAGTCAGACATAACTTAGTGACTAAACAACAACATATGTAATTATATATAAATACATTTATATAAAGTTCAAAAACTTTATATTGTTTAGGGATACAAATATATGGGAAAGAGTTATAAAGAGAAGCAAGAGAATTAAAGACACTTTCTGTAAGTGGGAGGACAGCAAAGAAAATAAAGAGTGGACTTCAGAAAGAACATCAGTAAAAGTAACTTTCTTCCTCCCAAACTGGGTGGTACATGGATGATTATTGTACAACTCCATATACTGCCTATATCTTTACATTTTTTCTGTATCCATTCATTTAATTTTTAAAAATTTAAGACACAGCTGCAAGTGAATCCATTTCTCTGCTTCACAGATGAATGAGGAGCCTCATCATCTTTTCAGCTTATATGGAGAAGAAAAGAATCCAATTATTCCCCAGCAGGTTCCATTTCCAGTCCCAGGTTCCTTAAAGGACTTAGGAAGGGAAGAATGGAGGGAGAGAAACAGAAATGCATTATGTGCTAGAACACTCAGTTTTGCCTTCATACTATTTTCTCCTTCAAATTCTTGTAGTTCCCTATAGTAAAAACAAAACTCTCAAAAGCAAAAGTTTAAATGCGAGAGACATCTCATTATAGGACTACTATCAATCAAGAAACAGGAAGTTAGCAGGAAAAAAATAAAAAATCCCTGCTAAGTTTAATTGAAGCTCTGAAAATCTTACACATTTCAGCTGCTAATTCAAATTCTAGTCTATATTTAATAAAATGCATGGTTATTACTTGTGGAACACAAAGACATAATCTTACAGTATATTGTTAAGCACTAATTCTTCTCCAGAGTAAAAGGAAAAAGAATGCCAAATGATTTCAAAGAAAGAAAAGACCCATAATCACTCAAAATATACACACCTCAAATGATTATCTTTTCAACCATGGCAAAAACTAAAACAAAAGCCCCACCCTATTTAATACAGGCTGTTATAAGCAGTGCAGGAAAGGATCTCTAGGGTATAGGATAGTTTCAACTTCCCCCTCCTTTTTTCACTTATTAAATTTTTTCTTAATATTCTCTGCTTGACATAAACACTGACTAGCTACATTTTAGATATTTACATTTTGCAGTTTAAAGGGAGAATTAACATTTATTTAATGCCAACTTTCAGCTTAATGCCAAGTACTGTCATAGTGGTAACTGTGATAACAATAACAGCAACACTAAAAAAGAGAGAACAGATACAGAAAAATAGAAATGAAAGCAGTAAAAATAAATCACTGTGTTATTCTATATTAATAGTACTCTTAGACATGGATGTGCTTTGTTGTTCAGTCATGTCTGACTCTTTGCAACCCAACCCCCACAGACTGTAGGCTGCCAGGCTCCTCTGTCCATGAGGATTCTCTAGGCAAGAACACTAGAGCAGGTTGCCATGCCCTCCTCCAGGGGATTTTCCCAACCCAGCGATCGAACCCAGGTCTCCCACACTGCAGGAGGATACTTTAACATCTGAGCCACCAGGAAAGCCCTATATATGGAAATTCTATAAGAACTAATGAGAAACTACCAGAAACAGAGAATTTGGTAAAGGAATACACAATTAACATGAAATCAGAAGTCTTCACACACATAATTAGAAACATAACAGAAAATAAGACCCCATTTACAATAGCAATAACTGCAAATACCTAGGAATAAAACTTAAATATGCAAAGCATATGAAAAATACCTCCCCAAACAAATGAATTCAAAATATAGAAGCTATAAAGAAAAAAATGAGCAATTTCACTATCTAAAAAATGTATGTATACTCCAAAACCACAAAGTTCAAAGATACACAATAAACTGGACTAATCTTCCTAATATATAAAGAACTCTCAGAAAATTAGAATCAGATCAAGAATCTAATACATCTGGGAAGTTCACAAAACTGCCAAGGTTCTTAAACAAATGAAAAGCTTAGCCTCACTCATAAGGAAAATGCAAATTAAAATGACACAGATTCACTTTTCACCTATTAGACTGGCAAAAATTCAAATGTTTGATAAATTCTGTGGTGAAGCTGTGAGGAAACAGGCACTCTCATATATTGCTGGTAGCAGTGTAATTGGCACAACCACTATGGAGGGCAATTTGGCAATACTGACAAAAACTGTGAAGGTATATTCCCTTTGACCCAGCAATTATGCTTCCTGGAATTCATCCCCATATATAATTGCACACTTGCAAAATGCCATATATACTAGATTATTCACTGCTGCATTGTTTATAATAGCAAAATATTAGAAACAACTCAAAGTCTCCATCAATAGAGAAATGGCTAAATAAATTATAATATTTCAAAACAATGGAATACTATGCAGCAATAGGAACGAAATTCTAGAAATTCTCTGGACACTAATACAGATTTCCAAGTTATATTGTGAAGTAAAATAACAAGCTCTGAAACAGAGGTAGTAGTATGTTACATTTTGTGTAAAAGGTCAAAAAATAAGAATATATTTTCAAATTTGTACATGGACCCTCTGGAATATCTAGTAGAATGGGTATGGGTAGGCACTACATGAATGGAGGACAGAAAGAAGAGAGGCTTTTCACTGTATAATACCTTTTTACATTTTTGAATCATAAGAACCACTACCTGTTTAAATATGAAATCAAAAAAGCAAGAATAGCCGCTACCACTTCTTGAGTACGTACTTCAAGGTGGGCAAGTACTATCTCGTTTAATCCTCATGATACACTGAAGTAGGTCATATTAACTCCAGGAGAGAGGATTGAAGGTGAAAAGTGAAGTTGCTCAGTCACATTTGCTTCTTTACGACCCCGTGGACTGTAGCCTACCAGGCTTCTCTGTCCATGGGATTTTCCAGGCAAGAGTACCAGAGTGGGTTGTCATTTCCTTCTCCAGGGGATCTGCCTGACCCAGGGATCAAACCCAGGTTTCCCGGATCGCAGGCAGACGATTTACCCTCTGAGCCACCAGAGAAATTTTCACATCTGTGAACCAGTGTAAACCAGTGACACTACCTATATCACACACAGGCTGCTATGAGGATTAAACGAAATAATATATACAAAATACTTAGCATATGCCTGACACAGTAAATCCTTAATCAGTGTTTTACCATTTCAACACAGCAACTGTTTTCAAGGATGTTTCAATCAATTGAACCATACAAAATATAATAAAACTGGACAAGAAGTTTAGCAAAGATGTTTTAATTGAAATTTTTATACATGTAGATTAAACAGCCTCTTCTAATTAATTGAGGCTGCTTTAGATATGCTATATCCTCATGATATAAATTACAGGCTCATTAAAATAACTGCTCATATCCCATAATTATACAAGGGTCTTTAAGGCCACTCTTTAATAGGCTGAATTTCTTTGGAAGGAATGATGCTAAAGCTGAAACTCCAGTACTTTGGCCACCTCATGTGAAGAGTTGACTCATTGGAAAAGACTCTGATGCTGGGAGGGGTTGGGGGCAGGAGGAGAAGGGGATGACCGAGGATGAGATGGCTGGATGGCATCAAGGACTCGATGGACGTGAGTCTGAGTGAACTCCGGGAGATAGTGATGGGACAGGGAGGCCGGGTGTGCTGCGATTCATGGGGTCGCAAAGAGTCAGACACGACTGAGCAACTGAACTGAACTGAACTGATACTTAATCAGAAGGGCTATCAATGGAAAACTTTAAAAGCATAACCAATGTTTATTTCCAATAAACGAGAGGGGCTGCTGTACATGTGGTGGCAATTTCAAGATAAAATTCTCAAATGTAAGATCTAATCCCAAAATACTGTCATTTTGAATTCACTCAGTTACTCATGGCGGCTAGGAGGTCCAACATCACGAAACTACACAATCTCTATACAGGAGCAAAGCTATAAGCCTGATGTTCCTTTGGGGAAATTTCAAAAGAAACATCAACTTTCCCCTTTCTAGAAACAAGTTACGCTGATAAGACTCCCTTTAATATTTAAGCCCAATAGAAAGAATATGAAGAAGGCAAAAAAGAACTGCAAAGAAACAACTTATTTTCCATAAGCTTACCAAAAGCCATGTTTAATATAAATGAGATAAGACTGAATTCAGGGTAATGATCTACAAAATATTTAATTTTAACTGTGTTTTTTAAAGTATTTCTTTTCATTCTGTCTAAAAATAAGCTATACTTGGAATCATCCAATTACTTGGTTAAAAAAAAATACACAAGTAAAGAAGGAAAAACTATGGTTGTATTTAAAGTACAGAATGAAGCAAAATAAAAACAAGTCTTTATCATTAAGGCATTGAAAAACTTAAATTTATTGAGAAAATGCTCTGTACATGTAGTGACTGATAATATAAGGGGACCTATTCCTTCTGTTTCGAGGCGTCTTAGCTTTAGGCACAAAGCAGACCTAATGATATGCGCCCTTTCTGAAATACTGGGGAACATGGCTTCTTCTTTGTCCTGGGAAGAGTGAGTTGACTGACATGGCCCTCCTTACCTGTTCTGGGCACTCACAAGCGCTGTCCAATACAGCAGCCACCAGATACGTGTGCCTATGTAAATTTAAATCAATTTAAGTAAAATTTAAGTTTCAGTTCCACAGTCACACTAGTCACATTTCAAGAACTCAGTAGTCACATGTGAGTGGTGGCTATCCTACTGGACAGCACAGATAGAGAACATTCCCATCAACGTACAACATTCTATTGGATAGTGCTGACATACACTCAGTGGAGGAAATAATAGGGTTGCAAATCATAACCAGATTTGCCAGTAATAAAATGGATATTTTAAATTCCATTTTTCTGATTTCTATATTGGAACTCTCAAGGCTCCAAAGTCAGATCAGGGAGAGGTGTGGTTAATATCCACCCCAAACCTCTAATAATAATAATTAATATGAACAGAACATTTATGATGCACCATCCACTAAGCTAAGAGCTTTAGATATTTAATTATCACTATAATCTTATATAGAAGGTGTTATCATCATGTCTCTTTTACAAATGAAAAAACTGAGGCTTAGAGAGATTAAGTGATTTGCCCATGGTCATATAACTACTAAGGTAACAGTGTCAGAATTCAATTTTAAAAACAAACAAGCAAACAAAAACTGTGGGTACAACTCATACATACACTAGAAATAAGTAGGGCTCATTCCACTGAAGCCTTCTGTGAAATTTTCATTATAGAATCATAGAAAATTAGATAGCAACAGAAACTAATGCAGTGTTTCATGACCATCTTTAACCCATGACCCTTTCTGATAACTATAAAAATCTCATACTCCCCCAAAGATGATGTGCACCTCACCACAGCCATTAAAATTTATTCTATCTTCAGTATGTTCCCAACACTCAAATTTCAAAGAGGCTTTACATTTTTGTAACTATAATGTAAAAATTATCTTTTTATTTTCCTTATATCAGAATATTGAATATGCTTTTTCAAAATCCATTCATTACCCCTCAAACACACACATACTGAATTGATAAAAACTGATGACTCTGTCCAATCTTCCCAATTTTAGAAATGAGAACAGTGAGGCCAAAACAGAGTGGGATGGGAATGCCTTGCTCGCAGCAAAAGACAGAACTTTTGGGTACAGAAAGCACTGTTAAGGCTCAGCCAACACATTTACTTCACCTGACACTGAGATGGCAAAATTCCTTAGGGTCCCCTACCTCCACTCTCAACCAAAAATAGATTTGGTACCATTTCAAGGTATATCTTGTGAGGTTTCTGGGAATGAAGCTCTGGGAATACTTGGATAGGGATTCCCTGTGCAATTTTCATCATCTGTTGGAGCCAGAAGGGACCTCAGAGAACTAATCTATCTCCTCATTTTAGAACTGAAGAGACAGCAGCTCAGCTCATTATATATGAAAATGAGACATCTCATCCTTCACCACTTTATGGTCTCTATGACAAAGGTGGCCTCGTTAATTTTATGAAATGACTACTGGATGACAGGATCTGTGCTGGTTGCTGGATTATAAAGACAAACTGTCCACTGTCCACACAGAGCTTACATTCTTGTGTATGCAAAGGCTATATAAATGTACTATATAAATGTACAATTACAATGGAGTGTGGGCTTCCCTGGTAGCTCAGCTGAGAAAGAATCCGCCTGCACTTCGGGAGACCTGGGTTCGATCCCTGGGTTGGGAAGATCCCCTGGAGGAGAGCATGGCAACCCATTCCAGTATTCTTGCCTGGAGAATCCCCATGGACAGAGGAGCCTGGTGGGCTACAGTCCACGGGGTCGCACGGAGTCGGACACGACTGAACGACTAAGCACAGCAACATAACACAATGGAGTGTGATTAAGTACAACTTGAGGAAGCCAAGGGAGGCCATATATGTGGGCTGCATCTTAAAAGATAAAATAGAAATTCACTGACAAAGAGACATGCAGGCAGAGAGAACAAAACATTCACAGAACTGGAACCATGGTGTGACAGAATATGGACTGCAAGTGATGAGGTAAGGGGAAGGGTACTTTTCTCACGGCTTTATTGAGACATAATCGGTATAGAGTATTTAAGGTACACAACAAAATGATTTTTTATATATATATATATGATTGTTACAATAAGCAAAGGACATTTCAAATAAAGGCTTTATTATGTAGATTATCAAGGAAATCATAAATATGAAGGATAGAAGATAAAACATCATCTTTCCACTTGTGAGCTGTGCTCTAAGTCACTTAAAGACTGTTACTCAACAAATGATGCTGGAAAAACTAAATATCCACATGTCAAAGAATGAAGTTGGATCCTTAACCTTACACCATGCACAAAATTCAACTGAAAATGGATTAAAGACCCCAGTGTAAGGCCTGAAAATAGAAGTGCAAGTTAAGGCTCTTTCTAGTCTACTACACTGCCTCCTACAAACAGCCAACAATGAGCACGTAACCATGGAAAGATGGTTAATACTCCTTTTGCTGTCCCCAGCTTGAATACAGAGCCCTCCTCTGAGAAAATTTCTACTACGTTCAGGCAATACTTAGATCTTCCTGGGTCTTCTCTTCTCCACACAGATTTTGTACATCTCAACTCATACACTCTATTCCGTCTCCACCTCTTCCTGGCAGCCTCTATTTCAACACAGGTTGTTTATAGCTGCCAACACCCATCTTCAGGAATGCAATATCCCCGAATACTAAACTCTGCTTTTGCTAAATGCAGGCACAGTGATTTATTCAGACCTAAGGATGTCAATCTCTTGCTCAAAATATGACATTCACGATCAGGTCAAAACCTTCTTGATCAAACCTCACCTCTCGCCTCTTCTACCCTGTACATGTCAGGCACACTCAGCTACCTTCATTCCCCTAGAATTCACCAGAATTTCTTCCTCTCACCTCACATTTTTATAACCAGCATTTCCCCTGCCTGGACGTTTCTTACCTGACTCACCCCCTCCTATCCCTCCAAGTCTGGCTTAGGGTTCATCTAAGGAGTGCTTCCTAATTCTCTCCCATCCTAAACCCAGACCAAGTGCCCCTCCTTGAAGGAGTTCAGCCTACTGAACTTTCCCTCCCATAGCATTTACTATGTTCTATTCTAATTGCTTCAGTTTCCTACAAGATTACATATACCATGAGTTTGGGTACTTTGTCTGTATTATTCACCATTGTAGCCTCAGCATTTAGCAAAGTTCCTGGCACATACAGACTCATGAGACTCAGGAGGATGAGACTCAGTGGACATTAGTTTGAGCAAACTCCGGGAGACAAGTGAGGGACAGGGAAGCCTGGTGTGCTGTAGCCCATGGGGTCACAAAGAGTCAGATACAACTGAATGACTGAACAACAACAGACTTAAAGAAATATTTCAGGATGAATGAATGAATGAATGAGTTTTTCTACCATCTCTCTGGCTGTGCTCAATCGTACTGAGTCACAGCCAACTTTCTTTCATGTACTTCTTGGTTAAACCATATTTTGCCCTCCCCCAAACACAACACTTACATCTGATGACCTAAGTGCAAGTACCATTTTGTCTCGTCAAAACCACTTCAGCCCCTGACTTTGTTACAGAACATGCCTGCTCCTGCCCCAGTTTCTGCCTTCCATGAATGTGATCAGCCTGTCATCAATGTTCTCCTTCAAGCCCCTGAACACATGGAGCCCTGCAGCCTGCCACAAAAGATAGCCATCCGCACTGACACATGCCTAGTCACTCTGTGTCTGGTCATGGAAGCCAGGTGCAAGGCCACCTGGCTACAATGTTAATGGCTAACATTTCTCCAGCTGGCCGGCAAGAATACTGTACAAGAAGATGCTTTACTGAAATTCAGAACACCACAACCAGAGTACTCTAGCTAGTCACACTACCCAAAAAGGAAATGAGGTTATCCTGCCCTGCCTGGTTTTGAGTGAACCCATGCCAGCTCCTGGGGATTACTACTTCCTTTGTCCAGGTTTACAAGCCCTGCAGCTGCTCCTGAGACTTGTGAATCAAGACTGCTCTATCCCAAAGCTGAAGAGAGAAGTTTTTGAATGCCTGAGTTGCTGAAGGAAGCTTCATGAAAGTAGGTGAGTTTTAAGAAAGATTTTAATGCAGAGGACCACCAAAGCTTGGTATAGCACAGCGGGAGAGTGGTCAAGCCTAAGTGTGACTAACAGAGACAGCAAGGCTGGATGTGAGTAGCAGCGACAGAGGCCAGAAGGCCTTGGCCCACGTATAACCTGGGACAGGCAGAGTCTAAGTAAAAAGCAAGTTCTTTCTGCTGGGCTGCTTCCTGGATCAGAATGGTCAACCACAGTTGGGCTTCTGCCAGAATTCTTGTTTTAAAGATCATAGAACACACACACTAGACCCAGTAGGGCCAGATAGTAAGCTCCACATATAAGACAGTGATCAGAATGGTTAGTCTGGTTTCTCCAAAGGACTGTCTAATGATAGATCCACCACTAGGATCACATGCAATGGACGACTATGTTGTAAAGGACCAGTGTGCAACATCTTCCCATTTCTCTTCCAGGAAAAATGCAGAGGTCATTAGGTCCTCATAGCCAGGGTAGCAAATCAGTTAAATTAAACCTGCATTTCGTCTAACTCATAGAGGATATGAATGACATAACTAACTTTTCTAATTTCATACTCTGGTACTCCCAAGTAAATAAAAGGGAAAAAAAGTAAAGTTTCCCCTACAAATAGAATCTGTCACATCCTGGGATGTGCACTTTTCAGCTCATGCATCCTAAATGCATGTGGAGATATTATACGCACTTTCTATTTAGCAATTTAATTATATCTTTGCATTCAAAGAGTGGCAATGGTTTGCAGTAATAATCAGGTGAAAGCATTCTAACATTAATATGCTGGAATCCGATGTGTTAATTTGATGCAACTTTGCCTTGACAATATGTGATTAATTTGTTCTCAGGCTAGCCCTGCTCCCAGCTCTGACAGTTTAAAATGCTGGGTTTCTTTATCCATATCGCTATTTGACACGCCTTAGCCCACTGCTTTGCTAAGACCACTGTTAATTTGTAATGAACTTGCTTTTCAGGGGGCTCCTTCATTTTTAATTCTGTCAGCGTCACCTCCTTGAGGAAAATTACAAGTTTCCGTAGGTGTGATTACTGCCAAGTGCTGCTGATAAGAGGTTTGAGAAAACAGGGCTTTATAAAGAAGTCTGTATTTAATCTGCTGAAACAGATTTATTGCCTCCAGACAGATAAATATAATGCAAAGTTCTCTTATTTAAAAGTCATTCCCAAGTTCTCCCTCACCACCACCTCCTCCTAAAGAAAAACACAGTTGCATTTCCAAGATTCAATAATGAGTCACTCAGGGAAAAGAAGTGAAAGTATAATAAATTTAACAATAATGGTGATTCTTGTCACCAAATTAGACATGTAGGGGAGTCTTATAAAACATATGACTATACTTTTCACAAGGTGGGAAAGAGGAAAAAAATCTCACTGAAATAACTATGGTTTCACTTCCTTTCTAACTAGCAAATGAACATTACACAGCCTCATGAGTCCATTTTCTGTGGGCAAAGTGAGTACTGGTGAAGCTAGGCATGGCTAAATTTCTCCTTGGATTATAATCCTCATAATGCTTGACGAAGGGTTACAGCAGAGACAGAAAGTCAAAGGTGCAAAACATAATGGTTAATATAATAACTTATTAGAGAGCTTTCCAAGTGGCTCAATGGTAAAGAATCCACCTGCCAGTGCAGGAGACACAGGTTCAATCCCTGATCCAGGAAGATCCCACATGCTGCAGAGCAACTAAGCCCATGCGCCACAACTATCAAGGCTGTGATTCAGAACCCGGGAGCCACACCCACTGAAGCCCACGCACCCTAGAGCCGGTGCTCCACAAGAGTAGCCTCAGCAATGAGAAGCCTGCACTGCAATGAGAGAGTAGTCCCCACTTGCTACAACTATAGAAAAGCCCGCATAGCAACAAAGACATGCACAGCCAAAAATAAAGAAATAAAATTATTTTTAAAAATAATAAGTATAAGAGCAGGCCACAGCTACAGCACTTTCATAGGTATTCTCCATTTAACTTTAAAAATAACCACTACTCAGTAGGTATAATTATCCCCATTTCCTTCACATGAGGAGACTGAGGCTCAAAGAGTTCATAAGGACTTACCGGCAAGAAAAGGGCAGAGCTTCAGGATGGGAAAACACATCCTGTGACTGCCAGTCCTCTGTTTTTCTTGTCACCATCTAAGGATGGAAAAGTCATGCCCTCTCTGCATCTGGTCCACGGATAGGGCTAACCAGTCAAACAGGGTTCATTCTTTTTAGCTCTAATCCTTAGTCTTTTTCTATTTAATCAGAAGCACGCCATTCTTCAGCAATTCCAGCCTTCCCACCAGGAAGCCTCCTATCTCCACAGGGCTAGGCAGACATCAGTCAGTTCAGTTCAGTTCAGTTCAGTCACTCAGTCATGTCCGACTCTTTGCAACCCCGTGAATCGCAGCACGCCAGGCCTCCCTGTCCATCACCAACTCCTGGAGTTTACTCAAACTCATGTCCATCAAGTCAGTGATGCCATCCAGCCATCTCATCCTCTGTCGTCCCTTTCTCCTCCTACCCCCAATCCCTTCCAGCATCAGTGTCTTTTCCAATGAATCAACGCTTCGCATGAGTTGTCCAAAGTACTGGAGTTTCAGCTTCAACATCAGTCCTTCCAATGAACACCCAGGACTGATCTCCCTTAGGATGGACTGGTTGGATCTCCTTGCAGTCCAAGGGACTCTCAAGAGTCTTTTCCAACAACACAGTTCAAAAGCATCAATTCTTCGGCGCTCAGCCTTCTTCACAGTCCAACTCTCACATCCATACATGACTACTGGAAAACAGCCTTGACTAGATGGACTAGCAAAGTAATGTCTCTGCTTTTGACTATGCTGTCTAGGTTGGTTGGTCATAACTTTCCTTCCAAGGAGTAAGCGTCTTTTAATTTCATGGCTGCAGTCACCATCTGCAGTGATTTTGGAGCCCACAAAAATTAAAGTCTGATACTTTTTCCACTGTTTCCCCATCTATTTCCCATGAAGTGATGGGACCAGATGCCATGATCTTCGTTTTCTGAATGTTGAGCTTTAAGCCAACTTTTTCACTCTCCTCTTTCACTTTCATCAAGAGGCTTTTTAGTTCCTCTTCACTTTCTGCCATAAGGGTGGTGTCATCTGTTTATCTGAGTTTATTGATATTTCTCCCGGCAATCTTGATTCCAGCTGTGCTTCTTCCCACCCAGCGTTTCTCATGATGTACTCTGCATAGAAGTTAAATAAGCAGGGTGACAATATACAGCCTTGATGTACTCCTTTTCCTATTTGGAACCAGTCTGTTGTTCCATGTCCAGTTCTAACTGTTGCTTCCTGACCTGCATATAGGTTTCTCAAGAGGCAGGTCAGGTGGTATGGTATTCCCATCTCTTGAAGAATTTTCCACAGTTTATCGTGATCCACACAGTCAAAGTCTTTGGCATAGTCAATAAAGCAGAAGTAGATGTTTTTCTGGAACTCTCTTGCTTTTTCCAGGATCCAGCAGATGTTGACAATTTGCTCTCTGGTTCCTCTGCCTTTTCTAAAACCAGCTTGAACATCTGGAAGTTCACGGTTCACGTATTGCTGAAGCCTGGCTTGGAGAATTTTGAGCATTACTTTACTAGCGTGTGAGATGAGTGCAATTGTGTGGTAGTTTGAACATTCTTTGGCACTGTCTTTCTTTGGGATTGGAATGAAAACTGACCTTTTCCAGTCCTGTGGCCACTGCTGAGTTTTCCAAATTTGCTGGCATATTGAGTGCGGTACTTTCACAGCATCACCTTTTAGGATTTGAAATAGCTCAAGTGGAATTCCATCACCTGTACTAGCTTTGTTTGTAGTGATGCCTTCTAAGGCCCACTTGACTTCACATTCCAGGACGTCTGGCTCTAGGTGAGTGATCATACTATCGTGATTATCTAAGTCATGAAGCTTTTTTGTACAGTTCTGTATATTCTTGCTACCTCTTCTTAATATCTTCTGCTTCTGTGAGGTCCATACCATTTCTGTCCTTTATCAAGCCCATCTTTGCATGAAATGTTCCCTTGGTATTTCTAATTTTCTTGAAGAGATCTCTAGTCTTTCCCATTCTGTTGTTTTCCTCTATTTCTTTGCATTGATCGCTGAGGAAGGCTTTCTTATCTCTCCTTGCTATTCTTTGAAACTCTGCATTCAGATGCTTATATCTTTCCTTTTCTCCTTTGCTTTTTGCCTCTCTTCCTTTCACAGCTATTTGTAAGGCCTCCCCAGACAGCCATTTTGCTTTTTCCATTTCTTTTCCATGGGGATGGTCTTGATCCCTGTCTCCTGTACAATGTGAGTACACCAAGTCCTACTAAGTCCACCCTCAGATTTATCAGGTGTCTTTCGAACGTCTATTTACATGAACGAGCCAGAGGCTTAGTACAGCCCCAGTCACTTCACGCACCAGTAGTGGCACACATGTCTTCTCAGATGATTAGGAAGTTTCCCAATACTTCACAAAGTTTAGAATCCCTAGATATGGACTACCACTGGATTCCCCCACTTTCCAAACTACCTTTTTCTCTGTATGTTCCCCAGCTAGTAGTAGCTCAATAAAAAGAGAGAGAGAGAAGAAGAAAAAGAAGAGAAAGGGGAAGGGAAGGAGGGAAGAAAAAGACAACTACGTTCCACTATATGTTCAGGTCAAAATGACTCCTATCACTTATTTCATCTTCACCAAGAACACTGTTCTCCTCTTTGATAAGACTCCCTACCTTTGTCTTCTCCACAAGACTGTTCATGAAGCAACTTCTAAGAAAGAGGTATGTAAATTATGCTGTATCTGCTAAAGGAATGCAAGCTAGTCACTGAAAAGGAGTATTATATAGAAAAAGAAAAATTTAAAGATTACAAAGGTAGGTATACAAAAGCAGAATACAAAATTACACCTAAGCTAAAACAATGTTGTTGTTTAGTCACTAAATTGTGTCTAGTTGTGACCCCATGGACTGTAGCCCACTAGGCTCCTCGGTCCATTGGATTTCACAGGCAAGAATACTGGAGTGGGTTGCCTTTTCCTTCTCCAGGGGATCTTCCTGATCCAGGGATCAAACCTGGATTCTTTACTGTTGAGCCACCAGGGAAGCCCAAAACTAACAATAAATTACACTAAATGATGTTAAGATGATTTAGCATTCACTGCTCAAAAAAAAGATACATGAAACTTGGATTTTTTAAGTTGTCTTTAACCTAGAACTTTCTTATTGTGGCTTGTGTACCTACTAATCTACATTCAAGTTCCTTCAAAGCAGGGGTAGGAATTCATCCACATATGTATTCAGAGGGCCCAGAAAGTAGAGGGTCAGTAAGTTTCCGCTAAATTAAATGAAATAACAATTGCTGGGGGCACGCCTGCACCTGCTTAAACGTGGCCCACCTTGAGCAGCTCAGCTCAGCCTGGCACAACCTCTGAGCACTAGCTGTGGCTGGTATTGTGGGAACAGCTGCTTCTCTGAGACGCCTTCCCCAAAGGATAGATAGCTCCAGGGCAGAGACTACATCCCTTATTCCGAAGTCTTCCTCCTCTACCGTTTTGTGTCAGGACCTCTGGGCAACTCTTTCCAAACAACAGAGAAGAAGAGACAGGCTGTGAGATGAACACAAGTGTGAGCCAAGCTAAAGGCAGACAATACCTCTCCAGTGACAGGTATCATGAATAGAAGAGAAAAAGATATCTTGAAAGAGATGTGCAAATGGGAACAAAAATAGAAGACAAAAAAGGAAAAAAACAAAACCCAACACTTAAACACTAAGGGAAGTACTCATTTGAGGAAAATATGTAAGAAAAAAGTTACTGTATATGATACTATACACACATGATCTGATTAGAAAAGTCACAAATCAGTCTCTTGAGTATTTATAATGTAAATGATACAAAAGTTTAGAGAAAATGGGAAGATAAAAGCACTTCTGTGTTCTACAGAACATGAGGCAATGGACTAAGGGAGCCCAGGCTGAAGAAAGTACGGGAGCAAAGGTGTGAAAAACTGCATAAAACTGTCAGGTAATCTTCAAAGTGGGGTTCTGCTGGGATTAAACAGACTGACACAGGTTCAAGTACTGCACAGGCTTTCCTAACTACTGGCTTTTCCATCATTCACTCTCTCAGCTGCTGATTATCTTGCATCCATGTGGAAGTTCCTTTGTAGGGATTTCTCCTCTTGGTTTCCTCATCTAGAGAACAAGCATAAAAGTCTCTTATCTTTCTGGACTATCCTGGGGCTAAAATGAGAAATGGTGTGTTAACTAAAATTACATACCTACAACAGGAAGGTAGGTGATGGTTAAATAAAGATCAGACTATACTGAACAGGAAGAATTAAGCTGGAAAGCATGTGGGGAGCAAGGGTGCCACTACTGATGGGCTCTGTCAGGTGAGTTCATTCTGCGCCTCACGAGGGCAGTGGGGGGTGCTTAACCTGGCCACTGCTGTACACGACACACGGAAGGAGAGGGGACAAGGGCAGGGAGACCAGCCCGGAAGCTGCTGCTGTAACATAAATGGGATGTGAGAAGGTCCTGGAACAAAGGAGTGACTGGTGAATACGAGAAGCGCCAAATCTGACAAGACACTGAGAAGGAATCGCTGGCTGACCTTAGGGACAAACTGTGAGGAGAGAGTGGTGAAAAAGAATACTCCCATCAATTCACATCTTTAAATGGCTTCAGTCTCATTTTGGAAATAATCTTTCTTTGAAAATCATCAGCTGGACGTTACTGATTTCACAGACAGACCCTTTGTTTTGCACACAAAATACAGTTTAGTATTTTTCTGCCTTTTCTATAAGCAACATCCCTTCTCCGAGTCAAGTCTAAACCCTTACCAGTCTGTACAAATTACCTCGGTCCTTCCAGGTTAAACTGCAGTCAGCTTACTCTCATTCACGTCCCTCAGTCATTCAGGCCTGAGGAAACACAGCCCACACCCTTTAAAACCCAAGCACATAAAACACTGTGTCATCAGCAGAACAGCAGCACTCTGTCCCTAAGCACCTCATTGTCTCCTAAATGGCTTCAGCTACAAAATAGTCCACTGGCAAAAGGCTTTACGAAAACCTCAGAGCAAAAGGAATGATCACCACCTTTGCAGCCAACCCCTTGGGGAAAACAAGGAGCCACTTAAAACCTGGTTGAGGATTAACCTGACAATAACAAATAGAAGACGTTTGGGAGCCCTTCACAATTCACGCAAGTATAACACAGAGATCAGGAATGAGGTCCGGAGTGCCTGGGCTCATAGGCTGAGGTCCCACCTCCCAGCTCTGTGACCTGAGGCAAAGTATTTCACTTCTCTGAACCTTAGTCTTCTTACCTCTCAAACTGGGGATTCTCATAATACCTCTTCACAGGGCTGCTGTGAGAAGTCAATTAATCATTACATGCAAAGCACTCAGAACTGTGACTGGCACATAGTAAGTTCTTAAAACATGCAAGCTACTATAATTAACGTTATTAGAGTTATTTGAATGACCAAATATAACCAACCAGGATGCAGATTTATCTTCCCCTTCTCACTACGTATTGAGCAGTATGTTGGGTGCTCTGTAACAGAGAAGGGGAGAAAGATACACAGAAGGAGAAAGATCTGTACGCTGAAGAACTGTAAACAAGGTGCTGTGGGAGCAGACAACAGGATGCCATTGTCAGGGAAGTTGAGGAAACATTACAGAAGAGTTTGCTCTTGAAAAGGACAAGTAGGGGATTTTCCTCTACTTTCTACTTGAGAAAGAATTTTACATGGCAGCAGGTAATGTGGTTCCTGGTATGTCAGACCTCAGTCAGCATTTCTAGGTTTCTAGAAGGGGACACAGCTACCTAAAAGGACGGGATGAAGCAGGCAGGAAGAGGCCTATCTGCCCTCCAGGGGAATACAGGCTTGCACAATGGCAAGTGTGTGGGCAGTCACTGAAATACTAAACCACAGACTGCAGACAGAACCTCCTCCCCTTGCAAGACTGGGTTTAAGACTCCAATAACTTCTCCCCCAAGAGTTTAGTCTACACCTGGATCCTTCAAATATATGATCGCCCTTCAGTCTCCATGAGGGATTGATTCCTGGACCACCACCCACGGCCCAGACACCAAAATTCACAGATGTTCAAGTCTCCTATACAAAATGGCCAAGAACAGTTGGCCCTCCGTATCTGTGGGTTCCACGCCTGTGAACATGGAGAGTCAACCACGCTTCCAAATCCTCTGGTCCTTGGATCATCATAGTCTGTTCATCTCACGAGACTCTGAGCTGGTTCTCTGATGGCAGGGACTATCATTCTATTAATGCACCCCAGGGATCTCTTACTCTGCCAACATGAAGATAAACATTCAACAAGTTCCTGATGAATCATGTGCCTTGCCTACAGTATTCCCAGAAAAAGAACCTAAATACTTAAGGGTCTACAAATGTTTCTAAACATCTCACATTGACCATTAAATTATCTAATTCTAATGATGGGTCTGACCTTGGTCACTCTCATTTTACTGATTGGTTAACTCAGTCCAAAAATGTGAGATAATGCATTCAAAGTCACACAGAAAGCTAGTGACATAGTAACTAATAGAATTCAGGTCTGATGAATCAAGGACTCCTCCAAGACCAAGATGGAAAAAGCTGATACAATTTTTTCTTATGCTAAATGTTAGGAAAACTAGAGCTTCTTATCTCTTACTAACACATAATATATTTGATAAGCAAATAAAATACATTTGGAAAATATTTCTTGTAATATATGTGTTTCTTCTTAAACAGACAGTATAAACTCCAAAGTCAGATAAACTGCTTTAAAAGCTGGTCCTACCATATATCAGGGTGTGATCTTGAGCAAATTGTTTCATCTCTTCTGGACCCCATATGAACATGGGACTAACACCTTCTATATCCTGGAAATACTGTGTAGATTAGAAACTATATTCTTAAAGTTTCTAGCATGCTGCCTGGTATATAGTATTCAGTCAACAGGAAACAATAGGAGACAATACTATTATTCTTTGTTGTTCCTATGGTCAGAGGTCTAATTTTATTCTTATTTTTTCCTTCCCCTAGTCCCTGTACTATGCTCTATACATAACAGCTACTCAAAATTTTCTCAATCTATGATTAAAAAGAAAAAATCAAACAAGTAGCTAGTAGCTTTTCTTAATCCAGAAACTGGTCCTTAACACCTTAGTGTAAGATGTCAGTATGAGTACCATGAAGGCTTCGCAGGTTGCTCAGCAGTCATGAAGCCACCTACCAATGCAGGAGATGCAGGTTTGATCCCTGTGTCAGGAAGATCCCCTGAAGAAGGAAATGGCAACCCACTCTAGTATCCTTGCCTGGGAAATCTCATGGACAGCGGAGCCTGGCAGGCTACAGTCTATAGGGTCGCAAAGAGTCAGACATGACTTTGCAACTAAACAACAACATGAGTATCATATGGCTTTTAGTGATGATGTTTCATTGTTTTAAAAATCAGAATCAACTGTCTAAAAA